>OW203983.1:16566148-17816148 GCA_934047225.1 Ypsolopha sequella
TTAAAATCCACATAAAGACCGGTTGTCATCAATTTTGATGATTGCTGATTGCTGATTCTTACATTACAGGCGCTATAAGTAATTGCTGATTCTTATATTACAGGCGCTGTAAGTAAGTGTTCCTAATAGAATCAATTAGGTAATTCAAAATTATTATAAAATGATAAAAATTTACTAGTTACTTATTTATTCCTTTGTATTCACCCAACTACCTATCTCGATGCCAAATTTGAACTCTCTGGGTCATCTGGAACTGGGTTAGAGTTTTGATATATAGGTGAGTGAGTGATAAATTTGACGATTTTTGGACGTTTATATCTAAATGCCTGTTTGAGGCGTGTTTATGAAATTGGGAGATAAATGTATCTCGCAAGTCTCAATATATGAGCCAAATTTGACATGTTTATGTGAAATAGTATTTGAGTTATGAGGAGGCCAAAAGTGGCTTAATGGCAAAAGTACACACGGTACCGCTCGCCATTCTGTTAGCTTGAACTTTGCTTGATACGCTACCGCGTGTCTATATCTGACTTTCCAACTGCATAGGTTTCATCCAAAGACATCTTCCAACCATTATAGTGTTTTTAATTTTTAACAGTTCAAGAAGTTGTCACAGCCAGTTTCTCCATGCGCAGTAGAATCGGTGTCCAGATGTCGTAGCCAGGTTTTCATATATACGAATACGAGTATATGCAGGGGTAGTCAGAGACCAAAGTCATGCAGTTCGATATAGAGCAGAAAAAAGGCAGAAAGAAATACGATCACGAAAACGAAATAAACAGAACAGAAAGTGAGTGATCAATCGATCGATAAACAAAGACTTTTTAATTTAACTAAGTATATGACTAGATTTCTTTAAAAAAACCTATTGCTCTAAACGAGCACTACACTATGGAGGAGAGAAAGAATGTAAGCATTTCTGCCAAGACGAATGGGGAGCCAATTTAACTGGGAATGAAACTGTGAGACATGATCGTATTTACGAAGAGAAAAAATGAATCGAATACATACATCTTGAAGTCGTTCGAGTATATTGAGAAGCTCCTCAGTAAGGTCAGACTCAGTAAGAGTCTGCGTAATCTAGAATGGGGAGATCAAAAGACTGCTAGCATAATTTAAGTTTTGATTGGCAGAAAGCTCTGCATGCGTTTTAAAGCGTGAAACGTATCGTACCACTTAATTTTCTGTTTGCGCATTGCAGTTAGTTTTTTACGCTGCCCAATACGATAAACTTGTGGAGCATTATGCAGTGTCAAATATCCACCCAAAAGCGCAAGGCGGAGTGAAAAGTGTGAATTTGAATAAATAGGTACTTGTTTTAAGTAACTTATCCCAAAAGTTGTTTTTTTCCCCTTTTATATCCTACCTTACAGTCGACCGCATAAAATATTTTTGAACACAAGTAGACCTCACAGTTTAAAAGTTTGGCCACCCCTGCTATAAAGCATTAAGCAACATTGATAAATCAACATAAAGGCAGGTCCATGTTTAGAGTTCGGTAGGTACCCAAAGGATGTCAAACATTGAACCAGGCCAAACGGAACACTATTACTAATCCCCCGCTGTCTGTCTGTCTGTCTGTCCGTCCGTCAGTCCGTCTGTCTGTCTGTCTGTCTGGCGATTGTGTGGATTGGTTGTGTCCAAAACCGGAACTAACGCCGCTACCCTACTCCTTGTTTCACAGCATGCATGCCGTGCCTGCCTCTATTGATGTAACCACTCTGCAAATATATATATCGTCGACAGACAAATCTACGAATGTAACTCATGACATAAATCGGACCGCACTGTTCGAGTGTTGCGTCCACACAGCGTTGCCATATGTGCAATAATTATCCTAGATCCATGATATTTCATATGTCATGCGATAAAAATTCTACGATATTTATTTCAGGTACCACCCCGTAACAAAAATAGTCTAAAAATTGCAACTTTGATAGGAGCCTATTCCTTTATATTATTAAATAAATAAAAAAAATACATACATATATTTTACTTTGCTTAATGAGTTCTACACAAGGCACCCCACATGCTAAAAAACTATATTTTTCGACTCCATTTTTATTAATAATTTAATTATATTTTAAGTTCAAAATTCGGTTTTGGGCCAACATACACAATATATAAAAATTTCAGGTTTCTATCTCATTCGGCCTCAGAGCTAGAGACCCGTGACACACGGACAGATAGACAGACAGACGGACAGCGGAGTGACATTAACAGGTCTCTAATTTGCCCTTTGGGTACGGAACCCTAAAAACGGAGCCCTTGTCAAGACAATTTTCCTCGGATCCCAAAAGTCTACGACACTATGGCGCTGTAAAAAATCAGGAAAAAGTTATTGACTTTTATAATAATCAATTTCATACCAATTTGCTCACCACGAAAACCTATAAGGCACTTCCAGTTGAATTAAAAACTTGAAATTTCATAGGTCTTGTGGCACAAGTGCTTACAGGAAACAATCTGAAAGTTAACTAAGTATATTTAAATATTTTAGAAGTTATTGATTTATTTTATTTATATCTTAAGAGTTATTTTATTTTAAATAATACCTTTACCTAATTGAACGAACGAGCGAAGTTCTCCGAGTCCACTTGAACAATCCGGCGTTTGTATGTATAAATGTTTATTCGATGATAGCTTTAAGTATCGTTGATCGGAACGTCATGAAATTTGGCAGGCGCATAAATGAAATAAAAATAATTTTCAAGTAGAAAAGAACACCATATATACACAACAAAATAAGAATATCTCTGTGAAGGGTGTTGTTGGATTTGACAATTGACTTGCAATTTTTTAGCCCACATAATATTACTGATGCCCACAGATTAAAAAATAATCTTTGATTTTTGACACTTGAAAGCAGGGTATGTAACGCCATCTTTCTTTACCTCTGAATGCTTGATCGAGGTCAGTCTGGAAAATCGCTCATTGCAACAAAAATATTAAAGGTGTATGTGTAAATACGATCATTTCGTGAATTGAAGATGTGATAAAAACACGATAATTTTGCAGTAATTCCTAACCTACGGATCTGGCAACACTGCATCCACAGAACTTCAGGAGTGCGTTCAATAAAGCACCCTAGGCCGGGTAGGAACAATGGGGTTGTAACGCTGAGTTTTTGAACGTAGCGACACTCCAAACGACAGTTTGTAATTTTTGCATTAAGTATATTTTGTATAAACGTAGAGCGAGTGAAACTATATAGCAAGTCACAGCTCACACATACAAAATAAAATGAAACCAACATATGCAGTGATCGTGGGAAAGAGTGAGATAGACTGTAATGGAAAAGTGTAACCTCTTTGTTTTGTCTGCCAGCACCAATCAGTGAGGTTAATGGTGGCAGACAAACAACAAGATCTAAGCAATTATTTAATTTTGCAAGTTTTAGTTCCCTATTTTCTATAAATATTCGTAAAGTTCATGTTTAAAGCGTTACGAAAAAAAACAATTACGGTGAGTTGCAGTGTTTTCTAGGCTAACCTCAACAGTAACGAGTCTGAAGGTGTTGCCATACACAGCTATGTTAAAAATTCCTATCCTTATCCACTGAAATAAAAGACTAGCGTAGTACGACGACGACGACGGTCTGCTGCTTTCACTTATTTTTGTGCTAGTTAATTAGATAAAGGAGACGGTCATTTCCCCATAAGCAAAATGTCTTAAGAGAGTACACAAATATATTGTGGTCAGTGATAAAGAACAAATTCAAAATAAAACGATTTGACTATCCATTTAAAACGGACACCACCTTTTAATAACTTTTTATGATAAATCGTTTTTATTTTGAGGTTATTTTCATATGGCATTGCGAAAATAAACTTAAGCGCGTTTGAAACGTTCATAGATGTAACAATGTTTCACGATGATTCTGATATATGTAAAAGGGTCATGCTCGAATGTCAGTCGTAATATAATCTCTATCAAAATCCAGAAGAAAAGCATGAATCGTGAAATAAAAAGCTGGGACTGCCGATTGCGTCACGCATGACTCTTATCAAAGCACGCTGGAAGCATAGTTTGTTGACTACTTGGTAGATGGCGCGCGCTTTCGTTTCGTTCGGTGTTCGCTCTCATGACCGGCTGCGACATTACTTATTTATTTTAATATGTGTGTCCGTGTTATTATAAAAGTGAAACTAGCTACGAATAATTCTAACAAAAATTATAGTATAAATTTATTTCATGTACGCGGTTAAGGCCGATTCTGACCGTCTCCTTTGATCTTACCACCTAAGTGAAAAAAAGAAAACAATTGGAATAACTGTAATTGAGATGGAGAGTTATGTTGTGACTAGTTATATCACTGCAACAGCATACTTATTTTACATTTTATTACATGGTAATTTACTAAATTAAAGTAGGTACCTGTAGTCCGTGTTTTTGTACCTGACTTAAGTGATAAATAACAATGGCGTAGGTACCAATAAAATTTGACATTTCGTAAGGATGGGTAGCGATGCGCGATGATGGATATTTTTATCGATTGTCCCGACTAATCACAATTATTTTTTCGAAGTCGACTAAATATCTCGCCGTCGATAAACGAATATAAGTCGAACTTTCTCATTGTAAACCTAACTGTATTTTTTTTTGTGCAATATTTATAAAGTCATTGTTTTACATTTTACATACTTACCAATTTATGTTTAATATAAGTACTACGCATCCGCTAAAAATCAGCGCCATGGCCCTGTCATGACATTAGGCTGAGCGGAGACCTTTTTGGTATATTGTGTGCTAATTTTAAGTTTTAACTATAATCTAATGTACCAAATATATTATTATGTTCCAAATAAACATGATTCTATTCTATAATCGACAAAAAACATTTCGTCATTTCGCATATCGTTCTTCATTCACGTTACGTTATCCCGTCCCTAAAACGAAATGTCAAACTCTTCTGTGAATTTATTTTGTCTGTGTACAGGAATTCCGTAAAAGTACGATTTTACCTAAAAAATATTATTTAAAATGACAATTTAAAGCATTTTTCAGTGATATTAATGCATGAGTGTGTAAACTAGTGTCTGTAATTTACTGTGGTAATCAACATTGCGTGATTCTTTCGGAATGTCGTGATATATGATGGAGTGAGCTTTGTTTACTACTAAAGTCATGCATAAAAACACGGACTATTATCTATTCTTTGAATTGCTTTTTCATTTGGGTTAGGCAAAGAATCTTTTACATGCAGCCTTGAACTCTCCCGTTGAAGCTTCACTATGAAGATGTCCGTATTTTATTGACAACAAAAATATATTCCTTGCGAACTTTTTTTTTGCGCTTCATTGGAGAATTTCAATAAAAAAGATACTCAGTTCCCATTCATTCAAGTAACTACTTATATTTAATTAAGAGATATTTGGAAACCCAAAAAAATTTACCTTTGAATTTATTACCTTTCAAGAATAATAGCTACAGGTGACAGCGATAGCTACATAGAGAGAAAAGTTTCATGAGTAATAATAGTATAAGAGACACATAAAAGTCATTTATTTTAGCGTGCAGTTTTCAATAAAGGTCAGTACTCAGTCTGGTTACAAAGTTCTTAGTTTTTGACTAAGTACGGGTAACATAAATGATGGTGTTCACATAAAAAATATAACATAAATACTTTCACCGACACAAAACCGGTGACGCTGTCCTTTGCTTTATAGTTTTACTCGCTCTACGAGTATAAATATAACGTTAAGAGGTTCCCCTCTTTACGATATTTAACGTAAATATGTCAAGTATAACGTTGAGAGTACCCCCCTCGGTACAAAATTTAACGGAAATACCTACGTTAAATGACGTTTGGAGCCTTGCGAACCCTGCTCAGAGTTGATGTTGAAAAAGTCGACACCAATGTAGCGACACTGTCGTTTTTGAACGGTTGGTGATGAGAAGCGAGTTGATTTTTGAACGGGTTAGTGTTGCGACCGACCGCGACCCGGTTAGAAACCCACGTCGGTGTGAGTTTATGAACGACTATGTGAATAACACCGATTCGGCGCAACACAACTTGACTCAATTGACAGGACTAAACTTAATTTTTGTGTTCTGTCCTTTTTTTTCTGTATCGAAAAGACAAAGACGGGACGCTCAAAATAAGATTAGTCTTGTCAGTAGTGTTGCGCCGAATCGGTATTTTATCGGTATCGGTATTTCCTTATTTTGGTTGCGTCCGTGCGTGACACATGCCAGTGACAGATGGATGATACTGAAATCGGAACGTAGCTTATATGACTAACGACAACGTCGTCCGTCGCTCGGTTGCTCGTCGGCTTTCTTTTTGTAAATTATCTAATTTTATTCCTATTTACCATTGATATGATGATGCGAAAGTAGCTATTTCATGACTCGAGATGTGATTTAGCTTATACTTTGCACAATTAAGGCCTAAAGAAGTAAAATGTGATGAAGACGCTGGAAATATAAAGGTCCACGAAGCCATGGGTTCCCGACTCAGGTAGGCATATGAACCAAATTTCATAAGCACCTACTTATTTATCTAAAGCATTGCAGTCAGTACATGAATATATGTTTTCCCTAACATAGTCCAAAATCAATTAATACGAGTTCATGACATCTCTATGCTGAACCTTGAACTATAAAATATCGGCATTTAGTCGAATAGAATATTGAAGCCTTTTGAATAATACAAATCTTGCGCAGGATATCATAATACAACCTGTAAGACAAACAAAAAAGTTTTGCCCTAAAACTATTAATAAAACATCAAAATATCACATAAAAAGCTAATAAAGCTGATTTTGAAGGTTTTAGTTTTAGTTTGACGTATCTAAATTTACACTAAGTGGTGATTAAAACGAAGAGCCATTTTCAAGTCACGAATTTATAAACGTCAAACCTAAAATCTACTAAATTTATGTTTGACAGCACTAATTTACTCAACTTACGTGTTTTGGTATTTTCACGGCACAGTTTAGAGCTGTCACTTGAGTAAATTTAGTATTTTTAGTAAGATTTTAATCAGCTGCTCATAAGGTCCCTCATAAAAACTGACTAAATTTTCCGACGACTTTTCCTGTAGTATTTTACAGCTTTGTGATAGAAATAGATGTGTACCGTATTAAAAACATTCTTCGACACGTTCACACTTCAATCAAATACATTTTTGAATTGCAGTTTTGCCAAAATTTGTGTTATAACCTGATGACACATCTACGTTTTATTTCTATTGAAAAGAGTAGATTTATCCACTTACATACAGTTTGCGACCCTTGTATGATGGTAAGGTATGATGAGGGAGAACATCGTAGTTGCTCTCGACAAGTACACACTTCAATCAAACACATTTTTAAATTGCAGTTTTTCCAAAATTTGTCCATTTACATACAACTTGAGAGCCTTGTATGATGGTAAGGTATGATGAGGGATAACATCTTAGTTGCTCTCGTATACAAAAACTATAAGAAACACATACTAAGGTTTATGGGAGCACTAGCGTCTGTGGTGTCGTTCAACCCTTCCGAACTATGAGTTGCTACCCGAATAATAGATTTCATTACTTGTTAAAGCAACAAACTCTCGTGAGACAGCAGCAACAATTTTTTTGACCTACTGTGCCTGCACAACATGTTCATTGATCACTAGGCAGATGAATTAGGTTTAACGAGAAACAACCATCAAGCCGAGGTAGAACAGCTTAATGTCGAACAGATCAGGGTTCGGGCGGTTGATTGAATTTTACCTTGTATAATATATATTTTACCTATAATTTTAATCATATATATATTGCTACATAAATTAAATAAACCTTTAATCCATGTACATTTATTATTTTATTACATATCTTTTTATTAGATTAAATTTAACGTGTAAAAAGTGTATTATATATACCTACTTTGCAAAATAAACTATTTGAATTTGAATTTGATCCACTCTTATAAACTCTTAATCTGAAGGGCAAGCAACATGTTGCCGAGTCATGGTAACTCTTTCATTTTACTAATAGGATTTGATAAATTAAAAATTAAACATTTTATAAATTAGATTTAATTCATAGCACTAAAACACCAAATGTTAAAATAGTACATCGCAGTCCAGATTGGAGCTCAGATTTATGTTACTCATGGTTTCTATAGAGTCCTGCCATCTTTGGGCTCACCAGCCCCATACCGACTAGGAGTAAATTTGGTCATCACTCATGATCTCTACTCATAGATAACATCAGTATCCAGGAAATGTTTTCGGCCATGCTCAGAACTGCATCAGCCATGCCATTTAGGATCAAGTGGTCATTCATTCATTTAGACCATCTTCACTGGACCTTGCATTTTCATGTATCACTTGCATCAATGGCCTCGGAACCATGCGCTGGACTGAAAATAAATATATCATGTTTAATTAACTAAGAGATTTTAAAAGAAATTATTTGGGGCCAAAGCACGTTCTGCATACTGAATAATTAAAATGCACCTTTTTGACCGCCATAGTTTTGTAGACGTACAGATCCAAGCCGTCACAAAGAATACAGTAACAGAAAACAGCTCTATGTGGGCGGTGCCTTAGAAACTAAATGTGATTTCAAATTAGTCAGGGATGTAAGCAAATACAGGCTAAGATGGTTATTGCTCAGCTCACAGCCTTGAGCTTACTTTTGCAAGGAATACCCTAAGTAAGCTGAAGTGGAAATTGCATCAAAAGCATTTGTTGCGAGTAACCATATATAATTAAGTTATAGGAGATAAATCTTGACACGGCTTAGGCATGATGGGCGTATCTAAAATGTTAAGTGATGTCAGTTGATTTCTGGCTTCAAAGTATCTCTGTTTTAGGCTTTGAAAGGAAAAAAACAAAGATACATACTTGCTTGTTCCGTCATATCCAAAGAGTACATTATAAAATATGTTATATCTCTGGCACATCCCAACGTATTTTGAAGGGCGAGGTCTCTCCATATCTGCACCACTTGAGGATGAACCCCGTTTCCTAGAAAAGCAGATAAACGTTAGCACCCAGTCTATTGAAGGTTTTAAAAAAGGTATTTTTGATTTTATCTAGATCAAAACTTACCACGCACTAAATTCATGAGCATGTACCTATGTAGTCTCCAACATGAGGCTTCGTCTGTCTTTCTCTTGTTCGAGCTTTTACTGCTGTTAGTTACTCATATCGAAAATTTCAAAGAAAAGAAAATAATTTATCATCTCGTCTCGTCTGTCAAAGTTGTTAAGTTTTGCCAGGACAATAATCTTAAAAATAACCTACATGACTAAAATAACTATGAACGTGACAGATAAAATTATTTAATTTTGATAATGATCAGTTCTGGTACTCTTTCTTGGAGAATTTTATCAGTAGGTTGTCCAAAAACAATGTTCCAGTTAGTAAAACCCCGGGGAAAATGCTAAAATATTAAAATAAAATAATTTACAACATGGTCGTAATTCTACCAAGAAGTAGAAATACTGATTGCTTGCCATACTGACCGAATGGAATCGCCCGAAATGTTGATTATTGTCAATATTATTGTTGATTAATGGTCCATTCCTATCTGTGGTCCGTTATCTGTGAATTAAACTTAGGAGCGTCCTAAAAGCTTGTTAATTTTAGTTAGTGTGCCCTTCAAAATAGCAAAAAATAGTGCTGTCATTTAAAATTAAGTTTTTTAGTAGGTTTCTTATCTTAAAACTAAAACCTTCAAAATCGGCTTTACAATCTTATACCTTATCAGTATTCAAACAGAGTTATGATTTTAGGAGGCAAATAACAAAAGTTCCAGGCCAAGCAACTAATGAGAAAAATACAGTTAATACTTACCAAGATCTCTAATTATTCTACAATTATGTGTTTTTGTTTGCAGAGACACAGTTCGATTCTTATTTGAAGTATTTTGTGAGGTGGCACCAGGTGATAATGTAAAAGACCCCTATATTGTAAGGAAATATCCAGAGATTTATAGGAATGAAGAAGAGCTCAAAAATGTTCCTAAATTCACATTTCCCTGTCAGTTGGAAAAGTAAGTAACTGTTGTGAGCATAGTTTGGTATGATAAGTCCTTGTCATACAATTAAATTGTTTTGGATAGGATGGCAGTATTAATAATACTTAGTTCTCCCCAAACTGTGAACTCGCAGACACCCATCTCCATATCTCGGCAATCCCTTGACTAATTGGATTCATGTTCAAATTGGAAAATTCTTTTAGTCTCATTTATTCGCCTACCAAATATTCATCACATTCAGATCAACAATACTTGAATTATCATTGTACAAACATTCATACACACAAATGCTGGATTGTTCAACTGAGAACTTCGCGTGCTCATTCAATTATTGTAATATCCTACAACTGAGTTTGCTACAGACTCAAAAAGATAAAGTATTAAGTATTATCCAAAATGTATTGCAGCTATTAAAAGACAGTTTAGTCAATTTTTATAACAAATGTCTGTGAAATGAATAAGAAACATGCATCAAAATTAGATTTCTTTCAAAGCTAATAATTTCTAATTATGTCACAGATATTTGTTACAAATATCATTTAAAATCAGAATTTGTAAGCTACAAGATCACCTACTACTAGAAGTATGTTTGTTTCTACAAAAAATGCAAATGGTGGTGTTTTATGGCACAAAATGTTAGAACAAAACACTTCTTTTCTGAACTGAACATTCTACCTAAACAAATTACTGTTTCCAATATACCTATACTTACTTCGACTATTACACAGTAGAATTATTGATTATCAATAAGAATTGATTTACAATAGACCTCAGACAGTGACTAAATGCCATTGATTCATTTTATTTAAACATCTATAAAAATTACCAATGTTCATACTCATACCTAAATCTACTATAACTTATCAACTAAACTAAAATATAAACAAAAAAAAACATTGCCACAACATGGATTCCCGAGGGGGAGTCAGAGGTGTTCCCAAGTGTGAACTGTGAAATACATGTCATAGTCCACACTTGATATACCTACTTTTCACCTATGTTTATTACATCCCGAATGTGATGGGTGGTCAGCCATTGCCGTACTTTCAGCACAAATGGACCAATAGCTTCACAATATGCCTTCTGAAGCTTGCAGATGTGTAGGTGTTTCTATAATATTTTGTTTTCTTTGTGTTTTTTGCAAATTTTAGCACATTGATGGAGCAGTTAATTCAACAGATTAATGAGAAAACATTTATAGATAAAAATGCTTAGTTCCGAGCCCATACCAATGTTATCACGAATATTTTGTGTTCTAAATCATGTTCTTTTGTTTCCAGCTCTTTTGTACAGCATTATTCCTTTGTCTTGACGTCAGAAGAATCAAAGTATACTTTTTGTTTCTGCCGATATGACCCCAGAGCCAACACTTCATTGGTGTTGTTGTCACATTTGCCATGGCATGATATATTCTATAAGTAAGTATATAAAAATATGACACAATTTTTTTTTTGGAGAGATTACAATCTGCGATTTTCTTCCAATACTTGCCAGGGCATGCTAAGTTAATGTAAACTAAGTTGCTAAATTTTGAAGGATGTCAGTGTACCTACAATAACTGAATGCTCCAAAAATCTGTACATTATTATTGTTGTATATGTGTCTGTAGTACAATAATAATTATTTGTGAAAAGTGGGTGTACTGTGTTTAATTGTTAAGTTAAACATGTGGTGCACCTCTGACACGCCTTCGGATATACATTGGACTATTTGGTTTTCCTTCTACCTCTCTTTATTGATCTCTAACAAATACAAGCTTGAAAAAGCAAGTCTTAAAAAAGCAAGGCGGCATGATGAGAAGATGTTTTAATCAGAACATTGTTTAATTCTGCTAGCCAATTGTATCGCAATGCGAAATATTTTTGTGATTTATCAAATACTATAACTTGAACTTGACAATTTTGAATAGCCTGGTAAGAATGCGAATTTGTATTAGCACCTGAGGTCAGGTCCAGCTAATTTAATAGTAGTTTATGCTACAAGGGCGAACAGGAATTAGCGAGTGTTTTAAACGTAACCGAGTAATTTATTGCTCTTACGCCCGTGTATCATACTATGTTTTTCAATGCATAGTGTGAGGAAATAAAACAATTTATAATCTTGTGAACTTTAAATTATGATTGGCTCAAAAGGACTGTATCCAGAGCCGTTAAACAGTGGAAAAAAAAGTATAACATTTATGGAACACAGGAAAGGCTGCAGGTTAGCCAACCATTGTAAATAAATAAAAAAATAATAATAATAATAAAGCCCTAGGGCAAAATAATCGACTTTCTGTTCGGATTTGATGCATAAAAAGTGGGCCTTTACGAGCACTTGCATTGAAAAATGTTTTATTGTATAAGAAATATACCAATAAAATCTAACTGAACTGTTTACTTTTCATATAATTTACTAGCAGCTTTATACTTGCGATATTGTAAATCTTAGTTTATTGTATGTTAGTAAGTAAACAGATTTTGCAATTTTTATATGAGAATTTAACATTAAAATGTATGTATATATTATGTCATCATCATTAGCTATATGTCATGATTTGATTTCCACATCGTGAGTTCTGATAAAACTACAGGAGTCGCATGGCTCCTGAATTTATGATTACAAGCAACCTAATATTCTCTGTCCCGCTTCGCTTGTCGTCGCACATATTTTTACTTTTTGTAAAAGGCTCGTAAATTTCTTGGTATGTCTAATTTTACTATTTTCAAATTAAAATTCAAATAGTTTATTTTGTAAAGTAGGTACACATAACACACTTCTTACAGGTCAAATTTATTCTGTTATTTATACAAATTAATTAACGTAATAGAACTAAATATGTTTATTTAATTTATGGCCACAATAATTCTATATGCATAGTATATAGAGAGCGGGTGAGTACATATAGGTACAGAATTATCTGTATAAAATCGCCCGCACTCCCGCCTTTTGCGTAAATATACAATTATATGTATATCTGTAAGTCAGTGTTATAAATTGCGAACATTCTTTTTATTTGTTCTTACTTTATGTTTTGAATAAGGCAATGCATGCGATTTTCATGTTTATATTATTTTTTCTAAACTCTGGTCACTTATACATACCATAATGCTAATCATTGTAAATTACTATTCACTTTCAGATTATTAAATTGTATAGCAAATCTAATAAATAGTCCAGAAAAAGGAGAGCTCACTTCATTTTTAGAAGCATGTAGGATCAGGCCGCCTATGCCGGGGCATACACTAAAAGTCACATACAATGCCGGACATAGCGTCTTTTCTTGTACTAGCCCTGGTTCAAAATTACCAAGTATACCAGAAAATGTAAGTGGGTTTTATGTAAAATAATTGATATTCCTAAAATCTTATTCTTAAAAATTGTTACACATCATGAATTTAATTTAATTGTAAATGGTAAAAACAAAAGATACCGAAGATAAGCTTAGGGAGCGTCCATAAACCACGAGGTTTGCTTATGGGGCGTCCATAAATCACGTGGTTTGCTTAGGAGGGAGATTCGATAAACAAACAGCTACGCTGAGCTACGTGGGTTCCGGGTTTCGGAGTTCGGAGCCTTAGCTACGTAATTTTTAATTATTTATCATATTACAAATTAATGCGTTCATAAAACTTTTTTTGTGATTATTTAATTCACAAATTTGAAAAAGAAAGCTACGTTCCAACTGGGGTTGGAGGTGGGGTTCCAAGCAATTGCCACGGCCGGTAGGCTACGTGAGCGGGGCAAGACGACAAATTCAAACCACGTGGTTTATGGATGCTCCCTTATACTGGCTCACGTCAGCTATCATTCGGTTTATCATATATTGCCAACATGACATAAAGTACTATGTTCCAGTGCAATCTAACAGAGTACTTCAGTGCAGTTGACACAAAATGCATGGCTGGGCTGTGGGCAGCTTTGTTACACGAGCGACGGGTGGCAATAATAGCCACCAAACCATCAAGGCTATCGGCGTGCGTCCAAGCGGCGAATGCAACTCTCTTCCCGATGTCATGGCAGCATATATTCATACCTATTCTTCCGAAGCATCTGGTCGATTACCTGTTAGCGCCCATGCCTTTTCTAATAGGCGTTCCTAGAAGTGTGATGGAGGTAAGCATTGTCGAAAAGTACCTAGATAGGAATGTACAGATACACGACAATGTATGATCAATTTCTCGGTTATTTCAACTCAAAGCAAATCTTACGTATATTATGAAATTTAATTACTGTTATGAATGTACGTCTAGCTAGACTAGACAAAACATTTTAACTAGATGACCACTAGACAAATGTTTATGCGGTTTTCATTGTCACCTAGAGGGTATTTTGAAGGAAAACATTGTAACTGCGAACTCTGAATGCAGTGTTTGCGTATGAGATTTTATCTTTAGGGATATCTGGGTATCACCACCGCCATATCAAATATTTTAGAAAAACAAGACAGACAAAATGCCATGTAGTACTGTACGGTGTATATGGTCAATACTGGTAGAGTCATAAATGGCCTTAAACACAACACAACCAAGATTCTATCGGGTTGCGAGTTGAAGTGGCAATCCTTTACGAGATCAATCATTCAATCAACTGAAGACTCATAATAAAATGAGGTAATTTATAGCCATGCTACACTCGTGATCTGTGTGGAGAGATTTACTATGATATCATGTTTCTCATTATGTTCTACTCAGGTATATAAATATGAAATAAACATTCTAACTATAAGAATGTATAAATAGTTATGTAATGTTTATTTATTTATTTAATACAGTATTAAAATTAAAACAATAACAAAATATCTATGCGCGATATATTTTGGGCCACGGTATGGGACCATCGTAAGATTCGTCATCCAAATATGATAATTAATAATTACCCCATACCTATTAATGATAATAAGGTATAGTAGTCAGTTTGTTCTGTCACTTTGTCTATCTCCTAAAAACGCCAGTATTATTATATCGATGCCTTAAATCCACACATCGCTTCTTGCGAACAGCACATTATTTAAGATTATGTTTATTTTGCGAAATCCATCGCTATGAATACTCTAAATATTATTAGAGTGCATTACAAACTAGAAAATATCAATCAGAAACAAATCCAAAGACAAGGATTTGAAAAGATTCCCCGGGCCAGGATTCGGACCTGAATAGGTATGGGGTAACCTTGTCTTGATAACAAGAGGTCGCAGGTCCGAATCCTGGCCCGGGAAATTTTTTCAAATTCTTGTCTTTGGATTTGTTTCTGATTGATATTTTCTAGTTTGTAATGCACTCTAATAATATTTAGAGCACATTATTTGTTTTGCACTGACTAAATTGTCGTGACCTCTTCGGCCGTCCGCTGCTTTGTACCTTGCTTTGTATATTTTATACCTGGTTTATTCGTCTGCCCTCGCGCAGATGGTAGGTTTGTACTGAAACTTAAAGGGAGGGCAGTATCGGCATTATCATTGGCGGCAGAACAGGGGGGACGGCTTGAGGCCCCAAACACAGAATATTTTTTACGTTATCGATTATTATGGGGGGGGGGGGACTATTATATATGTATATACACTTCTCATCAAAAACACTTCTCAAGTTTATGTTTCTGGTGGATTATTAGAAAAATATTGTATTATACGGAAAAAATTAAATAGTACTTGTAATTGTAAATTTGTAATTCTAAAATTAAATTATACAGTAGGTAGTACAAGGTTTCGAATTCCCTATGTTAATGTTCCAAATTCAAATTAAATTTTATGTATGCTTCCACACGGTTCTTCATGGATATGATAAGAGTCACGACTACATGTTGTGGAATGTTATTCCATTCTTCTTGAATTGCGTTTTTCAGCTGACCAAGAGTCTCTGGAGTAGGATATCTTGCTTGAACTCGTCTTTTTAGTTCATCCCATAGGTGCTGTATGGGATTCATATCCGGGCTTCTTGCTGGCCATTCCATAACGGATACCAACTTCACTGAGATAATCTCGTACAATTCCTGCGATATGGGCCCTGGCATTTTCATGCATGATTATGCCGTCTTCGCCAATGAAATGTACATCTATAGGGAACCACATAAGCTTCGAGAGATTCGTGGATACGAAAGCGAGTTCTGTTTTTCCGTCGGCACTAATGCCCCCCCAAACTGTCCATGACTCGCCACCATAGCTTGCTCTTACCTCAATGCAGCACTGTGCATAACGTGCCCCCTTTCTTCTATATACCTTCTTCCTTCCATAATTACCTATAGCATAATTTTACTACCGTCAGAAAAGAGAACCTTGCTCCATTGTTGGTTTGACCAATTTAAGTGCTCTCGAGCAAACTGAAGGCGTGCTCTTCGATGGCCTGTTGTTAATTTCGGCCCATTGGCTGGCTTGTGTGGTACTAATCCACGTTCTTTCAACTTTCTTCTAATTCCCATAGCTTAATTTAAAAAAGTTTCTTTTTTATTTATTTTTTTCAGAGCATGTACGCCATTTTAGGACATAGTTTTCATTATTTCGGTATATAAATTAACAATGATTTTTTATGATTTTTTAAAGAATTGTCCGATGACCTTGTCACTTGAGAATTTTGATGTGATGTGTGATTGCTTTTAAAAAAAATTGGTCTATCTCTGTCTGTCTACTCAACTGTCATCTAGCTGTCAAATTAGTCTTAAGCAAATTATTTTAAATTTATCTTGATAGCAAAGGACACATTTCTAAACAACCATTACTCAAGTGACGTCACACGAGGGCAAATGGAAGTTGCAGCCATTTCGTAAAAATATTCATCATCATGAGGTTTTTTAGAACAAAACTTCGAAAATACGGCTTTCGTAAAAAAAATGGTCTAAAAAAATTAAATGATAAAAAAATTAACACAATCTATGCCAATTGTGGGTCACTTACAGTCACCCTTCGAACAACACGGAGCTGTTGTTGCAGTTCAAAAGCGTTAAGGCATCGATTTCGCAAAGAAACTTGCAATAGATCGGTCGTCTTGCTCAGAAGTAGCCCGATTCCTACCAGATCCTGAACGGCGCGTGAATAAACCAGTTTCCCAATAGCGTTTGTACACTCTATGAACAGACAGACTTACAGCCACAACACCTTGACTAAGACCAGAATCCATCAACGCTTTTACTTGGGCGGCTTCTGCGGGCGAAGTATCCATGTGTGGTGAAAACAGAGCCTACTAGGCAAATTACAAACAGCAAGTTTTAAAGTAAATCGTTATTTTGTCTTTATTTACACACCAATTAACTGTACTCCGATTAAAGTCGTTGCCTCAAAACAATATTCCATTTCATTTATAAGATGAAAATTCAAAAATTTTAATTCAAATTTAGAATTCTCTTACACCACTGAAAAGGCTAAACTACCAGCTAATAAAATGGTGTTTTTTTTTTTCAAAAAATAGGCCTCCATTTTGGTTATTTGTCGCTCGACATAAAATCTTGGTAGTGTTTCGATTTTTTTGATGAGAAGTGTATACATAATATAAATATATAAAATTGTTGTATCTGTATATTTATACGTACGCTGTTTTTTGTAAATTGGTTGACACAATAAATAAATATGTTTACAAAATATGTTTATATATAATATCGTTTTTGGTTATTTGTCGCTCGCAAGAAAATCTTGGTAGTGTTTATATATATATATATATATATATGCGCGTTTTTTAATTGTCTCGTGTCTTTGTTACAGTCGGTGCGGATGTCAGATATAGGCGACATCGTTATTTTAGATGTAGATGCAAATGAACTTAGATCTACTTTTCGAGATTTGGAAACTCTTCCTCCTGAGTTGGTGAGTTTAGATATAAAGAATGGATTTTTAAATGGGTCCCGATTGTGACGCCCCTTTTTTAACAGGTACAGGGATTTTTTCTTAGGAAATATTCCTTTTATTGTCATGTCTTATGAACACGAAATTATAAAAAAAACTTCACTGTTTTATTTTTTGAAACTTCGGTATGAACTTATTAAATAACGTCAAAATCGAAGGAATGTTCCCTACGACACATATCTGCATGCAATTGTTAGAATAAGAGGTGCTACCAATTCTGTATACAATATCCTACTTTGACATGAGTTAAGATAGCTTGCGGCTGCGTGGCTGATGTTATGACGATTCTATAGTTTAGCCAAAGCTGGAGATAGATTTTTTTGTCAGAATCTGTATTAGTAATTGATTTATAAAGACATTTATTGAACAACACCTTGTTCAGACGAAACTAATCATCTTAAGTAAACTCAACTCACGAATAATTACGTATGTACAGTGCACAGGTCACCTCAATAAATAATGCACGTCGTATCGTAGTGTCATCTCCGTCGCACGAAGCACTAACAGTCAGGTGACAGAGACGACGCTCTACAAAGCCGAAAATATCCGATATGCATTATTTTTTGCCGGGTACTGTATTAGTCTACAACCGTAAGCTCGAAAATATGGAGATTACGTTGCTGAAAAACTCTCGTGAAGCTAGCATTTAGATTATTCAGTTTCTTTGACTAGAACTGCTGTTTTGGCAGTATGCCTTTTATAACATTATACCTTTAGGTAGCGTTCCTAAACGCCGGGGTAGTGATAAAACTTAACTGTCACTCGTTCCACAACCACCCGAGGGAAACCGAACAGCTCCGAACAATTCTTGAAGTCGTTATAAACTTTGTCAGAAAGACCCGTAAATTCATAGGTAAATCATTGTTTAAAAAAAACACTTGTACTTATCCACATATTACTTGTAACTTTATTATGCCCGACCGGTTTCGCTGTAAAGCATTTTCTAGGGCCTTTTACACATCCTAACTAACAAAAGTGTGTAAAAGGCCCTAGAAAATGCCTTACAGCGAAACCGGTCGGGCATAATAAAGTTATAAGTAATATGTGGATAAGTGTTTTTTTAAACAATGTCTTATAAATTCCACCATTGCCAACAACCACCTAGCATCAAAATTTTCACTTTGACATTTGTCATCTCATAACGTGCAATTGTTTGGTTTCTGGGTTATAGAATTATGCGGAATGATTTACAAAAAAATATCCTTTGCCACGTAAATAAACTGCCTTTACAAAGTGACCGTTCCAAAACGGTTAGTAAATATATTCTGTCTCGGTCATCTCTTTAATTTTTACGAAGTAAACTTTACATTAACCCAGGCGTATTGGAACGCAACCTTATTATAAAATGAAAACTAAGTAATTCCTGCCAATGAAGCCGTGTGGTGACCGGTAGAGTAGAATAGCACCAACCCAATACTCTAAGGGGTGTCGTAAAAGGCGACTAATGAGATATAGGTGGTAGAGCTGATGCCGGGCTCGACTGTGGAGGTATCACCATCTTACTTGGAAACCCCCTCGAAGTCATTCGGGGGAGAGTAAGAGGACAGCTCTCGAACAGGCATAAAAGCAGGTGGCCCACAATGCCTGGGACCGATTGATGGCGGATTATCCATTCATAACAGCCGGGCCTTATATAAAACAGACTGGTGACGGGCAGCGGCGTCACTGGTTGCGGCACCGCGCTCACCAACCCGCCTGCCCAGCGTGTGTGAGTATGGGCATTACTTCCAAGAGGACCGCCAAGAGTGGCGAAATCTTGGAAAGGCCTACGTCCAACAGTGGACGTAAAAAAAATAAGAAAAAGGCTGTTGGATGGATGGATGGAAGTAATTCCTGCCAATGCAAAACCTCTTCAGCAAAGCCTTGACGGTATCAGTCTGCGGTTAGGCCGATTGTGTCGGAACTTACAAATTTTGGAAAAATAATACTTATATTTAGTGTGTCATAATCAGGGATAGGATAATCGGATCGATATATACCTAAAGTTGGAAAAACTGAGAAAAGTTTGTTGGTGTGGAGACGGCTTCTTATAATTTTATTTTGTTAGTAATAATCCCGGAATTACGGAATTAATTAAAATGTTGCGATAATGTATTACTTAATAGATATGTTACCGGCAATCTAAATAAATAAATAAATGAAATTAAAAAAATAGGAATTTAATACAATTCCTAGGCAATTTATAAAATGCCAAGCTAATTTAGGCCGAACAGAGCAAAAGGCAAAATCTTCAAGGTTTTTCCAAACCTTTTTCAAGGATTTTTCCAGCTTTAGGTATATATCGATCCGATTATCCTATCCCTAGTCATAACAATGCAAAAAACATCTAGTTTTTTTTTAATAATTTGTTTTACAGGTTACCAGTTTGAAGAAAGCTTTAAGTGATAAGAATGCTTTAGGAGATTCCGTATCCCGTGCTTTTCTACGGGCATTAGTTTGTTTAATAGGCGGATATCGAGATGCTATTAGGTAAGTTATTTGAGAAGTACCTCTCGAACCATTACTACTCTAGCTTTTTCAAGATAAAGTAAAAAAAAAAAAACTTATTATTAACCTAATTAAGGTGCACAAAACGTCACTATGTCATTTATCTACTCCTATACTGCAATAAGGCAATTGCAGCATCAAAAGCCGTTTTATAAGTACCTAGATTGTTATACATTATAACACCGCAATTCTGCGCTGCGATAGGCCCAATTTATTATAAAACCGCTAGAGACTCAATCAACAACAGAGACGAGAAATAATTCACGACCTTATTTCTTAAGCCACGCCCCCTTTATCCTGATTGGCCTTCAAGGCGGCTTTACCGGATCGACGCACCCGAGGTTCATGAATCAATATCTTCTTTTCATTTTTCATGAAATTGTTAATTGAAAATATTATAAATAAAAACGATATTTTTGATGGTCGTAGATAAAGTATTGTGTGAAACTGAACATAATTAGACGTTAGGACACTTAAACACGCACTCGTATTCCAATATCTCAAATTATGTTACAGTTGGACAAAATACTATTTCGTATTCCCCCTCTCGCTGCCATTTACTTGCAAAATGTTTAATCGAACGCCATGAATCCCCAAGTATTTAGATGCCAGCAAAATCAATAGTAAAGCCAGTCTGTTTTTAAGGTTCCGTACCTCAAAATGAAAAAACGGAACACTTAAATGATCACTTTGTTATCCGTCTGTCTGTCAAGGCCCTTTTGCTCGGCCCCCGTATGAGATATCAAGTTGAAACTGATACCGCCTACAGAAGTCTACGGCCCATGGTGCTGTACAAAAATGAGGCTTCTAACTTGACACGAAAAAAAGTTATTGCACTTTACATAATCAATTCCATACAAATTTTTGATACTCGCAAAGGAAACAAAACCTTTAGGGCACTTCCAGTTGACTTAGAAACTTGAAATATCGTTGACCTACGTCTTATCCGTACCTCCGAAAGTGTGTTTGTTGGTTTGCCCTTCTTTCACGCAGCAACGGAGCAAGTAACGGATTGCCGTGATTTTATGCATGGAGATAGTTTATGTGCCGGAGAGCATTAGAGTAGCATAGGCTACTTTTTATCCAGAAAAAATGCAAATTAAATCAGCGCAGGCGAAGCCATGGGCATAGTAAAACCAGAACAGTAGTTTATCTTCAAGCAAAGGTACATCGCGCGGCTAATATGTGTGCGTGCTAGTACGCACGAACAACAGTACGCACACAACAGCAATATCTTAGTATACAAGGTAGGCGCTAGTCGGGGTCACACCGCGATCGCGCTCAGTCAAGTCTCTCGAACAAGCCGCTACGCCGCGCGTCGCGCGTCACCGACCAATTCAAATATGTCGACAGCACGCAATCATAACGCAATCGAACATATTGTACTGTCTTCGAATGCCTCAATAATAATTTCTCAAATCCAGAATAATTCTAACGATAATTATTATCGTTCTTCTCAATACTTACTCAACAAGAAAGGTGAATAAGAATTGATGGTATACATAAATAATAATGTGAAATGTAAACCGTATTTTCTTTGTTCACATTTAACATAGGTACCTATGATCAAAACGTGGAGCTGATATGGTTGAAATCGCAAAGATTTTTTAATTTTAGACTAGGAGCCAATGTTTGATTAGATACTTAAATTTTATTATGTACTTTAATGAATTTAACTGATTAATTTAGGTAACAATCACAAATATTTTTAAGCAAAGGCGTCGCCAGGGGGGGGCAAGATGACATAAATTGTAGGTATAATAACAAATTTTAAGTTTTTAACATAATATTCTTGGGTTTCTCGTGAATTTTTCCACTACTTTATTATTAAAATCTCAAAAGTTTTTCAAATCTCTAGGGGGGGACAGCTACCCTTTCAATATTATTTCTTACAATAATTAAGATAAGCAAGTAAGATTTCTTTATGAGTTAAATTGTCTATATGTTTATTATGTATGATATGAATGTATGTTTGTTTGTAGTAGGTATGTATGTATGGATGTTTCACTACGTCGTCGATTGATAGCTCATTTGCCATAATCGGCTTCAAAACATTTTGACTTTTTATTAGCTACGAAACTAAAAGAAGGGACAACCCTGCAACAGTAGGTATTTAAGTCTCGTACGCGGCGTGAGTTAATCTACTGTTCTGGTTTTACTATGCCATGGGCAAAAGCTAGTATACAGGGTGGAAAAAATTTAAGGGCCCTGGAGGGGAACTACCTTAAATCCTTTAGTTAGCTCATTTTACTGAAAGGAAACATTCCTTTATTTTTTAAAAGAAACAATACTGCATTCAAAGATATTCTGAAATTCGCTTGTCTCACCCGGGAATCGAACCAACTAAAAATAAAAATAAAAACCCTCGCTATTTTATCATACGAATCGGTAGGATTATTGTTCAGAATAAAATTTGTCTAATAAACATTTGGTCTTACACTCATCTGTTGTACGAGATACTCATGAAATTAAATATTTATTACAAGTTCCTTGTTAACGATACCTAGTACTGTTCACTTGTAACAAGTAAATGACACGTTATAATTTTCTTATCTCTCTTACATCCAAAGACATCGTATGAAGTACAAGCTTGCTAATGTTATTTATCTTAAGTACCTTGTTGAATACTTCAATAAGAAAATCGTTAAATGGTAATAATAAATGTATGCAGAGCACAATTACTTCTTGCACTAGGCGTACTGACGAAAAGTTTAAAAAAAGAACCTATTTTTTTTGCAACGCGGAGCAATAAATTTGGAGTTCGAACCATAACTTTCAACATTTTTAAAATCGATAAAAGTATTCGTTCGAAATTCAAATTTTGTTTTGCTTTCATTCCGTGCTGTCATTGTGTAATAATGGCGTATAATTATTACTTTACAAGTGAACAGTACTAGGTTTTGTTAATAAAGAACTTGTAATAAATATTCAATTTCATGGGTATCTCGTACAACAGATGAGTGTAAGACTTTAGTTTAGTAGACAAATTTTATCCTGAACAATAATCCTACCGATTTGTATAATAAAATAGCGAGGGTTTATTTTTTAAATTTTTAGTTGGTTCAGTTCCCGGGTGAGACAAGCAAATTTTAGAAGATCTTTGAATGCAGTTTTGTTTCTTTTAAAAAATAAAGGAATGTTTATTTTTAGTAAAATGAGCTAACTAAAGGATTTAAGGTAGTTCCCCTCCAGGGCCCTTTCATTTTTTCCACCCTGTATATAGAACACATAAAGGAAAAAATCTTAAAATTACAAATATTTAATTATTTAGGTTGTTATCTATGTCCATCTTAATGAGACCCTTTAGATACATTGAGTTTAATAGATCTTAAGTGTCAAGTTAAGTTGGTCATTATAACTGCAAGTGGAATTATTTACCATGTTTTAGGCTTCCGTACCCGCATTCTGTGGTGGTAGGGAACCCGTTGAGCGCGAGTCCGACTAGCACTTGGCCGTTTTTTTCTTTTTAACGTCACTTTCAGAAATACGTCATTATTTTATTTCAAAATGAGAATACAGAAGAAAAACACTTTTTGGTGCTTATTCATCTAATAAGTGGTGCGACATTCAAAGGCATGTTAGTTTTTTGTCAATTTGTTAGAATTATTAATGTGTTTTATCCACAGAAATATATATCTGTGGTTTTATCATTGGGTAATGTAAGATACAATGTGTTTTGTCCACAGAAATATATGTATATCTGTCGTTTTATCATTGGGTAATGTAAGATACATTGTGTTTTATCCACAGAAATATATATCTGTGGTTTTATCATTGGGTAATGTAAGATACAATGTGTTTTGTCCACAAAAATGTATATCTGTGGTTTTATCATTGAGTAATGTAACAGACATTGTGTTTTGTCCACAGAAATATATATCTTTGGTTTTATCATTGGGTAATGTAACAGACATTATGTTTTGTTCACAGAAATATATATCTTTTGTTTTATCATTGGGTAATGTAACAGACATTATGTTTTGTTCACAGAAATATATATCTTTTGTTTTATCATTGGGTAATGTAAGATACATTGTGTTTTATCCACAGAAATATATATCTGTGGTTTTATCATAGGGTAATGTAAGATACAATGTGTTTTGTCCACAGAAATGTATATCTTTGGTTTTATCATTGGGTAATGAAACAGACATTGTGTTTTGTCCACATAAATATATATCTTTGATTTTATCATTGGGTAATGTAACAGACATTGTGTTTTGTCCACAAGAATATATATCTGTGGTTTTATTATTGGGTAATGTAACAGACATTGTGTTTTGTCCACAGAAATATATATCTTTGGTTTTATCATTGGGTAATGTAACACATTGTGTTTTGTCCACAGAAATATATATCTGTGGTTATATTATGGGTAATGTAACAAACATTAGAATTATTAACGCGTTTAATCCACAGAAATATAAATCTATGGTTTTATCATTGGGTACTGTAATAAACATTGTAATTTCAGAATCGAGAGAGGAGAAATTATAACATTCAATCCTGAGGCGTTTGTGCGGACTAGGAAGAGCATGCAACCTTTCCTGAGAAAAATACTCCAATCACAGATATTTCAACAGGTCGGTACGGTTACTTCTTACAGAAAAAAATACTTTGATATATTTTTTAATTTATTTTATATGGTGGTTTGCAATGTCGCGGTATATTTCAATGAAATCACACATTTTACTAATCGTACTGAATAACTATTACGAAGAAAAAATTCCGCACAAAAAAAAAGAAATTAAAGCGTTATTTGTTTTTATCTCGTTGTATATGTCATAGTCAAAAGTCATAACTACTCAAAACTACCTTTGACTGCGAGAATGAGTCAGTCAAAACTATTCGCAGGCAAAACTAGTTTTTCGGATGGCCTGCAGCGCAGAAGAGAGCCGGTAGGTTATGTTAGAAGGTTAGGTATGGCAGGTCGCGGAACGCAGTTCCGCGACCACCTTACCTGACCTTCGTGGTTATTTTTTTATGACAACCCAGAAATACTTTTTAATCAAAATTACTTCAGACCAACTTAGTCAAAACTAGTATTGACTGATTTTCGCAGTCAAAACTACTTTTGACCGGCTATGAGTTTTGACTGCAACATATACATGTAATAGGTTATCTTTATTTATCGTATTAAGATACTTGTTGATCTTCATGAGTTGCCCGCTCGCCCAGCTACAAATCCTAGTTATGCCAATGCGTGCACATAATATTGCTAGTTAAAGATTAGAAAAAAAATACTCATATATGTATATTCTTAGGGCTTATAATTATAATTCAAAAATTTTTCTACCTATATCGATATTATAATATTTGGTAATTAAAGAAGTTGAACGATTTCACCAGTTTATCGACGAGAGACTGGACTTACTGAACTCAGGCCGCGGCTTCAATGACGAGTTCGAACTGGAGTGCAACTTCTATGCTGACAAGCTAAACACAGGCAGCGGGCAGAGACTGAAACAGCAGTACCGCGACTGGGCGAAGAACGTCAAGAAGGAAGGCGGTGCCTTCTTCAAGACTGTTAAAGATAAGGTGAATGCTTACTCCATATTGCATGCTGATATAACCTAGGGTGAATACCGTTTTGAGCGTGAAGCGCGTGTGTGTACCGTTTTAAAGCAATTACAGCATTTCATCACTAACATAACAAATCTGCATTGAAATTGCATGAAGCGCAACTATAAATAAACTCATCCACAATGAAAGCGCGAGCGCGGAAGGGTTGCGGGATCGGGCTGTTACTATGCGGCCCTAACAGCACGCACCAGTTTGTAAAATTATGAATGTGTGGACCTACATAGTAATTTACTTAGAATTGAGTCTTAACGAGCCTGCGCTTTGATTATGGGGAAGCGGTATGTCCGAACCAGCCCCCCTATTCTGTATCTTTGGTTGCCAACTGAATTGGGTGCGTATCATCAAAAACATAGATAAAAACTGAAATTTCAAAATTGCCTTTATTGGGTATTGGACTATTAACAATCTGTGTCGTCACTACAAGTGCGAACATATCCTTAGGAAATCGGAATTCGATAGTATATCTATGTTTTTAATGATAGGCACCCAGTCCAGAAGGTAACTAGAGATACGTAATAGGCCCGCTGAACATTTCGGGCCCAATCGGTAAAAGAGTTTGTAGACTCTAGTGTCCTGTCTCGCTCACTTGCTGCAAGCTTGTTACGGACCATGGCAGAGTTTCGAAACTGACAGTTATACGTTAACAGTTGTTTGTTACCATTGACGTACCTAGGTCAATGTTTGTTACCCAAACATAGTTAAGGTTAAACGTCATTCGCTTAGGTCAAAGTGCATACCTTAACTTTGTTTTTCTTGTTTAGAAGTTAAAAAATAAAAACGTGTTGACCTATGGCAATTGACGCCAATAATTCAGTATTAGTGAAGTTTATAAAGCATGATTATGAAATGCAATGCTCAATTGGTCATGATTTTGTCCAAACAGAGTTAAAGCCGCATTTTTTGTTGGTTTTGGCAAGATCATGACAAATTGGGTATACAATTCCAAACTCATGCTTTATAAACCTCACTAATACTGAACTATTGGCGTCAATTGCCACATACCAAAATGTTTTGCGATTTTTAACTTCTATTTAGTTATAGTGATTGACGAAGTATTTTTCTCAAAGCTGATTCACATCAAAACGATTACGCGTCTACGCAGTTTGTCAAAACGGAACGCTGAAATTGTGGCAAACCGATGCAGTTGATGGGCAAAACAGACCGCAACTTGACAGAATCTTCATAAGTCTTACCAACTAATTGTTCAGTTGCAATATAGGAAGCCCGCCCGCTCGCTGCTGATACCTATTCAAGTTCATATTTCTGGTAAAATAACTAGGGTGGGCTGTGTGGTCCATATTGAACACAAACATTCAGTTTGTGCGCGTAATATTATATCATAAGTAAATGACATACGGAAGCATAATGCGAACTGGAGCCATATACATATTTAGCGCTTTGTAATTTGAAATTACCTTGTTTATTATTTTGTTACCATTGATTTAGGACAGAAAATGCGATATATTTTTTTCCTACATTAAGTTGCTATAATAAAAATTACGGCAATTTTTTTGTTTTCTGTATTTTTTTTCTCAAACTCAAAGGTACTCCTGTGTATGCAGGCGATAGGAATCCTGTCAGCTTGGTTTTTTTTGCGTTGCACCATTCTCGTAGGTTCATAGGTTCCTTGTCGTAATAACTACGGCGTTTTGGTTCGGCTTACATTTTGTGGATATTATGCAACCCTTAGATTCCCGGTGGCCTTCTGTTCCGCATTCTATACAAGACAGCAGGTGTTGAAACTACACTTGCGAGCTTTAAACTGGAATCACCTAAACGGGGGTTGTTCAAAACAATTTTAGCAATTTTCATGCAATAAAATTACAGAATTTAAACTGGTTAAAGCTCGCAAGTGTATAATGACTGTTCACGTTTATCTAGTTAAGCTATGCTTATCCTATCTCTATTTCAAGAGTGAAAATAAGGAATATTCAGCTCGAAGTGATCATACGGTTGTAAGCGTAATTCTGTTCGCATACAGTACGCGTGCTTACAGCGTGCTGTAAGCGAGTAAGACACACAGGATAGCAGTGGCGTGCACAGAACTTTTTGCTGGAAAAGCAAGCACTTGGTCAAGGCGTCATACAATTTTTTTTTCAAAGTGATATTTAAATGTTTTCATATTTTTTTGTTGTTCTTGACCAATTGCTTGCTTTTAGGCTTGTCGTACGGTAACTCACTTTTTAAATATGCCTAAACCGTCCTGCTTATTTACTAAAGGAAAGGTCTAGGATTACTGGAAAGTGATTTTTGTTAGAAGGTTGTCTTGCTCTGCTAGTCTGCTACGCCTCGCTTGCTTTTGTGCTGTTTTTGACATATTGTAACCTGAACTACCATGAGTTTCAAACAGAATTTGACCCAAATACACCAGAAATAACACTAATTCAACTTTCCATGGGATCACTTGAACCATTAACGTGGCAGGAGGCTCGTGTCGGAAGTCTATTGTAAATCAATTGTTATCGATATCAATTAATCAATAATTTTACTGGTTAAACTATGAACGTCATTCTTACCTTGCCCGTTACACGATTAATAATAGTACATTACTGCTGAGACCAAGTAAATGAGCTCTCCTGGACGAGACTTATATACGAGTCTAGCGGGCTTATTATGTATCTCTAGTTGCCATCTGGACTTGGTGCCTATCATCAAAAACATAGATCTACTATCGAATTCCGATTGTCTAAGGATATGTTCGCACTTGAAGTGACGATACATTCGTAAACAGCTCAATACCCATTAAAGGCAAATTTGAAATTTCTATTTTTATCAATGTTTTTGATGATACGCACCCAGTTCAGTTGGCAACCAAAGATACAGAATAGATAGGCAGGAGGGCTAATTACGGTCGAAGCATGTATAGTATAGTGCTTTTCTCAAAAATATAACGAGACAATCTATGGAAGGTATATAAGATAAAGATTTAAATAAAATTAAATGAATTTATTATATAAAAAGGCACGTTGCTCATATTGGGGCAAAATTTCGTGAAGGGGCACGAAAAAGCCCTATTTTAACTTACCTCAAAATATTAAATACAAAAAAAGATTGTTTCGAGTCGTGGTACAAGTGCAGAAATTGTATCATACTAAGTTTTGTTATATTTCCAATTACATTCTTTCTAAATCTTGTAACAAAGCAGAAACAGATCCGTCATTTTGCTCTTTTAGTGTTTAGTTCAGAACTTTTATACTATGATACACCCGCTGCCCCTAAACATTCTAAGGTCGATGAATACTATAAGAGATAGTGCCTGCTGAGTAGTCGACAAACTATAACAAAATTCTTATATAAAATTAATGCTTATAAGGCCAAGTAACTGCGTAGAGCATCAAAAATAAAATGCATGCATGCTGTAACTACTATTAATAAAGTATTACGCTTTAAATTGTGATAATTTGCAGGCAAACCCAGCAGTACAATCGGCTGTAAAAACGGTGAGTCATAAAGAACGAACTCTTGAGTTTTCAAATTCTTATCTCTCTAACTTTTCGTACTTCACTAGACAATACTATCTGATCCTACATTATGCTTAGCTTTCTAACCAAACTTTGATGTTTGTGCTTCGTAGTTTTGCTTGGACTATCGTGTAACGGAAGTTATGTATATTTGATATTTTATGTTTGGCTTATTACATACTTTAATAAATATATGATATGCCTCTATAAGCTTTTTATTTAGAATTACACAATATAACTTTAAATATATACAATAAATAAAAGAAAATTTAAAACTTGAAATATATTTCGGCCCTTAGTGGGCCGTCATCAGTCAAGTATTTTCTTTTATTTATTGTATTTATTTAAAGTTATATTGTGTAATTCTAAATAAAAAGCTTATTACATACCTATTATATGTACATATAATTATTTATTAATGACTGGGAAGAGGGTAGGTATTGAAAAATTACGATTGCAATTTCGGTAAAAAGGTTGGAAATAATTTGGGTTCGTCTTGTCATACTCTTTAATGATAATATACATTGATCTATAGGTACGTCAATTATAATATATTATATTTTTCATCGCACCTATTTGAAAAAAGGCTTTAGAGTTAAGAGGGAGCAAAAGTGAAATTTATTACCATGGGAGTTTGCGCTTTCTTTCTTCTGATTGGATTGGTTCGTGCTTCTGATATAGCGTCGTTTAACCAAAGATGTCGAAAGCATAATTTATGAAGAAGTTACTGGCCGGTTAGGCTTCGGCGGCAAAAAGCGCTGAAAACTATCATTCTTCTTTTCATTTTATTTTTCTCAGAAATTTGTCGTCGCTTTTATTGCAAATAGTAATTATAAAAACCGGGCAAGTGCGTGTCGGACCACGCGCAGTGTAGGGTTCCGTAGTTGCCCTGCACAATATGCGGACTTCTTCTCCAAGTACATTTTATAAGTTTGTCGACTAATACAGATCGCGCCAAACTTCTAGTACGCTCGGAAGTTGCTCTTCCCAGGAACGGCCCATACATTTTGTTCCTGTTGATGAGGATCGCTTCGTGTTTAGAGGGGACTAAAAGTTTGGCGTGATCTGTACTCGTTATGTCTTTTCTTGACATTAAAAGTTGGGTCATGAAGAGTCGGGTCAAAAAGCCCAAAAGTCTCAAAGAAGTCAGAAATTTGAGTATCTCAACATTAAATCGGAAATATTGTTTTTAGGGTTCCGTACCTAAAAGGTACAAAAGGAACCTTTATGGTGAGACTCCATCCGTCTGTATGTCACAGTCTCATAACTTTAGCACCGTTACAGATAAATACATGAAATTTGGAAAAAAATTGCATTAATTTGCCCACATTTCACGGTGTAATGAAAAATTTAAAATTGTTCATAATATTTCCAAAACAAAAGTGAAAAAAAAAATGTTATCCTAAAAATACAACATGGGTATCAAATTAAAGATATTAAAAAGCTGATTGTAAAAGTATATATTACATATTTCGAGAAATCCTTGAAAAACCATTTAATATTGTATGTCCCCCCCACCCCCCCCCCCCTTATCTCCAAAACTGGTAGACCAGAAAATATGAAAAGTCATGGTAATATGTGTTTACGTAAATATTACAGAAAAGATAAAGTGGTTGAGAAATTCACGAAAAAAATTACAACATTAATTTTATCATCCACAATACGGAACCCTAGGTGCTAGTCTGAATCGCACTTGGCCGGTTTTTTAAATGTTTACGCATGAAATTATTACCAAATTATTAAATGACTTTCTCAAAAAGTCCTCTTTGTAAAGCTTTTGATTTAAACTCCTAAAAACGAGAAACAAAGCGTAAAATCTGTAGAGCGTCCGCACACGGTAGAGTCGTGTGACGTCAAATCGGTCAAGTGGGCAACGCGCTCATTTCGGCGGGCGTTGAGCAGTATATTAATTTTACTTCAAACTTTGATTGAACTTAATAAACTTAAGAACATAATTATTTTTAACATGTTTTATGCATCAAAATAGTATATTTCGTTACGAGTATAAAATGGCGGATTTTCTTACCCGAGGAATGAAGCTCACGTCGAAACCTTACATTCCGAGAGTAAGAAAACCCATTTTTACTCGTTGCGAACGATACTTTTTCTACTACCTGATTTATGTATTTAAATACTTAATTTTTCCTTTCAAATTTAATGTATTTTATGACTTTGCAAAGCAAGGTGCGGTATATTTTTATATTTTTCATTTTATTTATCTTTTATTTTTCAAGCTTCGGCCGGCGGCTTTTATTTGTGGCCAGTATCATTTTGCGAAAAAATAGTGTCAGACGCGATATAATCGATTATGTCGTGAATCGAAACGCAGGGAATTTCGATTGTAAAGACAAACTAAGGACGTCAAAAAGAATCTAATTTAGCATGAAATGAAGACAAACGTCAAAAAGAACCTAATTTGGCAATAAATGAAATTTCAATACGATATTTCAAACTGACCAGAGGCTATACCGCGTAATTCTCATTTGTATCAACTTGAAGCAAATGCATGCGAAATTCAACGCGTGCAAAAGAGATGGCATGTTAGGCGGGCGTCGTCGCACGCACGACAAATTTCAATCTCAAGTTGATGTTGATGAAAATGAGAATTACGCGGTAGACCCGCTGATAGTCATTCCGCAACGGGGCCCGGAAAGTTCCATTTTCAAAACTAATTTCGAGTATTAAATGGAACTTTTTCATAAAGGTAGTAGAAAAAAGGGTATTTTGTTATATTTATCGATTAGGGCTTGCCTGCCCAAAAGAAGCTGATGACATACTTACGAATATTTTTCACTATGGAGCCATTTATTTTACTGCATCAGCAGCTGTTTCCTACGATGGTTTAATATTCGATGTATAAACAGCTGATTTTTGACCGATTTACGATATAAATTAGCTCTATCGTAAAATCGTGACGGCAAATTAACTCTACCAGTTTTCGTTTCCAAAATGACTAAAGTTTCACTGGGTATAGGTATTAAAATGTAGTTTAGTAATAGTAAATAATTTGGGAAGATTTTATTACATGTATATTTATTTAAATTAAATATTCAAACAGTATCGTGACAAAGAAGAGACACTGTTGTACAGATTGATCGGGTTTTGCGTGATAATTGTGACTTTATAAAAACCATTGAATCGTCTTCTTTAAGAGTTATAACTTTGATTGATTTCCAGAGTATGTTTCTTTGAAACAATGATTTCGAAGGAGCTATATTGAATGTGGGTATTATCTCGTTCAGCTAGTATATTATAATGAATGACACGCCCTATTGTTCCATTATACATTACAAAAACGGGCTATGAAATGGTCATTTGCTCATGTAACGTCACATGTTAGGAACACACATTTTTGTATCATTTATTGCTCCAAAATACATAAATAAAAACAAAAATGCCGCTGTGTTACGATTACAATCCCTTAAGTTTTAAGAAAATCAAGCCCGGTTCCAAAACGCTTGAATTATCCTCATCCTACGCGAGTAAGGGAAAAACCCGTATGCTATCTTCAAAAATACATCGTCTCGACATGAATCCCCGTTTGGACCTCAGAGATGTTTCTGAGTGTGGACAGTGAAATAATAATAATAAAAAGGCATAAGGATGTGACGACCCCATCGCCCTCTGGTACGTCCAGGTACGTCACAGTAGAGAAAAGTAACAGTATAAAGTCTGGGCAGTGTCCTTGAAATAACTCTCGGGAGACGCACGCATTAGGGCTGCCCAGATAAATGCGCGTAAGTCGGGTGGCGTCTCACACCCTCAGTGTCCATACTTAACCGCGGCGCACCCCTACTATAGTGCGCGCCTATCTTTTAGTCGCCTCTGAATGAGTTACGAGTGCAAGCTTGTGCAGGTACAGTCAAGGAAGCAATAATATCAACGGTTGATTATTAAGTGTTTACTATAAGTGCGAAGGTGTACTTGTTGTACCTACCTATTTAATTATTTATTTATTATATTAGTGCAATCTTAACTATATAAATAAAACGCATTAATATAAACACCATTTTCCTACATTGTCGCCTTAAAACGCTATAACGTCCGCGAGGCATAACAACAACAATAAACTTTAACAAACTAAATCAACAAAATAACAAATAAAGGCAACAATAACAATAAACAGATTCAACGATAAACTTAACGAATCATTGAATTTTTTCCTCGAAGGCACTTTTTATACAACGCGTGCGTGTGTAGTATACGGACGTAGCGCTATCACTAACGCATTGTGTTGTTGATTGTTGACACCTGCTAAATGGCGATCGTGGGGTTTTGATGCGGGTGTGCTCCGCGACCTCGCTCCTGTAACGTCCCCTGACACCGTAAAACGGCTATTGCATCGCCTCTTGCCATCTTCAGAGGCGACTAAAAGATTGGCGCGCACTGTACCGAGGTATGCCGAGATTTGGAAGCGCGCGTTTCGGCCGTTTTATATGAAGACTTAGTAATGTTACTTTTCTGTACCGTGGTCCAGTGCAATCAGATGGTGAGTGAATCCTACCTCCAAGGGATATACACATATGCGCTTACACACACACATACACCCTGCTACACACCTCTCGGCCTTTGCGCTTACCTTAACCAGCAGGCCAAATTGGAGATGCAAGAGCGGAACCTATGCTCCAGGTTGGAAGTGTAAAATGTCAACGCCGCCGGGGGCTTTTGACTGTATAAGGATCTTGCGCCCCGTAGACTCGCCTCTCGACAACCTTAGCTGCCCGGGGAGGATGCGGGTGCCGAGGCGGGAGGGGGACGCGTGCTCGATCACCCTCTCGCTAAACCGCCCGCATCCTATCTGACGCCGTCCCTCAACCCCTGTACCGCGTGGGCGCGATAAGCACGAAGTTGACATGGTATAAGTCCCACCGTGAAAGGTGGTGAGTCCTATTGCCGTACTTCGGAGGTTTTTGAAACGATTCTTTAATCGTATTTTTTCAAAATCCACCAATTTGAAGAGGTCTTTAAAAACATTAGGGACTTGATACAGCAAACGGACCGAGCGAGCGGACAGGATCTATATGTCGTAGACAGATCGTAGAATTGGGCAGATCGTAAAGTATGAAACCAACAATCTTTCATCAAAAGTCAAATTAAGGTAAATAGGTGAGCTGTGAGGGGAGGGGAGGACGACGAGGGGAGCTGTGAGGAGCGTGTTAGGTTTACATGTAAATAAGTTTTTTAATACAGTTGCTCAAAAAGTGGCGTATTGCAGGGACGTATAGCGTTCGGGATGTAGGCTATTACATACTCGAGCTTTTTCTTTACCTTTTCCGAACTCGTGCGTTCTCTTTCCCAACTGTCAAAATAATGTCTATTAAAAAGAAAAAACTTGAAAAAACCAACCACAAAGTTTTTACAAAAAAAAATTCATAGAAGTTTTTATGATTCATGCAAATATTTCTAAAAAGAAGGTACTAATTTGTTTCAATATCAGATTTAATGATTTGATTCAATGAGTAAGGTTAGGTTTCATTTCATTTCATTTCATTAAATTTAATTTTCATTTCATATCAATAAAAAAATTCTACTGAAGACTTGGCTGTATGGGCAAAGTTAACTTTGCCTACCCAGAATGGGTGAAGAAAACAAAAAAAATCTCTGCTTATATTCTTTTACGGTTGGCGCCATTTTCCAAAAATTTTCTTTGCGGGTTTAGTTGTTTGTTGCACAAAATGAGAAATTTCGACGATATTTTATTTGAATTAACACCACCGGAACTCAGTATAATTGTACATAATTGTACAAAATGCTTCGGAGAACATTTTACCGGAAAAGTCAAAAAGTCGCTACATATCTACATACGAAGAATTTATTGCGTGGAGTATTAGTTAGTTGAGTTTATTGTGTTTTTATTATTTTATTAAATTGCTTCATTTTTTCGCAACTGTATTAAAAATAGTTGTTCAGTACACGTGCGGAACCGTCATTGCAACTTGTTCCGACTGTCAACCCTCACCTTCGGCTGCGCCTCGGCTCGGGTAGACATTTGTCGGAACTCTTTGCAATGACAGGCTTTCCGCACTCGTAATGAAAAATACTATTACCCCCTAGTATTAACATAAATATTATATGCCCAGGCAGATCATGATTTACTAATTCTACGATGTGACGAAGTCATATACAGCGCTTGTTGTGTTTCGTTTCAAACACATTTTGTCTTTACAGCGATGTCAAGATTCACCGAAACGTTTTAAAATTTAGAGGAACTGTTTTGAAAAGACGCGTACCCATCTTAAGAGCGCTTTCGCAGCCGGATTGTGAAAAACCCGCCTTTTTCTAATTAATCGAAACAGAACACTTAAATTCAAAATTCACTCAATAGTTATTCAACAAAACCTTATTACCTATGTATTGTGTATGTTGCCATCGCAAGGTTTCCATTGGTTTCTGTAAATTAGAATTTCAAATCTTTTAAATAAAAAAATGTATATATAATAATTTTCTAATGTATATAAATAATATGTGCATTACAAAACGAGCACAATGCATGTTACGTGTGCACTATAAAGTTGTGAATATTATTTATACAGAATTGTTTAGAGTATTATCGCCATAAATATTCACAATATATATGTATATGTATAGGTATTTCCTGCATGCAACTGCATTCTTACTACAGATGTATGCCTAAAAGATTTTGTAATTAAATTTTATTTTCCCTTGTTTAGGTGCGACAAGGAGGTAAGAACATGAAGTCTGCAGTCAGGGGATTAAAAAACAGAATGCCGAAAACAGGATCCCGGCCATCATCTATAAACACGACTGATGACAGCAGGTAAAGATATATAATACTCGGTGTTAATTTTATTACCTTTTTCCTTCAAACAGAGCATTCTGATAATCAATATGAACAACTTTTACTATGGGGCCAACCCTGAAATCGCAAGAAAAAAATCAGCTGTTCTATAGAAAACTTAAATACCTACTCGACCAAAATGTATGAAACAACTGATTTTCTTTTTGCGATTTCAGGTTTAGTCCCATAGTAAAAGTTGTTCGTAATAATGTGTAGAACAACCATTTTAAGGAAAAGGTTAATCTTAACATCCTGTGTATGTTACGGGTAATGCTAGAAAAATGGGTAAGCCTAGGTTTCCCCGGTTAAACTTAAAATTACCCAAGCTCTTTGGGTAAAGTCCGAATATTCGCCATTCACCCGGATACATCTAGGTGTAACCAATCCTGGTTTGGTAATGTTCTAAATTATAAACCTAGGTTTACCCATTCTTCAAACATTACCCATGACATATACATACATACTATGTACAAAATGTAGGGGTTCCGCCAATGTACAAGTAAATTCGTGAGCGTCAGAATGGTGGGTCATTATAGTGGTCAAAAATTGCTTCTATTTGCTTCTCATCTTCCTTTCGAATTAACATTGATCGATATCTTTATTTATTTAATTGCTACGGGATCTAGGTTTAGAAACTTTGAAAAGAAGCAAAGAGGAAGCAATAATTTTAACCTATGAAAATTTCAGTGATTTAAATATGAAGCATTTTTTGGCCACCATTTTTACGTTAAGTACGACTAGTGGCGCGCCATTCTGACGTTCACAAAAATACCTCCATTTCACGTATGTTCATTTTTACCCCCTTGTACTTTCTATTTAAGATTATCGAAAGTTTCGAGTCCCAGTATACAACGTGTAACAGAAAAGTGTAACCATATTTGAAGAGCTTAGTCAGTCAATGGTATAGAACAACTTTTACTATGGAAACAACACGGAAATCTCAAAAAAAAAGCTAAAAGCTATTAAAACCTTGACTATACAACAACACCGTTGTGTTCAACACAGTTTTCGTGGGGTAATTTTTCAGTGCTAATCAGATTTCTATGTTTATTCTCTGACACTTCTCATACGTTAAATTAATGTTGCTGTTAGCAACAAAAAATATTAAATTTGGATTTGTCATTCCTAAAAGATATGCAAAAACGTTAGAAAATTGATTTTGTGTTCAAATTCTCCATACAAAATGGACATTTCATAGGTTTGCACCTCATATAATGTTCCTAAGTGTATCTTTTCTAAGCGTGAGCTGCACATACGTTCAAAGAAACTCAGACTAAAGAGTAAAGACAACCAGTTCTGACACATTACTGGCGTTTGTTTACTGACAAGGTTCTCTAAGGAGTTGGAAATCAGTTTCCCCAAAGGTATAAATGTTATATTGAATCCAGTAACACATTTTAATATCTATTGTTCTAGATTCTCATGTGGGTCAGCGACTCCCGTGTCGTCAGACTCGTCCGACTCCTCCCCCACCCCCGACGCAACACCCCGCGAGCCCCCGCCGACGCTGGACGACGTGCTCAAAGAAATGGAGTGCCTATTCAGCAGTTCACAGAGGCGAGACAGTCTTCCGAACAGTTCTAGAAACAACTCCGAGTTGAGCGTCGCCGACAAAGCTGTAAGTTTTGTTTGCAACTGGCCTCGCGTACGTGGTTTCCGCTTTATTTTGCGCTCCATTGTTCTCGTCTATCTATTGAATGTACGTATGGTTTCAGAATAGTTGGCGTTATTTCCAATATGCGCGTGCTGACTGTTATTTACTATACTCTATTTTTCTAAACCGTGCTTCATACATAAGCGTAGTTTAATTATATCCCTTTTAATAAACTTCAAGTACTTTGTTGTGTGGTTGCATTATTAATATTAAATATTACTTGATAATTATTCCCATAATAAAATTAATTTAACCCTTAAGGACCACTAAAACCAAATTTTGTATAAAGAAAAGCTCGTCCATTTTTTATTGACGTATGGATTTTTAAGAGACATTCTTAAAAAAAAAAGGAATGACACGTTTCGCTGTCAAACAGCGCGTTGCTCATACAATAAAATGTTGGCAACGTTCTGTCTGACAGCGGTTCATATCATGTATTTTTTTAAAGAAAGTCTTTTATTAATTTTCTCGGTTGACTGCACGGCTTCAAAAAATAGACTATGGATGTAGAATAGTATAAACGCGTAGTGGACTCATTCCAACTATGTTTACTACAGTCATAGTTGACTCATATACCTATTTTATTACATTTTAGCTTTATAGTACTTGTAGAACGCGGTAGTATTCGAGTATTTTTTCTTTTCGTTATTGTACTTTAGACATTTTAACTATTCAACTATTTCAGACTATTTATTCGTCAAGCTTTTTTAAATTTTCTACGTGTCTTCTTTTTGCATGAGTCATTTCATATGTAGTAATATTTTTCATGTTTTGTTTGCTTCTACTTTCATAATAAATCAAAAAGTGGTTAAAAACAACAATTTAAAATAACGCGGAATTTTTATATTCTCGTATTTTGAACATACAAAGTAAATAAAGAAATAGTAGATTCCTGTGGAAATAAACATATAATTGAAGTGTTTTTCGGTTATCTATCGCAAGTAAAGTCGCCAGTTAAACAACCTATCCAATCACATATTCCGCCTCTATAATAGATAAGAACCTCAACTACAGATGACCTTGCAATTTCTTTGGCCCTCCAATCATAGCTAGCTTACCTGTACAAAGAATTTTATAAACTAGACTAATAAAACTAGAGTAATTATAAATACTACAACTTTAGACCAAAACTTTCAAGCTTATCGCGTTACCTATTTGATAACATCGCGTTACTCATGTTTGCTTTGCTTCGTTTGTTATCAGCTTCCAAACACTTGTATTGTAACGCCTGTTCAAGTTAGATCACGTGTTTGGCTGATGTGAATGCGGTATTGAGCATGCCGCTCCTAGGAGCACTGTGGCACATTATTTACTTTTGTTTTGCAGAAGACACTGTCACCAAGCATCCCACCCCGGGTACCGGAACGTCCCAAACTCCTTAACCGCTATCCAATAATACCTACAAGAAGACTTGTAGACTTTTCGGATGCTCCATTGCCGCCGCCCCGCTCCACCGCGCCCGCCGCCGCCAATCCGAATCCCCAGTTCGTCAGTAACATAGTCAAAGATGGCAGTGGCGCGACAGACTTCGGTACCAGTACAATAACTTTTGCTGAATACGGGAAGGACAAGGCTAAATTAAAGTTGACAATGTCCTCGAATCAAAGAATCCCTCCGCCGACCCCCCCGCCTGCACTCCCTTGTAATGGCGATGCTACCAAGGGTCCTCCTTCGGCCATTTCAGCCAAAAGCCGACCGATCCTCAACCGCCCTAGTCCCGCAGTCCAACAGTCGCCACAGACCCGACCCGAAATGATCCGACTGAATGGAAGAGTACAAGAGGTAATTGTGATATGTACATTTGTTATTATATCCATATTGTATCTCACCATTAAACAAAGACTTTTCGGATGAATACCACTGATTTTGGCGTTCTAGACTAACATTAATAATAATTAATATAACCTAGTATGAAGCATAACGTTGTTTTTGATAACAATTTAATGAAGTTATATCTGTTTTTATTTTATTATGGTACCTATTATTTGAAAAGCTTGTTTATTTAACAAATACAGGAGGTAGTTTTATTAATCCTTTGTTTATATTCTGGAATAATAATTTATTATTGTGATATTTTATCTAATTACGGCAAAATTATGCCGTAGTTATGAGTTAGTAGATTTGTAGGCTTAAATTAATTAAAATATTGTCATAATAATTTATATTTTATATTAAAATCTGTACGAAATCAATAATTATTTATTTCATTTACTTTCATAAACGTCACCTCACTTTTATTCTTATTTGAACTTATTATACAATATGCTATAAGAATTCTACTATCTGCGTATAAATACAAAATTACATAGCTCTGTAACTATGCTATGTTATACTTTTATTTATTGTAAATAGGTATGTATTGTTTGCACTTTAATTACACGCTGTGGAATAACTATTTTGCATGAGGCTCGTGTAAGTTCTTTATTTTTTGTCTTGAATCTATAATATCGCACGTTTTAAGGATGTAAACAGGAACGGCGTAACATTTAACTAATTCGTTCAGTTTTATAATTTCGATATTCGTGAAGTTAGACGTGTAATGTTTAATGATATGTATTTTTTATAAATTGGTACGTTGCTTCGTCTCTGTTTTCGTACTCGTACATATGTGACTTGATTTTTGCATGCCAAATATTTAGTGTAAATACTGTCTTAAAAATGAAAATGGGTTTGTACATACCTACTGGTTTCCCTATCAGTTTATTTATTACAAATGAAAATTTAACAACAATAATCGTAATAATAATATTATGAAGAAATCGGTTGGATTTAAATTTGGAAGGATGGTGTTCTGATCAATCTATTTAAAATCTATAAAAGGTTTTTTCACCTCACAAGCTCGAAAAGCGCGCCTTTGTTGTTTAAACACAGTGAGCAAAAACGACTTTTGCTCACTGGTTTTAAGCAGTGAAGAAAAGTGTTTCGAATTAAAAACACTGCGAATTGTTCAAAAACTCCATATCCTTTGTTCAAGAGAAAGAGACACAGCAAACATCAGCATAGCGCCTATCTCTTTCACTCTATATGGATTCCATACACTGCGAGGCTATACACAGCCCCACAGCTTGTCGGATACCATAGACAAGGTAAACTTCTCGAAATCCTGTGTATGGCCTCCCAATGTGTATGGAATCCGGAAACGGATATAGGTATAGAGTAAAACTCCCGCGTGAAGGTTATGTTTTGCGTTTTCAATCGGTTTAACAAAGATTTTCCGATTTTTCGCGGCTTTTGGGACACTATTAACGCTCCTTACATTTTATTTTATGTGCAATATTTTTATATAGTGTATTTTTATTTAAAAAAAAAAACATTGAATTCTTACAAGTTCGTTCGAAAAGATGGTGTCTTTACATCTGTGTTTTCTCTTTTAGTGAGGTGAAAAGTTGTATGTGTCACACAAGAGCAAATTTGTTCTGTTTCTTGTGCCTTTGAATAACTCACCACGCTCAGGGTTCTAACTTAGAATAAAAAAAAAATTGTCCTCTTGTTGCACAAGAGTTATTTGTGCAACAAGAGAGCAAAAATTTCTTTTTCCAATATCCATATAGAGTGAAAGAGATGGGCGCCATGCTGATGTTTGCTGTCTTTCTTTCTCTTGAGCAAAGGATATGGAGTTTTTGAAAAATTCGCAGTGTTCTTAATTTGAAACACTTTTCTTCACTTATCGATTTTGACAATGATCGAGGTGAAAATAACTGTTGTTGCAAATGTACATATGCAGCTGCAATTAAACCTTCTATATTCATTAATGTATTTTGCATTTTCTGTTAAATTAAAACTTTCTTTTTCAGTCATTCGGCTCTGATACTGATCTGATAAAATTGGACGATTCACCAACAAACCTCGAAGATTTCGATCCGCTGAAAAGCAGAGACAAACTAGATAAGGGTCAGCAAATCAAGTCATCTACGGATAGTGCTCTCTTACATGAGTACGGCCTTGACTTTAGTCAGTTCGGATTGCTTGACTTTAGTGGTGGATCGACTAGTAACAGCCAAGGATCTTCCACATCCAATGTACCTAAGGGATGGACTACTTTCAATTAGTATTCTTGCAAAACGCTACGTAATGATTCTTTAGGCGAATAGTCCTCGTAAGAACCTCACATATAAATTATATATTTTGTGCTTTTTGTATATTAAGAACCTAGTTTTATATTTATTTTATTATTATAAAAGTGATTTTAACATATAAATACTATTTATAAGTAAGAAGCATTTGTACATATTGTTACATATCAAAATGTATAAAGTGAAATCAATACCAATATTTGTATATGGCTATGTTTTGGTAGGATATTGTAAATAACGGTCAATAAATTAAATATAATAACTACTTATATGTGGGATGTAACATTATTACTCCTGTTTATTATTATTTTTCTTGTTTGTACAAACATTTTAATTGTAACTAATAATTTTTATTCGTTATTGTTTTTGTTTGTTATTCAATGTTTTATGATGATTTGTTTATTAACGGAATAGCCTCTACCGCAATTATTTTGGGACAGCAATTTATTGTATATTATTTTAATAACTGAATTATAACTCCCGTATCGCCAACGATATAGCATTAAAAGTACAATTAGTTAATTAAAAGACAATTAAATTCATATATACTGTCGTTATATATTAAGAAATTTTGCATAAAATTATATATTTTGAAATGAGAGGGTGCTATTTATGCGTAATGTAATATTGTTTTATTTAAAGTTTTATGTATCGATGCTCCGCACATTTTATTACCTTTGAACAATTGTACATTATGTAACTTGAAAAACTCAAAATAAGAAATATGTGATATTTTTTTTAATATACAAACTGAGGAATATCGCGAGGTAAATAAAATATTATAATTTAATAATGATTTCTTCATTACTTATGGTAAAGTACAGCAATTAGGTGGCTGAATTCACCAGCCATCTCTGAAGGAGAGCACCAGTTGATGAGGAAACTGTAAACAAATTATTATGTTAATTAGAAGGTGGTGAACTGGTCCATCCACACACGCCCACTTTGCCTGACGTTTTACTATGGAGCTATCCCTGAAATCGTGAAAATAAATCAGTTGTTTCGTAAGTTTTGATAGAGTACTTTTTGTAATTTGTTGTTATCTTCGCGATTTTTAGGGTTTTATCCATAGTTAAAGTTACACTATGATTGTACTATGCGTTGCAACTAAGGTAGCGTTCCTAAACGCCTGCGTAAATGTAAAATTTAAACTGAATTTTACATTTCTGGCAAGGTTTATGTACTGTAAGTTTTCACTCGGGTGGTTGGGGAACTGTTGACAGTTACATTTTACTTTTATCCGGACGTTTAGGAACGCAACCTAAGAATAGGATTGCGACCGCAGAACACTTAACTCGTTAGACATCTCTTTTTTTTCGCTTTGTCTAGCGATTGCGCGAGAAAGGGCTACTGCAAAATGGCGTCCTAGTATTCCTATACTTAGGTAGCGTTCCTAAACGCCGGGGTAAAGGTAAAACCACCCGAAAATGAAAAGTTCGTAAACCCTGTCCAAAATGTAAAATTAACTTTGACAGTTTAAATTTTACACTTTATTTTTACACCGAGGCGTTTAGGGACACTACCCTAGTTGCATAGCATCGTACCGAAGGCGGGCTCGAAGTAAGTCACAACTGGCTTCGTAACAGCGCATTCTCTGGATGGGGGCTGCCCAGGAGAAAACCGCATCTTTAAGAGCGAGTTAGAAGCCTGATATAGTAGAATTGACTATTTTATGATCTGATCGGCCATATAATGAAATCTGTTAAGAGGCTATGTAAATTTAATTTTTGTGACCGTATATGATTTCTATTCGTCAAAAGGGGAGGAAAAAATGTATTTAAAGTCCTCATTTCAATAATTATATTTCTGTCAAGGAAAATTTATCCAAACATGTTTTCCAAAATCAAAGCCCTAGTATAAATGCATATACAAGTTTTTTTTGTATTTCATGAAATACACAGAAAAAAGCAGCTGTATATTATTTACATAGCGCCTTACAAGTGAAGGGGTTGCTTCGCTCCGCTCCGCTTGGGGTCCGGATTAATGATCACTAGCAACCTAACACGCTATTCCTCGCTTCGCTCGTTGTCGCACCTACTTTATTTTTTATTTTTTTAAAAGATTCTTTAGGCGCCGCCACCCATTATCTTCTGCGGTTCAAACAAAAGAACTCGCGGTCTCTGTGTGTAAAGATTCCAGCTGTCGCATATAATAGGTCTTTACATATGAAATTGGCGAAATTTTCTTACAGATTCATGAGTTCATAATTCCTGTAATTCAATAGCTATTTCCAATAGTCTTATTGGAAAGTTGATTTCAAGATTTTATATCTACGTATTAAATTTTGTATTTATTTTCAGTTTGATTATACAAATCAAATCTTCAAAAGCAGTTCGTCTTAAATGCCATCCATTTCCATGATAAGATTCGTAATAATTTTTTACAGCTGACACTTGTCAAAAATTAAATTAATATTGCTGTTAGCTTCATGTTGTCACATTCATACACATAAGAAATTACATAATTTGGATTTGGAAAAAATGCAAAAATATTAGTACTGAAAATTTAGTTTCCTTCAAATTCTCTATAGAAAATAGCAATTTCAGATGTAAAGGCCTAATATTACAGTGATCGCGGAATGCAGAATACGGCTCTGTGTGCTCGGCGCCTTAGTTGATATGACTGAGTTTGCAATATGGCCACTACATTTATGTATATGAACTAGTAGTTGATGTCAGTGGTTCTTTAAAAAAACACTCATTCGCTACTATGGTTCAAGACCCCTCCAACGAAACCTTACTCCTATAAGGTTCAAACCGTTCAACCCTAGAAGACAATAATAATCGACTTATTGTTTATGTAGGTATTGGTATCGATTCGAATGTGCACAAATACGACTTAACTAAAATTAAGTTAAGATTAACTTAATTTTCGATATCCTATGGACGGGCGAATAAAAATTTATATTAATTTAAATTTATATAATTATAAATTCAGAGTCACCTCTTGTATTTGTAGAATACCTATTTTAAGAAACTACCTTTTTTATATTACTTATGAGTTATAATGGTATCGATTCGAATGTGCACGAATACGACTTAACTTAACTAAAATTAAGTTAAGATTAACTTAAATTTAATTAAATTTAAATTTATATATTTATAAATTAAAATTAATACACATTTTTATTCGCCCGTCCATAAGATATCGAAAGTTGCAACGAGATGCTACTTACTACCAAGGAGTTCCCATACATCTACGGATATCATCATCAGAATGTAAGTGAGCGTCAGAATATAATGTAGATAATAAATAACTTGACATTTCATTTACCGGTAGGCCTTATGGGGGAAAATCTGAAAACTACAAATATTTAATTAATAAGGTCTCTTGGGGGAAAATCTGAAAATTACTTAAAAACTATTAAAAACCAACTTAATTAGACCCTTTTGAGTTTATTAGATCGTAAGTGTAAAGTTAAGTTGGTCCATAACGACAAGTGAATTATGGCACGGAACCCTTTGTGCTCAAGTCCGACTCGCACTTAGCCGGTTTGTTTTTTGCTATAAATATAAAATCTGCCAAAATGGGCTTACCTTTACCTATTAGATTGCAAGAGTACCTCCCTACCCACACACTCTTTCAAATAATATGTCCAAATGTATATCGACTTTTGTATAAATACTAGGGGAAGGAATATTAGTCTGATTAGAACATGAATACCAGATGATCTAGCATGGCTATACCTCTCGAGGTAGATATATCAACAGAGTGATAGAGAGTACTGTATCAAGCGCTATCGAGCTCGATATGGTTTGCTATACTAGACTTGCAGGAGCATAAAAAGAGATTTTTATGATCCTGGCCTAGATATAAAATTTCAAGTTTTGTAAGGAGTTCAAAACTTTACATACATTTATTCAAATTGCATAGTATATCTAAGCAATCCTGACGTGTTTTAATTACTTAAAGAAAATATTTTCTTATCACTATATGCAAAAAAACTTTCATGTCCGTGCGGGGACTCGCGCCTTCATTAATTATTACAATTAAGGGCCGATCCAGAGGGGGGCCACAGGGGCATGTGCCCCCCCCAGACGGTACAATCAAAATGAAGATTTGGGAGTTAATACGATATCGCTTTATTCTTTTTGCGTGGTACACAATTACATGCACTACCGCAAGTTGCATATCGCAAAATATCAGACACGTAAATTTTATTTTGAATATTTTTATTAGTATACTTTATTTTATGGTTATTCTTGTATGTCAAGATACCTAAAATGCACTCCTTACCTGTCTAGCACTTGCGCCCCCCCAGAAATAAATCCTGTATCCGCCCTTGATTACAATCATGTTTTACATGATTTTGTTATCTTTTATTTTGCCGGCGCCCGTGCTCGCGTTGTAATCTAAGTATTTGCGAATCTAAAGAGGATGAATTAGAGTACCTAAATGACGAAAGTTTATAGCCGCCGTAGGACATAATGGCTGATCAAATTAGCGACATACTGAAGGACGGTAAAGTCAAAAGCACCCGGAATAGAAGAGCTTGTTTATATGACGGTACTACATTGATGGATGTGGAAGAAGTGAAAGAGGTGTGCCAGGATTGTAGCAGATGGAAAATCTGTAGTCTCTGTCTACTCTGGCGTGAGTGTATGTACGTATGAAATTAACATCGAATATAAGTTTGCATCGTAATAATTTCACATGGGATTTGTAATTGAGGCATGTGCTCGAACAACGCTGTATGTTATATTATAGCGAAAGTTATCTAATGATGGAACAATGCTAATCTTTGTAACATACATCGTTGTTCAACTGTATGCCAACGTTTGACTGTTGCTGAACTTCATTACTAAGGGTGGGTTGCACCATATTAACGGTTATTGTAAAAGTTAAAGTTAAATTTAACAATACCTTTAACGTTAACCTTAACGGCAGTACCCAAATGTGTTGCACCAGCATATTCATTGTCATTGTCACAGTTATCTGGGTCGCAAGCAAAATGAGACATAATTTTCCACATAGTTGACGTGGGAAACATTGTTCAATAGGGCAATACTAAAAATCTGCATCATCTAACGTGGTATTTGTTTGTTAGGTTTATTTTTGTGTGTTTTGTTTGTTTTTATCAGCGATTATATAAATTTAAACCGAGCAGTAACATCAAAGTGGAGAACTATAAAGGAGTCAGTGCCAAGCAAAAAGATATATGGTGTTCTATCAGTTGCAAACAATTCCAGTGTTGACGGAGAGCATTTTTCCATAATTAGATAACTTTCGCCGAAATGTAACATACAGCGTTGTTCGAGCACACGCCTCAATGGTTTACGAAATTATTTCTTCATCCGAAAAATACTTCAAAGGGAGGTTCTAAATTGTACGTCAATTAGGTTTCGATGATCATTCAGTGAGAGTGAGTTTTAATATCATAATTCACATACGCTGTGAAGAACCGTAGCTTTTTATTGAGTTAATGTAGCAACTTTAGTTTTTTACATGTTTCAAGTAGGTTTGACGCTAAGGAAGTATAGTCTTCGTACCTACCTACCTTTAATAATTTTAACTTTATACCTTCAAGCCGTTTCTGAGAAAAAAGCCCGTGACTTGACACATGGACGGACAACAAAGCGATTCGATAAGGGTTTCATTTTTTTCGTCTTGGGTTACGAAACCCAAAAAACATGAAGCCTAGATAAATTAGGTCTATTTTAGCTAAGATTATTTAAAACTATAATTTAAAAAAAACAAGTAAGTACCTAAGTTACCGTTTGAATTGTACAAATATGTTATATCTATTATATTATATTTCAAAAATACTTCGTTTTCAATTCAATGATATAGGAAAAAATTCGCGACACATTTTCGTTTAGCAAACAAGTAAAAAGAATCCTCCACCCCACATAAATTTTTTTTTTCTAATTTTGTTGTTAGTAAGGAAAAGCATGTGGTAATATAGAACGTGCCCGTATTGTGTGTCTTGATATCATTGCAGTAGGTATGCGATGCAAAACCTAGACATAGGTAGACATCATTTATTGGCCACAATTCGCTCAGATTAAATTATATCCCATCAAAAACATAAAATGTACAAAAATGTCAAGACTCGCAACGCAATCGTTCCACCGTAAAAAGTTGTGAGGTCTTATATAAAGCCAAGTCTGTTATTTTAGTTTGTATGGAAGCACCTTTTCATTTTAGTTACTATGGGAGCACCTATTTAACAAATTCATTATTAATTGTTTCCTAATTAGTAACCTACCAACATTTAGTGACTGTATTAATATTAGTCATCTTTATTTCTATAATAAAATGTAGTGACTTCACAATCGCACAGCAACATAATAACTTATCTACCTAATATCAATTTATTAGCGATCTGAGAAGATATTTCTACGCAGCAGCGCTTTATTTGTACTGTGCGATTGCCAAGGCAATGTATTTTATTATAGAAGTAAATATGACTAATATTAATACACTCACTAAATGTTGGTAGGCTAATTAAGAAACAATTAATTATGAATTTGTTAAATAGGTGCTCCCATACTAACTAAAATGAAAAGGTGCTTCCATACAAACTAAAATAACAGACTTGGCTTTATATAAGACGAGCGACCCGCCAGTCGCCACGGCTTCGCACGGGCATGTATTATTACATATAAACCTTCCACTTCAAGCACTCTTATCTATTAAAAAAAAAACCGCATTAAAATCCGTTGCGTAGTTTTAAAGATCTAAGCATACATAGGGACAGACAGCGGGAAGCGGCTTTGTTTTATACTATGTAGTGATAGTGATAGTGATCCCACAACTTTTTACGGTGGAAGGATTTCGTTGCGAGACTTGACATTTTATGATTTTGATGGGATCTCATTTCTTTTTGTTGGTAGTCCTCCTTTTTTTCTTCTCGGGTAATATTTCTTGCACGTCAGCAACGGATTTTCTTAAAGCCCACTTAGTCCTCCTTTTTATCTTCTCGGGTAATATTTCTTGCACGTCAGCTACGGATTTTCTTAAACCTGTCTAAGATATCACTCCCTATCTTGGGCGTGATCATGGATCAAAATATGTCATGGGAGAGTCATGTTAAGGAAGTTAGCCGTAGGATGTACGGTTCATTTCACTCACTGAAGCGCCTTCAGTACTATGATAATGCCGTAAGGCGAAACCGGTTGGATTAATAAAAGAGTGATATTGTGCAACAGTACAAGTGTTCTTATCAAGATTATGATGATGTTTCACCAAGTGCCGACAATCGCAAGTATAAATCATTTCAGTACTTTTTGCTTTTGCAACTAGAATTTCTCTAGCCCAATCTCTTCTTCTGCCTCTTCTTGACTATGTTGACATTGTGTTCTTGGATACCACCGAAGAGTTGCTCGACAAACTGGAACGCCTTCAGAATTTGGCTATTAGATGAATTTTTGATTTGCGAACGTTTGATCATGTGTCCGAGTTTCGACGTAAACTGAAGTGGCTTCCAATACGTTATCGAAGGTATAGTCATATCCTATCTCTACTATACAATGTCTTAAATAATCCCCAAATACCTAAAAGATAGGTTCAATTTTCGCACCGATATGACCAACAGGAATCTTCGGCCCTCTTATGATCTTATGTTATCTATACCAACTCATTACACGGAATGTTACTCTGGATCTTTTACAGTGGACGCTGTCCGTCTTTGGAATGATCTTCCAAGTCTTCCCACAAATGCTTCCTTCAAATTCAACTGAAGAAGCACTTTTTGTCCTCTCAGCAGCTCTAGCTACTAGTATGTATGTATTATACGTATTCATGTAATGTATCATATTTAAATATATATAATTATATATTATTTTAGTACTCTTTGTTTAGGTTTAGACCATTAGGTATACTTTTAGGTTAATAGTGTAGTGTAGTGTAGACTATTATATTTACTATAGTTACATGTATATTTATATCGCTATTTATGCACTCAAGTTAAATTTCAATAAGCCAATGTACCTACCTATATAATTTTTCTTCATATCTGTCATTTATGGTTGACTGGAAGAAATTTCTTTCAGAAATAAGTCCGCCTTTGCCCTGTATTTCTCTTAATTCTGATGTTTATTTATCTGTTTTTCGTGTGCAATAAATAAAGTGTTTATTATTATTATCTCTTTTGTTTTTTTTTTAGAGGCTTTGATGTCACAATTTTTGAAGAGTCTGGGCGGCAAGTGCTTCTTTCAGCTATTGCGGACTTTTGAGCTTTCATACTATCAAAGTCGACATTATTTAAAAAGGCTTTATCTTTAGAACGGTTATACATACAAGTACAAGTTTAAACTTTGGGCAGACTGTAGTACATACTTTAAAGTAAAATAATAAATTATTAAAACTTGGGTTCCGTACTAAAAAGGTAAGGTTTTTTGTCGCCTTGATGCTGTTGTGTCATCTTTTTTGTTCTTATTTACCATAATGGTTTTAGAGTATCGTACATATATTGTTGTGGTGGTAATACGGAATCCTTCGTGCGCGAGTCCGACTTGCACTTAGTCGGTTTTTTAGCGACTTAAATGCGAAATATTGATATTTCTCTTCTAACATAGATCAAATGTGAATGTTTCGAACATTATAAACCACCCTTTACAGGATTTCTTACCAAAAGCAAGATTAATTATTATATTATAACAAAGCCTCTATCTTTAGAACGGTAATACATACAAGTACAAGTTTAAACTTTGGACAGACTGGAGTAAATACTTTAAAGTAAAATAATAAAAATTAGGGTTCCGTACTAAAAAGGTACCGAATTATTTGTCAGGCGCTACCGTTTTATCGCTTTGTTTTTTGTCGCCTTAATGATGCTATGGCATCTATATTGTTGTTATTTTCTTTTAGGGTTCCGTACCCGTATTGTTTATATGCGACTCCGATTCGCACTTTACCGGTTTTATTTTTTATTGTTACTACTTGCTCCATTTTCGAATATAAAGGTGGATATACATTTTTTACCATCTAGCTAGTGTCACGAGGTAGAATATGTCGTGCAAAGCAACGAACGCCATCTAGAGTCGTACAAATTTATAGATGCATCTGGAAACATACACTTTGTATAGACTTTGTACGGAAATATTAAATTACCAACCGCAAATAACATTTTTATATTTTTTTGTTGCAATGTTCACTTAACACTAATTCCAATAGCACAAAATTCCAAGCTCTTATGTCTGCTAGAACACCTTTAGAGTTTTGATGATAGGTCAGTCAGTCAGTGAAAAAATAAGGGAACTTTGACTTGAGATATTTCGTAATCAAATATAGGTGCAAACTTGTAATTAGGGGGTGGAAATAGGTTCAGTAAGCTCTCTTCGTAACTGAAATTTCAGACTTCTATCTTTACTTACAACAAAGATACAGGGGCTTGAAAGTGCCGTGAGTTGCTTCGAGAAAAGGATGGTACGGCCGTCATGCGTTTTTTTTTTTGCGAGACGGCGGTGGCACTGCCGTACCCCCAGAAAGTGTTTAATATGCGAGGAATCCTGTGAAAGTGATGTAAGTCATATCACTGAAAAAGGGATGAAAACTTTGTTAAGTGCCAGCATTACAAGAAGAGATTGAAGAGACTAAGCATTTAGAATAAAGAAAACCGGAGTAGTTCATGAAGGGTGCAGAAAACGATACACAAGACCTTCTGATGTTGAAAGAGCTGGTAGAAAAGCACAACCATCTACATCATCATCTGGTCCTAACTTGCGTTCTATAATACCTCAATATCTGGAATCCATTTTTTGTCGTTGTGCTACTGGTTGCGGTAGTAGGTGTGGCTCATGGCTGCAGAAAAGCAGGTATTCATTTTTCATCAGTTTGTGGATGCGCCAACAGCCCACCATTTCAAAAGGAATACCTTATGGAGGAGGAAGATGAGCCAATGGACCTTGTTGAGGCTATAGATTAAAGATTCACCCTTTGTAAATAAAATTTTATTTTTTCAACTTTACTGCCTTTAATCTTTTTTCGTTTAAAAAGCTATAAATAGTAATGAATATTTAAACACTACGGGCTACTTCCACAATGTTTTTAAATATCACTAAACTTATTTAACTTCACAGAAATGAATTATCTAACGGTTCGTGAAACATATTTATCGACTTTAAATAGTCTTGTGTAAGTGGCCCTAAACGATAAATATTATTAATAATAAATATTTTTATTTATCAAAACTTATACACGCTACATAACAAGGTCATTTATACCAGATATATAACCGTAATGTAGATACTTATAGCTCTCATTGATGAAAATCTGAACTGAGTAGTTTTCTGGCAAAATAACGATTTTGGGCGAAAATCTTATCAACGATGTTCCTCTTGCCGTTTGCAATATAATTGCACATATGTATACATATTATTAAATGGATTTTTCTACAACTTTTTTTCTGGCAATGTTACTGTGAAACGAACGAGTAAGTACCTAGATAGGTAAGTTTGATGTAAAATGTGACGCAAACTACTTTTTTTTTTAAATTTACCTACTTTGAATAGAGTAAATCTTGAAAACCACAAGCCTCACCGTAGTTACGTATAGAATCAAAGTTGTGAGAAATTTACTAAGCTTTAGTTTGATCATACCAATATTCTCTCTAAGGCATACGGTTTTCGAGTTCTGAGCGAAAAACTGCAAAAAGGGACCTTTAACACCCTCCCGCCCCCCCTCCCAACCCTAGCCGGGGGGGTAATCGAGAGGAATTTATTTGAGGTTTTTCCTGAAGCTTGTGAAAATATATAGTTTAGTGCCGCTGATTGCCCTTTTTTGAGACCACACGACCGTCGAGTCCAGTTGCTCGGATAGACGATTATGTCGGCCGTAAGATGGACGTAGCGCACGGTATGCATTTTCATAATAAATTTGCACAATTTGCAAGTGTTGTCCTGGCTTCTATTCATGGTAAAATGGCAAAACATATTGACCACAAATCAACTGCCAACAGTCAAATTGACAGTCCGTAGAAAAAGTATTGACAATTTTAAAAACCAAACCTCTTAAGGGTCGAAGTTCCGAGATTGGGCAAAACAGGGTTCGGGGTTATGGCTTTTTAAGATAGAAAATTATCAATTTCTGAACAAAATAAATACCTTACAAGATGAAGTACAGGTTCATTAAAAAAAATCTTGGCACTAGTGTATAGTAACTTCAGAAAAAAAAACATCATTTTCAAGTTCAGGTTGCGGTTTCAGTTTGATTACACCCGTAAGGCCGCAACACTATTCAAGAGATTTTCTTGAAATTCCTGTTTTTTTCCTGAAGTTACTATAATTAGTGCCGTGATTTTTTTTACTGAACCTGCACTTCATTTTGTAAGGTAACAAGTGGTATTTATTTTGTTCAGAAATTTGAATTTTTGCCGTCTTAAAAATATATAACCCCGAACCCCGAATCTCGGAACGCCGACCCTTAAAACACACTCGTTATAACTGCGTAGGGCGTAGGGTGGAATTATTAAACTGTAGTGAAATTTTCAACAATGTACATACTTTGCGGACACGGTGAACCACTTCCGTGTTTCGAGAATACTTACCAGTGAAGAGCGCGCTCTAAAAGTGGTAATGTCAGATTAATTTTAAAGTTTTGATGATGTCAAATGTTCATTGAGTAGGTACTCAGAGTGGGAGACAATGCACCATTATATCAATTTTCTCAAACATTGTCGTTACAAACTTGGAGAAAATGCTTTTGAAAAAGCTAAATATAATATTCATTATTATATATCTTAATACATTTTTTAATATCCCTTAATAAAAAGATCACCAAATCAATAATTGTTTTTCAACATGAGGCGTGTCCGACTTTTTTTAATCGAATTCTCGAAGATCAGGCGTTGTTTATGTCCTAGGTAGGGTCAGTTCCAGAAAGTAAGAAAGAGGATAGCGGATTACAATACCGCAGTGAATTTATGCGCGCATCGTCGTAGAAAATGCTACAGCTGGCCGCGCTTCGATTTGCTACGACGTAGCAAGCGCTACGACCATCAAACACACCGTAGATCACACACTTCATAATATTGTTTTCCTTTAGAATATACATAGTTATATGTATCATACATGTCAGTATGCAATTAATAGTTATTATGGAAATTAGCGCAATTGTACCCATATAAAGAGATTTCTGCATTTTAATGCTTTTATGTTTATGCATTACCTATCCATTTTGATTGCATTATACCGGTTGTGAATAAACTGCTATCGTTAAACGTTATGTAACCTATTACTATGTAGTATATAGGATGGGATTTGGTCGGCCGCCTGGATTCGTGCTGGGGGCTCGGTTGGTGATCATTGAACCTTGTTCCTGGTCCCTGGCCGGGTCTCCGGTTCGGGCGGTTGATTGGATTTCACCTTGTATAATAATATTTTACCTATAATTTTAATCGTATATATATTGCTACATAAATTAAATAAACATTTAATCTAAGTAGTTCATGTACATTTATTATTTTATTACATATATTTTTATAAGATTAAAATTTGACTTGTGAAGCGTGTATTATATATACCTACTTTGCAAAATAAACTTTTTGAATTTTGAATTTTAAATGGAACCACAAATTTTAATGATTGTACTGAACAACTCTCCCATACAAACATGCAAATCGTCTCTGTATGTATCGCTATGAGTCTTATTTACTTGACTATTGTTGCTAGAAGCTTCACCCAGCAGGGTACGCCAAAATTGTGTGAGTATGACATTTTGACGGTTGGAGTACAGCATCTTCCCTTGCCATGAAATATCTATCTATACTTTTGTTAAATACTCCTTACACAAACATGAAATAAAATAAATATAATTTAAATAAGATTAATTGGCTTTACTTATTTAATAAAATGTCTAGACTGGTAAAATAATACCGCAGTTTGAGATTTATTAAATATAACTGACATAATTGGTAACTGTACGCTACTATAATTACATTTTCCTCCCATTTATCTTGGAAATAATAAACCTTGTCTCGTATATCATCCAGAGCTCTATTTTCTGAGCATTAAGGATTTTTATTCTTTTGACTTGTCGTTGTAGCCGTTCTGTTACAATGCGACTTGAGACGACATAATGAACAGCTTACTATACATAGAGGAAATTCGCGCTCGCGTGCGCAGTTCGAAGGGTTGTCCCCCGCTACTAGGGATGTACTTTGACATTTTTGACTTTGAAATAGTCATGAGAGTTACCATATGGATATTCGTAGTGATATTCCTGGCACTAGGGATGTACTTTGACATTATATATCTTATATGCTAAATAGTCATAGCATAGAGAAGATAAAGCTCTATGTAAATAGTCCACATCAGTCACGGTATATTTTATAATATAGGTAGTACTAAGTATGGTAGTTCTTATGCATTGCGCATACATTTTATATTCAAACAAAATAACTTATTGTGGCCGATTTACCCTAATTTTTTAGCGTACACCATAAAAAGCCATGTATTTTTAGTACCCCTAAATAAGGGTTGGTGAACCTTTAGGAATCAACGTGGCATTATTTCTAAAGAATTATTTAATGAGGACATAGACGTGCCGACAAATAATTTTGACCTAATGATTATTAGAAAAATAATGAAACTAAATACTATCAACTCAAAACTTTGTTACTTTGAACTTAAGTGCTAACTAAACAGATTATTTAATTATATTACATTAAAACCGACCTGTAATAAGTTTATCTGATATACTTACCTACATTACATTAATAAATACTTAAAAAAAAAACATATATATAACCGTTTCGACTGGTGGCGTGCCTAAAATATTTTGTTACTTGCCATTGGTTCGCTATCCCTGCCCTAAAGATTAGACGCAGACATCGCGCACGCAGGCTGAACGCGCCGCGTCGGTTTGACCCTGCCTTAACATTGATGGTTCGGTAAGTAAAACTTATATGTACTTTTACAATATACCTAGTACGTATTTGTTGTGTATACTGTCTTAGTTTATTGCTTTAAAATTTTCATAATTTCTTATGTTTATTGAATGAAATAAAAACAGTTACATATGTTGTTGAATTACAAATGTACCCTGGACTAAACTATTCTGATTCTCAGGGTACTGTCCATATGTTTACATATTAGATCATAAACCTTATTGATAAGCTGCATTTTTATATTCTATAATTTATTTAATTTTTTTGCCACTAATAACATTGTAAATGCAAAAATCTACTTATATGTTTATTTTAATATATAGTATAGAGCATCCAGCATCACATGATGCATTTGCTGCCGACTTCTATCGATATTTTTTGTTCGGATTTTAATGGAGTGGGCTTTTCTGATTTTTGAACTGAAATTTGGTATGCAGGCTAGGATTAGCACACAAACAACAAAAAATTAAGAAATCTGTAACTTCCACCCTCAAACCCCTCAGCGAGGGGGGTCCGATTCTGTATTATATAAGAATTTCTTTTCAAACTTCCAAAAGTCCTAGAAACTAAAATTTGATATGCAGACTAGGATCAGCACAAAAACTGCAAAAAATCAAGAAATCTGTAACTTTCACCCTCCAACTCCTCGTAAAGAGGGGTCTGGTTCTGTATTATATAAGGTCTTTCAATTTAAATGGAAAGTAATTTAGGAGGTCATTCAGTATCGTTAATACATCACATTCCACTGTAAAGTACTTTTTTTTGCGCGAACATTTTCTTCACTTGTCCATACAAACTGAGTCAGCTGATCGGACCACTTTGTACTGAGAAGTGAAAAAAAAGTTCGCGCAAAAAAAAGTGTTTTGCAGTGGAATGTGATGTATTAACGATACTGAATCACCTCTTAAATTACTTTCCATTTAAATTGAAAGACCTTATATAACAATTTCTATTCCAAACGTCCAAAAGTCCTAAAAAGCTGAAATTTGTTATGCAGGCTAGGATTAGCACACAAACTACAAAAAAATCAAGAAATCTATAACTTTCACCCTCCAACCTCTCATAAAGAGGGGTCTGGTTCTGTATTATAATAACTATTTCTATTCCTAAAACCTGAAATTTGATATGCAGACTAGGACTTGCACACAAACAAAGAAAAAATCGAAAAATCTGTATATTTTACCCTCCAACCCCTTATAAAGGGGATATCAGGTTTGTCTATAATATTTCCTTACAAAGAGAAATTGAATCCTACCAAAAACATAAAGCTTACATGAGATCTGATAACTTTTTAAGTGAAAGCATTACGAGCCTAAGAGTTTTGGAAACCTTTACATGAAATGTTTTTGGTAGGATTATTACTACAACAGAATAGACATTGCTAAAAAAAAAAAAACACTTTACAGCAGGTTTTTTGCGTATTCATTCAGGGTTGCCCTTTGCCCTCGCCTTTCTGTTACTTACACCTTATTATAAATTGTGTACTTGCGAAAGTTTAAATCATATATGGGCAACAATCTGGCCCGCCCCGGCTTTTGAACTGGCCCGCAGAACATCGTCATATTTTTGGTACACGCTGCAAAACTGATGTCCACTGCTTTTTTGCAAACTTCTCACATACAAGATTGCGGTGTGTGCAAGCAATGAATAACTAACAAATCGATAGCCACAATTTTGTCGCATTAACGTGTTGCGGCCGTCACATTTTTGCTACTTCGATAAAAATGTATGTAGAGAAGGCTCCAATTGAGCTGCAAACTTCGGGAAGACATCCACTTCAAGTCGAAATTTAAAACTCTTTGGGCACTATTTTTTTACAACTTCCTATTATCTACGGCCTGCAACTTTCAAAAGGTTGCCTATACCTAATAATAGTGTTATATCGCGCGCGACGCCACTAGTTAAATCACAAGTGCAAGGAGCGTGACGATGACGTACTGTTTAATCGCAAAAACATCGTGTCACGCTCCTCGCACTTGTGATTCAACTAAGTTGCGTCGCACGCGATTAAACACTATGCTACGACTGCAGGTCTAAATACATCTTGAATTAAATACGCTATAATAAAGCCGAAACATAGCTTATCGCCGCCCTCATGACAAAACTATATCGTCAAACGACTCATCGCATTCTAGCCCGACGACTTCATGAGTATCTGTACCGGGAAAGAGGTTACTCTTTCTTTTTAGGTATCAAGCGCTGTAGTACTCAAGCGTAAGCTCGTTGTTAATCTTTAACACATTGAAGGACAGAGATTACAACACAATTCATACAAATTGCGTTGTGACACATGGTAGTAGAGAGGAAGGCGAAATGGGAAACGGCTCAGATAAAGAACGGAAACGGACATTTAGGCCCATTGGATTGACAGTAGATCTCGTTTGAATGTTCACTTTGTGACACAATAATCAACACTTGTACTGGTTCGTAAAGAAATCTCGACGCTGCTAGCGTATTAATAATCCAACGTATTAATAATCCAAAATATTTTTTGTCTGATTATCTTAGGGAAAAGCTTATTTCTTGTCCTGAAAAAGCAGAAATAAGACCACTTCTTGATTTTGAGATCATGCATAGAAATAAGAAATAAATCTTGATTGTTTTTGTTTGTAATTAAATTAAACCACTATACCGATTTTATGTCCATAAAATGGCAGGTTTGATGCGTGATATCGTGAAATGTAGTTTTAATAGAGTATGCTTATTTAAACAGCAGTACGTTTACTAACAGCTCTTGTCATTAGCACAGTAAAACAAGAATGACGGAGTCTGACGAATGACTTTTGAACGCGGATTATGTATACTTCCTGTTTTAATGCTTAGTAAAATTTTACTTGACTTACTGCTGATAAGCTTAATGATATTTATAGGTTCCCGGGAAGCTAGAAAAACGGAAGTCAAACTATATTGTAGAGAATTTCGTACTGATTCCAAATCTGTATTAACTAATTTTTGCAATAATCCGACTTACTGCTCTTACTGTAAGCGCGGCAGTTTATGTTTTTGAACATAGGATGTATATAAGGGACTTTGTTTTTGAACATGGGATGTATAAGGGACTTTGTTTTTGAACATGGAATGTATAGTATAAGGGCCTTTGTTTTTCGGTTTATTATTATTCCGAGGGTTTTTCAAGTATGTATCTTAATCTGTACAAGTAACTAAAACACAATTATATACATTTTAATTCTGCTCTTTAATATTCTTTCTCTGTTTATAGTGACAATATTTTGAGTTACTAATATCGAATTTTTCAAACTGTTTATTGCACTACATAATATGAGCAAGTTAATGCTATTTTTGTTCAAATCTTTATCTTCAACGGTTCAAATGTGATGAGGCTGTGACTGTGACATGGGGACGGATAACGGTGTCTCACCAGAATGGTTCCTTTGTACCCTTTAGGTACAGAACCCTAGAAATAGTACTATAGGTATAATCAAGGTTTACAAATAAAATCTTTTATAACGTATACGCACAAGATTATATTTAGGCTATGAAAGTAATGTCACAGATATTACAAGCAGGTAACTGCACCGCTCTACAGAGAGAGTTATCATACATGTAGTAGAATTTATTACCTTAAATTCTATAAATAACTTATTTCACAAAATATCTTATAAATTAGGCACACGGCGGCTGTAAAATTCCTTATGCACCTGTTTTGGAATTTTGGCCTTATTTTCCTCTTGAAGCTTGGCCAGTAGTGCTGGCCAATCCGTTTCTCCAGCCCGTAAGTTGGGATTGTTGTCCATTTGCTGTCGCAACTTCGCTGCTTTGGCTAGCACATCAGCATTGAGCATGTTCTGAAGGTACCGAAGGTTGTGAGGTAATATTATTTTTGACATCTGGAAAAAATTTAAATGGTTTTTAATATGCGCAGCTTTCTATTTACTTGGAAAATTCTAAAGAACCACAAGCAAAACCGGGACAATTTTGTAGGTTTGGCCTAAAACGGTAACCCTTAGAGCGTAACATCGCGTCCTTCCGCAGCTGATTCGTGACTGGGCTGAACAAACCTCGAACAGTTCATATGCGGGGTAGATAACATACGATAGACTTATTAAACTGGTATATAAAATAATGAGTGAGTGCGAAATTGATCCGCACAACTAGGCACATCTAGACTTACCCCCGGTTTCTGAAAGGCCAATCAATGTTAACAGTAGATTAAAAAATAATTATCTGCGGATTAAGCCCAAAAAAGTGGGAATTTTACATTGAAATCAAAAATTAAACTAAGTTAATTATTGATTCATCACTATTTACACTTCATATATGCTTTATTTTCACCGTTATTTGCAGTTAAAGTTTTTTTAATCGACTGTTAACTTTGATTGGCCTTTCAGAAACCGGGGGTTAGTATCTAAGTCTATGGTTCAGCACTTAAGAGTCTATAGAATCTCCCTGAAATGACAATGAGCACGTCGTCGTTTTGCATCAAGTAGAACTGAACTTTATGTCGTTTCGTTATTTGTTTGATGTAGCGCGCCTAAGCCGTAGCTGTAGTGTCTTGCGTATCTTTAGTGATCGAAATTCAGTAACTTTGACTCCTACAATTTTGACTCATGTCTTTCAATAATAATTCCTTCTAACATTCAAACCGCTGCCGCTGCCAACCGTTTTCATGGTAAAATACACGCATACTTCAATCTGTAAGTATGTGTGGTAAGTACAATTCTATTCTATAAATTTGACATATAAAATTGATAAATCCTAAACCCTTATTGCAATTATGTAAGAGCTACATTTTTATAAAAGCAATTTCATACTTGTACCCACCGAAGCATCACGCGCTCTCGTAAAGTGCGTGTTTCAGTCCAAATGCATTTTTATTTATTGCATGTTTATTTATTCAATGTGAAACAATCTGGGCGTGCTTTATATTGAGATCAATTATTATGTAAAGCTTCATGATATATTTTAAAACATTTATGAAATAATAACGGTTTATTATACAGCTTGGAGGTAAATTTGCAATATTTTCTATAGAGAAAATATCATGTAATTAAGTTTTCGACACATTCTGCGCATATCATTAGTTCTCAACTTTACCATTTATGTATTTATTTCAGAGTGATTGGTGCATTATTGTTGATATAACAGAGGATCATGCGATCAATGTGAGGTATTATAGACCAGCATGTCTAGCATAGCAAACCATATCGAGCTCGATAGTGCGTAATACAGTGCTCTCTCTCACTCTGTTGATCTGCCACAAGAGGGATAGACATTATTGTATCCCTAGACCCTCTGGGATTGAAAGCGGTACCGATAACCCATAACCAAAATAACCGAAATTAATAGCGGTAGTCCCAATGGAAACTTTTTGAATTCTGTATAATTATTTCACCGTTTTCCTGTTTCGGTGCGTATTAGAGAGGTAAGGGAGGGGGTGAGAGTTGAGACGAGAGAACGTTGCGCGTATAAATTCTCAATCGGATTTCAGCGGTTTTAGCTGTTCATTTTCAGTATACGAAAACCAAAATTTCTAACCGATTAATTTTGTGTGGACATTACTTTGCGACGCAACTTGCAAAGTTTGCGCCATTTCGGCGATTAAAGGTATCGTAATTTATGGGTTATTTAATCCTTGTTATAGACTCTTAGATTTCGTTTTTGTAAATTCTATTAATTTGGGGAACATCGCTGTAGATTTCCTGAGCGGGATAGACAAGTGTAAAATGAAAGCGTCGTAGCAGGACAAATTTGTCCAAATACCCTCGCCTTCATTTGCAGAGGTCAAAATAAATGAATAAAAACATATCTTTGAGACTTTTACCCCTAAACAAATAAGCTTTCCAAAAGTAGAACGTTAAAAGCTTAATCCTTTCTGGAAAAAAGTCGTTGTTGGCGTTTTTTTTTAAGTTTGGAACTCCAAACGAAACACAAATTGTACCGTAGCTACGATTGCATAAGTATGAAATAACGTAATTTATAGTAGTTTATGCTGTATCCAGAGCCGTTAAACAGTGGAAAAAAAAGTATGACATTTATGGTATACAGGAAAGGCTACAGGCTAGCCAACCATTGTAAATAAATAAAAAAAAATTATAATAATAAAGCCCTAGGGCAAAATAATTGACTTTCTGTTCGGTTATGATGCATAAAAAGTGGGCCTTTACGAGCACATGCATTGAAAAAATACTTACAACATGCAGTGAGGTGAACAAAATAAAAATGGAAATTAAAAGTGATTTAAAATTCGTCCTCATCTTGATAGAACCGGTCACAAATAGCTTTATTGCACTAACTGTGGACAAGTAATATCGCTCTTTGAACCAAGAGTGTGTTTACTAAACTTTTGCTGTTAGAAACATGCTTATGAAATGCTAGAAAAAATAAACAAACTTTGGAGCAATGTTTCTCGTAATTCAGGTACTTACATAGCAAGCTGCAAACACTTCTAGATTGGTAAACGAACATAATTTACGATTATTAAGGCATCAATTGCAAACGAAGTTTATATTCATGATTTTGTATTGTGTCAAGTGCGATTAGAGTGAAAGATTTCTTATTTTCCCACACTCTGTGGCCTACGCTTCATTAGCCACAGCCCTTTATCTAAAAGAGAACGACTAAGAATTTCTACTATTGTCAAAACTGTCACAAAAACTCCATTTTCTACCATTGCGTAAATTTCGACTTTGGCTATAAAAATTGAATGATTGTCAATTTCTTGTGTGATCAACTTAAAAGTAAAGGCGTCCCTTTCAAAAACGTAATTTTATTACTTTTACCTATTAAAGGAATGCTCATCCCTCTCTTTCCAACATTAAACCTACCGTTCTAAAAAGTATTTTAGCAACACTTTACTACCAATGATGCTGATATTTCGCTTCGACAGTTTCCTTTTTAGGGTTCCGTACCCAAACAGCAAAACGGAGCCCTAATAATGTCACTCTGTTTTCTGTCTGTCTGTCCGTCCGTCCGTATATTATGTGTCACGGATCTCTAGCTCGTAGATGTTACGGATCTGAAATTTAAATATTTCGTGTAGAATTTTGACCCAATAACCGAATATTAAATTAGATAGGTAATTCCATAAAATTATTTTTTGAGGTGGAGTCCTGTACATGAAAAAGGAACCATTTTTTGTTACCCTGGCATGTGGTGTGTCATTGTGTAGAGCTCATTGAGTAAACAACAAATATTTTTTTTTTAATTTTTGTTTTTAAAAATAAAAATGCGGGGCCGTCAAAGTTATAGACCATTATTGTTACCTGAGGTTTGCATATCTGCGTCGATAGTTAACTTCTACCGACAGCAACGCAGCGCCAGCCTTGGCAGCGGTCGCTTGGATATGGGATGGGGCCAAGTCGCATCGACGCAAGTCGCATCCCATACCAACGGAACGAGCGTCATGCCGTCAGGCCTCTTGCCATCGTCGCGTGTGAGTCCACTTGTATATAAAACTGCAGCAACGCTGGCGATGGCAAAGGAAGAAGTATCTTTGCCCGAGAAATATCTCAACCCGCGGGTCCGGGGGAGCTGCCAGCATGTTGTAAAACTGGCTGCATTTGTGAGTGAGGCCCTTTTGTCTTTATGGCCACCGGTGGTACGTCACCAGCAGCCCAGTCCTTTTTGATGACCTCACACACTCACTGAAAAAAAAAAAAAAAAAAAAAAAAAATTAAGTCTTTTGAGCTGCCGGCAGATGTGTCGCTCAGCAGCTTCCTGGGGTAGAGTCGTCTATTTGGTGATCGGTCGTAGGTAGGGGCGAGATCTCGTAGGTGGTCGTGTGGGCTGTGGTCTGCGCGGTAAAATAGCGATCACGCCAGTCGGCACACAAACTCACCCACGGTCTCAACACCCGTTCCTCGGTCTCAACAGCAGTCGAAGGGCGGTCGAAGGTACGGGCCTTGATGTACTCCATCTTCGCCGGGGGGGCCGCCAATATGGTAATTGGTGGCATGTCGGAGATCGTGTCGTAACGGGCTGCCGGAGGTACGACCGGCAGCCCCACTCCCTCTTCATGACTGCAGGTGGTAACGTCACCGGCAGCCCAGCCGTCTTCAATCTCCGACATCTTCCTCCGAGCTGCTAGCGGATGACTCACGCAGCAGCTCTCGAGTGTAGGGTCGTCCGGTGGTGGGTGATCTATCGTACGTGGGGGCGAGTTCACGGAGATGTTCGTGCGGGCGGTACGGTCTCAACCGTGTGTGATGGAGGATATCGTTGATGGCGGCGTGACGTGACAGACGCCGAGCGCTGCAGAGGCATGAAAGGCCGCGGTGGCCCAACCAACTGTTCAACCAGATTTTAATTTTTTATTTTGGACCCTTTCTCCATAGCCAGACCGATGTAGTTAATAGATTTTGGCTCATAGGCGCAGGCCCCCAGCTGAAGTCGCTGAAGCCTAAGTTGACTTTTCCAGCAACGTTCCGATGTTGGAAGATGGGATGGCATTCTTCAGTTAGTAGCCCGACTCCCTTTCACTTGTATACCTTTAAGACTGCAGTGTCTTAACACGAGCATGCTCTGCAGAACTATGGGCGGTTTTTAAAAGGTATTTCGAAATTTTAAGGCAGAGCGGCTCATCCCAAAGCCTTTGTTCTTTTGGAATTGCAGGAAAATTTAGGTCCGGACAGGCATCTAATCTCAACATCACCAAGTGATAAGTTAATGATACTACCGCAGAGCTACCGCGTACAGTTGGGATCTATCCTCCCCCCGAAATCTAGCGTAAGCAGGCGCGTAACGTACACGGGACGGGAAAATTCAGCGGCGTTAGTGGGACGAAAATAGTGGAGTACAGTCTATGGTGTGCCAAGTGGAATATAGAAAAGAAACCATCCTGCTGGATCTGGGCCAGACCTCCGAACCTAACCAGCAAAATTGCCTAGGCCTAACTCCGGTCATCAAATTGAGAATTTAGAACTAGTACAAAGTGGATCATGTAGTGGTCCGATTTTTTCAAAAAGTTACAAAATAGTACTAAAGATAGTAGTTGGGAAAGTAGAGTAGATAACGCATGTAGTAAAGTAGTCGACTAAGTAATACGATATTGGTGTCTATTTGGCGCAACACAAAGACAGGACTAACCTTTGTCTTTTGTATAGACAAAGAAAAAGACGGAACTAATAAGTTACATCGTGTTACACCGAATCGACACCATTGTAGTTACTCTACTTCAAATTAGCCAAAGTTATTAACCTGCTTTAGGAATTTGGAGGAAACACTGAAAACACCGATTTATAAATGTAGTTTAGGGTTACGTACTCGAGCAACTTAATTTTGCAGTTTTGTTTCATATGTTTGTAATTTTTTTATTATCTTATTTGAATGGTACGGAACCTTCAGAGCGCAAGCACATTTGTGTTCGATCTGCGTGCTTTAGAATTCGCTCCTGCGCTGTGTGCTCACATTTGTGCCAAAAGGACGGCGATAGGGCTCACTCACCACCCATCACGCTGGGACGTAAAAGGTATATCATACACCAACTATAGTATCAGTTTGTGCTTTTGTGGAAATCCCTGGACAGACATTCTCCCAATTTTTTTTGAGCGCCCGCCCGCCCCTTATTCTAGCTAGGCCTTATTGAAGCTTTCCATCAGACGTGGTTGGTAGTGGCCCATAGCGGGCCATAGTGGCCATAGCCCAACAGTTTACAACATAAAAATATGCTCGTATCGTTGTGCTTTGGGCACAAACGTTCACACGCTTAGGTAACGTGCCTGACGAAGTACGCTTATCGAACACAATAGAGTTTGCCTATAGTTGAGAAGTTCGAACCACAGTAGCGGCATTTTGTGGTAGCGGTCATTATATTATAGTGCTTTATGTTATAAACTATGGCTACAAATTGCAAGCTTGTCCGGGCAATAGTTTTAACAACTTACATGACCAACTTCCGTTGCAGAGTACCCAATTACCCGAGTATCTATCAGCACAAAATAACATAAAGTTTATAATAAACTAACTACCGAGTTATAATGGATAGGAACTCAAATGAGCTATAAAATCGCGTGAACTACCGGGTGTTTTGTCTGAAAGTAGAAAGTGTATGACGTCATCATTTTTTTTGTAGGGTTTTTTTTTTCTGTTACTTATCGTGTGGAGTATCGAATGAAAGGGCTTTTGGAGCTGATTTTAAAAATGTACTACATCATTCATGATATTTCTGCCACTCGTTTTCAAAAACCAATAAAACATTTCCAAAACACAACTACACAAAAAAAATCTTTCACGAAGTTTTACACACAGAATACAGTTTCTCCGTTTTTGTTACAATACAAAATATTAAGAAATAATAAGGATAACGGTCAAAATACAACTTTTAGATAAGAGCAATGGATAGCAATAGTTCACTATATAAATAATATTTTATGATAGCTTCAATATAATTGGATGTTGAATAAGATTCTGACAATTAATTAAATATGACATATATAAGCTATTTACAAAGAGGAAAAAAGTAAAAAAGGTTTATTTACAATTTGTCTAAATTTAATTTTCATTCAAATTCATTCATTCATTCATTCGATCATTCATTCATTCATTCATTCATTATAATTTATTTAAATAAATTATTACTAGACAGTGGTACCACCCAGCAGCCGCGATAGGTATGTGTATTGCGTTGATTCCTGCGGCTGCTAGATGGCGCCACCGTTGCCACACCTTGGTCTTGGCAACGGTGGCGCCATCTAGCAGCCGCAGGAATCAACGCAATACACATACCTATCGCGGCTGCTGGGTGGTACCACTGTCTAGTAATAATTTATTTAAATAAATTATAATGAATGAATGAATGAATGAATGATCGAATGAATGAATGAATGAATTTGAATGAAAATTAAATTTAGACAAATTGTAAATAAACCTTTTTTACTTTTTTCCTCTTTGTAAATAGCTTATATATGTCATATTTAATTAATTGTCAGAATCTCAACTGATGCCGGGCCCAGTGGGGCCCGAAATATATCTTGAGTTAAATTATTATTTTTACCTTTTTATCATTAATTTTTAATCAACCAAATCTACATTAAAAATCTCATAAAAAAGAGACAAATATATATTGATCAAAATGTTGAATAAGAGTGATTTTTTTATTTTTTTGTACTAATTTCACTCTTATGGAAAATCATATTGAAGTAATATCATTAATAACACCCCCTTAAAAATATAAAAATAATTTTGCGTGTCGTTTTTGAATAATTTGTTACCAAGGTTATTTTTGTTAGCTATAAACGGACTATAGACATATTAAAAATGCAAGTGATCTGACCAAATTTAGCATTTTATTGGAAAAAAATAATTATAAAATGTCTCCAGAATCCCATCCACATTTTTTCTGTGTCTTCACTTTCACTACAAAAGAAAAATAAGCTGAATAAATTTGGTAATCTTTTAAACAGAAGAAAAAGAACATTTTAGTAGCTCACATCTGGTTTGAGCAACAGCCTTTGCACACCTTGCAAGCGGGGGTGCATGGGAGGTTGGGATGGCGGCAGTTGCACCTCTGAGTCCTACAGCTGGTGTTGCAGCCACATCTGTCCAGGGCCCTGCACTCTGCCCAAATAGCGGGCTCGTTGGTCCAGATAGACTGCTACTTGCCTTCCTGCAATGCCCAGCCCCACAGAGCTGTCCAGCTTGGTAAGCCGCGCGGTGTACCTGCTTAATTAAAGCTCCTCTGGAAGGAGGTACGGCTTGGAAAGGAAGTTTCAAAGTGGCAAACATGTACTGTCGAGCGCCGTTCAACGTCGTAATTTCCGGGTTCTTGACTCGATACATCCAGATGATGAACTTTTCGACGGTTAGAAGTACATCTTCTGGCAATGGCAGATTTATTGGGGGCCTCAGCTTGAAGAAGGCTTCCGTCTCTTCCTCTGTGGTCCAGGCTAAGAATGCAGTACGCTTCCCACGAGAAAAAAATTGCTCACTTTGTCACACCCAGTCAAGCAACGGAAGAAGCGGAGAGTCGGAGCCAACATCATGTGCCGGTACGTACCGACGCGACGAGCCTTTCCTGTACCGAATAACACCCACAGTTCTTTCAGTCCTCCCTGGATCTCGTAAAAAAACGAAATTGCCAGCACTAGCACGTCTATGTCACTACTACGAATGACATTCCTTTGGTCTCCAGTACACACAATGTCCATTGCGTAGAGAATTATTCTTCCATCCGCCTCTTTTAAGCTTTCTAGGGAGATATCTAGATGAAGAGAATCTACGGCAACGTAAGATTGGACTGCCAATACAACATTGGTAACAATGTGCATATCTTGGAGTAGTGATAAGAGCGCATCAGCCTTGACATCCATGTAAGACGTTCTAAATTTTCGAATTTCACCTTCATTACCTGGTGTAGGGTGTTGAAAGATAGAAATAGAGGTGCCGTGAAATTCTCCTCTGCCATATAAACTTGTAGCTCTGAGATCGAAGTTGTCGATGGCAGCGACAGTGAAAAGACCCTTCCTGAGATTAGCAGGGCACACCACGTGCTCTTTCTGGGCCCGTTTCACTACCTTTCTGCACAATACGCTTATTCCTTTTTTATGCATTTCCTTGATAAGGTTTTTGTCCCAGCTTCTTCCGTAAGCAGCCAGACCGGTGCACAAAACAAGAGGAGCTTCTTTATTTGGACTGTGCCGCACTGCTTGTCCTTGTTGCATAGTAGTTTTCACGTTTGTCACTATTATTTGACACACCATTACAAGAGCAGCTGTAGCGTCACAGTTTGAGGGCTTTGAAGAATCATACAAAAGATAGCTCAGTGCAGCTATAAGTGGAATGCTTTCACTCTCACATGAAGATGCAAAGTTACCTTTGAATTTCACCTCGCGGTCTAACACCCATTTCCTCAAATTGCGCATGAAGCTATAAAAACCAATAGCATTCTCGTCGTCATCTTCATAGGTAGGATTGGCATGCATGCTGGCGCCTTTCATTTGAAGAATATATTCTCTCCCAGATTTTATAACGCCCCTAAATCTGGAAAGTGACTCGAAATTTTTTTCACGTAGGCGAGTCGTGTGGCCAACCTGATCTGCTTTTTGGTGTAGAAGCTGGCTCACTCGTTTACCATACATTTTCGTCAGGTTTCTCATTTGAAATACATTAACATCGAGTCAATATCGCCCTCGACGGTACCAGCAATTCATCGTTTCTGGGCATACAGCCTGCTGAGATAAATCTGTATATATAAAATTCAAAGTCCTGACTGACTGACTGACTGACTGACTGACTGATATATCAACGCACAGCCTAAACCACTGGTCCTAGAGACTTGAAATTTTGCATATAGATACCTTATATAGTGTAGGCATCCACTAAGAAAGGATTTTTCAAAATTCACCCCCTAAGGGGGTGAAATGGGGGTCCAAAGTTTGTATGGGGAAACAAGATTAGTTAGACTATTTTATTCGAGACTTCACAAGAGTACTCCTATCTATAAATGACTAAACATGTGTTTCAGGTTTTTTCAGAATTCCACCCCTAAAAGGGGGAAATGGGGTGACAAAGTCTGAAAATCAACATGGGTATCGTTTGTATGGTTTATCGGGTCGCTGATTACGAAAACAACAACGATTTTAAAATCCAACGTAGTGGACGTGAAAAAAGCATTTCCAGAATTCAACTCCAGCCTGCAGCCTGCTGAGATAAATCTGTATATATAAAATTCAAACAACAACGATTTCTAAATCCAATGTAATGGACGTGAAATACCATCATTCCCTGTTGGGGTGTAAATGAAATGTGTAAATATCAATATGGGTGTCGTTTTTATGGTTTTTTTGGGACGTTAATTACGAAAATGGCATCGATTTTGAAATTTAATATAGTGGACATGAAAATTCTTGAAAGTATGTGTGCCAGAGCAAATCGGCTGTAACAGACGAACAGACAGACAGCCACACAAGTGATCCTATTAGGGTTCCATTTTTTCCTTTTGAGGTATTTATCTATCTATATATCTATCTATCTATCTATCTATCTATCTATCTATCTATCTATCTATCTATCTATATATCCCAGCAAAATATCTTTGGATTTGCATAAAACTCAAGGGGCATTCGGGGTCGCCAATTACGCTGCTGTATTCAAATTTGACATTTTTTGACAACTGATAGGGATTTTGACACTCTTTCGGAAAAACTTTGATCGGTGAGTCCCCGTGTTTGGCATTCTGGTGAGGCCGAAAAACGAGTATGTGAGGACGGAGAACGCGCCCGCGAGGCCGAAGGCCGAGCAGGGCGCGTTCGTAGTCTGAGCATTCAAGTTTTTCGGCCGAGCACTACACCTTGACTCCCGGAGGGAGTGAGAGCACTTATAATGTTTGTTTCTGAAAAAAAATGTAATTTGTTTCCTGCAGGCCACGCGGGCGAAGCCGCGGGCAGAAGCTAGTTTATGATATTTGGCTTCGAATGTGACGAAATCACTACATATTTCCTGCGTCGCTTTTAACCTCAAGTCACCTTTTACAGCTTTTAACATTCTCATACATTTCTTTTGTACAACAATTATGCAAATTAGCGCCAAGTGTAAAATATCGAACATTCTTATTTTTCAAATAAGGGTTGTTTGCAGTACACGTGAGGGGCTCAGATGAATCCTTCTGACATGAGCAACACTTTTCCCAATAAATTTCGAGAACATGAGCTTTTAATCTTTGCATTGTACCTAAAAAAGCATGTATTCATTTGTTTTCATGCTAAACGTTACCGAATTAGTCATAAACTACACAACAAACAAAAAAAACTCTAATTTTTTTTCTTGTATGTGTGTGTGGGGTACACTATTTTTATATTTTTAAGGGAGTGTTCCCCCTCCAAATTGTTTCAAAATATATTTCTGATAACATATTGCAATTCAGCGTCATCGGGTTTCCAGAAATTGACTCAATATTGCCAGATTTTTATTATTTTTAGAAAACGAGTGGCAGAAATGTAATGATGTAGTAAATTTTTACAATCAGCTCCTAAAGCCCTTTCATTTGAAACACCTGATAAAAATATGATGACTAGATTTAGGACCTACTTTTGACCCTCTCGTAACTAATTTCCTATTGGACCTACGAAGTTGTAATTTTGCGTGAATGTTAAGGTCCTCGCAAGTACCGATAACCCATAATTTCGTAAATGAAACTATAATCGTGCTTGAGATATTCATGCCAAAAATCACTGTTTTTATCACTGATTCTGAATGACTCACTCATATAAAACCTAAACCACTTCCAGGTGACATTTAGCATTGAGCAACAAATGAAAAACTCTTACAAATTACTTGTTTTAAATTGTACAAGTTATACGGTACCAACTTAATTAGATCTTTTGGATACATAGAGTTTAATGGATCGTAAGTGTCAAGATAAGATAGGCAATTATAATCATAACTGAACGTGGAATAAATTTGTGTTTAAAACGGTATCTACGGGACTCTCGTTACACGAGTCTAATTATACTCATGCGAGTGAAAAAATATTCTTAACCGAGCAATCTTAAATATCACCACAGAATAAAAATTGGTTTCCAATGGTTTTGTGTAGCGGCACAGAATAAAATACTACGATATCACTTCTTTTTTCGAAGAAGCCGACATTCCTGCATTACTTTTGTACTGAGCTCGGCCCCTTTTTCATATATATGTTTGGTTGGATTTTGGACCATATGCCACTCTGAGATGTACACGTTTCGAAACTATTCATACAAAAGAAGCTATAGTTCTAAATTACATTAATTCTAAATTACACAGAATTAATATTCCAAACAAAACGCGCCGTGTGACACGATAAAGTAATGTGGCGTCGCGCGTCGGTCGCTTCGTCGTCGTCCCTACGTGTTGAGCTAAATATGTTTGAACTCAAATTAGAACAGGGAGAGTCTGATACTATAGAGTCTAGAGGATTGAAGGTTTATATATACAGCGTGTCCCTTGTACAAGTGCACATCCGAAAAGGGGTGAAACTAGACCTTATTTTATCGACAAAAGAAGTCGGTTAAAAATGATATTTTTTTTTTAGAAAACCTTGTTTTTATAAAATACGTTTTAAAAAATTTTTTGCCTACCACGGAGACTAAGTATAAAATATGTCATAACTTTTTATTTATCGCGAGTAATGCAATGAAATAAAACTGTTATAATCCTTAAGAATAGATGTTGCATACCAAATCAAAAACAAAACATAATCAACTACCATTACCATAAAAATAATATCCTAAAAGATTATTTCTTTAATTTTCTTTTTTTTCAATAATAGTAAATTTTTTCAAATTAATGTCTCCGTTTCACTGTACTTTTATTCCTATTTATCATTGCCTATTCCATTATGTTTCTAACAAAAAAGTATAACGTTCTATCATAAATACAATATTTTCTACGAGCGGTTAACCAAAGGCACTGCGCTCGCGTCCCATACAAAGATATCCAGGTGGAGTATTTTTTTGAAACAAAAAAAAAATCCAAAAAAAAATTTTTTGTTGTTTTTGTCTATATATTTAGATCTAGTTTCACCCACTTTTGGATGTGCACTTGTACGAGGGACACACTTTATATAGGTAAGTAACTTCTCGGCTTGGTTCTAGAGGCATTACCTTGAATGCGCAAAGTGACTTTTTGGGTCCGTCCGTACAAAATTGTATGCGTAGATCCACGCTATTTTGCTGCTCATGCCTCTAGAACCGTGCCGGGGTGTATACAGGATGTCCAGTAAGTAGTGCTTCAAACGAAAACCATAGATAGCTGTGACCATGCCATATCAGAATAACCCAACATAGGTCTAACGAATTTCGTATGGTTTTCGATATTTTTAAACTTTTATGAAATTTCTAGTATTTGCTACCCTTAGTTCTTTTTCTAAATTTCATTTGTGAAACTGAAGCAAATTTCACTTTTTTATTGTTGGAATTTTTTTTTATGAGTTTTCTTATGAAATTTATATCATTGTTTTTCAAACAAGTTAACGGTTTTCCCAGAAAAAAAATGTGAAGTATAAAATTTGACCACTGAAATTTTTTCATCAACATTTAAAGGTCTGTGGTGTAAAAAAAATGTATTGAGACCCAAGTGTCTATTAGGTTAAAATGTGTTACATTTAGTGCCAATCAAAGAACAGAAAAAAAATTATATTGATTTTACCCAATCTAAAAAAAGAACTAAGGGTAGCATATACTAGAAATTACATAAAAGTTCAAAAATATCGAAAACTAAACGACGTGTTGTTGGGTTATTCTGACAGGACATGGTCGTAGCTATCTTTGGTTTTCGTTTGAAGCACTACTTACTGGACACCCTGTATATTACGGAATTTTATGATGGAGCTCCATGGTTCTGAAGAAATTTTACATATTGTGGCAAGTCATACGGCGAAAAAATGTGGTATTGCTAGTATTGCTATAGATAATACTAAACACACAAGGAAAAAATCGAAAATATTGTCAAATGTTCACGATATCAATTTCAATTTCAAGGAAAAGAAAATCTGCATTTACGTAGGAAGGTGACGTTCCGATAATCGGTACTCGAGTTATCGTCGGACAAACATTCATACATACATACATACATATGGTAAACGCCGGATTGTTCAAGTAGACTCGGAGAACTTCGCTCGGTCGTTCAATAAAACAGACTGGTGACGGTGCGAAATCTCGGAAACGCTTATGTCCAGTAGTGGATGAACCAGGCTGATGGATGGAGTAATGTTATTTTAATTAAAATTGTAGGAAAATTTTATATTTGTAGCCGTTTAACTGTTTAGAAAAGAGTAATTTTTTATCTGTAAATAAAGACTGTATGTAAATTATCTGTGTTCTTCCAACGGGGTTTTCCATAATTTCCCACTGTTTTCCAAAATAATAGACCAACTTAATTGAACCTTTTGGATACATTGAGCTTAATAGATCCTAAATATAATTGCAGGTGAAATAAATTTTGTGTTTTATACAATAGGGGGGGCTCTCAGGGTACGAGTTTTATTGTGACTTGACCGGTTTTTCTAACTTGCAATGCACTTTAATCGACACTAATATTATAAAGAAAGGTACAACTTGTTTGTTTGTATGTAATCTTTGAAACTATAGAACCGATTTTTAAAATGCTTTCACTATTAGACTCTTTACTTGAACATAGGCCTGGGAACGGGCAGTCCCTTAGGGACAATAGCTATTAATTACATTCTCGTAGGTAATCTTTGGAACTTCTAAATCGATTTTGAAAATTCTTTCACTGTTGTAATTCTAATAATAATAATAATAATAATAATACTAATAATAATAATAATAATATAGGGATGTGACGACCCCATCGCCCTCTGGTATGTCCAGTACGTCCAGTGCAATCAGTCACCGCAGGGCGGCTTGTGGCGAGCCGATGGTGAGTGGCGACACCACGGACCCTACCTCCAGGGGACACTATCACACATGCGCTACACACACACATACACACAGCAACACACCCCCTACCTCTGCGCTTGCCTTAACCAGCCGGCCAGAGTGGAGATGCAAGAGCGGAACCTATGCTCCAGGTTGGAAGTGTAAAATGTCATAACGCCGGGGGCACTTGACTGTTAGAAGGATCTTGCGCCCCGCAGACTCACCTCTCGACAACCTTAGCTGCTTACATAGTGTTGCCCCCTGGCCGCCCCATGGTGGCTAGATAGGGGGCCCACAACGGCTATCCTGGTGGGTAGTTATTAAGCAGCAAGTCACCATCTGCCATATTTAAATTTGTGAGAGATTTTCGAGGCAGATGTCCGTTATCTCACTCCATAGCCCTGTTATCCGGCCCATTTAGCATCCCATCCTCATAGCCCACTCCAAGTCGCTTCCTTCCTGGCAATAGTTTGGCAACTGTGGGGGACTGTCCGTTAGTGTATCACAATGATACATTGAGGGAGAGGCCCCCATGGATGCAGCCATCTCACATCTAGATTAAATGGTACCAAAGGCCTCTTCAATGTTGGCTTCGGCCCCATGAATGCCTTTCAAATGACCGGGTCCCTATGGGCCCGTGACTGAAAAGTGTACCTACATAATAATAATAATAATAATAAAGGCGTAGGGATGTGATTTAGGCGTAGGGATGTGACGACCCCATCGCCCTCTGGTATGTCCAGTACGTCCAGTGCAATCAGTCACCGCTGAGCGGCTTGTGGCGAGCCGATGGTGAGTGGCGACACCACGGACCCTACCTCCAGGGGACACTATCACACATGCGCTTACATACACACACACACACAACAACACACCCCCGGCCTCTGCGCTTGCTTTAACCAGCCGGCCAGAGTGGAGATTCAAGAGCGGAACCTATGCTCCAGGTTGGAAGTGTAAAATGTCACAACGCCGGGGGCACTTGACTGTAGAAGGATCTTGCGCCCCGCAGACTCATCTCTCGACAACCTTAGCTGCTTACATAGTGTTGCCCCCTGGCCACCCCATGGTGGCTTGATAGGGGGCCCACAACGGCTATCCTTTGGATAGTTATCAAGCAGCAAGTCACCATCTGCCATACTTAAATTTGTGAGAGATTTTCGAGGCAGATGTCCGTTATTTCACTCCATAGCCCTGTTATCCGGCCCATTTAGCATTCCATCCTCATAGCCCACTCCAAGTCGCTTCCTTCCTGGCAATAGTTTGGCAACTGTGGGGGACTGTCCGTTGGTGTATCTCAATAATACATTGAGGGAGAGGCCTCCATGAATGCAGCCATCTCACATTTAGATTAAATGGTACCAAAGGCCTCTTCAATGTTGGCTTCGGTCCCATGAATGCCTTTCAAATGACCGGGTCCCTATGGGCCCGTGACTGAAAAGTGTACCTACATAATAATAATAATATCTTTATTCAGTAATACAGGCCAGTTTATAAAATTATCTTAAACAAACTATGAGTAAAATCTACTTCAGGCAAATCAAACCAACAAGTTGCCAAACTAAACAATCTGTACTTTAACAACCCGAGACTCTAACTACCCGAAATAAATACCCACCTCGGTTTCTATGGGCTATTAGAACAAGGTTAGTATTTCCCAGACTAGGACAATCTGAGATCTGGGAAAGTAATATTTCTAACCGTATACAAGGATTAAAGAGTAAGTAAGTAGCTCAGAGGAGCAGCGATATTACAAAAACCTAACTACAAGGAGATACAAAGATAAAGAAGGAAAGAAGCCATCATATATATAAAATAGTTAAGTACGTAAGATGGAATAAAAAATACTAATAGTTGATAGATAAAATCACACGATGAAATGTGTGTGTGCGTGTGAGTGTGTGTATAAAAGTGTGGTTGTACATATGCATATTATGCATATTCTTAGACTCTTCACTAAATACTCTTCACAGTAAAGGCCATAAAGTGTAATTTGTATATTTAATTAAAAGTAGTTTGTTCTAGTAGTAATTAATTATATTCGCACGGGGATTTAAGTACAACTTTACAAATATTAACAATATTCCATCAAAAACAATAATGCAAAAAAGAGGCCGAGTTCAGTACAAAGGCAGTGCAAGAATATCGGATCGCCAAAAAAAAAATTTATCAAATTGGGTGCCGAGGTTTATGAAGGTATGGCATAACTGCAATAATGTACAACGTTCTTCTTTATTTTAAAAGAACAATTGTTAGGGTCCTTGCTACTGAATATATACAACTTGCCCAACTTGGCAAGTTTTCACAGTCAATTATTACACCTATAGTATGATGTAACCGTTTAGTTTCAACTTTAGCTGTGAAAATTTGCCGAATTCTACATATTCAGTAGCAGGGACCCAAACAAACTTTCTGTTAAAACAAGTGAAGAACGTTTTACATTATTGCAGCTATGCCTGGAAGAACCTCCATAAACCTCGGCATTCAATTTGATCTTGATTCTTTTTACGACGAAGCCAACAATCCTGCACTGCCGTTGTACTGAACTCGTCATATTTATCACATTTATGTAATTGATGGGATATGAACAAACAAACAGGTGGTAGAGCTGATGCTGGGCTCGACTGTGGAGGTACCACCATCTTACTTGGAGACCCCCCCGAAGTAATTTGGGGGAGAGTAAGAGGACAGCTCACATGCAAAAAACCAGGAGGCCCACCATGCCTGGGACCGGTGGATGGCGGTATATTCATCCCTAATAGCCGGGCCTTATATGGAACAGACTGGTGACGGGCAGCGGCGTCACTGGTGCGAGGGTTCCGGCACCGTGCTCACCAACCCGCCTGCCCAGCGTGTGTGAGTATGGGCAATTCTTCCAGGATGACCGGCGGGTGTGGCAAAGTCCTAGAAAAGCTTATGTCCAGCAGTGGACGAACTAGGCTGGTGGATGTTGAAAAAACAGGAATACGATGGTGATGTTTCTAATATTAATTTTTTTTCAGGACGGGATTTAGCAGCTCTGAATATGTTAAAGCAACATTTGCCGAGCATCATAACTTGTATAGTCTGGCCAAGCGCCGCTCACTTATTGATGCTGTGTTTCTAAGTAAATTACTTAATAACACAATAGATTGCTCGAACCTTTTGAGTCTTCTTAAATTTAAGATTCCACGTACCTCCTCACGTCGTATCACTTTTCAGTTTCACACTGAAACTTGTCGTATCAATTATGCTAAACACAGACTGTGTTACTACAAAAGGGCGTTTAGACAGTGTTTAAATCTGTTGCTGTCACTTTTTCACAATATGAAACAAAAAGCGACAACAACAGATTTAAACACAGTCTAAAGTTAAACACCGTTTTGTAGTAACACCGAGATTCTTTACACGTATAACCCAACTGTACAACGAAAAACTTAGTGGCATCGATTTGTTTAACGAAAGCATTAACTCCATTAAAATTAAAGCAGCTAAATAGCATCCTCGTATCTTCACCAGCGTATTACGCTATGTTGTGTAGCGTTTAATGTCATTTTATGTGAATTATGTAATTGTAAAACTTTTGAATTACTTGCATTTAAAAATGTTCTGTTTGAACAGTGTATCATAATTATTGTTGTATTTCATTGTTATAGTTCTTAAGGTCTGTTTGTTATTTTTTATATTTACTATTTATGATGTGACTGTTTGTTACCTGATTGAAATAAAATAAAATAAAAAATGTAAATAATGGTAGTCAGGTTAGAGATCTCAGCCTATAAATTTGACTCACACTTAACCCGTTTTTTTAAATATATGCAGGCAATCTTTTCTTCAAAAGTAACGCCAAAATAACATGAGAAGGTTTAGATTTTACACATACTGCTCTATTTTTACACGACAACACTATTATTTTGTTTCACGTTGCCAGCCTGCGGTTTTAAAAAAATCGATTCCCAGAAAGTAGCTTACCTAATGTATTGTTGCAAACAAAGTGGAACAAAGGACACATCCAACCCTTTGAAATTTAATTCCGTATTGTTTGAAGTATTAGGTACTGTTTTACAACGTGTCCCAAAAAGATCTATCAACGAGTGACATAAAATTGACGAGGCGAATTTTTATGGATGGTTTTGTGGCTTAGTCTCTAATGGTAAATTGCAAAACATTCTCATTTAAGGTGGATGGTCCAAGGCAATTACCACACCGTTACGACATGATTACCGGGGACGTTGTAAGAGATGTTTCCACGTGTGGACTGGGAAATGCAACTCAATGAAAACAAGGCGTCATCCACGTTTCGCTGTACTTCGCTGTTCTTCGGGCATGATTGTATAGAATACAGCCTTATAAGGGATTTTAACCTCCGACCTCCGGATAAGTGGCTAAAACGTTCGAACTAGTGGATAACTTGTTGATAGTTTTCGTTGAACGTCAATATAAATATTTGACGTCTTTAGGTAAACTAATGAATGTTTAACATTTTAAAAAGTTATCGTTAAGTGTAGCCTTATAGAGCACCACCAAAACATCCGTTATCCGTTAAAGGATCGTTCAAATGAATTCAGGAAGACATTAAACATTACTTTTCACCTCACAAACTCGGAAAGGTTCCATTTATCATTTGAAATCTGCGTGCAATAGTACTTTTTATCCGCTAGTGTGGAAAAGGTTTTCAAAATACGAACCCTTCTATTTAAAACAGGTTTCTATACCACCAGCCCACTGAAATGCACTAATACTTATTTCTTGACAGCGCGCCAGTCTCATTTTTAAAACAATATACGACGACGACTGCACGAAAAAATAAAAGCTAGGTTTGTTTGTTTTTCTTGCACCACTAACCTCTAATAATACAAGTACGCTGGACTGACTATTAACGACCCGATAATGAAGCAATTTCACTATCGCCATTTTGGCACTGATTGTAGCAGTGAGTGACGTGAGCGTACTCGGAACTATAATGATGAGACAATTACGTTATCAATTGTAACAAGTGTCAATTTTAGTTCCCGGTACGCTTAGTAGGGGTGCTTTGAATCGGCAAAAAAAAAGAACTGTCATTTTGTACGGCACAACATATAAAAAGTATTTGTGTGTTTTGCAACTAGCATTTTCCTCGGTGTAGTGAGGTGAATAATTGTGTGTTTCGCTTGGCAGCAAAGTTTTATTGCGTCTCGTACCTTAAAACCTTCGCTACGCTCAGGTTTCTATTTTTGAACCACGAGCGAAGCAAGTTCTAGAATCCTTCACTTCCTCAGGTTTCAATGCAAGTACTCGCGCCAAGAAACAACTTTGCACCCTTGCATAACAAATAACTATTGTATTGTTGATATCTTACATACTTACAGTGCATCAAGGTTCTTTTGGCACATGGATTGATCTTGACCAAAATCGGAACTAACGCCGCTGACCTAACAAAACGTATGTTTCAGGTTGTATCACAGGTCAATATCATCCACGCGCCAAAAGAACCTTCCCGTACTGTTTTTTTTTACTTTTACCCTTGTTTTTTGCACAATCCTGCAGAGTTCTGGGAAATCATTACAGCAGACTGTTGACATAGGCGGAAATTAACAGATAATAAATGAACATTGCAGTCTGGATCCGAAGGAAGTAGGTACTGTCGTGGAAAAATCCGTAGTTCTATTCCTCCTAGCTACGTCCATATTTCAGTTGTAAGAAGGGTGAAAAATGGATAAGTAGCAATTTCTTCGGTGGCACCTAAGACAATATCCGTCATGGTGTATATGTCGCATGCAAATAGTAATATTCGGCATTTTACTAACGACGTCATCATTTTCTAAACGCTGGCTATTTTGCAATTTGATGAATCTTTGTAATAGAATTCGGCATTATATAATTTGCCTCGGCATAAAGTAATTCTGTTGGAAGCAATGACATTCTATTCCATGAACCAAGCACGTCATACAATAACAAAGCCCAATCATGGCAAGTGCCTCTAATTTTAGCTTATTAAGCTCCGCCTGCCCTATCCATACATTGCCGCTGAAACATAAAAACATAAAACATAATAACATAAAAAGCGTATATTTGTGCCGGAAGTACGGCGATACGGCTCACCACTACCCATCACGTTGGGTGGGACGTAATAATCGTCGGTGGAACGTGGGTGTACCGTATGTGGACTGTGACTTGTATTTCACGCTTCACTATGCGAATTTTATTGTTGTCACTGTCACTCCAAGCAAAAAAACCAGCCAAGTGCGAGTCAGACTCGCGTACCTAGGGTTCTGTATTGTGGATGATAAATTAAATTTGGTAATTTTTTTTTGTGAATTTCTCAACCGCTTTTTTTTCCTGTAATCTTTACGTAAACACATTTTACCATTATTTTTTTCATATTTTTTGGTCCATCAGTTATTGAGATAAGGGGGGGGGACATACATATTTATGGGGTTTTTTAAAGATATCTCAAAACCAGTGCCAGTAAATATAGTAAAAGTATATCCCATCAAAAATATTAATGTCAAATGAGAGCCAAGTTCAAAATTATGATATATGCCTTGGTTGTTGAAGTCAATTACAAAAGAGTTAAGATCTAAATGGGTGCCAAGTTCAATGGTCAGTCCTGAAATTTATTTATAACAACATCAAATATTTTATAACAACTTAAAATATCATTCTTCTTATAACTTAGGATAATATATTGAAGCCTAAGGTCTGACTTGGCTAGTTTTCATATACGAATTATATTATAGCCTTCGCAAGTTCTAAAACTGTATGTTCTTATTTTATTCTTCTAAAAATTTGGCTTGCTGGTAGAAACTAGCTATCGAACATAAGGCTCTTCCATGACTGTTTTAGTAGGTACTTAATAATATTTCGTATATTCGAACTAGCCAAGTCAGACCTTAGGCTTCAATATATTATCCTAAGTTATAAGAAGAAATGATATTTTAAGTTGTTATAAAATATTTTATGTTGTTATAAATAAATTTCAGAACTGACCATTAAACTTGGCACCCATTTAGATCTCAATTCTTAGTCGTTGGAGTCAACAACCAAGGCATATATTATAATTTTGAGCTTGGCTCTCATTTCACATTTATGTTTTTGATGGGATATCATTACTTTTTGTAGAGAAATTATTAGTAGGTATTTATAATAAAAATAAAGCTTTATTCAAAAAAATTCAAAAATTCTTTATTTACATTACAAAATGTAGGTTTTGAGGGGGTGGGACTCCCCTTTTAAGTTTATTAGCAGTAAGGATCCTTAGAAGGTAATCATAATAAAATTAAAGGTAGTATTCATAATAAAATTAAAGTTTTATTAGCAGTAAGGATCCTTAGAAGGTAATCATAATAAAATTAAAGTTTTATTTGGAGCGCTAGTGATAGACACTTAAATCTTCCCAGTTACGACATATTCTACTATAGTCTCACACAACCTATTGGTTTGTTGTATATCACTATACTCGAACAAATAATATGCAATCGAATAGAATAGGCAGCTTCCATCGGGAGGCATTTGAATAATTCGGTGTAAGGTAAGTGTGTCACCCACCAGTAATTCTATTGTACAACTCATTGTACAAAACACGTATTAAAAAGATAATTATTAGAATAATAATATAAACACAAATATTTTTCAAGAAAATCTACGAATTTCAAAACATAAATAGCAACCTTATAGATCATGTATCGAGAGACAACCGGACAGCAAGACGGCGGCGCTCGCGCTTATGAGCTTGATTACTATACCGGAAACAATACCCGAATCCAGATCGTTCGCTACTCTGAATACCGGAATGGTTTAAGGTAACTTTCTCAGAATTAATGCTAGTAAACCCTCCCGCAGCTCAGAATTACTGAGGTTCTGAATACTGGAAGGGTTTCCATATACGCGACGTTCGCGTCAAGGTTTTATCGCACCGCTCCCCACCTCGCTGCTTCTACTATTATTTAATTAATACCTACTTAGTAATAAATATTATTAATTAGTACCTACTATTATTTAATTATTTATAAGTAATGATCTTACACTATTGATGTGCGCTAAATATTGAATTAATAATTCATACTAAATCCTAGTTTATAACGTAATAAATACGAAAGTCGACTATACTCTTAGTTATAAGTAGTTATAAGTACTAAAACTGATATATTTGGATTAAAGGTGGTATTCCAACTCTTTATATATTCACGTGAATACCTTAAAATCCATATAAAGACCGGCTGTCATCAATTTTGATGATTACTGATTGCTGATTCTTACATTACAGGCGCTATAAGTAAGTGTTCATTATAGAATCAATTAATTCAAAATTATAATAAAATGATAAATATTTACTAGTTTCTTATTTATTCCTTTGTATTCACCCAACTACCTATCTCGATGCTCAATTTGAACTTTCTAGGTCATCTGGAACTGGGTTAGAGTTTTGATATATAGGTGAGTGAGTGATAAATTTGACGATTTTTGGACGTTAATATCTAAATGCCTGTTTGAGGTGTGTTTATGAAATTGGGAGCACATATATTATGTATCTCGCAAGTATCAATATATGAGCCAAAATGACATGTTCATGTGAAATAGTATTTGAGTTACGAGGGGATCAAAAGTGGCTCCAAATGGTTCGTGTAATATTACACACAGTACCACTCGCCATTCTGTTAGCTTAAACTTGGCTTGACAGGCCACCGCGTGTCTAGATATTTTTACAATTAGCTTTTTATATCTTGAATTTATACCCATATTGTATTTTTAGGATAATATAGTTTTTATTTTTCTCACTTATGTTTTTGAAGTATTTGAACAATTTCAAATTTCAAATCGGTGCTAAAGTTATGAGTTTATGACGGAAGGACAGACAACGGAGTCTCACCATAACATTAAGGTTCCCTCTTCGACTTGTACCTTTTAGGTACTACTGAACCCTGAATACCGTCTCTGAATCTGACACCAGGATCCTCTTAGCGGAGAAATCCTTCCAAAAATTAGAATATCGGTATATTTATGCATAATGTTATCACCTTACCTACATGTTTGTTTGGGTTATGTATTTTGAGGAAAATCAAATGATATCGCGATGTAATATACAAGTAGCGCCATCTGGTTTTAGTAGCAAACGAACGACTGCGGCTTTTCTAGTAAGCAAATTGTCAAAAGTATTTTATGGTTCCGTACCAGAAGGATGACAAACGGGATTCTGGTACTTAGCCTACTGCTTCAGGACCCCTTGCCACTTTGTGTAGGAAGACGCCGGTTGGCACAGTTGATCCTTGGGTTGTTCTGGGCTGATTTAGCCCGATTGTCAGGAGGTGACCCCCTCTGGATAGGTGATAATGAAGACTCACTCGAATGAATTCCCATAGCTTAATTTCTGAAAGATTTTTATTTATTTTTAGGGTTCCGTAATACCTAATAGGTACAAAAGGAATCTTTATGGTGATACTCCGTTGTCCGTCCGTCAGTATGTCACAGCCTCATAACTTTAGCACCGTTAAAGATAAAGACACCACATATCGAGGTGTAAGAAACAATATGAAACATTTTAAATTGTATAAAATATTTCCAAAACAAAAGTGAGAAAAATAAAAACAATTATCATAAAAATACAATATGGATATCAAATTGTAAATATTAAAAACTTGATTGTAAAAACATATACTTTTACTATATTCACTGGCATTGGTTTCGAGAAATCTTTAAAAAACCACAAAAACCCTTATCTCCGAAACTGGTAGACCGAAAAATATGAAAAATATGTCAATTATAGATCGTAACTGGCCAATTACAGGAAAGCTATAGCGATTTAAAAAAAATGAACATAATTGAGAAACATAAAAAAAAGTAAAATAAATGAAAAATATTTTATAAAAATACAATATGGGTATCAATATGTAGGTATTAAAAAGTTAATTGTAAAAATATATAGTTTGGCCTACTTTATTTAAACTTATTTCGAGAAATCCTTGAAAAACTATAAAACTATTATGTCCCCCCCCCCCCCTCATTTCCAAAACTGATCGACCACAAAATATGAAAAATATCATGGTAATATGTGTTTACGTAAAGATTACAGGAAAAATAAAGCGGTTGAGAAATTCAAGAAAACAATTGACAAAATTAAATATATCATCCACAATACGGAACCCTAGGTACGCAAATCTGACTCGCACTTGGCCGGTTTCTTATTAAGAGAATATGCGCCATTTTTGGAGATAGTTTTCATTATTTTGGTATTTAAATTAACCATTATTTTTAAAGAATTGTCCTATATGACGTCACTTGAGAATTTTAGCACATTATACGAATTGTGATGTATGATTGCTTATAAAAAAACCGGCCAAGTGCGTGTCGGGCCAAGCGCAGTGTAGGGCTCCGTAGTTGCCCTGCAAGATATGCGGACTTCTTCTCCAAGTACACTTTATAAGTGTGTCGGCTAATACGAATCGCGCCAAACTTCTAGTACGCTCGGAAGTTGGTCTTCCCAAGAACGGCCCATACATTTTGTTCCTGCTGATGAGAATCGCCCCGTGTTTAGAGGGGACTAAAAGTTTGGCGCGATCTGTACTCGTTCACTTGTAAAGCCTACTTAGCTGTGATAGTTTTCCTTTTAATTTCGTTATGTATACTACTGCCGTGATTTTTTTTTTACGTCTCCAAATACAACCGTTTCGCTGGCAGAGGGAGACACACTTGACTCTAACAAAAATTAACACTTTTAAGCTTAATATTTCGCAAACGGAACCCTGGATCGAAAAATGGTTTTCTCACACTCTCAATATTTTTAAATAACCTATCCAACGACACCTCAAACTAGGGGATGAACGAGAAAAAAAATCATCTTCACTTTACGTGTAGGGGAGGTACCCAAAAAAAAAATCTTTTTCAAATTTTTACTGTACCACTTTATTGGCGTGATAAATTACATGCCATGCCAAATTACAGCTTTCTAGTACTAATAGTGTCTAAGCTAAGCCGCGGACAGACAGATAGACGGACATGGCGAAACTATAAGGGTTCCTTGTTGTTGACTATGTTTTGACTACTTGAAACTAGAATTTACTTATCGATCCAAGTTAAAACAGTCAGTTTGTTGACTACGGATCCCGAAAAACCGGCCAAGTGCGAGTCAGACTCACGTACCTAGGGTTCCTTATTGTGGATGATAAATTTAATTTTGTAATTTTTTTTCGTGAATTTCTCAACTGCTTAATTTTTCCTGTAATCTTTATGTAAACACATATTACCTACCATGATTTTTTCATATTTTTTAGTCCATCATTTTTGGAGATAAGAGGGGGGGGGGGGGGGGACATACATATTTTTGTTTTTTTTAAAGATTTCTCGAAATCAGTGCCAGTAAATATAGTAAAAGTATGTATTTTTACAATCAGCTATTTAATTCAGATACAATTTGATACCGATATTGTATTTTTATAAAATATGTTTTATCTTTTTTTTTATATTTCTTATTTGTGCTCAATTTTTTTTATCCCTAAAGTTTTCCTGTAATTGACCAGTTATTATCTATAATTGAAATTTTTTTCATATTTTTCGGATTTACAATCAACTTTTTAATATCTACAATTTGATACCCACATTGGATTTTTATAAAATATAGGGTTGCCTGGAAGATAGTGCTATTAGCAATAAGTGCCGCCCTTATGGTTAATTGTTTCTTGTATCTCTTAAGTTATTTGTGTAAATGTGCAATAAATAAATAAAATAAAATAATATGTTTTTATTATTTTACTTCTTTTTTTATATTTCTCATTGTCCTCAATTTTTTTTAATTACCATAGTTTTCCTGTATTTGACCAGTTATGATCATTTTTTTTTTCATTTCCAGTCATTTTTTTTCATAATTTTCGGTTTACCAGTTTCGGAGATAAGGGGGGGGGGAACATACATATTTTTGGGGTTTTTTAAAGATTTCTCGAAACCAGTGCCAGTAAATATAGTAAAAGTAAAAAAAGTATATATTTTAATATCTACAATTTGATACCCATATTGTATTTTTAGGCTAATATTTTTTGTTTCTCTGACTTTTCTCGAGTTAATAGCACTTATGCTATTACACTATAGCCTGGAGTCAGTGAAATATTTTAATTAACATCTTCCTTTGCAAATGGAGTAAAATCCGAAACTGGTTGGGAGAAAACATAAATAAAGTGAAACTATAATGTACAAGTGCTTTTAACTCAAGACGTGTTTAAAGTTTCACCAAGTGCCGACAATAGCAAGTATAAATTTCTCACTTTTGTTTTGGAAATATTTTGAACAATTTCAAATTTTTCATATTTACTTTACACAGTGATATGGGGGCAAATTAATGCTATTTTTGTACCAAGCTTCATGTATTTATCTTTAACGGTGCTGTGACATGCGGACGAACGGACGGACAACGGAGTCTCACCATAATGGTTCCTTTTGTACCTTTTAGGTACGAAACCCTAATTGAGATGTCCGGGTAGTTCTCTAGGGACTAGGCACGTGTATTTGGGTTTACACCTATATTCACCTAGAATAATTAGTTTTACCTACATACATATGTATCTGGAACGATAGTAACGTCAGACGTCCATCAGTGTGAGATATATAGTCGCCGCGACAGTTATGGAGAAGTAGGTTCTGCAATATAATCATAAGGGTGAACGATATATGAGTTGGTAGGTATATATGGCGACCATACCCGTATGACAAGAGAGATCCAGCACTTCCAGTATTAAGGTGCTACATGAAAATTACTGTAACGATGACCGGCCTGCTGACTGCTGTTGTATAAGTTTAGAAGGATAGCATCTCGCTCTTATGTTAATTGAAGCAAAGATTTCAAAAGTTTAGATGAGCCCTGGCACCTAAAATCTATTGCATTGTTTTTGAATGTGTGCGTTAACATGATGCCGACGCGCGCACACTTATGAGTGGGTAATCTGTCTACCTACCGTCAACAAACTGATTAGACTACTAAAGTTGTTAAAATGATTAACTTTAAGTGCACTTAAGGCGTCCAACTATTACTGTGTTCAGATGAGCACTGATTCCAAACGTGTGAGCGTCACCCATTTAAAGGTGTAAACATTTTGGTGCCGTCAAACTACGGTAAGGGCTTATCTTTACTTTTGAAACCTTTGAATTGAAGTAAAACATTTTTTTCAGAATCTTTTAAATTATTAGAAAATTGCACCGAAATCGTTTCGCTTTTTTCTTCAGGCTGTCCCTGTCATTATTAAGTTTAAAGCAATATAGGTACGCATCCTACTCCGCATTCGTAAATTGAGGACTCGTTAGTTTCCCAAGGAACGATGTTTTAATAGGACACGAATAGCCTTAATGTAGCTCCTTAACAAGACACAAGGATTGTGAGTTGTTAAAGTGGTACATTTGGGTAAAGTTGCGCTGTCCCACTTTTCGCTATTATTGTAATCGTAGTAACGGCAAAAAGTGGAACAGCACCAGTTTCCTCGATATTACATAAATGAGCGTTGTTGAAACACGCGGTTAGGGATGAAAATAGATGTGAGGCTGCGGGGGATTTAACTGACGCAGTGTACCATGAACGGACTGAGCATGATAAATTAATGATATTTATATACTTCATTATGACTTCATTGATAATAAATTAAGTGAAAGGAAATTTTTGAGGTGGATCAGCTAAGATAAATTTAATCATAGCCAAAACTTTTAGGTTAGGATTACACGAAACCGTTCTGCATGAACCGCCGCGAGCCGTCGTCTTAGGCTATGGACAAGGGTCCGAGTTGATTTTGGGTTTACACCTACATGGTGAGGTTTACATATTGTAGGAGATGTCGAATATGTAAGTTTTAGTTACGAAGTAGGAAGCGCTATACCACTCTAAAGATGGCTACAGATCACAAAAAATTATTAATCTTATTACAGAAACTGACTAAAAAGGTTCATCCGCATTACCTTCTAGAATACATTGGAACCAAGGTCAGCCAATTTTTAGGAAGCTTTCTAAAAAAGCAGACGGTTTTAGTCCTAGCGGTATGCAAAAAGATACTGCAAATGGTGTTTAAAAGCATGAAAATTGGTGTCCCGTTCAGCTGCCATATACATGCTTTTGGTGTTTGTGAAGTCCTGATGGCTTTCTCAATGTCCTCCCCCCCACACTACACGCCGACTCATCTCTCATCAAGAGATGCAGAAATGGTTTCAGGGAAAAACTGTTTTCCATGAAACGGTAACTGTTTATTTATAAAAAAGTGTATAAACTAGTCTTCTTTACATGTACGACGTCTGTCTTTCTCTCTTTTTAGGGTTTCCTTACCCGGGACCCTATTACTAAGACTCCGCTGTCCGTCTGTCTGTCCGTCTGTCTGTCCGTCTGTCACCAGGCTGTATCTCATGAACCGTGATAGTTAGACAGTTGAAATTTTCACAGATGGTTTATTTCTGTTGCCGCTATAACAACAAATACATGTTACTTTGAGGATACATGATACTCTACTTTGAGGATACATGTATACTCTAAGTCTGAACCCAAAATCAACTCGGCCCTTTTTCCATACCCTAAAACGGCGGTCTATTCCATATCCAGTCCCGGTTGAAGCGGAACAACAGTTACCATATTCTTTGCAGTGCTGATTGCTTTATGGTGCTAATCAGGCTGACGTTGACTTCATAGATGTCATTTTCGTGTGCAAAACTTGGTACAATTATTTATTGATTTTGATTTTTTAACTATTCCCTATGAAGTGCAAGAATAAGTAGAAGTTACCTTATTATGGTTCCTGAAGTTCCGTACCTTAACATGAAAAAACGGAACCCTTATAGGATTACTTAGTTGTTCGTCTGTCCGTTTGTCAAGACCCTTTTGCTCGGACCCCTTGAGAGATATCAAGTTGAAACTGATATCTCTGATCTGCACCTCTTACAGAAGTCGACCACCCACGGTACTGTAAAAAATCAGGCTCCTAAGTCAAGGTAAAAAATGTTTTGTTTAGTTACTATAATAAATAACTGAAAATTGCAAGACTAGGTGTAATAAATACTATTAGAAACTGTAAAAGAGAAGAGCTGTGTCTGTTTGTACACTGATGTTATTCCAAAAAAAAAGCGGTGCAGGATATTGATACAAAAAAGAAATTCCGTACCTAAAAGGTACAAAAGGAACCTTTATGGTGAGACTGTTGTCCGTCCGTCCGTATGTCACAGCCTCATAACTTTAGCACCGGTCAAGATAAAGACATGAAATTTGGCACAAAAATAGCATTAATTTGCCCACATATCATGCGGTGTAAAAAAATATGTGAAAAATTTGAAATTGTTCAAAATATTTCCAATACAAAAGTGAGAAAAAATATTAGCCTAAAAATACAATATGGGTATCAAATTGTAGATATTAAAAAGCTGATTGTAAAAATATATACCTTTTTTTATTTACTTGCTCTGGTTTCGAGAAATCTTTAAAAAACCCCAAAAATATGTATGTCCCCCCCCTTACCTCCAAAACTAGTTGACCGAAAAATATGAAAAAAATGACAATAATGATCATAACTTGAGCACAAATGAGAAATATAAAAACGGAAGTATAATAAATAAAAAAATATTATCCTAAAAATACAATATGGGTATTAAATTGTAGATATTAAAAAGCTGATTGTAAAAAGTGTATAGGAGAGTAGGAGGTGAACTTAAATGGGAAGTTCCTAGAGACGCTAGATGGAAGATCTGTCTCTTTTGAGAAAACAATAGAAAAGATGCGTAAAGGCTACTGGTTTCCAGGAATGACTCATTTTGTTAGAAAATATGTACGATCTTGTCTGCTCTGCGCGTACGCCAAACAAAAATCTGACAAAAAGAAAGGGTTCTTACACCCGATCGCAAAACCAAATGTTCCGTTTTAGTGCATCCACATAAATCACCTGGGCCCCTTTGTGTGAAGCAAAACTGAAAACACTTATATTCTGGGGATCATTGACGCATTCTCCAAGCTTATTGTTCTGCATGCCGTAGGAAATACAAAAAGCAAAACTTCTATTCGTGTTTTGTTAGAGTTCATCGGGTTGTTTGGTGCTCCGAAAGTTTTGGTTTCTGACCGGGGAACGAGCTTTACGCTGAATTCAATCAGATCAAGCACGTCAAAAACCACGTGCTAATAGCCAAATAGGGCGGAAAATCTTGAGCTCACTAACTGCACTTACTGGTAATGCAGACGATCGCAACTGGGATTCTTATCTTAGCAATATAAAGTGGAGCTTAAATATAACGATTAACAACAGTTCAAGTAGTTTTCAGGAAGGAGACAATCAATTTGTCAGAGATGCATTAGCACGATCTATCCGCACCACAACACGATAAAAATATCGACGATATCCGTCAAGAAGCCTCTGAATGTATTGAAAAACAAGGAAAATCCATGAAATGACGGTTTGATAAAACAAGACGGGTAGCTAATACAATTATTTAATAAATTTGGTGATCTAGTAATTGTCCTAAAGAATGTTCGAAACTCGACTGGTAAAAGTAATAAGTTGGTTCCACCTTACAGTGGGCCATATAAAATCACTTCGGTAATGGCTAATGACCGTTACGAGGTTAATAGCATTGGCGGATTTGCAGCTATATCCGGTCAATAATTATTGTCACCTTTGATTTTGAGTGAAAATTTATTTTGTCAGTGTCTGTGGACAGACATAATGTCAGAATGGCCGACTGTTAGAAACCAAGAAACTTAAAACAATCTGTTTTAGAAATCGAACAGATTTTCAACATTTTAAAATCGAGTCTTCATGATGGTGGCCACGCAGACGGATATGTTACTAATTAAAAAAAATAATAATAAGGTATTCTTTTGGTTGAGTTAGTGAAAACAGTAATGTTAATTTTATTTTGGAGTTTTAAATAAATAAAACGTAATTGCTTTCGATAGTCTGGCATTTTCTATTACTCGTATATAAATAGGTAATAAATACTCAACACTTCACACAATGAAGTATATCTTCAATATAAATCTTAATTATGTAATCATAACCAACCAAATCGATATTTTTTTTTCTTGGGTATTAAAAAGTTATTCGTCAAACTGTAGTGTCGATTCGGTGTAACACAATTTAACTTATTTAACACTTCTTAATTTAAGCATTCTATCCTCTTCTTTCTGTATAGAAAAGACAAAGACAGGATGCGTAAATTAAGGTTAGTCCTGTCAAATAAGTTAAGTCGTGTTACACTGAATCAGTACCAATGCTTGACTTTACTATGAATTTAAATTATGGTGGTACATGTTCTATATCTAAACTGATCCAGTTCTAAGAATTTTTTCTTGTAAGTATCTTCAATTTGTTTGTTTCTGATTGATCTTTTCTAGTTTGTATTGCACTCTAATAATATTTAGAGTATTCATAGCGATGGATTTCGCAAAATAAACATAATCCTATCTTCAATTCGACTGAAAAAGGTATCACTTGTATAATTATCTTATTTCCATAATAATTTAACCATCTCAATGAATGCCTCCGTTACCAGGCCTAAAAATGCAAAATCCTGTCTGACATGTCTAAAAATCCTGATTTTGAAAAAAAAGTCCGGTCACGCACCTGAATTAAATAAAAATCATAGTATTTAAGTACGTTTTTATTTACTTATAGTTATTTCGACATATATTTTTGGTTGCTAGCAACCGCATGCAAAATGTTGGTTTTTCCAGCTATTTCGCTATGAAATTGTTCACACGTTACGTGTTTATAGTTATATAGTATATATTGAATGATTATCGGAAATATTTTATCTGCGTTGTGGTTACTGGCATCGGTTGACAATCCAAAAAACACAATGTCTTCTAGTTTTTCAAGAAGAATTTCGATAGTATACGGCGCAATGACATTATTTATAATAGCTTCTGTTTTGGTCCTTGCGCAGGCTAGATTTTTTGCCAAATCAGAATCTTGAAATAGTTTTTTTAGTAACTGCGAAGTACAGTCCATACTTTTGTAAGATTGGTGGTGTTTAACTACATGAAAAGCAAGCGTGGCATCAACAGCACTACTTTTGTTACCTTTTTGGGTAATGAAAGTATCAATCTTACTTGTACTGGCGCACAATCGGTTCTTCTTTAAGTGCTTTTCTGTTTTTAAATGTTTTTCTATGTCAGCTCCACCTTTGTATCCAATCGACACAAAACAATCACAAATACTACACTTCACTTCTTGGTCATTTCTACCCTCAGTAAAAGAAGGATATTTAGATTTTAACACATCCGTGAATTTACAACGCTTTTTGTTTGCGGACGCAACCGGGGACCGGGGACCGTCGGGCTGGGGCTTACCTCGGCCAGAGAATCAGTCTGGCCATACAACGAGGTAACGCTGCCAGCCTGCTAGGTACTCTCCCACACGACGGCAGCGACCTTGATAGAATTTTTTATTTTGTTTAATTTTAAATATTATTTAGTTTTAATTTTATAATTTTTTATTGTTATGTATTTGATTTGTTGTGAAATAAATTATTATCTCAATGAATTTCATCTTGTATATCTGTTTGAACCTACACTACATGACTCCATGTTTGCTATAAACATAAACTTTTAGAGCTTATACGTATATTTACACGGCAAACCTAGATCTTGATAGCTATTGAGGGACCGCGGATAGTTCTGCACTCGTAGCACAGTGTTTAATCGTGCGCGACGCGACTTAGTTGAATCACAAGTGCGAGGAGCGTGACATACTGTTTAGTAGCAAAAACATCGTGTCATGCTCCTCGCACTTGTGGTTCAACTAAGTCGCGTCACGCGCGATTAAACACTATGCTTCGGGTGCTGGTGTTCGTACATACGAATAACGTTTACAATGGAGCCTGGTATCGAAATAAAAAATAACTTTTGTTCAAAACCGCAGAACAATTTAGGGTTCCGTACCCGAAGGGTGCCAGTAGACCGTATTACTACGTTATTAATTACTAAGCCTCCGCTGACTGTCCGTCTGTCACAGGGGTCTATTACAGCTACAGCCGTAATAGGTAGCGAATTGAAATTTTCACAAAATACGCATTACTTCTTTCACGGCAAGCAAAAAAAAAAAACACGAAAATTTTAAACCCAAGAGGTTTTTGGGCCCATTTACACGGTAATCGAACCCGGTTTATTATTTCGCATGTAAAAATAGTATGTTTTTTTTTCCTCTGAATATTTTTCTGAGTTTTATTTTTCTTTTTGACAGTTTGATAGGGATTTATTTGCGTGTTTCGAAGTGGTCGGCTTATTTTCATGACGGCCTCCTCGCTCAAAATATACGTTTTGATGGAAGTGGGACGGTGTGGATGTCTGGTTGTCGGTGTGCGCAATTTATTTTATTGTTGTTGAATTTATTGGTGTCAGAAAATGTTTGCGTGGTATTCTTACTTCTGAAAATAAAGTTCATTATTTCATTATCATCATTTCATTGACGATATTGAGGTTACGAGCATATAGGTCTATTTTAAATATATCTATTCTATTTTTAATCTTTTATTTTTTTATTTTAATTATTTTTGTTCAAAAATAGGTTACGCTAATTTAATTAGTAATAAGGTTATATATATATATTTTTTATTTCATGTCGTTCTGTATTCAAATCTTTCACCATTCGACTGACGCCGCCCCAAAGTGAGCCGAAATATATTTCGAAAATATTCAAAATTTATTTTTATTGTTTGTCATTATTAAATTCAATGAAAAGCGTTAAAAAGGCAAATATAAAAATTTATTTCAAGTTTATTTTAAAGAAGGTAATATTAGGTGCAAACCTATGAAATATCCGTTTTGTATGGAGAAATTGAAAAAAACTCAATTTTCAGTACTAACATTTTTGCATTTTTTATAGGAATGGCGTATTCAAATTTTATATATATTTTTCTGTATGGATGAGAAAACATTAAGCTAACAGCAACATTGATTTAAGTATTGAAAAGTGTCAACTGTAAAAAAATATTACGAATCTAATCTTACGATAATAAAAACAAAATTTAATACGTAGATTGAAATCAACTTTCAAACAAAATACAAATAATGGAATTAGCTATTCAATTACAGGAATTATGAACTCATTAATCTGTGAGAAAATTTCGGCAATTTCATAGGTTTGCACCCAATAAATAAAAGTGTATTATTTGGTCAAGTTGTTGTACACACTCTGTTAAATTAAAATATAATACAAATTAGGGTTCCGTACTCAGAGGGTGCCAAATTATTTGTCTGATGCCACCATTTAAGCACCGTGTTTTTGTCGCTTTGATGTTGCTATGGCTCATATTGTTGTTATTTTGCATAAAGTTTTAGGGTTGTTCACGCGGATTGTGTGGTGGTACGGAACCCTTTGTGCACGAGCCAGCTTGCACTTGGCCAAATTGGTTTTATGATTTTTACGTTGGCATCATAATAAAATTTACTCGACCACTCACATAGTACTGGGTTTCAAAAAAGGAAATGGCTTTGTGTTCTCCCGATTGTCCTTTGAAGCGACAACCATTTTAGCTTTTTCGTATAAAAGGGGAGAACTAAAATTTCATCTTAAACTGGCCTTTCGCCCGCGGCTCTACCCGCATTTATTAAACTTTTGCTCCGTTTTTGGCTTGGCGGTTATTTTGTCAACACCCGTTATAGCATTTTGCTGACCACCCTGGTCAGCTGACCACTTCGCTGATAATAAAGAAAACCGCATCCAAATCCGTTGAGTGTTCTCGAGTTAAAACGGAACATACAAACAGACATACAAAGAGATAAAAATTCGAAAACTTGTGGGTTTGGCATTACTAAAAAGCCATTTAATATTTCGCAAGAATATTCACTGTACGAACCCAACTTTTTAATACTTTATATTAGTATATATTGAGGATTTGAACATGATTTAAAGGCTTTGCGGATTTTACCAAATTCGCTAAAAGTGTCAGCTTTATTTCAATTAAATCTGTTCTATAACAAATTTGCAATTCGCTAGATTCGGCTGCTGAATAAAAACCGATCCGAGGAATTACGAGCATATCAAAATACGTTTTTACAGAACTGAAAAGCACAGAAACTCACCCTTAATAACGGTGCGTACAAAATGTAAGATCGAATTTTCGTGCCCGAAAACCGAGGGTGAAACTCCAAGGCGTTATTATAAATTGGCTTGCGCACGGCTCTGGGTTCGGTGCGCTCGTTTGGGCGAGCGGGCAGTCACTCGCTACATTCTAGGCGGGCGGGATGTTACTTGAAACCGCAACGCGCTTTTATCTTACCGCTCTACAACAATAAAACAACGTGCGTTCTACTACTAACTCGAATAACTTAAACGGACATTTATCTAAATAAAAAAGTTTTATTTACCAACCTATCGGTAACGTTATATTCAATTGAAAATATCTTGAAACGACCCATTCCGAATATGAAAGAAAAATTGGTAATAAAGTGGCAAGTTATAGCGTAAGAACGGGAATGATTCATAATAAAATCCTTGGTAGAGGTTAATTTGCTAAAACAAAAGGTAAGTTTCCATTGTTTCAATGTCGTGTCAGCAACCTCTAGTGTGTTTGTTTTCTGTTTATTTATCAAATAAGTGTTGTTAGCAAAGCGAATGTTAAACTAATTTACTTAAAAGCATTAGTAAATACAAATACAAAAGCGTAAATACATTTTCGCTGAAGAAGAACTTTAAAACTATTTACTGTCGCGTCCCTAGGTGCCCAAGTTTTTGTAAACTTTTCGCCACGTAGAGTCGCGGAAAATGTTTGTTTAGTGTTTTGAACACATTGTAGCAATGTCAAGTGAAATGTTTTGAAATTGCTCAGAAGCTATTTTTCACGATTGTACTTTAGCAATTTTGTTGACTTGAAGTCAAGTCTACCTTGAGCAACGAACCTACACGTTTGTCGTCCTCTTAAATCGTGTTAACAAATTAATTTCATTTATTTATCAGTTCACCAATAAATTCTCCCGTTTGCAGCTCAACCTGTGGTTTTTCTTTAATAAAAAATACTAATATACTTATAATTAATACATTATGGGAAATTTCATCAATTATCTGATATCTATCCTGATAAACCATTTTATATAAGATAACCCGTGTAGTGTTTACCATAACATAATCTTCTTATTGGAAAATACCTGTGAAACCTTGTTTAATATAATTTTAAAACAACAGTATCCGACTGCGAAAAACCACATTATGAAATATTTTCTGTAGCTTGCGTACTGCATTGCGCTTTTGCCCGCGACTTCGTTTGCGCCGAACACCAATTAGACAAAACATTATTAAATCTTGCCTTGTACATAAAGGACAATAATCTCTAGTTTGTGTACAACCTACTATATTTACAGTTGTATGTATATAGCTCTTTTTTGCCATAGTAAGATTACGGCTTCAAAAACAAGCCGTAGCAATGGTAGCACCTGGCAAAAAATTCAGCATCCTCTGAGTGCGGAACCCTAATAATATGTTAACCACTATATATATCCTGTAATCTTTTGGTAATCAAATCACACTAATCACCTAAAACAATGATTTTTTTCATAATTTTCGGTCCTCTTGTTTCGGAGGTAAAATTTTCGAGTTTTTTGTATCGGGCCACCCTTGGGTTTCATTTATTTTTATTATGACGGACCGACAGACAGCGAAGGCTTAGTAATAGGGTCCCGTTTGGAACCCTTCGGGTGTACGGAACCCTAAAAACATAATCTATATTTGTTTCATTAGTAAATTCACACTGACCTTCAAATCCCATTTCACACACGCTCAATGTAACGTGAAATATTGATAAGGGACGCTTTTTCAGGTGACGTCATTTGTCAGATTACCAAAATAGCTTTCTTTTTCATAGTCATTGTTAGAATTATCCTCAGAATAAGGAATACAAATAGAAGCCTGGCTAAAATAATACGCGGAGAAAGACACCTATCCTTGATTTTCTTACGACATTCTAGTGCGTTAGAGAGAGATGGATATGTATTGGTTTTTTCTTAATTAGGTAGGTTGTCACTAGTTCGTTGCTTTGCTAGTGATGTAACAATGTCGATTTTTGACTACGATAAATAAACCAAATCGAAATGAACCACGACCAATCTGCTTACCACACATTATATCGTATCAAAGTGTGAAAAAAAGAGAATGCAGGAGGCACCGACCTTTCTGGTGACATCCTCTTGCTTTGGAAGGAGGCAAAGAGAATTAATAGCAAAGCGGTCTCTGTCTACCCCAGTGAGACACATGTTATATTGTGTAAATAAGGAATTAATAAAAGGATATCTTTCATGATTTATATAAAAACGGCTCACCTCAATACGTGTTATGATCGGGAAAGCCGACCAGTTTCAGCAGATTTAGACTGCCTTCATCTGGGCGAGTAAAGACGTTTACGCGACGACGTTACGCCTCACAGTGTGAGGCGTAACGTCGTCGCGTAAACGTCTTTACTCGCCCAGATGAAGGCAGTCTAAATCTGCTGAAACTGGTCGGCTTTCCCGATCATAACACGTATTGAGGTGAGCCGTTTTTATATAAATCATGAATTATCCTCAAGTCTCATTTAAGGATATCTTTCGTTTAGCATAATATTTTTTATTAAGTACAAATTACTATATCGTAGGCAGGTAGGTACATAAGTTAAGTCCAAAATTGTGCTTGTTTCTAGTACAAAAAATGATGAGCGATGACAGCGCAATTACTACAGAGGTAATTTAATTTTTTTTATTATTATATCAAATAAACATCAACTTATCTTGAATAATAACTGATAACAAATAATGAACGATTAAAATACCTTATAACCTGTAATAAGAAATCAAATTATGTGCAGTTCAAGTCAATAAGCATTCCCAAAATTAATTTCACGAAAGAACTACCCTGCCAAAGTACTTTTATTGTCAACCACTAAGTACGAAAATGTCTTGATCTGCGGAATTTCTTCGTGAAGTCGATCACGGAAGTAACGTACAAGTTCTGAACAGGCCTTTCAGAACGATTTGCGAACATAGAAGTATGCACTTTTCTACACCACAAACATCCATAGGTACTGGTTCTCTTGCCTAAAATTGAAAAATTATCGAGTTAATATACTATAGTATAGTACAAGCACGTACCTACAAACAAGATTGATAATGCAATTATACATAATTATTTAAAGGTTACCAATGTGTCTGTATCTGGTAAATATAACGTCGCTAAAGCATCTGCTTTTAACCGTCTCCATGTTAAATTTTCGTTTGGTCCAAAAGAATCCGGCGTAAAGTGTTTCGAACAAATATGACTGCTTTTTTTAATTGGCCAATTGGGTCTAATTATTCGTCTAAGCCATCCACTTTTTGATTCTTCCCTTTTTGGAAATCTGTAACAAAAAGATATGGCAATATTTATTCGGCATTATTTTTCTTTTAACTCGCGCTGCAATTAATCTGCGGTTTCATCCTTTATGCACGGCTGCCACGGGAACCAATGTTCGATAGTTTGCGACACGGACTTTAGTACATCACTATGCGAAAAAACATAACCTTTACTAGTCTGCAGAAAATCTATATAAAACAGGCAAATATCGGTGTAGAATTGAACACGAGTATAATTTACAAGAACTACTATTATTGTTACTGAGTTTTAGGTATGATCCTGCAACTTATTAACATAAAAACTATCAGAACTCACCGATGAAATGATATTGCTTCATTGTTGTTTTCTTTTCTTCCTGTATGCGATTTACAGCCTTCAATCGGACAAGACATTTTATTACAATGTTAAAAAAACAATCGACACAAACAATAATAAATCACACTTTCACGAATTTTGAGAGGAAGAGCACCAAAATATTTAATTTCTCTCGGTGAAGCTGTAAACTTTCGCAAAATGCATTCGACATTTCGATGCCACCAAATTAAGATGTGATGCCCGCAACGAACGATATTACAACACAACGGTACAATGAGAGACATATTTAATTTGATAGTATTATAATATTTAAAATACATCCAAATTACATCCGTCTGACATTTGTTTGGTTCAATCTAGTGACACACTAGGAAAAAATATAAAGTAAGTGCGGTTTGGTGTTTCATTCACTCGTACACAGGAGTAATTTACGTTAGATGAGTACAATGGCTAATGCCCAGTTCTTATTTTAGCCAGGTTTCTATTTGTATTCCTTATTCTGAGGAATTATCTGTCGTTAGATTGATTCCAAAGTTTTGACCTGCTATGTTTAATCATAACAAATAAAAAAATAGCTAAACTAAATCCCACACTGTACAAAAAAAAATACGGTATTTTCGTTTTTATAGCCCCCCTAGGCCTTTTTTACAGGTTTGCACAATCTCGTCATCCTCTTCATAAATTTGTTGTCCGATGAAACACAGGCGGTTAAGACTTTCCTCCACAGGTCCTATTTTAAAGTGGGAAACGTTTTTCTTACATCCCTGTTCAGCTTATCCCAGGGAAGTTCGGCGGGATTCAAGTCGAGGTCATTAATTGAATGTCACCTTCATCTTGTTTTTGCTCCAGATAATGTTTGCATATTGGTCACATTATCTTACTGAAACACGAACGGTTTGCGATTTAAACTAACACCAGCCAGAGGGTATGGTGTGCTGTTTTAATATTGCTTCTTTCTTCAAACTGGTACCAAATCCCCCATGCCTCAACCAGATAAAAATCCCCAGATCATTATCGAGCATCCACCGTTTTTCACTTTAGGCACAACACACTGGAAGAACACATTTTCTGAAGATAAACGCGTACCACAAACTGTGTACTTTATACCAAACAGTTCATATTTGGATTTATTCATCCAAAAACATTTCTCCATTCCTCTAACGTCCAATCTTGATAATTTGTTCCCAAATTAGACGTATTCAATACGTAGCAACGCACCCGATCAAACCAGGCAGCGCAGCGGCACGTTTTGCAATGGGTTTGACCGACTTTTATTTAGTTCCGCACAGATTTCAGCAAACCACAAAGCCGTTTGATACATTATGCATTTGAAATCCTAACAATCATACATTACCGCAGTTCTTGACAAAAAACGCACTAGGATAAAAAAATCCATGCAAAATTCTTGAATCCCGAAGTTATTGAAAAAAATCCCTAAGGGCGAGGAAGTTTTGACCCCTTTAACCTTTTGTATGGAATTTTTTTTCTGTAACTTTTTTTTTTAGTTTATTTATTCACAACAAAAATAGTGCACATTAATATTAAGTATTAAGGGTATATTCATGATCCATGAGATCACTCTTATCTAACAATTTGTAACATATTATTACAACTTATCTTTATTATAACTTAAAAAATATTTCTTTAGTATTGCTATTCTCTTTACTGGCTTAACTTCTATGTAATTTAAGCCTTCATTTGGCAAATCATTTAAACATTTTGATAACATGTATTCCGAAGTTCGCATTCCATCAATGTTGTTATAATCTAGATAGGACATAAATAGATAAGTAAGACAATGGACGTAAATGCTTATGTCAAGTATTCTTTTTTAAATTTACGATATTGTCATATTCTTCACAAACAAATACGAGCCTGATTTTGTTGAACACGTCAATAACTTTACAGTTTTTGAATAGTTCCGTGTCATCATCGTACAGTTTTCTTAAATGTTTATTGTTTAGGTACTATTTTTTTAAGCAAGGTTTGTTGTAGTTTGTAAATTTTATCTATAGAAGTTTTATAAGTTCGACCGTAACTACTTAAACCATAGCTTATGATAGCGTCTGCTAAGAACATGTATACATAATAATCTTAAAATAGGATTTATTGTTAGCTTAGATAGATAGAACAGCTCTTAACTTTTTACATATGTACTCGATATGGGGTCCCCAGTTAAAGTGTTTGTCTATAACCAATCCTAAGTATTTATGCTTGTCTGATTGACTCTAACATACAGTTGCCAAGATTATTGTGATGCAAGCACATGTGATCGTGGGCGACGATGCGTGGTTCTGTATATGCTTTTAAATAGGCGAGTGAATATGTAACAATTTAGTTAACCTGTTATTTGTGGTATGAAATGAAAGGGCTTTATGAGCTGATTGTAAAAATATACTACATCATCATTACATTTCAGCCACTTGTTTTTTAAAAAACAAACAAACATTTTCACAACACACCAAGTTTATGGTCCTCCTGGTAGTACATGGCAAATATTTTTTTTTGTAAAACATACGTGAAATTACTCGTAATATTCCCATATCCAACGTTCACTAAGCAAAAAAAGTTAAAAAGTTAAAAAATCAATTAATTAAGTTAACAAAATTAATTTTGTCAACGTGCTGGCAATTTTAGAGCCCTAAGGGATTTTTTTCAAGAACCTCGGGCCAAAATGATCGTTTGGGCCTCAAGTACGGTGTATTAAACGGCTTGCAATACCAATTTACCTTTATAAATTACCTTTGTAAATACCTTTGTAAATACCTTTGTACTCCAATCCACTATTTTGCTTGTATTCTGCGGGAGCAGAGTTACCTTAGGCTACCCAGTTCGTCTACGGCTCTCTAGACTACAATCGTGCATTGGTTGAGTGGACACCTTTGAGTGATACTCGAAGGTTTAACGCAATGTCTCGCAGTTGTTTGCATTCCATGTGAAGAGTTACGATCAAAGAATGTTACGACTACACTACGAGTGGCAATACTGAGTTCTGGCTTTCAACTTAGATGTTACTTATGTAACGCTTCCTCATACCTCGGCGAGTTGACAGAATTTATTATACGCTTAAGGCCCTTAATACCGCCAAATGGGTACTTTCTAACCAAAAATATTGAAAAAATGTATTATGGATTATCAAGTCTAGGACAACATATGCAACATTTTTCTTTTTCGTACCACTAAAACTTCTATATGAAATATTGTTTCAACTGAATGGTGTTTTTTGGCTTGAATTTCCTACTGCTCCTAAGCGGCTTAGGTGATTTAATTCATTTATGCTTTGATAAATAGATAAACTTGATAGCTATAACTATAACATAGAATTATTCAATTATTTTCTTCTATTTTGCCCTATCAAGGACGCAGCGAGCGTCGTAACAGCCACCACGCATTGTGCACTGATTTGAACGTTATTTCAATGTCGTTTCCGTCGATATTCATACAGACAAACATTGAGCTGCTAATTTGGCGACGGTAATCGCCTTAAGAGATACAGATTGTGAAAATCCCGCCTTTTTTTAATTAATCGAAACAGAACACTTAAATTCAAAATTCACTCAATAGTTATTCAACACTACCTTATTCCCTATGTATTTATGTATGCTGTCATCGCAAAGTTTATTTCAAATCATTTTTAAATTCAAAATTGAACATTAGCTGTCTTTGAGGTAGCTTGTCTATGTCTATGACGATCGCTACGCTATTTTGGTATCGGGTAAATTTATACTAAGCAGGATTTGTTTTTATTTTTATGTTTCGTTTTATCGATTTTGCACGACATCTTAAACCATAGTTCATCATTTACCTGAATTCTTAATGGCATTTTTTATATTTCCTAGGTATTGCATAAATTGCCTAGATGGTATATTCGCCGCTCTGGCAAAGGATGTTTTATGTATTTCCCTATGTTTTCTATACAATCTATGACAGATAGTGCACGTCCAGTCAGTTGTCAATAGATTTCTAATAAGAGATTTATGTTTCTTTGCGAGATTACTATCGAATGATGCCATAATACAGACCGTCTTTTTTAGTAAGTTATTTTTTTTAAATCTTTGAATGCAGTTTGTATTTTCTCAAAAGGGGTTCTTGAGCTAATTTGTTTAATTAGATTTTACCCATACTGACCCGTCTTGAGGTTTCTACCAACGCCAACGACCTTGAACTAAGTAACTTTGTAACCATTTTATACGGTAACTATAGCATTTTTCAACAGAGGAAAAATACATAGTAATCTGCATGATACAAATAGTGTTGTGGTTTTTCCTGAATTTCATTATAACATACAGAAGTGAAGCAACAAAATTCTAAGTTTACCCTTATTTCTCGATTTTTTGTTCACTTGTAACAACATATCTGCTGCAGTTTTTATCGAAACAGTATCAAAATTTATAAACTTCCAGACAAAATAATATAAAATGATTTGTTTTTCTCAGTTCTTTGAAATTAATTTTATTTTGGATAAAATAAATTAAAAACACACTATTATCGCACTTGTTAGACGCAGCGACTGACGTAACAGCCATGTTGCAGTGCGAGCTGATAAGGACTTTATTTTAATATGTTTTTGTTCGAAATTTCAACCACCACGAATCGAGTTGCTTATCATTCCGATCGAGCCACCTTGACGCGCTACCTGTACGAGAGAATATGATTCGTTTCTATAAGACTTACATGAACAATGTTTTCTAGCCCAGCAGTACCTAACTCAAACAGCTGCCTGGGGTCTTCACTTCAAACCAGATAGGTCTATCGAGTGGCATTTAAAATTAAGTAGAAACCTTGAAACTCGTTGATAATAATTGACAAACATTTGTTGAATGCTGCCATCACACCCCAACGAGGTTTATTTAAATTTTGAATTTACTTTACTAATCAGAACTCCAAACCTCAGAGTGATCGGAGGTGCCTACCACATAATTATGCATTTACCACGTCACCAACCGCACTTACAGAGCACAATTATTTTCAAATGACAAATGCTCTCCAAATTCCAAATGTCAATTCCAAAAGTCTGATGCCAGTAAATATATTGCCATATAATATGAAATTGTGCAGCGTCCCTAGCGATTGACGAGAAGAATCAAAATTTCTAATACAAAATATTTTACGCCATCATGCACTGACGTGCATCGAGTGCCAAACTCATGGTAGACCTACAGAATGTTTTAGTAGATTCATCATACCGAGCGCAAAGTGAAGTCATTAATCGGCGCTTTCATTATTTCCTCTTTAAATACTGTACACGGTGCATAATATACAAATATTTCAAATTCCTAACTATAGACTGTTGTTTTAGTGAGCAACTTCCGTCGCAGGGTAGATTATGTTCACGAAACTGACGACGAAAAAAAAAATTTTTTTTTTTTTCATATATTTATTTACTGTATTTTGGGTTCGGTTTAAAACGCCCAGTGTACGACACGAGCAGCGGCAGGGAAGGGTGGGGCACCCGAGTATGTCAGTAAGCACTCACTGCCGCAGTGATCATTTATCAAGAGAATTTTAGTGCAAATATAAAAAGGGCATATCTTCCTTTTGTGTGTTTTTTTTAAATTTTGTATGCCATTTTTCGGAATAACCATCCTACGCTTTGACGGAAGTTGCTGACCAAATCAACATCCTGTATAGTTTAGTTTTTGTGGGAGACCCCGTAACGAAAATTGTCTAAAACTATACAAACAGGCCTAATGCGAGCGATACCCAATGTCAGTCAATAGAGATGTGATATGATGCGCTGTGTTGTCCGTGGCTACAGGTTGATGCGCCGCCCTCTTTTTGCATATGTACTATTAGTGAGCGCGAAAAATGTATTTTTATATGCCGTACATGTAGTTTTTGTGTTTATGTTGGTGTATTAAGTGGGAGGAAACGTAGAGACATTTAAACACGAACAATTAGAGCAGTAAGGCAAATCTCCAGATATCTTTATTACTGTCTAATAAAGCTTAAAAAATAATAAAGCTTATAAAGCTTAATAAAGCTGTCTCTATAGCTTTCAGCCATAAAAAATCCAGCCTATACTGTTACTACGATGCCTTGCATTTATTATCAATGTTAGATCGATAGATAAAATAATCTTGTACATAACAAGCCTTTCACCCACGGCCCCGCCCGCGTTTTTTCAATCTTTGTCACGTTTTCTGCTTGGCGGTTATTTTATCAAGACTCCTTATAGCCTTTATATTGACCAGCAGGCGTAGCATAGTGTTTAATCGCGCGCGACGACACTAGTTGAATCATAAGTGCGAGGAGCGTGACGTACTGTTTAATCGCAAAAACATCATGTCGCGCTCCTCGCATCTGTGATTCAACTAAGTGGCATCGCGCGCGATTAAAGACTGTGCTACGAGGCCTGCACTTTTCTTTTCAAAAAAAAAAAGACGGGTAGAGGATCTTTTTTGCCCTAGGGGATAAAGATTTCTGCCCTAGGGGGAAGTATTAGATATATCCTTAAGTATCCCTTATTAATATATTTACCATTTTAAACAATTTAAGTAGGTACCTAATCGAGTTTCAGGTTGCAGCAATGTTGATTTACGGGTATAAAGTAAGCAAGTAAGTACATATGTACCTACTCTTCAAACTTAAAGCAAACTTACAAAAGTTTCGCCAGAAAAGTTGGGTTCACTAAAACAATATTTAACGATAATATTTTCGCTTTTGCGTAGGAATTCTCGAAAACAGCCATTAAATATAATTTGTTTCTTGTTTATCCGATAAATATTACCTGTCTGCGTGTGTTTAGTTCAATAAACGAGATTGTATATTTATCTACTGGCGCCTATTACATAACTACGTGAAAACACCTTACATGTGGAGCACTTCATCATAATTTGTTGGCAAACGCCACGCAAAGTATACATCCACGCAACTGGAACAAGGCCTAAGCATTTCTGAATTTTTCTTCCCGATTTTTCTCTCAAAGCCTCAGTTTCTGTCTGTCTGTATATCCAGAATAGATCTCAAGAACGGCTCGACTCCTGATTGTTGGTGTAGAATGTCACAGGGACTCCAGAAATAATATACAAAATAGTCAAATACGTCACATGTTGACAACTTGTATATGACTAAAATAGATACGACGTGCACTTTACCGCCGCCGTGTGTCTGTCTGTCTGTAAGTTGCGCGGGTCTCTAGCACGTACCGAATGAGATAGAGACCTGAAACATTTTGTTTGAAATGTTGACCCGAAATGGATTTTTTCTCAGGAGCCGAAAGAATAATTTTGTTTCTTAACCATGTACATAAAGAGAGCTTATGTAAAACATATCTTTTAATCTTCTTTATCTTCAAATATATAGAAATCGAGGGCCGTCAAAGGTGTAAGAGCTTTAGACTACTTTTGTTATTGGGTTTATATCAAAAACTACACTTCACTTCATCGTCAGGAATTTGTAATTTCTGTACATTTTAAACCTGTATTTAAACAACAAATACTACTCGCATTTGACCGGTTTTATTTGCATTTAATTACGAAATTTAAGCTTACGTAAGCAGGCGCTTTTGTGGTAGCAGATTGATTGTTCTTTTTGTAATACGATACTTTCAAAGAAAGATTATTTGTCTAGCTCCAAACTCTTCTTCTTTATTGGAAAATATTTAGCATAATCCTATTCATTGAAAAGTTATGATGAACATCTGAATTCACCAAATACTTTCCGAGATGGCTAACTTTTTGATAAAAGTTATTATGCTAAATACTGTTCTGATGGAGGAGTCCTAAAAGATTCTAAGGTTGCGTTCCTAAATGCCTGGGTACATGTAAAATTTAACCCTCAAAGTGAATTTTACATTTCTGAAAAGGTTTATTGAAAGGCTTCGAGCTGTTCATTTTCACTCGGGTGGTTGTGGAACGGGTGAGTGTTAATTTTTACCTTTACCCCGGCGTTTAGTAACGATACCTTAGAAGTAAAACCGTACCAAAATATCAGTGGTCCAACCACAAATACGTATCTGTGGGACCAACCGTATAGCCTTTCTGTAAGTTGAATCCGAGGCTCTTCTTCTTCGTCTTCATCTTCATTACATGAACGATTTCTGTATTTCTCTCTTTTTTTAATTCCGGTATAGGTTACACAACTGGTTAAATTTTGCGTACAAACCAGGCAATATTCACGATATCCTGGCAGCTATTATGATGGTGTTTTATCAAATTTTGCTTTTTGGCTATATAGAGACGCAGTTAGACGCCGCTAGATAAAACTTATGAAAAATAATATGAAAAAAATGAGCTTTTGACTTCACATTCAGTTTTTATTGAAGAACAATCCAGGCGTAAAGGGGACTCTTAATCAACAACCCGTATATGAAATCAATATGATGAATTGAAAGTATTAGACTAGCAGCGTACAGTCCGTGACCGTATCTATGTATCGAGTAACAAGATGGGACCAATATAGAAATAAGGTTTGCGCGTTCTATGTTGGTGCTAACGTGAGTCAGCCTGGTTTTATGGAAGATCGATTTATTTAAAAAATGCGATTCAGGATCATTTTCAGCAAGATGTGTAGAAAAAAAAGTGCTCCAGGTTGCGCTCCACCAACCCTGTTTATTTTGATGTAGTATTTTTTTTCTACACATCTATAGTCTGTATAGTCCGGGAGTGAATTCATCACAAACGGTTAGAGTTATCAGCATGTTCAAAGTCAATGACAAACTTTGATATTGATTCATTTTCGTCTAATTAGTAAAGTGGGTACCTACTGTATATGATATTTCTGAACGACACTTATGTGAAAATGGAACGTTTTGGAGCGTGAATTTAAACGTCACCGAGTAATTTATTGCTCTTACGCCCGTGTATCATACTACGTTTTTCAATGCATAGTGTGAGGAAATAAAACAAATATTATCTTGTAAACTTTAAATTATGATTGGCTCAAAAGGACTGTATCCAGAGCCGTTAAACAGTGGGAAAAAAAAGTATAACATTTATGGTACATAGGAAAGGCTGCAGGTTAGCCAACCATTGTGAATAAATAAAAAAAATAATAATAAGAAAGCCCTAGGGCAAAATAATCGACTTTCTGTTCGGTTTTGATGCATAAAAAGTGGGCCTCTACGAGTACTAGCACTGAAAAAAAAAATTATGCATGAGCGTATCTTTAAATGAGAAGACAAATCTTTTTGTACGGCATCAAAATCTGACACTTTTTAGGGTCTTTATTTTATTGAGGTTTTTAAAAGCCAAATAAAATATTCCTATAGGTAAAAACCAATATCCTTGAAAAATATACACAGTGAACAATATAAACGAACCAAGATAATTTTGTTTACTTGTCCCAATGGTAAAATAAATCGTTATGTAAGATGCCGAAATCAAACCAATTCGATACTTTAATGTATTTCTGGTAGATAAGAGACGATTCACACTTTATCACAAATGAGAAATATAAAAAAACTGTAAAATAAATTATGAAAATACAATATGGGTATCAAATAATTGTAGATATTAAAAAGCTCATTGTAAAAATATATAGTTTGGTCATATTTAATTGCATCTATTTCGAAAAATCCTCGAAAAACCATAAAAATATATGTCCCCCCCCTTATCTCCAAAACTGGTAGACCGAAAAATATGAAAAAATCATGGTAATATGTGTTTACGTAAAGATTACAGGAAAAATAAAGCGGTCGAGAAATTCACGAAAAAAAATGACAAATTAAATTTAACATCCACAATACGGAACCCTAGGTACGCGAGTCTGATTTGCACTTGGCCAGTGTTTTTCTACAAACGATGTTTAGCTCACATTTTAATTGTTCACCCTGGTTTGGTTTTGTGCATCGGTAAGCATTCTGGGGATCTAGCGCGCGGATTTTCATCCCCAAGCGTTCGCGTAAAATGCTATGCACACTATCAGTCGAAATCTTTACTTCTTAGACCATAAAACGTACCATGATACGACGATCTGCTGAAACAATTTTTTGACATTTTTAATCATCTTTTCGGTCACTACCGTTAGGGGGGCAATCCGAGCGAGGGTCATCTTTGGTGGATATTCTTCCACGTCTAAATTCGGCGCAAGAGCATTTGCTCCTTTAGTATCATGCAAGTCTTGATTAACTCGTTCCGTAGTGAAATGTTTCAAGAACGTTACTTTATAACCGCACACAATTAAATTTTTCCATTTTAAACAACACGCTACGAAAGTCTGCAAACAAAATACTTTTAATTTAAAAAAATAAAATATAATTAAGTTTCCTTTTCAAAATCTAATCAATATTGCCAGTTTTTTTTTGTTGGTTCCAAAAAGTTTGTACCTCATTCTCACTTCATAATGAACGCCACTCGTATGTTTCGTTTTAACACAAGAACCGATTTGGATGCGATTTTCTTTATTATCATTGTAGTGACCCTGGTCAACATATGGGCTATAAGATTGATAATTAACCGCCAAGCAGAAAACGGGGCAAAGATTGAATAAACGCAGGTGAAGATGCGGGCAAAAGGCTAGTTACAAATAACGAGTCAGTCCGAGCCATAAACTCCAGGACAGAATTTTTCCCCACAAGTCCGGAATTTGGTCCCCCTCCCGGAAACTCGGGGATTTTTCAGTTTTGAAATCAAAATATATACATTGAAATTATTATTTGTGCTCTTTCTTTGCAGAAAAATTAAAACATTAGTGAAATAAGTGAAGAGAACAACAAAATCTTCAATACTAAAATGTCTAGAAAATTTGTATTTAAAAGGGAAAAATTACATTATTAAATTATTATATTGTATCGGGTAACCCTAGTTAGAGATAAGGGCAGGCTATACCAACAGGCTACCAACCGGAGCGAGGCTGCCAATAAAATCAACAAACAGTTTGTTATTACAATCCTTAGACTAGTACCTATTGATGGTAATTATTTGAAAACAAGACGGGACCAATGTGTAGGTACTGAGCACTGAGCGGAAAAAAAAATGTCCTTGTCGATGATATAGTACGAAATTCTTTTGGGTTTCATAATAATTACAAAAATATATTTTTGAAATCATATCTCTATAAAATACACGTACAGTCAGTTAGAGTTGAAAATATACTCCAAAATAATTAATAAATTAGATATAACCAAGCATTTTAGATAAATGTATGAGAATTTTGAATAGGCTCAATTAGCGACATGTCACTTTAAATGAGTCTAATGTTAATAAGGCAACTCACCAGCTAATAACCCCACTCCAAGAACTTATAGAAGAGCATTCTAAAATAGTTGTTGTATCTCGCAGGCTGCGGTCTATAAAGCCTTGGATTACTTAATCTTTAGTTAATTCTATTATTAAAAGAGATACATTACATACAATAGCTCGACGTTTCCCAGATGATCAGGACATCCAAAAGACATACAAATCCTACAGAAATATTTGTAAAATTGCCACCACCACCGCCCGTGAGCTGTATTTCGGTAAAAAAAATAGAACTAAATAAATTCGATTCACGTAAAACGTGGAAGGTTATTAGGGAAGCAGCGCATCTTAATCAACATTCTAACAAGGCTTCAACCTCCCTTTTGGATGCTAAATGTACTGTTATGGATTCAGTCAACAAAGTTAATGCTTACTTTTGCAATATCGGTAAAGAACTTGCACAAACTACGCTAACTCGTCTTGGCCGAACAGAAAAAGATCTATCTAATGAAAAAATAACAGCAGCTAATCATCCCCATTCGTTTTTCTTGTCACCTGTTTATACTAATGATATTTTATCCGCCATCAAAGAACTAAAATATTCGAACTCAGCGGGATGGGATCAAATCAGCAATGAGATCCTTAAAAAAATTGCACCTTATATCTTAGAACCGCTTGTTCACATTTTCAATCTTAGCTTTTTGAATGGTATTTTTCCGGACTCCTTCAAATCGGCTACTATTATTCCTCTACACAAAGGTGGTGACGCCAAAAAGATTAAAAACTATAGAACCATTGCTCTGTTGCCTACGATTTTAAAAATATTGGAGAAACTAGTTAAGCGCCGTTTTATTGGTTATCTAGAAAAATATTCTTTATTGTCGAAAAGACAATACGGTTTTAGAAACAGTCTCTCTACAAATAACGCTTTAGATGATTTGGTGGGATACCTTGTTGACCAACTAGATAGCGATCAAAAATGTATTGGGATATTCTTAGATTTGGCCAAGGCTTTCGATACCGTATCTGTTCCCCTACTTCTCCGAAACCTGGAAAGCCTTGGCATCAGAGACCTACCCTTGCGATGGTTCCAATCTTACCTGGAGAATAGCAGTCAAAGAGTCATACTAGAAGGAACATTAAGCGATTCAATGCCCATAGCCTACGGTATTTCCCAGGGCAGTGTTCTGGTCCCTGTGTTGTTTCTAGTCCACATCAAGAACTTAACAGACTTAAACTCTATTGATGCCAGAATATTGTCTTTCGCAGATGATACCTGTCTTATCTTTAAAGATCCTACATGGGAAGCCGTTTTCACTAAAGCTAATCGAGGTATTGCCGTAGTCAAAGAGTGGCTTGATAATAATTTACTTACACTCAATGTTAGCAAAACAAAATACCTGTGCTTTGTTAAGACTGATCATACAAAGGCTAATGGCAATCAATCTTTACAAATCCACTCATGTAGTCCTAACCCTAATACATCTAGTCATCAATGCAAATGTGATGAAATTGAACATGTAACGTCAGTCAAATATCTTGGTGTTACTCTTGATAACAGGCTTATATGGCACGAACATATTAAAACTCAATCTGGGCGGATTCGTAAGTTATCCTTTGTGTTTGGCACTCTTCGAAACATATTAAACTTGAAACAAAAACTCAGTGTTTATTATGCCATGTGCCAGAGCTTACTCTCATATTGTATTGATTCTTGGGGTGGTGCAGCTAAAACTATTGTACTGCAACTAGAGCGAGCTCAGCGGATGGTCATAAAGGTAATGCTCAAAAAACCATATCACTATAGCACTGATCGTTTACATCAGGAAACAGGGATTCTAAGTATAAGAAGACTCTATATTTCATTGATAACTAAATATCACATTAACATAAACAGTTCGATATTGCCCACATCTCAAAAAAATAGTGACCGATCTATTAGACTGCAACACAAATTTAAAGTACCAAAACTAAATTAACCTTTTGCTCAATGGTTTAAATTTTTTCTAGGTCCCTTCATCTATAATCAAATTAGTAAGCAATGCTCTCTTACAGATCATACAAAGTTAAAAAAGAAACTGTTAGAAAAGTTTCATTCTTGGCTTTTATCACATTCATAATTATGATGACATTGAAAGTCTATTATGTGTTATATCATAGCTTTATACTATTCATATATAAGTATCCATCATTTTAGATTATTTTAATTTATCGCACTTGCATACAGCTTTGTTTACATTTTGTTTTATAACATATAACATATAAATTATAATATTTATAAGTATTCATCATTGCTTAAGTTTTTTTGATTATAAATTTTTTCTTGTGTATTTGTTTGTATAGATTTAACTAAAATAAATTGAACATTCTGTATAGGTATACCTATATATATTTAGCTTCAAGCACTGGGCGCCTAGTAGCGAAAATAACAAAAGGCATCCCATGCAACGGAGGACTCTAGTCTGGGAGCCGACATAATTCCTATTTATATTGTGTTTACTGTTAGTTTTTACAAAGGTTAAATGGAAATAAATTGAATTGAATTGAATTTGAAAAGTGATTAGCATAAACCTATTGTAGACAAGATTATGTTTATTTTGCAAAATCCAACGCTATTTACTCTAAATATTATTCGAGTTCATTACAAACTAGAAAATATCAATCAAAAACAAATCCAAAGACAAGAATTTGGAAAATTCCCCGGGCCAGGATTAGAACCTGCGACCTCTTGTTATCAAGACAAGCGCGCTACCAATTGCGCCACCGAGGTTCCTACCTAGACCGGCGAATTCTTCCATCATACTTGTCCACTGTTATTTTTGCATCTGCTTGATATACTAGCTTGTACAGCTTGTACTGCACATACAGAACGCTCACGAGGGCGTTATGTGATTTCACGCCTTGTTCTTAAGAAACAGATGGCGCTGTCGGCGATGACAGAACGACGACGAATTCGCCGGTCTAGGTAGGAACCTCGGTGGCGCAATTGGTAGCTCGCTTGTCTTGATAACAAGAGGTCGCAGTTTCGAATCCTGGCCCGGGGAATTTTTTCAAATTCTTGTCTTTGGATTTGTTTCTGATTGATATTTTCTAGTTTGTAATGCACTCTAATGCTATTGTGGCCAAGTTAGTACACATAGGTATAATGGAATTGGTCCCTAGCTAAGCCCTAAATCACGGCAGTTTTCCAACTGGTGTTATGCTTCCATTTGACCATTCATTCAGACTGTTTAATTTTATTGCTGCACAAATTGTTATTGGGCTTCATAACTTAGTTTTATACATTTTTATATCCATTTTATAGTTAGTGACCTATACGATAATAATAATAAGGGGTCGGGATGTGATGACCCCATCGTCCCCTGGTTTGTCCACTGCACGAACGGCGGCGACTTATGGCGAGTATTGGCGCGCCGATGATGAGTCAAGGTTGTCTGAAAGAAATCGCTTGAAGTGATAAGTCCGCCTTTGTACAAAATCATGTTTTCAAAACTCTGTTTTTCTTATATATGGTTTTGTGTGTGTATACAATCATTCAGTGGTGACACTACGGACCCTACCTCCAGGGGAAACACACACAAAAGCGCTTACATACACATACACACAGCGACACACCTCCCTGCTTCTCCAGCCGGCCAGAATGAAGTCGAAAGAGCGAAACGAAGTCGACAGTGTAAAATGTCATAACGCCGGGGGCACTTGAGTCAGAGCTGTCATATGGACCAAATAAAAAGTCCGTAAAAGACCGAAAACGTATAAAAAGTCCTAAATCATCAAATAGGACTTTTTCAACCGTGAGCGAGTCCGCGGACCACGGACCGATCGGACTTTTTCGGGCTTCGGGTTAGTCCGTTCAGTCCGTTGGTCCGTTGCTGGTCCGTTGTGTGTAACGAAATGATTATGGATGGTTTTATGCAAGTATAGCATGACAAAATAATGTTATTCGAAGGATGTGATGACGAGTTGACGACTAAGAATCGAAATATATGTTTTGCAGGTAGGTATGTATTCATTCATATTTTCTTCATATTGGTGTCGATTCGGCTAAACATAATTTAACTAATTTGACAGGACTAACCTTATTTTAAGCGTTCTGTCTTTGTCTTTTCGATACGGAAAGAACAAGACAGAAGGCTCAAATTAAGTTTAGTTCTGTCGAATAAGTTAGCCGAATCGACACAAATGTCCATACTTATTTTTTTTTGACTATATATAATAATAATAATAATAAAATAATTTATTTCAGACAGGGTCCATAAAGTGTTAGTAATACAAAATAACTTATGGACTAGTGTTAGTAGGAGAACAGGCGAGTATAAATTAAATCAAATAAAATTAAATAAAATTAAATTAAATTAAATCAAATCCAATCAAATTAAATTATTAATTGTGGAGCTCCATCCACTTTTTAAAAAGGGGAGAGTCCCACCTATCAGATAACACCCTCAGGATACTATTGGGGCTGGCTCGTATTCGACTGAGGAGCGACGCACAGTACTTACGCATGATTGCAGCGAAACCATCTGTGTGTGCCTCCGCGAACATGAAAGAGGCGCTGCAATATCGCGGCAACCCCAACAATATCCTGAAAGCATTATTATACTGGACCCGCAGGTCGCTATATGCCCGACGCGTGTAGTATATAAAGCTACTACAAAACGGTAACTCACTGACTGACTGACTGACATGGTTGTTTAGTTTGAAGGAGTCTTTTGACATGGTAGTAATGTATGAAAACAATGTCAGTTGTCTAATACTGAGTGGGGAAAAACCTTGACATTTGACATTTTTCGACATTTGACATTTTTTGACATTTGACATGGTTTTTTGACATTTTAGTGAGACGTGTCGTTGTATGGGAGTTTTGAAAAATTTTTCGAGTGAGTAGGCGAGCCTACGAACGAGCACGAACGAGCGAGCGAGCGAAGTTCGTAGTGATGTACCTGGGTACTAGGGATGGGAAAGATTGTCATTTTTGACAGAACGAGCCCGCGAGCGCGAAGCGCGAGCGGGCGAAGTTCGCCGGGACAAGTACGCGAGCGAAAAGCGCGACCGTGCGCAGTTCCTAGGGATGTCTTCGATCACTAGGGATGGGAAAAATTGCCTTTTTTTTTAAGGGATGTACCGAAAAAATAATTATTTTGGCCATATCTTCGGAACGGAAGGTGGTACATCCCTAGGGGTCGGACCATAGGGTGCCAAAAAAGTTTTTTATTTTTATTTAATGTCAAAACTTTAACCGCCCGTATCTCATAGACGGCTTGAGTTAGACCCATGTTGATGGGTGTCTAAGAAAAGGTCTCGCCGAGATCTAGCCCCCCACAGTGTCAAAACTTTAACGGCCCGTATCTCCCAAACGGCTGAAGCTAGACCCATGTTCATGGTACTCTAAGAAAAGGGCTCGACGAGCTCTGACTGAAAATGAAAAAAAAAAAAAAATTTTTTTTGCTAAATCTTTGATCGGCTATATCTCCCGAACCGTAAGTCCTAACGAGTTGCGGTTTCGACTTTAGTGATCGGTTTGCCAAGGGCTTACCGACCGGGATTTTTTTTCAAATTTTTTTCAAAAAAGTGTCAAAATCCTTGTCGGTTGTCAAAAAGTGTCAAATTTAACAATGAATTTGTAATCACCGACCCTACTTGCCCCTTGATACCGAGTTTCAAGCAAATCGGAGCACTTTTTTGGACCTGTCAAAAAAATGTCAAAACCTGTCAAATGTCAAATTTTTTTATGCGATCAGGAAGTACCTTGGCAAACCGATCACTAAAGTCGAAACCGCAACTCGCTAGGACTTACGGTTCGGGAGATATAGCTGATCAAAGTTTTGGCAAAAATATATTTTTTTTTCCGATTTTTTTTTTTTTCATTTTCAGTTAGAGCTCGTCGAGCCCTTTTCTTAGAGTACCATGAACATGGGTCTAACTTCAGCCGTTTGGGAGATACGGGCCGTTAAAGTTTTGACACTGGGGGGGGCTATATCTCGGCGAGACCTTTTCTTAGACACCCATTAACATGGGTCTAACTCAAGCCGTCTAGGAGATACGGGCGGTTAAAGTTTTGACATTAAAAAAAAAACTTTTTTGGCACCCTATGGTCCGACCCCTAGGCATGTACAACTTTTCGTTCCGAAGATATGGCCAAAACAATTTTTTTTCCAACATATAATCGCTTCTATGAAAAGCAAATAAGGTCTTTGCCATTAGACTTATTGTGCTGGACGGAAATTAAAAAAAAGTTGCTAGGGTATGCCATCCTCTTAATCGAAGTTTTCAGGTATTTCAATATTATTCAATAAAATACACGACATTTTTTCGACTATTTATCAAATAGTAGCACAGCACACACAGACTGTTTCGGACCAACTCGGACCGGACCGGCTTTTTACCGAAATAGGGCTAGTCCGTTCGGTCCGCTGGAGTTTAGGGCTCACCATAAAAGTCCATCGGACCAGGTCCGAGTCCTATTTGAACGGACCAACTTAGGGCTTATATTTGGTCCATGTGACAGCTCTGACTTGAGTGTATAAGGATCTTGCGCCCCGCAGACTCACCTCTCGACAACCTTAGCTGCTATATAGTGTTGCCCCATGGGCGCCCTACGGTGACTACTGGCTAGATAGGAGGCCCATTGCGATTGCTGGTTAGTTATCAAGCAGCAAGTCACCATCTGCCTGATTTAAATTTGTGGGAGATTTTCGAGGCAGATGTCCGTTATCTCACTCCAAAGCCCTGTTATTCGGTCCATTTAGCAGCCCATCCTCATAGCTCACTCCAAGCCTTTTCCTTTCTGGCAATTGTTTGGCAACTATGGTGGACATAACAAATAAACAACGACAAAAATACAAAATAAAGTTGACAAACCACAAGTAAACAGAAACTTTTTCTTTTATTTATTACACTTAATTTATGTAATTTTTACTTTTAAAAATTTTTGAAATTCTAATTTACGGAAACCAATGGAAACTTTGCGATAGCAACATAACATAGGTAAAAAGGTTTTGTTGAGAAACTATTGAGTGAATTTTGAATTTAAGTATTCTGTCTTCTATTAATTAGAAAAAGGCGGGTATTTCACAATCCGACTGTGATACCGCTCTTAAAACGTATTTATTAATAATAACAGACCTAAAAGGTTATGGGAACACTATCCAAATCACAACAACGTACACAGCCAAACAATCTAATGAAAAATATATATATTTTAATGAAAACATGTATATATTATAAGTATATAAATATGGTATTTTATTTATGATATTTTATTTAAGATTTTATCTAACATTATACAAACTTATCAACTTAAAATACTTTTTATTTTTTTTGTGTTACAAACATTGCTATCTTTCTGTTTAATAATTGTAAATTAATTGTGTAGAAAATTTTAAGATGATCTCCACTTTAATTTAATTGAAAAGTTTTTTTTTTAAGTTTAGCATAGTAAAAGGGGCAGTCTGAAAACCAGCGTTGTGTTGTTGTTACACAACACGCAACATGTCTGAGACTGTTCCTTTTGCCACATAAGTGCCGAGGAATATTATTATTTAGTTAAGTTTTAACATGTATTTTTTGTATTTCTATGTTCATGTTTTGGCAATAAATACCTTTTGATTTGATTTGATTTCATTATATAATTAAATATTACTGCGCAATGAAGTGACATTCTCCTCTCACGCCAGCAAATCAGACTCGGGACAAATCAAGTGTAAAATTTGCTTCGGAATTACACGTGCGTACTTCCGCCCGCGTACTTCCTTCCTTATGAATTAAAATAAGCAGAATTTGGGCGAACAAAACCTTGTCCGCGCGCTGATGCGTAGCCAACACGTGTGAAACTCAGAATAATACTTACCTGAGGCACCCTTTTGCCAAAATCGTCGCACTGACAGACCGCATCTGCTAGCCTGACATGGCCGGCGCGGCGTTTAACACCTCACAACAAAACACCAAATTCCATATCAAATTGACCTGTCTAAAGGTGTTTAGAGGATGTTAAAAGCCGGTCATATTAGGCTAGCTGGTGGGTTCAGGAGTGATGTAGAGGGTGGGGGAAGTGGCTGCGACTTAGTATCCGGACTTACGAATTTGGGGAAGTCGGATTGGGAGGGTAGAGGGAAAAGGGAAAGTTAAGATCGAACTCACTCCCCCCCTGAAATTATCACCTGAAACCACCAGACGTGGCCTTCCAGTTCAACGATTTGGCAAAAGGATGCATCAGGTAAATATTATTCTGAGCTTCATCGACGATAAAACTACCTGACCTTTGAGGTCGTCAGTTATCAGTATAGGTATAGCTGAACTCCGCGCAAAGATTACACAAAACTACAAATGTAGTTTTTCTACATACCCTTTTTTGGTGTTTTAATTTTTCATTATTTGTTGTAGATATTTTTGTGGTGAATATTTATCTGAGCTCAGTTTTTCTCTATCACGTCGCAATATTTGTCAAAGACTTAGCCTTTCCAAGATTTCGCCACTTTTGGTGGTCCTCTTATCTCATCATCCACCCACAACCCGCAACAGCCTACACAGGTCATCTTTCCAGCGAGTACGAGGTCAGCCTACGCTACGCTTTGCTGTACGTGGTCTTTAAAATATCATTCTTACAATACCTATAGAAAAGTTGAAATTAAAGTCAGTGATGGAGATCTCAAGGGAGCTGCGCAACTTCTCTTCTCCAGTGATGTAGTAGCACCCATTTCACAAGAGACTCTGTTGGCACTTGAGGCTAAACATCCGGCCCTTTCAGCAACGTTACAGCTCCCACCAGCTCCAGAACCCAGCGATGCCAGCATTCAGGCCACCAGTAAGGACATTATGCGCGCCGTGATGTCTTTCACGATGTGGTTCAGCCGGCGGCGTCGACGGCCCGAGCCCTCAAAATCCTTTGTGGGTCTGCTGGCGTCACTGGTGAAGCACTTCTGAGCAGCATCACGGACTTAGCTAGCCAGAAAAGTAAACAAGGATTTTACGTCCATTCTTTATGGAGCCAATCTTTGCGCTCTCATTAAGAAAGACGGTGGCATACGGCCCATAGCGGTGGGGGCCACACTACGCTGCATGGTGTCTAAAATCTGCTGCTGATATATCCTCCCTAAATTAACCGATCACTTTCAACTTATACAGCTTGTTTTCGGCTCTAAAGGAGGATGTGAGGCATATTTTGAACAATTTTATATTTTAGTGACGATTTAATTTTAAGTTACAAATCTTGGGACGTCGCCTCGCTCCACTCCGCTTCGCTCGGCTCTTAATTTTATATTACACGCTCCTTCTCGCTTCGCTCGTCATCGCACCTATTTTTTGACTTTTGGTGAATTATTTAATTGTGTTTTATTACTTTATCCACGTCTTACTAGATATTATGTGTAATAGCTAGATTATTTGATTAATTCTGCTCCAATAATCACTTTGTCTAAATTAGGTAGACATTATATATGATGGCTGGAGAGTATAAATAATATCTATATTAATTACTTTGGCTGTAACATATATATTAATATTTATTTTATTTTAGCTTCATGTTCCATTATTAATACTTTAACAGTGTCCTATATATACTCGTATATCGAACTAATAATATACAGGATGGAAAAAATTCAAGGGCCCTGGAGGGGAACTACCTTAAATCCTTTAGTTAGCTCATTTTACTGAAAGGAAACATTCCTTTATTTTTTAAAAGAAACAAAATTGCATTCAAAGATCTTCTGAAACTCGCTTGTCTCACCCGGGAATCGAACCAACCAAAAATAAAAAAAATAAACCCTCGCTATTTTATTATACGAATCAGTAGGGTTATGGTTCAGGATAAAATGTCTCTAGCAAACATTTGGTCTTACACTCATATGTTGTACGAGATATCCATGAAATTGAATATGTATTACAAGTTCTTTATTGACAATACCTAGTACAGCTAGTACTGTTCATTTGTAATGTAATAATGATACGACATTATTACATAATGACAGCACGAAATGAAAGCAAAAATAACAAAATTTAAAATTCGAACGAATACTTTTATCGATTTTAAAAATGTTGAAAGTTATCGTTTGAACTTCAAATTTGTTGCTCCGCGTTGCAAAAAAAAAAATACGTTCTCTTTTTAAACTTTTCGTCAGTAGGCCTAGTGCAAGAAGGAATTGTGCTGTGTATAGATTTATTATTACCATTTAACGATTTTCTTATCGAAGTCTTCAACAAGGTACTTAAGATAAACAACATTAGCACGCTGGTACTTCATACAATGTCTTTGGATATAGGGATAAGAAAATTATAAGGTGTCATTTACTTGTTACAAGTGAACAGTACCAGGTATTGTTAATAAAGAACTTGTAATAAATATTCAATTTCATGGGTATCTCGTACAACAGATGAGTGTAAGACCAAATGTTTATTAGACAAATTTTATCCTGAACAATAATCCTACATTCGTATAATAAAATAGCGAGGGTTTATTTTTTTAATTTTGGTTGGTTCCATTCCCGGGTGAGACAAGCGAATTTTAGAAGATCTTTGAATGCAGTTTTGTTTCTTTTAAAAAATAAAGAAATGTTTCCTTTCAGTAAAATGAGCTAACTAAAGGCTTTTAGGTAGTTCCCCTCCAGGGCCCTTGAATTTTTTCCACCCTGTATAAATAAATACCTCTATTTCTAACAGATTATACAAAAATATGGCGTGATTCTATAATAACTCACGTCTGCGTCTGTTTTCCGTTTGCAACACTCAACTTCACCTCCCATCAGCAATTCAAAGTATAATCGGTCACATTATGTATGACAAATAGCCTAATCGACCCATCCGTTTCTTCACGGTCGAAATGCCAAGAGACGAGACGAAATTTCTGCACTTTATAGCTAGAGTTTCATACTAGAGCGGTGTGTATACACCTCTAGTGGCCGTTTGTATGATTGTCTAGCTGTCTCCCTCTCTTTCAATGAGAAAGTGTCAGACAGTGTCATACAAAAGGCCCGCTATACGTTAACGCTATTAGGAAAGCTTTCCGCATATACTTGTCTATGGCTTTCCGTTATTTGACGGAAAAAATAAACCTTCTCGGAAACAATGAAAAGAGAGGCCTCCAATGTGTGGTCTTGAGCTAGCACCGGACTTAAAATTTTAAATTTTTACGGGTAAAGGAGGTAGGAATGAATATTCAACTTCTTACTTTCTGAAGGATTCCTCCTTTACATAAAGTAACGAGGACCTTAATATAAAATTAAAATTAATTTAATTACAATTTAATTATTTGGGTGGTGTAGCTGATGCCGAGCTCGGCAGTGGAGGTACCACCACCTTACTCGCAAACTCCACCGAAGTTATTCGGGGGAGAGTAAGAGGACATCTCTTAGGCACAACCAGGTGGCCCACCATGCCTGGGAACTATTGATGGCGGTATACCTGTTACCGATGTATACCGAGTTTAGGACAAACTAGTTTTTCCTAGGCCAAACCAGTTCATCCTTTATGCCAGACTTGGCTCAACTGGTGTATCTTATAGCCGATAGGAGAAACTAGTTTAACCTAGGCTTCGCTCGCAAAGAGAGACAAGGGGGCAACATTTTCTGAGCGGCTGGAGAGGTGGAGAGGTATCACTGGACTTTAAACGACGATTACTTGCTCCCTGAGGGTCCAGCATCACGTGCCCACTCGCCACTTACGTTTCACATCCACCCTTCGAGTATGTAGCTCTTGCTACTCCACTCTGACCGGCCTCCCACGGCAAGCCAGAGGTGGGAGATCTGTCCCTCGTCATTGTTAACTCCAGCAGGCCAACAAAGGCAAGCCGAAGATGAGGAACAGGGCCTTCCCCCGGGAGCACGTTCGGGTCCGTGGGGTCGCTACTGCCCAACAGCTCGCCTCAAGCTGCCCTGCGTTATGTCATTGCCCTGTTAGCCGTGTAAGTTTTGTACACGTTGCCCGCCTCTCACGTGGCCTGATGTTCGGCTCGGACGTAGGGTTGAATTTGGAGAGGCTTATTATTATTATTGTTATTATAAATGTACATAAAGAAGACACAGTAATATAAATTAAGTTAGTAAATCAAGATATATTTGGGCCCCACTGGACCCGGCACCAGGTGAACATATAATGATGACTTATGTTATGACAGGGTGAAAATAATATTTACAGGGTGACAGTGACAATAAAAAAATATAAATATAGAAAAGTAAAACCTAACTACTTTCTTCAAATCTAAACTTTTTGTTAGAATAGAATAGAATAGAATATGCTTTTATTTATCTAAAAATTGCACAATAATAGAATAGGATTACCTTGACGCCTACAAGGGTGTATGTACCGGTGCTATAGGCGCCAAGCTCTTCCCTTACAGAGCTTTTACAATAAAAAAATAAAAAATTTAAAGAGAATACAACAAATACTTATAATAAATAAATAAATCAAGGGCATGTGAGAGGGTGGGTCTGTGTGAAGACTGAGGATGAGAATGAGAGTGGATGTGTAAGAAGAGGGTGTATGTTAGTGTGTGTGTTTACGACCAAGGTCTTGGGATCCGTATATTTACTACTAGGGAGTATGTGTAGTGTGTGTCTGTCAAAAATTTGATGAAAAACATTAAACAACAAGTATTTACCAAATTTTACATTTAGCATTTAAAAGGAGAGACAAGAAGATTCTCTGTTTCCTCATAACTTAGAGATTTAAGTCAGGGAATTAGTTTATTTTTAACCTAATACGGATTTAAAAAGTAGATAGCGTGAATGTTATTTATTAGGTTAAAGAGAAACCGATCAAGATAGTTCTCAAAGCTTTCCACGAAACAAGTCCGTGTACGTGATATTTTGAAGATGGGGAGTACCCGTCGGGAGGAGATGTCCTGTGGGTGGGGTGTAGGGAGCATTTGAATGTTGTTTCAGAATTAAATTAAGAATAAATTGTTGCCTCACTGTAAGAATATCACATTCCTATATAAGTCAACTGTTGGGTATTTGAAGGAACGTAACTTACTAACTTTCAAAACTGCTCTTTGTGCTCTTTCAAGGGGAAGAAGAATAGTCTTACAGGTGCCACTCCATGATCCGATGCAGTAAGTAGTAATTGATTGGCACAATGTGAAATAGAGCATTATTATTATATTCGCGTCTGCTACATGGCGTATAACAATTTTTTCAATGTAAGTGCTCGTAAAGGCCCACTTTTTATGCATCAAAACCGAACAGAAAGTCGATTATTTTGCTCTAGGGCTTTATTATTTTTTTCATTTTATTTATTTACAATAAGTTGGCTAACCTGCAACCTTGTGTACGATAAATGTTATAATTTTTATTCCACTGTTTAACGGCTTTGGATGCAGTCCTTTTGAGCCAATCATTAACTTGCAAAATTGTAACAATGTAACTTTCAACTTTAATAATTAAATTGTTTTCTTTGATTATATTTGTTTTATTTCCTCACACTGTGCATTGAAAAACGTAGTATGATACACGGGCATAAGAGCAATAAATTACTCGGTTACGTTTAAAACACTCGCTAGGCTCGTGTTTTAAATCGTCCTCGTGATTTATTCCTTTTCGCCCTTGTATCATAAACTACTATTAAAAACGGCCATGAATGTTCTCGCTCTAAGTATGATGTTCGTAATATGTTGCCTGAAAGTAAGGTGAGAGTCTATTATCACACCCAAATATTTGATATGTGATACTAATTCAAGTTTAGGGCAGTTACAGAGACGGGTAGGACTCTAGGGAAATAATGTGTCAACCAGGCTTGAAGATCTACAACAGAAAGAATGAGACAGAAATTTATGTTAGAGTTGACGATGTGCATGTGAGTGGGATGTTAGGTGGTGTGTATGAGTTTTAATGTGAGTGTACAAGGGTGAGTTCATTTGTGAGTAAGGGCGTTTGTTTTGATTTTTACACATACTCTTTTTAAGTTCGGATAAGGTTGGTCTTTCTGTAAGTCAGTGTTGTCTGTTTAGTCCAGGGCCGTGGTGAGCACCAAGCGAACTCGACTCCCACTGAAAGACGACTCCTAAATCCTTAGCTGCATGTCAGTCAGTGGTATGAGTATGAGTTGTAATGGGTAGTGTATTGTTATGAATTTTTGTCGTTTATCTGTTTTGATTGATGTGAAGTAGAGTTCTAATTTTGGTATTTTAAGCTTCCAACTTCATAATGAAAAAAACAGAACTCTTATAGGTTCACTTTGTTGTCCTTCTGTCAATAGACCCTTTTGCTCGGGCCCCGTGTGAGATATATGTGGTGGTACGGAATACTATGTGCGTGAGTCCGACTCACACTTGGCCGGTTTTTTTTTTTAAGAAGCCTTAATATTGTGAAATATAACCATTTTTAAAGAATCAAAACAAAGAAAAGGCTTAGTGGTCGGGCTACGAGTCGGACTCGCGCACGAAGGGTTCAGTACCATTATCTATAAAACGGCAAAAAAACATGCCTGTTGTATAGGAGCCCCCTAAAATATTAATTTTATTCTATTTTTTAGTATTTTTTATTAAAGCGGCAACAGAAATACATCATCTGTGAAAATTTAAACTGTCTAACTATCACGGTTCATGAGATACAGCCTGGTGACAGACGGACAAACAGACGGACAGGCAGATGGACAGCGGAGTCTTAGTAATAGGGTCCCGTTGGTTACCCTTTGGGCACGGAACCCTAAAAAACCGCAAATCGATGATAAAAGTAATACAAATGATAGCGCAAACTACGTACTCGGTACGAATACCATTCATAGCATAATTTTAATTTTAATATAATTAAACAAAAATGGGTTCGTCAGATAGTGAAATGTTACATTAACACCCGGAAATATAAGAGACGCATTTAACGTGATAGAGAACCTATTACCATGTAAATCCCGAGAAAAATATTTAAAAACGTATGATAATTTCCTCATATGGAAAAATGAAAACGGAGCGAAGGCTTTTTCGGAATCTGTTTTCTTGGCCTATTTCCAAAAAAAGCCTATTTCAAAGAAATAATTCTTTTACGAATATCATTGTGTTAATAAATAAGTTCTAGATTTGTATCTAATAGCGCCTTTTGTTTCTTTTCCTCATAGATGGGATGAAAAGTAGAGTGTCTCACACGGCCGCAAAATTATTTTTCCTCGGGCGACGTATTTTGAATCCCTCGCTGCGCTTAGGATTCTACTTTAGAATCCCTCGCTATCCTTCGCTCTGCTCTGGATTCAAAATAACGCCTTCGACGTAAAAATATTATTTTGCTCCCTTGTGATACAATCTACTATTAAATCGCCTTTTTGAGGTTAGATATGGGTATATTAAAAGACATTTGGTGTATGTTTTACAAAAACTTACTAAGCCGTCTCCTACCTGGAGGAGCCCAAACTTGGTATGTTTTATATTTCTTGGATTTTTAGAAAACTAGGTTTCCGAAAGGTAATATTTAGAACCGGCACATGAAGCCCTTTCATTTGATAGGTACCACACCCAATAGTCTGCACATCGATTTGCGGTTTTCTATCAATATTTGCTTTGTACACAGTCCACTAGCTAACTTCCGCAACTGAACTGATTCACTAAACTGATCGAGAAATAAACTTTTGATTAAACGAACCATCGGTATAATGAAAATCGGTAAAGTAACCAATCAGTGTAACAAATGATCGTCAAATTAATCTATCGGTTAAATGTCATTCGGGAAACGGGCGTAGAGAGAACCCTGGTGACGTCAATTTGACTGACATCATTGGTGACGCCGCCCGGTCGCACGCACCGGGATTTTCAACCAAATGTTTTTCAATAACAAATTTTCTTGGACGAATAAACTTTTTGTTTCTTTTTTCTATGTTGATTATATATTTTTTTTAGTTGAATTTTTTTTCCAATAATTCACTTTATATTTTAATGCTACGTTTAGTTGGTTTAGTATTAAAAATAGATGTATTTTTGACAATATAACATAGGTATTTCATAAATAATAACTCGTTTATTAGTCATTCATTATACACTTATACAGCTGCACTCGGAATATTAAAAATTAGGATGTTTTTTCATTAAAACTCACAACAATGTTATACCTATACAACGTGTAACAGAAAGGTGTAACCATATATCAAGAGCTTATTCAGTCAATGGTATAGAACAACTTTTACTATGGAACAAACCCTGTATCTCGAAAAAAAAAATCGTTTTCATATAAAAATGCAATGCCGCTCGGCTGAAATGTATGGAAGGGCAGTTTTTTTTTTGATATTTCAGGGTTGGCTCCATAGTAAAAGTTGTTCTATACTATTGACTGAATAAGCTCTTCAAATATGGTTACACCTTTCTGTTACACCTTGTATAGTATTTTAATTAAATCAGACTTTGTCAGTCTTATGACACTAGAAACTTGTAAAATAAACATAAACGGTTATCCCTCTGTGACGAAGCTCCCGATTCCCCGCAAAGGAACCCCCACCGAGGCACACGCGCAAGCAGTGGCGTGGGATTTTTAGGCCATTAACCTTTATAAACCAAGACAGTTTCCGTGACACCACCGACAAGTTGAGACCCTCCATCGGAAGGAGGCTGTCCCGCGCAACCAGCGCGTAACCCGAGACCCGCGGGTCTACCGCGTAATTCTGATTTGATTGATGCAAAAGAGATGGCATGTTAGGCGGGCGTCGTCGCACGCACGTCAAATTTCAATATCAAGTTGATGTTGATGAAAATCAGAATTACGCGGTAGACCCGCCGGACCCCTCGAACCTGGGTTATTGGATTGCAGTGAAACTATGGGATTGTAGTGAAATTAGTGGAGTAGGGAATGCGCCCACAGGAGAGTGTGCCATAGCCGCGACGCGTTCTAAATATAACTTTTACCGAAAGCTTTTCGTAGGCGAGTTCATGAGGTGGTATCTCGATTGAGGCGATCGTGGGTTTTGCGCGCTGATCCTTAGGGACTCTCATGGTTGCGCTGGAGCAACCTTTAGCGCATAACGTGAGTCCCGGGGGGAATGGCAGCACGGGCCCTCGGAGCCGCCAAATCGAGACCACAGAATGACGTATCTGCAAATGGCATTTGAATCCGATTTACCGAAACATTAATAATTGTTTAAAAAGTCAAGCTCCCTCTCTACCGGCGATTAGTACTTACGTAAGCTGGAACCTCCGTGAATATAGTGCGCGATGTTAGACCCGCAGGGTCTCAGCGTACCCCGTATCCTCGTTGGGATAGTAATGCTAATAGACGGAGAGCTAGCGACCAAATCGGTCATGTGGCTTCAGCTGTATTGAAACTCCGTTAGCTACTTCCCTGAACAACCTTTTCCGATAATCTTCGTGCTGGCAGGCCGCGGGCGGTGGGTGCAGGTGTAGTGGGGTGGGGAAAAAAATGAAAAAAAATGTGGGCTCAGCGACTTTAATTGTTTTTCAAACAGTTGCTCTGTACTCCTTGTGCACCCAAAAAAATTTTAAATCGATCGAGTGGTGGGAAAGGGTTGCCAGCGTTAATTAAAAGTACCAAGCCGCCGTGAGCCGTGAGCGCGCTGACTCGTTCGCCGGCTGATATCTGAGCCCACATGAAAATTATTATTATTTCGGTACTTTTAATTAACGCTGGCAACCCCTTCCCACCACCCGAACGATTTAAAATTTTTTGTGGGTGCACAGGGAGTACAGAGCAACTGTTTGAAAAAAAATTCAAGGCGCTGAGCCCACATTTTTTTTTTCATTTTTTTCCCCACCCCACTAAACCCGCACCCACCGCCCGCGGCCTGCCAGCACGAAGATTATCGGAGAAGGTTGTTCAGGGAAGTAGCTAACGGAGTTTTAATACAGCTGAAGCCACATGACCGATTTGGTCGCTAGCTCTTAGACTATAACGTGACGATAGATAAGTAATAAAGTGCGATACCACCCAGTTGTAATGTTATGTAAATAAATAACCGACGTGTAGATTGTGATCATGTGTTTTTGTTCACCATACCCTCGTCCCAAGAGCAGTAGAGATCCATGCTGATGCAGCAGATCATCACATCTCTAACAAAAAAAAACACAGAAGGGCAAAGTCTATGACCATTTGACGTGCATAGTGTCAACACTCCAAAACCTGGAACCGCATCACAGAATAAAATAATGCAGGTTGGACCGATGGCGAGGGGACGTAAAATGGCGGGTAAAAAGTTATTCGCATTTTTCGAACCACCCGGTCTCACAGACATATAGGTATACGTCACATTTTGATGCACTTTCACTGCTCCAATGAGGTTGTTAAAAATTTAAGCGTTGGTATGATTAGCGGGAGTTGAAATATAAGTCTGAGATAGAACACGTGGGGTGAAGAAGGAGGTAAAAGAAATTAAATATATTTGTCTATTTAATAGGGGTACATTATAATACACTTATTACCACACAAAGTCAGGTTTAATGTTAAATAATAAAAAAGCAACTTTAATTAAATATAAATAGGGAAATACAATAAAAAAAGAGTTTGGTTTTTTAGATTTAATGTTATTACTTACCATAATAAAATATAGAAATAAATACAACATAGTTGATATAAAAGTAAATAAATACAAATACTTCAAATAAATAAAATTAACAATGGTATGCTTAACTTCGCCCATTTAATTTGTCCTGCTAAGAATAAGGCAAGAAACTTAGATGTCTTTTCTTTTCTTAAATACTTACATTTTTACTTTACAAAGGTACTTATGGTTGAAAACGTGTAAAGTACTTATAATTAAATTATTTAAAGTGAAAAGAATTACAAGACCGTTTAGGGTGAAATTTATGTCATGAGGAAAAAACATATATCTTATATATATTTTTATATTGTTTTATTATCTTAATGTTATATACCTTTAAAGCTAGTTAAGACTGTAAATTAACGTCTAAATTTCTTTATGTTTAAATATATTTTGGGAGGAGCCTAATTTCCACTGCACAAGGAAACTAATTTTGAAATAACGAAATTTTCATTTTCATTTTTGTCTACCTACTGTCTCACATAGTGACAGGTATATCAGTATATATACAGTCATCTCATCAGTTTATCTATTAGTTAGCGTTAAGGTGATTACCCACGCCAACGGCCTTGAGCAATCGGCCTCACCTCCGGGGAGTTACAGGCGCTGCTCCCCGCATGCCTCTGCGCAGACGCCCCGCGCCCCTCTACAAAGATCGCTAGCGTCGCAATGATTCACACCTCGTAGCGAGGTAGAATAGTACATTACGATACGAGAGCGATGAAACGTTTTCTGACGAGTGTGAGTTGCGTGCGTAAAGTCGGCATTTTCCGCACTTGTACTATAAAAAATTATACGAAACTCGTGCGAGAAACTTTTTCTCGACTCGTGTGATTGCAGCACTCGCCTTCGGCTCGTGCCGCAAACTCACACTCGTCAGAAATCGTTTCATCGCTCTCGTATCGTAATGTACTATTATAGCACAAGTGCGGAAAATGCCGACTTTACGCACGGCGTGCGTAAAGTGGTCATTTTACGCACGGTGTGCTATAAATAAATTTATGTAGCATTGTTTTATGCGTGAACCTATAACTATAACTTTTGTAGCTCAATAGGCTGTGGTGCTGTAACAGAGAGATGTGACCATTGTGTACCTACTACTACACGGTGATATTTTGGTAGTTTTGAAAACAAACTAGTGATTATAGTAATCGCGAACTAGTGGTGATAGTACTGAAATCGCGAAAATATATAAAACATATACAACAAAATCGGTTATGTGAGGATACCCGAAAGTGACCAAGTTGATATTGGGGTCAGACCTTTATAAATCTTGGGCTTGAGCGGTAACAGACGAGCGTCACTTTGCAGTTGGTAACCGTCAACAGTAGGCCCACCATGAGTTTGGCACTCGATATACGTTAGCGACTGCGTAAAATATAATGTATTGGAAATTCTGGTTCCTCTCGTATACCGCTAGAACCGCTAAACTCATACAAATGTTTTACGCTGTCGCTAACGTGCATCGAGTGCCAAACTTATGGTAGGCCAGAGGCACAGTATTATACTGTGCCAGAGGATTGAGGTAACTAATGTCGGAGGTAACCGTCTAATGATGGTAGCGTCAGCCGTCGTCGGTTGCAGTCAAACAATTTTTCATAAAAAGTGTCTGTTTTTATATTTGAATGATTTTTGAACGATAATGACGAAAAAATATATATATTGATAAAATATAATTTTGTTACAATTTTTGTTAATTTCGGTGCTTTTAGAGACTTGAGTGGTATGTATCGGTTATTTGCGGGTCTCTTTATTATTAAAACCGATAGTATGTAATATATTTGGGTACTCAGAAACGGTTTCAATGATGTTGATGCAACTTTTAGATTTTATTTTTATGAAGATTGTATTCGCACGTAAAATAAACAAAACACATATTTTTTTAATCTGTAAATTTTAATTATGTTACGTAATCTGTACCACAGTTTCACCTCGCTAACACTTGTAAGCTCTGATCTGCAGGTAAATCCTCAATTTGGTAAATATATGTATATATTTTCCTGATCATGAGTCTTCTGCTTTTTATTTGTTCTTCACTTGAGATAAGTTAAATTTTTTGTTGTGCTCTTTGTTCTTCATTTTCTTGTTCTGTACTTCGTTTATTTCATTGTTCTGTACTGCGGTCTTCATTTTCTTGTTCTATTATATTGTTATACATTTTCTGTGTGTTTTCGTTTTTGTAATTTTTTTTCCTTTTGTTACTTTTTTTGTTGTGCACTTTGTTTTTCATTTTATTGTTCTGTACTGTGGTTTTCATTTTCTTGTTTTATATTTTGTAATACATTTGCTGTAAATTAAAATGAATCTACCAGAATCGAGTCTTTAATCGTCTTTTGTTCAGAGGCTGTCGGATCATTGTCTTTGCCGTTCATTTGTAATGCAATGAATGAGCCTGGAGATGGTGGTGGTCCAAAAGATATTTTTCTCTGAAAAACATAATAAATAAGTTTGAATTTACCTAAGTACATAGTATAATTTTTAACCCACTATAAATTATAAAATAATGCAAACCCATTAAAGAAAAATACTCAAGTTTCACAAACAAATATAAAACATAATATTAATTCCTAAATATTTACCTAAATTCAAGGATATTACCACGTTATAAAAAAAGATTGGTAAATTCTCAAACCTACCGGAATCGACTCTTCGATAGTCTTTTGTGCAGACATTGTTGGATCATTGTCTTTGCCTTCCATTTCTGAAGCAATGAATGAGCTTAGAGATTGTGGTGATCCAGACGATGGTTTTCTCTAAGAAACATAACAAATAACGCTGAATATGTTTTAATACGGAATATAATTTTTTACGTACTAGGCTGTCGGGTGACAGTTGGTAACCCTATGTCATTAAATAACAAGATGTGACCAATTCGTAGTGGTGTAGAAAAAAAACTACATCAAAATAAACAGAGTTGGCTCGACGCAACCTGAAAAATTTTGTAAAGTCAGCAAAAGCAGCACAATTTTATTGATTAAAAAAAATCACATCATCAAGTATATATCATCGATAGAGCGTATAAAAGGTGCTAAAGAAAGCTTTTTTTCATATAAAAAGATATTCGATAAAATCAGGCTGATATTAGTACCAACATAGGACATGCAAACCTTATTTTTAAGCACATTGTGATACGCTATACCGAACATAGTACTTGCTACTTATTGACGTAATTTTTGTCAGAAAATTTGCGTTGTTTTTGCTGACTGTATAAAACGCTCTAGGTTGCGCCTAGCCAACCCGGTTTATTTTGATGTAGTTTTTTTTCTACATCACTACGAGTTGGTCACATCTTGTTACTCGATGACATAGTGTTCCCGAATGTATTCTGACAGTCTCAAATCTCAAATCTCAAATCTCAAATCTTTATTGCTCATGTTGTTGTATGGAGATAGATGTTGTATTAATCACAGAGTTTCAAACATGGCCCAGTTAGGGCATTGCAAATTTTAGTTTAACCATAGACTAATAGTCTATGGTTTAACTAAGTTAAATATAATTTAACATAATATTAATCATGTTAATATTTATCTAAAATTAAATTAGATTAAATTAAATTAAAATTTTCCTTATGAACTTATTATTTATCATATAACGTCTAAAAACTCATCCTGTAAAAACTCATCCTGTAAAAACTCTTGCAGAGAATAATAGCATTTCTTAATTAAGATGCTTTTTAATATATTTTTAAATTTCTGTTGGTTATCAATACATTTTATTCTATCTGGGATTTTATTATATATTTTTACAGACATCGCGAATGGACCTGAATGTATCATCTGTATCAGTCTACTATTCTATACCATAAATTGCCACCGAATGACGTTAGCGTCAGCCGTCGGTTGCAGTCGACCATACAACGCTGACAATACCATCAATCGAGTACAGTCGGCGCTGTTTGGCAGCGTCAGCGCGTCGAATGCAACCAATAGCTGACGCTCACTACCATTGTTCGATGGTAGTCGATGGCTATCGCCAACATGGTTCGACATAAGCATGTGTACGGCTACCGTTTTGAAAGTGATGTTCGTTTGTTGGCACTCTAAATATTTACAAAATTTCAATGACATTACATAATTTCAATGACAATGCTATTTGATAGGTGGTAGAGCTGATGCTGGACTCGACTGTGGAGGTACCACCATCTTATTTGGAGACCCCCTCGAAGTAATTCTGAGGAGAATCTCACTGTAAAATTTCTGACTGTAAAAGGAAATAGACTATATGAGACAGGTAGGCAAAGATATATATGTTCTTCTTTTTTCATTAACCTGAATTCCTGCTGTCTTGTATTTTCTTATCCCTTGGTTAAAGTAGATATAAGTAATTTGATGTATAGTATAAGTTTATGTTAAAAAAAAAAAGACATGATCTTGCCAAGTTTCTTGCCCGTTCTTCTTAGCAAGACTAATCGAATGGGCGGAGGTAGGCATGTATTTATATATGTAACCTATTACTATGTAGTATATAGGATGGGATTTGGTCGGCTGCCTGGATTCGTGCTGGGGGCTCGGTTGGTGATCATTGAACCTGTTCCTGGTCCCTGGCCGGGTCTCCGGTATGGATTCGGGCGGTTGATTGGATTTCACCTTGTATAATAATATTTTACCTATAATTTTAATCGTATATATATTGCTACATAAATTAAAAAAACATTTAATCTAAGTAGTTCATGTACATTTATTATTTTATTACATATATTTTTATAAGATTAAAATTTGACTTGTGAAACGTGTATTATATATACCTACTTTGCAAAATAAACTTTTTGAATTTGAATTTGAATTTGGAGAGTAAGAGGACAGCTCACAGGCAAAAAACCAGGAGACCCACCATGCCTAGGACCGATGGATGGCGGTATATCCATCCCTTATAGCCGGGCCTTACATGGAACAGACTGGTAACGGGCAGCGGCGTCACTGGTGCGAGGGTTCCGGCACCGCGCTCATCAACCCCCTGCCCAGCGTGTGTGAGTATGGACAATTCTTCCAGGATGACCACCGGGAATCACAAAGTCCTGAAACGGCTTATGTCCAGCAGTGGACGAACGAGGCTGATGGATGGATGGAATGACATTACAGGTTACATGCACAGATTATTTTGAATTAATATATTGTCAGGTCTTGGTCTTTTTTGCAGATTTTGTCGGATTATTTTCTTTGCCTTCTGTTTCTGGTGGTCTCTTTTTAGATGCCCCTGAAATAATATATCAACTATATGTATTATACCTACAATTCTAGTTATTCAACTATCTCTACATAATATTACAGGTATAAATACCACGGTTTTAATATGCCTGCCTGGGACATATTTTTCTGAAATGAACTAAAACAAGTATTTCAAATAGTGCTCCGGTCCAAAAAAACAGGTCGGAAGCGGAGCTAAACCATATACATAGTCCGAGCCTTGATACTTGGGTAGTTTATTTAGCTGGATAGAAGTAAAAACAAAATTTTGAGCAACGTTTTTTGCGTGAATTGTTGCTTATAGCTGTTTATAATAATAATTATACCTATACATTGTCATGATAGGAATCCCCGAGGGGGCTTTGGAGGTGTTTCGAGTGTCTCCGCACTCGGTACACCCGCGTTTCACCGACGATAAGTATGTCCCAACGTGGTTGGTGGTGACTTCGGGCACAAAACATTCAGCAAGTAGTAAGTATTAGTAAATACTATGCACAAAAATTCTGAAAAACTCCTTGGTGCATGCCCAACCGAGGCTTGAACCTGGATCTCAAAATTGAGAGGCCTGCGTTCTACCCATGAGCTACTATATTATAATTTTTCTAAAAAAAGTTCCTTGCTAACTCGTCAAACTTCTAGTTTATTATAGCGTCCACGCGCGAACGTCACAGCACAATTTATCCTCTAAATAACTAAGTCCATTGCCGAAAGTACTCTCTGAACGCACACAAATAAAAATCCTTATAAATATTTTCGCAAACATGTCATCAGACGCCAGGGTGCGGTACGTGGCAACGAGTGACACAGCCTCCCCGTCGGAACGCCACTGCATGACTGATGCCTGCGCCCGCGCAGAGCACCTCTTAGCCTTTGACCTTGAAATCTTACATATTTCGATATTTTTAATAGAAAAAGTTACTGGATATACTTGAGATATGTTACATTTAAAGTTCAACAGATTCTTATTTTTTTGGCGTGTAAATATTTCCAAACGTCATAGCAGATTAGGAGGAGTAGGGAATTTAAGCCAAAAAAACATCATACAGTTGTTATTTTTTTTAATATAGAAGTTTTGATCGTACGAAACCAAAATTTGTTGCAAATATTTTTAAAGAGTTATTATTTCATATATATTTTTTTCAAGCCATTTGGTTCAGCCGTAAACGAGGAGTAGGCTTTAGAAAGTACACATCTGGCTGTATTTGAAGGATCAAGCGCCTTAAGCCTGTAGATGAATCATAAATTACAAAAATATACAAATTTTTATTACAACAGAAAACAAGTACTAGGTTACAATGAATTATGCTTCATTATCGTCCAGATAATCATTGATAAGAAGCTTTTTTCATAAGACTAGTAGAAACTCAGAATAATCCTTATTCTGAGAGTAGAAATGAAACAATAAATTCTCTTGTTATTTTTTGTTTCTGTGTGACCAGACTGAAAAAGGAATTTCCATTTGCGCCGTCAATCTCAATCAGGAATCGAACGATATATCGGTGTCATTTGTTCAGTTTTTAATCGAGATCAAAACAAACCGGTTTTAATCCGATTTGCGTGCTGACAGTTCCATGTCGATAATACTATCGATGAAATGAGCGTTTTTCTCGTTTTTTTTTTTTAGTTTTTGCTTTCCGCCAGATGTCGCTGTCCATGTCACCATAGATAAAATATGTTCCGTAGCAATCAATGTCAAAGTGGTTTTTTGGAATCTGTGCAAATTTTGTCTTTGATTCTGTATAGTATATTCCATCTAGGAATCTTATTTAACACTAAATTTGACACAAGGAAAAACGCTCATTGACGCTGACCCAATTTTTGCCAATCTATGTAAGGTGAAATTTATGTATACAGCCAAATACTTACTGAGGACTCGGTAAAAAGTCAGAATCACGATTCTATGACCCTTTTCTAGAAAAAAATAAAATTTTCTTGTTCTCTACTTTGGAAAGTCACAATTTTCTTTTTCAAATTTCGCGAAAAACGTTATTCATTTGTGATACTGATCACTTACCAAACCTCCAGTGTGAATTTGGATCTATAAATAAATGTCATCTTGTATATAAAAGGTTACCCTTACTGACTGACTTATCTCCTAAACCATAAATGGCTGGACTTAGGACTTTAGGAGCATGAAATTTGGACCTTGTAGGTTCCACGTTATGACGTGGCCATCCGCTAAGAAGGTATTTTACTTTATATTACTATATATTTTACTATATATTCCCACGGTATCCACGCGAGCCACGCAGTGGGGCATCCGCTAGTTATTTTATTACTATATGTATCAATGAGGATCCACACTGCCAATTTATCCCTGTAGATGGCGCATCCAGCCATGAAAATCTGTCATTTCAGTACATTGATATGATTGTTGCGCAGTTTTTTGTGATTTTCTATTAATTTCCTGGAATTATGCCCTTGTGTGCCGTACCAGGTTGCTTTAATAATGGTGTTAAATTATTCCCGAAAAACCCCATATTCAAAATTAATAACATATTAACAATAACAAATATCAAATTGGAACACCAGGTGATAAGAGGAAGCAAAAAAAATGCGAGATATTGCAGTAGAACAATAGGAAAACCGGAACACACACAACAACAAGGTTTGACATAGCCGGACCGTAGTATTTATTGGCCGTAATATTTATATGCTAGCGACATCTGTAATTAGCTTTGCCTTTGGATCGGTGGATCCCCATTGAAAATTGGGTTTGCGGATTTTATCTCTGATAGTACATAACAGACTTGTAGTCAAGGCTTTTCTAAAAGATACAAAAGGAACCTTTATAGTGAGACTCCTTTGTCGGTCCGTCCGTATGTCAGAGCCTTATAAGCTTATAACTTTAGCACTGTTAAAGCTAAACACTTGAAATTTGGAAAAAAATAGCATTAACTTGCCCACATAACAGGTCGTAAAAAAATTTAAACATTTGAAATTGTTCAAAATATTTTCAATAAAACGAGAGAAAAATACGTCATCCCAAAAATAAAATGTTGGTATCAAATTGTAGACATAAAGAGTTAATTGTAAAATATATATACTTTAACTATGTTTACTGGCACAGGTTTCTCTAATAAAAAGCAGAGAAAAAAAATCATCCCAAAAATACAATGTTGGTATAAAATTTTTGTTACTAAAGACTTAATTGTAAAGATATACCTATAGTCTGGCACTGGTTTTGAGAAATCTTCGAAAAACCACGAAAAACCCTGCTTATCTCCGAAATTATCGGACTAATGCTGCAAAATTCGTGCGGGATCGCGGTATACCGGGATTGCTTTCCCTATTTCGCTCTACAGAAAAAAAATTGCAAAGCAAACTCTTAAAATGACTATTAAATTTGTATAAAGTAAGTTCTTAAAACTTGTCCTGAACATTCTTTGCACGAAAAATGAGAAATTTGTAATTATAAGTTTGCTTTTTTTATGCGTGCCGGCAGCGCACGAACCGAGCACTCTAATGAAGACTTTGTAACAACAATATACTCAAGTTCAAAATCACCATGGTTAATTTTTGTAGTGCTTTACAGTGTTTTTATTGGTATTTCCATTAATTTAAAAAAGTAAGTTTTAATACTTTCTAGCGAGATCGAAAAACGAGCATGCCTGAACGAGCACGTGAGGCCGTATATATGTTCATTTAATTTAAAATAAGTCCACAGAAAGGCTTACTGCAGGGGACCTAAAAAGGCCAACTTGGGTGAATCATGAAATGATTTGAAAGTAGGATAGAGTCAGAGTTTCTTCATGCGTGCAAAAGAGACGGCATTACTACAGAATCATAATGTGATTCATGCAAAATGGCCTTTTTAGAGGACCAGGTGCCTGTACGTATTTCCTCGGCGTCGTTCGTTGGCAGCTTGCATCTTACAAATAATACCTATACAATACAAGATTTTATACAAGAAACTATGACGTGCTACAACATTCAAGCCACTTGCTTTCCGAATCATATTGAACAATTTTAGCTCAAAAAGTTCACATTCCCATTGTGCCTGTAAGTATAGGGCTTTTTCACGTGTCATGCATGTGTGATAGTCATAGATCGGAATATAGGTAGGTAGATTTTTTTTCTAGTAATGACCTACGTCATAACGTTATCAATAGTATGGATAAGCTTTCAGAATCCGGAACTAGGAAGAATATATTCATGTTTATATTAATGGAGACTATTATTTAATGAAATAAAAAGATTTTTAAGCAATATCCTAATAATCCAGAAGTGCTTTAGTCAGGGTACAATTTTTACACATATTCAACATTTAGGGGAAAATAAAAGGTTAATTACAAAATTATTAAATAATTTGCTTTGTCAAAAATTAGTACTGTAACATGGACATCAAAAATGCGCGAGCTCGAATACTTTCTCGCTCGCACAGGCACTATCTGTACTATTCTACAGTTTGTCCACGAAGCGCGCGAGTTCGAATACTTTCTCGCTCGCACAAGCACTATTTGTACTGCTCTACGGATTTTCTACGGAACGCGCAAGCTCGAATACTTTCTCACTCGCACAGGCACTATCTGATCTCCTCTACGAGTTGCACACGGCACCAAGCGCCGCCGCGCTATATGCTGCCGTTAGGGCTGCCAACGTATTTGATAATGCTATGTTAAATTGTCGCATTATTTCATACAATGCACAACATATTCTATAATTTCGTGCCATAATTTACGAAAATGCGCGGGAGCGGCTTACAGTGTCAACGCGGCAACGCGCGACGTGACTGAGGTGAAGCGCAACTGCGACTGCCGCCCGCCCCGTCCGCCGACAGCTCCCGAGATTTCGAAGCGCGTCGTTTCGGGCCGTTTCTATGAAGACATAATACTGCTTCCTTTTCTTACACTATGGTATAGTTGTGTTTCAAACTACATCAAAACCGTATGGAATCTAGGATACCGCTACAAGCGGACAGCAGCGGAACTAACAGCTACGTATGGCAACCTAAGTTTAGTTTCAAACGTAACTATACGGAGATGTTTTAATGCTTAGGCTACTGAATCCAATGCAAAACTGATTTTTAGCATTGTGGAGCCCCTTAAGGCACTACGTGAAATTTTTAGCGTCCCTGTTACTCCATATTATAGCATTACATTTTAAAAAATTCGTAAGCTTCTTTAGAATCACGAGTGTAATTTGGTCGATCTGGCCTAAATTTGGACTGCCACCAGGCAAGCCTGGGGACAGCCAAAAAAAAAAGATAAATCAGGATAAAGACACTATATAATTTTTTCGGATATACTAAAAATAACAAAACTGAAGTAAAAAAAGGTATGAAAACACAAGTATATCAGAAGAGTATTAGGTACGTCGGAACTTCGAAAATTAACACAAAAAAATACCTAGTCTATCTTGTTTTAGGATTCTCTTTTAGGAGCTTTAACGACGCTATTGGTTTACGATATTATGGGTTCGAAATTGAATATTAAAACTAGTTTATAGGATCCCAGAAACTAGAATTTCGCGGAAGTATTAGTAACTTCTAGTCGAGAGAAAATATAACTTTAAGGTATTAAAAGCAATCGTTATCTAGCTTTACATTAAGGAAGAAAATGATTGATTCAGGGTCTATTAAATGCCAGGCTACAGATATAAAAACCTGATAGGGGTGTCTTCGTGACGTAGATGTTGGAAGTCTTCCCACGGAGTAGTCAATCAAACCGTGATTGTCATACGCCAACTTCAGGAATAACTTGGGAAACGGACTTTACCAGCGCACGTGGTCCGTTTCTTCAGCCTTACTTCAGATGCGCAACTAAACAGGATGAAAAGGTGGCGCGCGGAAAATGGAAGAAATGGAAAAAAACCTGAAGGGTCGCTGTAAAGAAATAAAACAACAGCGTCAAGACATACCATACCTACGAAATCTGGCCAAGGAAATTAACGTATTAGAAACGGGACAAAATGGATTTTCAGAGAATGAAACCAAAAGTACACAAAACTTACCAGGAAATGAAGAAAAAACAGGCTTCCACTAGCTCTAGGGCAAATGTGCTCTGTTTCGTGAATCCAATGGGATTTCAAATTTCATATATTAATTTTCTGTGGCAAATTTTGTATTCTTTTTACGACGATACTCTTCGATATGAAAAAAAAAACAAAAAAACGTGACAAAACATTGTAAATTTTAAAATTTGAAAATTCAGTAAAGAAATCAACGACAAAGTAAGACTAAAATAGATGAAAAAGGTTGAATACCTGTAGCGAATGCTACAATATGCAAAAAACCCTCAGGGCTAGTGGGATGGATTCGTGGAAAAGTACCAATATGTCGGTTTTTTATTAATATAAAAATGTACCAAGCTATTTTGTTAAAAAGATTTTCAAGGAGACTTTACAAATATATAATATCCACATTTTGAATGCAATTTCACAATGAAATTAGTTAGGATTTCAGAATAACAGGAATAAATAAAACAATTTAGAGGTCTTTTCGGAATTAAATTCTATCGAGAAAATTTCATCCAATCGCGTTTTCCGTCTGTAAGAATCTTAATCAATAAACTCAATAAACATTTACCCAAAAATGAAATACGTAGATGACGTTATAATAGAGTAAATGGATTCGAAAAAACCATTTTTTTTTATATCGCCTGAAAGAGTGAGATAGCCCCGCAGTCCACTCTGATACCAAAGTATTTATATACATTAGCTAGGATACCGTATACCAAGTAAATAAACCTTCGTGATTACCAAACTTGCTTTCACTTGTCTTATCGACACCGACACTCTACACTACAGTACTACTTTTTATAATGCTCATTAACACGATTATATCACATAAACTATAAAAAAAAACGGACCAAGTGCGAGTCTAACTAGGGTTCCGTATGATGATGAATTTAATTTTTTCATTTTTTTTCGTGATTTTCTCAACCGCTTAATTTTTCCTGTAATCTTTACGTACACATATTACCATGATTTTTTTAAATATTTTTTCAATGCTCGTAAAGGCCCACTTTTTATGCATCAAAACCGAACAAAAAGTCGATTATTTTGCCCTAGGGCTTTATTATTATAATTTTTTTAAATTTATTTACAATGGTTGGCTAACCTGCAGCCTTTCCTGTGTACCATAGATGTTATACTTTTTTTTCCACTGTTTAACGGCTCTGGATACAGTCCTTTGAGCCAATTATAATTTAAAGTTCACAAGATTATATTTGTTTTCATTTCCTCACACTATGCATTGAAAAACGTAGTATGATACACGGGCGTAAAAGCAATAAATTACTCGGTTACGTTTAAAACACTCGCTACGCTCGTGTTTTAAATCGTCCTCGTAATTTATTCCTTTGCGCCCTAGTAGCATAAACTACTATTTTGGTCCACCAGTTTTGGAGATAAGGAGAAACATACATATTACATACATTACATACGTACATAACATACAAACATACACATTTTTTAAAGATTTCTTAAAACCAGTGCCAGTAAATATCGTAAAAGTATACATTTTTACGATTAATTTGATGCCCATATTGTATTTATATAAAATATTTTTTCTAATTAATTTTACTTAATTTTTTATATTTCTCATTTGTGCTCAATTTTTTTATCGCTATTGTTTTACTGTAATTGGCCAGGATTGGCTTTCGGAGATAAGAATCGGAGATAAGAAGAGGGGGGGCATACATATATATATTTTTTAAGTAATTTTGAAACCAGTGCCAGTAAATATAGTAAAAGTACATATTTTTACGATAAAATTTAGCCAAACTATATGTTTTTACAATAAGCTTTTTAATACCTACAATTTGGTACCCATATTGTATTTTATAAAATATTTTTTTATTTATTTTACTTATTTTTTTATATTTTTCAATTGTGCTCAATTTTTTTTAATCTCTAAAGATTTCCTGTAATAGGCCAGTAATGATCTATAAATAATCGTAATTTTTTCATATTTTTCGGTGTACCAGCTTTTTAATATCTACAATTCATTATGCATATTGTACTTTTAAGCTAATATTTTTTATTTTTCTCACTTTTGTTTTGGAAATATTTTGATAAATTAAATTTTTTTTTTACACCGTAATATGTGGGCAAATTAATGCTATTTTTGTGCCAATTTCATGTATTTATATTTAACGGTGCTAAACTTATGAGGCTGTGACATACGGACGGACGGACGGACAACGGAGTCTCATCATAAGGTTCCTTTTCTAACTTTTAGGTACTACGGATTACGGAACCCTAAAAATAGGGCTAAAGGTGTGCCACAGTTTTAGCGAACGTATCATTTCGACATTTTCGCTGAACGTCATCAGCCGCATTACAATACAGCGACGTGTATCCGGCGTGCCTACTTGTAATACGGCGTGTTATACGATATGGCTTGCGATATACATATCACGCTACCAGTGACGACTATACTCACGGTAATAAGTACTATCAAAGAAAATTGCTATTGTAACCAGAGTGAAAAGTTGGGCTTCCAGAACTTTCCCCGATCCTGCTAGGGATTTATTTATACATTGTCCCCAACCCACAAGCCACAGACGTATGAGAAGGGGTTCCAAAAAAAAATTCACACCTTTTCACTCTCAGAACAATAATAACCTATACATCAATGCTATTCTATTAGGTACTGTAGTATTTTTTTTTCTCATATGTAAACGATCAATCTTTCAAATAGGTGATTTTTAGTTTTCGCGTCCAATGCAGAATTGTGGTTTGGTTCGGAGTTCGGACCCCCTTGAACTTCCCCTACATAGCTAGCATAGATGAAATTAGTCAAGAGCGGATCCAACGGGGGCGGCATTCTGACAAGGTTTATCACAAAGTAAAAAAAGGAAGCTTAGGCGCTTTTGGAAAACCAATACCCGAATCGAATCGAAAAGTCGTTGTGTATGGGGAACTTCTACAGAGGGGCCATAGCCCCCCATTGCCCCTGTATCCTGAAGTTTTGACTTCATTGGTCAAACGCTTTGTCGGAAGACAAAACTTGCCTATAGTTTCATCTATATTAGCTATGCTGGTCAGTCGTAGACCCGTCTCGTGGTTTATAGTGTAGCCGCAAACACGCCTATAAACAAAATATAGGGAAATTATGCACCCAGGTTTATTTATCAGACTTCTAGTTGTCTGTGACGGAACAATGTACTAGTTTCAGCTTTTCTGTTATCGAGGCAGGGACTAAGGGTTCACCGTATCGAGGTATATCATTGTAAGATTCGGTGTCAACACAAATGTATAAAACTATTAGCAACTCTGTTCAACTTCCACGAATTCAAGATAGTAAATCTAAATCCAAAATAATGGGTTCTGTAGACGCTTTTCAGATAAGTTATAAGAAAACACTATTTACTTCCAAGGACAGCCATCTTCTCACGTAGGTACCCAAGACCCTGAAACAGTATCATCACAAACTGTCACCTATCGTACCTCCAGTACGGAACCATTGGACTGAGTTGCTCTCGCACTTCGCTGAGTTCTTCCTTTGAAGTCCCTGGGATGCCGTGTCAACTCAGGTTAAATAAAACCATAAATACAGAATGTGTTTTCTTTTTAATTATATGGTATAAAAGTAAATTCACAAATTACAAGTTAGGTTGTTAGTTACGACTCAAAAGTAAAATTGTTGAATTTAAATAATAGTGGAAAATTTAATACTAATTGTAATTTTATGCAACGAATTCTTTAGATAAAATTTAATACTAATTATAGAGTTGTGCATCGAATTGTTTAAGTAAAATTGAATACTAATTTTAGTTTAGTGCATCGAATTCTTTAGATAAAATTCAATACTAATTGTAACTTTGTGCATCGAATTATTTAGATAAATAACCACACTATTTTGATAATTTGTTTATTTGTCCATTACGGCCTTTAAGGAAACCGTTAAGGCCCTACGGAAAAAAAATCGACACTTTTAGAACTTGCATATCTACTTCAGTAAATGATGTATTATTTTGATAAAATAGTATATTATTTTTGGAATCTTTTTCTAGGGATCCACTAAAACAGAAACGCGATTGGAGAAATTCTGCTCGATACAAATGTTAATTGAAATTAGGTCTTTCTCGACACCAATTCTCCTGGTTTGACAATTTGGAATCACATTTGAACTGCAACTATATTTTATTACATGGATTGTTACAGTATCTAGGACCTTGTTAAACGAAATTTTGATAGCATTTTTAGTACATTTTATATTAATAAAAAACCGACATTTTGCTACTTTTCCTCGTATCCATCCCTCTCGCACTGAGGATTTTTTCGCTTATGGCGTAAAAGGGACGCTAAAACTTTTACATATCGCCTTAATGAGACCTGGGATGAGGGCGACGCGACGCTGCGAGGAATTGGCACTATTTGGAGTAATTTAACTACTTTCAGTAAGAAGCTACTAGTTTGATAAATTAGTATAGCATTTTCGGAACCTTTTTATAGATTTCTGTAAAACAGAAGCGCGATTGAAATACTTTCATTCGATAGAACTAATTATTTAAAATGAGGTCTTCAACAGACTGGTGATGGGCAGCGGCGTCACTGGTGCGAGGGTTCCGGCACCGGGCTCACCAACCCAGCGTGTGTGAGTATGGGCAATTCTTCCAGGATGACCGCCGGGATTGGCAAAGTCCTGGAAAGGCTTATGTCCAGCAGTGGACGAACTAGGCGGATGGATGAATGAGAAAGCATGGTCTTCAAACACACGCTTTCTCTTAGTTCGACGAATAATTATCATGTACAAACCCCAAACATATTTTATTAGATAGGTTTTAAAAATATCTACATTTTGGTAATTGGAATTTTTTCTGAACATTTTTTATATAAAAATAAGAAAACAATTATTTTTTTTGCCCTGAATCGGTCCCTCTTTACCGCTTGGAGTTATACTGCCTGTTGAAAACTCGACCTTAGGCAGTCTGTCCAGAGACTTTCCACAAAATCTGCGGAAGATGGTAACGGATGAATGACCGATACACACTCACGGGACACGACCAGCTACTAGTCGCTAGACTCATAGATACACACTCACGGGACACGACCAGCTACTAGTCGCTAGACTCATAGATACACACTCACGGGACACGACCAGCTACTAGTCGCTAGACTCATAGATACACACTCACGGGACACGACCAGCTACTAGTCGCTAGACTCATAGATACACACTCACGGGACACGACCAGCTACTAGTCGCTAGAATCATAGATACACACTCACGGGACACGACCAGCTACTAGTCGCTAGACTCATATACTGCATGGTTTCGTCACGAGGGTGGTGTCAAGCTATGCAGGGTATGCGCCTTGATATATATCGTGAAAATTATTTCATGATAATTATCAGATAATGATCCGATAATTATGAAACAGATCCTAGCAATCCTTTTTTAACGGGACACCTGACGCTAGAACATCAACAACACCAGGTGTTTGACATGCGAAATCTGGGACAGGCTATTTTTCTGGCGTTACGCTGAGTTATACGAAAACGTTGCCAATTTTCCGTTAGCTAACTGAGATCTAATCTCAAGATTAAATAATCTCATGATTAAATTTAAAGCTGTTGTTCGAAAATGAAAAATCTAGTGAAATTGTTTCACTTTCATTATAAACTTAATTATACGTACCAACTAATATTTAATATTAAAATAATAATTGTCAGTTAATCTACTCGTAACATAAATTAGTTATGCGATAAGATAATAATAACACCGATTCGGCGCAACACAACTTGACTTAATTGACAGGACTAAACTTAATTTAAGTGTTCTGTCCTTTTCTTTCTGTATCGAAAAGACGAAGACGTTGTGTTGCGCCGAATCGACTCCATTATGATGTGATATTATTTAAGAAATTAATTTTGCTTGCCCTTACAGGGTCATGTTTGATACCACTTATGTATATTGTAACACCCTATATTGTACAACATAAATGCAATAAATATTTGAATTTGAATTTGAACGTTTTTACTTTCTTTTCTTTAATATAAAAAAAAAAAAAACGGCTCCCCTCAATACGTGTTATGATCGGGAAGCCGACTAGTTTCAACAGATTTAGACTGCCTTCATCTGGGCGAGTAAAGACGTTTACGCGACGACGTAACGCCTCACACTGCGGGTTTTTACTTTCCTTTGAATGATAATGAAGTGTTTCCCGATATAAAAATAAAATTAATCTGGACACAGGATACGTTAAATAGAAATATTACGTTTCTTTTATAAGCATAATTATTAATTATATTTTGAATTAATTTTGGCAAAGCATCTCACGCTTTTTGGTGTAGTCATTGAACATTAAGAAGTGACAAGTATAAATTACATTATTTTATATTTTTTGTGACAAAGGCGTGTTTTTTGTTTTAATTTTTACTTTTTAGTGTTAAAATAACTCTATCTAAATAATGATGCAGATAAATATGTATGTAGAAGGGAACAAACTAGATGTGGCCTACTCATATACAATTTATATTGTATATGTGGATTAATTAGTTTAGATTTTAATTTTTAATGTTATTTAAGTTTAATTTATGTACCTGTTAATAACATAATTACTTGTTTGAAAATAAAAAGAAGTACAATAAAGAAAATATATATTGCACAAACATTGAAACTTGATCCTTAGCTTAAGGGGCAGGTAATCGCCAACGACCTTGAGTGGACCTCTGTCGGTACAAATATCGACAGAAACTATATTGAAATAAGGTCGGCGCGCACTGCATTACACGTCGCTGGGTCTCCGGATAGCGCAAAATGGTTCGAAAGAAATAGCCAATTTTACTTAATTTTTGTCTAAAAATAGCTTGACTTTGAACAATACTTTCTTTAAATGAAGTTGTATACTATAGTTTAACTGACAATATTTTTTTTTTCATAATTATTAAATAAACCGTTTAAGAGATATAACTTTATCAATAGAGTCATTTTCGGATGACGCCGTGAAGAGGCGCCTTAACGGTAACCTTAACTCTTCAGTTATCCCCTTTAGTCCTGAGAGTGTATTTCTTAAGATATTAATGCAAATTTTCTATTGGAATATGATAGAGGTGCAAATAGATTATTTCTGTGGAAAAAACATTTTTCCGTGGGAAACTCCGGGAAATATTTCAAGGATTATTTCTTTATTTGACCTTGCAGTCAATTGGTTTTGAATAATATTTACAGTACGTAAACGTATCACGTATCACCCGCGATACCCCAACAAAAACCACAAGCTACACAGCAATTAAAAAAAAATTACGCCATGGCTGCTTCAGAAAAGTAATAACACACTTATTATTTCATTTTCAATCAAAATATTCTATAACATACAGAAAAAATAGTAAAATTACGTAAATTGCGTCTATCCTTGGTGGTACAATCAATATCAGCTGACTTGAAATCCAGTGCAGACAGAAAAAATATTTTTGTTGCGCTAAAATGTACAGAATCTGATACCATGGGCCGTTTGCTTGTGCTTCAATTAGATTCAGCTATAAAAAAACCAGCCAAGTGCGAGTCAGACTCGCGTACCTAGGGTTCCGTATTGTGGATGATAAATTTAATTTTGTCATTTTTTTTTCGTGAATTTCTCGATCGCTTAATTTTCCTGTAATCTTCACCTAAACACATATTACCATGATTTTTTTCATATTTTTTGGTCCTCCAGTTTTGGAGATAAGAGGGGCAGGGGGGGGAATACATTTTTGTGGTTTTTAAAAGATTTCTCGAAACCAGTGCCAGTAAGTATAGTAAAAGTATATATTTTTACAATCAGCTTTTAAATATCTACAACTTGATGACCATATTGTATTTTTATAAAATATCTTTTTTATTTATTTTACTTCTTTTTTTATATTTCTCATTAGTGCTGAATTTTTTTTAATCGCTGTACTTTTCTTGTAATTGGCCAGTTATGATCTACAATTGACATTTTTTTCATATATTTTGGTTTACCAGTTTCGGTGATAAGAGGGGGGGGGGCATACATATTTTTGGGGTTTTTTAAGGATTTCTCGAAACCAGTTTCGGTAAATACTCGCATATTAAAAGTATATATTTTTAGAATCAACTTTTTAATACCTACAATTTGATCCCCATATTGTTATTTTATAAAATATTTTTTTTATTTATTTTACTTCTTTTTTTGTATTTCTCATTAGTGCTGAATTTTTTTTAATCAATATTGTTTTCCTGTAATTGACAAGTTATGATCTATAATCAAGATTTTTTTCATATTTTTCGGTCTACCAGTTTCGGGTGTAAGGGGGGGGCATACATATTTTTGATTATTTTTAAAGATTTCTCGAAACCAGTGTCAGTTAATATATTAAAAGTATATATTTTTACAATCAACTTCTTAATACCTACAATTTGATACACAAATTGTATTTTTATAAAATATTTTTTTTGTTTATTTTGCTTCTTTTTAGTGCTGAATTTTTTTTTAATCGTTATAGTTTTCCTGTAATTGGGCAGTTAAGATCTATAATTGACCTTTTTTTTTTCATATTTTTCTGTCTAACAGTTTCGGAGATAAGGGGGGAGACATACATGTTTTTGAGGATTTTTAAAGATTTCTCGAAACCAGTGTCAGTAAGTATCTTAAAAGTATATATTTTTACAATAAACTTTTTAATACCTACAATTTGATACCCATATTGTATTTTTAGGCTAATATTTTTTATTTTTATTATTTAATTTTAATGTTTTATTTATCTTTCTTGTTTTGGAAATATTTTGAACAATTTCAAATTTTTCACATTTTTTTTACACCCTAATATGTGGGCAAATTAATGCTATTTTTGTGCCAAATCTCATGTATTTATCTTTAACGGTGCTAAAGTTATGAGGCTGTGACATACGGACGGACGGACAACGGAGTCTCACCATAAGGTTCCTTTTGTACCTTTTAGGTACGGAACCCTAAAAATCATAACCCAAGGTATCATATATGATACCTGGGGACTGAAGAGGTTATATCAGACCGGGACGGTACTCTTAACTTTAATATTAACATTTTATCTTTATTCGAAACGAAGTACAAAGAAAAACCTGTACCTAAACCTACACCACTAGTTTACGGATCTGTGAGCCCTTTAGACATGGCTTCGGAAAACGAAGTTTGTAGGAAGGAGACAAGGTAATTTCAAAGTAATTTTTTTCAATAAATGTCCTTTAATATTTTTATTAAGGCGATTAGTGTTGCCAAATTAGCAGCTCGATGTTTGTCAGTACAAATATCTACGAAAACGACATGACAATGTTCCACATAACGTTCATATCGGTGCGCAGTGCATTAATTATTGGGTGTTACGACAACGCGACGCTCACTGCGTCCTTGATAGGGCGAAATAGGAGAAAATAATACTTTTCACATAGACGTAATTGTTCGATTGAATGTTTATAGCTATCAAGTTTGTCAATTACTCAAAACATAAATGGCCGAGCCGCTTAGGAGCAGCAGGGAATTCAAGCCAAAAAACACCATTCGTTGAAATTTTTTTTATATTTTTTTTGGTGGTATAAAAAAGAACAATGTTGCATATGTTTTCTTAGAGGTGATAATTCATATCCATTTTTTTCAATTTTTTTGGTTTTGCCATAAGAGGTGTTGGCGATACTAAGGCGCTTAATTCGTTTTATGTACCTATTTTTAAATCAGAAAAAGCAAGCCATAATTTTCTTGTAGTCTGGGAGAAAATATCCAAGACACTAGTTGCCAGGGGGTGGCGACACCCCTCCCTACCCCTTCCTACCACTGCTCCTGCCTCGTTTGCCTTTTCTCTGGCTTGTTCCACTTAAGGCGCAATAGATCCATCGCATAACGATAGAGATATACATATGTGATAAAGTGCGTGTCCGAGTAGTGCGGTGAATCAAGAAGACACAGGATATCGCTATTTCTTGATAAATAAATATTGATATAAACTCATACAAAAGCGTTTTGGAACAGAACTTTGTCTTATGTTGTAGATGATGGATTTATAATGTTTAAAACAGTCATTATTGTTATTTATTAGTTTTGCCAGACTACCTACTGTCTGAAAACTACTACGTTTTGAACTAACAATCAGCCTTCGCTTTTAATATTTTTTCAATGCAGCTAACTTTCCTCTGTTACGTTTTGGGGTCTTTCATTGTTTTGGAAAATGCCTTTTTTATAACCTATATTTTTTTCAGAACCCTATCTATCTATGGTAATTTGAGAATTACACTGTTTCCTTTTTATTACCTACGGGTCGGTTGCGCCAAACAGGCTATCGCGTTTGGACAATTTAGCTTATTAAAACAAAATATTTTTAACGAATAAAATTTGTGTAATTTTTCAGATTTGACACAAGTATCACAACCACCGAGAAAAAAAATCGGAAAGATCAGTAAAATCACGGATAACGTTATTTGGCTTTGGAAGTAGTATGATCAGTCTACTACTCTAACTACAAAATAAACCATTTTTTTATAGAGTAAAGAAATAAAAGTAGCCTTTACAGATTTTTTTAATTTTGTATTTCCTTTTGTTATTTTAAAAGATATACTCAAATATTCTACATTTTTTCTGTACAGAAAAATTACGCAAAAAGAATTTGAATGTTTGTGTATTTCTTTTTAAACAATGAAAGAAAAAAAATATATATGAATAAGGTACTTTGATCTCTTTACGCAAAAAAAAAATATTTCAATTCGGAACAAAAAAAAATTTTTTTTTTCTGTTTGCAACGCCAAATTACGTTTTTCGTGACTTTAGTGATCTTTGTATTGTGATGTATCAAATCTGAAAAATTATAATGTAGTTCAACTTCTTAACTACTTACACAAATTTTATTCGTTAAAAATATTTTGTTTTAATATGTTAAATTGTCCAAACGCGAGAGCATGTTTGGCGCAACCAACCCTTAAACGGGCGCATTTGCCACCAAACCGCTACCTAAAACGTTCCACAAAAGATCTTTTAGGAAATAGATACAATCTCCATTACGTATATACTGATAAAATTGTATATGTATGGGTGTACCGACATACACGTTGCTCTATGTAATGTAGAAAAGCATACTATTCGTGGAATTTCTTGGTAATCCTTTTGTCCCTCATCTGTTTTTACTTCAATATTAGATTCCATCTTATTAAATTTCTAAACTCGTAGGTTCTTCAATAAGGCAACTTTAAAAACTATAATAATTATATTTTTTGGAGCAAGATCGATCGCTTTCGATGCTCTAATTGTTATTAGATGCATTACGAACTAGAAATCATTATAAGGTAACTTTTATTTATGTAGCCAAATTCATACTGTAGACTCGGTAAGTGGTCAGGACCAAGGTTCAATTACCTGTTTTGCTGAATACGAAAAATAAGTTGTGCCCACAGAACAATAATAGTAATAGAAAGGCCATGAAAGCCGTGACTGCGACGCACCGATATGATCAATACGTCAAGACATAACCCACGGGCCTCTTATTTCTCAACCGAACGCGTTAGAACAAACATATTGTAAAAATGGTGTATTGCAGCATGGCAAATTGTTCTGACGCAAATAAGACATCCAAAGGAATTGCATTTCACTCGTAAGTAATTTAAACATGTATTTACTGTGATATTTACAGAATAAACCTCGCGGTAAATAAATTTCAACCTTACCAGGAAATATTTATCGTTGTAGCGAGTAGCGTTGAAATTAGACAATATTTTGTCCATTGCAGGTTATAAAGAGTGTCACACATTGAGTTAGAATATTAATTAGTTACTGACCTAATTGTGTCATAGTGCGGCCGCTGGTCATGACTTTTTACACACATTGGCACAGTGCCATGACGTCTTTGGTATTTTACATCTAAGCTTCATAGAAATACGTAATACATGTTTAAATTCATTTTGGTTTTGTAGTTTTTGAATTAAATTAAACTATTCGAAATGTCTTGCCACGCCGCGCCGCTCACTCACACAGTTTTCATAATTCACGAGAAATTCATTACTGCATGCTATTGCGTGCGACTAGAATCGATCCCGGACTCCACCTCCAACTTCCTTTCGACTGAGCCTATGCTGCTATTACAAATGAAGGGTACAGGAGAAGAAAGGGCTGATTGACATTTATGTCATTTCCAGAAAAAGCTATTTAAAGGTTTCAGACTATATTATAAGTATGACAGAAAATCTAAAATGGCGGTGCAATGGGCGCGTTCTAAGATTGTAAGTTGTCAATGTACCCCTTCTTAGCCAGTATCGAATAAAATGCGCTCCTTTTATCCCGGTTTACGTCGCAGTATGCTCCTTTTAGTCTTTTTTAGTTTTTTTTGTTATGCCCATATAACAGGAAACCAGCCCCTTTTAGTTTGTTTTGAACACGGCATACTAAAGGCCCGTTCAAAATCTATCAACTGCCATTGTTGGTTTGATTTGGACAAATATGTCGATGAGCCCCTTTTTTTCCTGTACCCTTCAAATAATAATGAACGATCAACCCCCAGGTGTGAGCAGCAACCAGGATGGCCATCATACAGTCCTGCTGCTGCTGGCGCAGTCTCCGCCGAGGGTGCTATGCCTCCGCCTTTTACACGATGGTAATTATTCTAATACTTACCTATTTCTATGGAACAGATGACTTCTTTTCGCGATTTTAGGGTCGGCTCATATGGTAATGGGCGCGGCGTACACGAACGCATGAGGCCAAAAATAGGTCAATGTCAAGATGTGTCGTGACGTGTTGTATTGTCCGTGGCTACAGGTTGACGCGCCACCCTCTTTTTGCATGTGTACTATTAGTGTGCATGAGAAATATGGGTAAGTGTGCCGTACTTATAGCTTTTGTATTTATGTCGGTGTAATAAGTGGGAGGAAACATGGAGACATCCGAATACGAACAATTAGAGTAATAATAAAAATAAGGCAAATCTCCTTAGTACAGTGTGACAAGGCTCTTTTGCCGCGTGGATCACATTGATTGGGGGGGCGCAGCTGTGAAGTAAAGCTTACGTTTTATTAGGTTAGTGGCGTTAGTTCCGATTTTGGCCACGACCAATCCACGCTACAAAAGGGCCTTCTCGCAAAAAATATATTTCAGATTTTCTTCATTTATAAAAACCTGCTTAGAGCGATGTCGACTCTCATCATGCCTCTTTAATATATATATATATATATATATATATATATATATATATATATAAATATATATATAATGCACCTGTGCTAGCAACACTATCGATTGATCGTTTAATTTTTTGGGCCATTTTTATTCCCCGTGGTTGTTCCAACAAAGATAACAACAATATATTATTTAAGCAAATACTTCTTGCCATATGGTACCTTTTGCCATCATGTTCAGCTTTGGGAAATCATTGTTGTTTTCTTGTACCGCTTTGGACCAGTAACTTTCGCAAAAGCTTATTTCCATATAGGTCCGTTGCACCGCATACAATGATACGACATATTTTCTCATTTCGCTATTATTGGGATGTTGCTAGCTTGTAACAATATTAAATGTACTATTTTTAGTAATTCGACACTACATGTTGTGGCATTAGATGTCAATCACAGAGAAAACAGAGCATACAGAATTATGTAAACTTTCTAATGGCAGTGAGGTACGGTGTCGTATAATTTTTAATATTTATAAAGAATAATATAAATAATAATTATAAAGAAACGTAAATTTATCATGAATGATAACTTATAACAAATAATGACCGATTTAAAAATTAAATAATCCTTCGTCTAAATGAATAGGTTATTCTAAACCTTTTTTCACAAATGGTTGACAACCAGTTGGCGACAGATTCAGTATTCGACTTTTAGCTACTAAAAATTCAACCGCTAAGTTGACGCACGCAACCTTATTGGCTTTATTCCTATTATTCTCATCTTTCTTTGCTATTTTCATTAGTCAACAATGTATTGTTGGTGTTAATAATTGTGATTTTATTATATGTACTACCTGTAATTACTTACTTCTAGGAACCAATCAAAATGGTGATCTGATCTTGTTAAACCTCCGGACCCCCCGAATATTCAGAAGGTAACAGAAAATGAACTCCAATCTCCCGAAATATTTCCTCAATTGACTCCCTTGTCTGATGCCGACAGCATATATAAGGTAGGTAACAGAAAATGGACTCCAATCTCCCGAAATATTTCCTCAATTGACTCCCTTGTCTGATGCTGCCGATGCCACTGGTGATAAAAATTGCAAAAGGCCTTTACCTGATACTGAATCACAAACGTCAAAACGTATCATCTTAAACCCTGATTTAGCCAAGGCTTCCATTCAGACGATATACCTACACCCCAGCTTTGACGCAGATAAAATGCCAAAGACTTGGGTCCATACATCATTCACGTTTCTCGTGTAGAGGACGACCCCTCCTCTGGCTCCTCCATTCGACCAATAAAATTTTGTAAATTTTTATTCGACAATAAAATTTCGAATATTGGAATTAAAAGTATTGGCCGAAATAAGATTTCAGTAGAATTTAAAAGTGGTCTGGACGCAAATAAATTTATGTCAAATGAAATCCTGAGGTAACATAAATATAAAGCTCAGATCCCATCTTATAACATTACTAGAATGGGTTTGGTCAAAAATGTTCCTATTGAATGGTCAATGAACGAATTTGTGAACTCCGAGGAACTCCCCGAGGCTTGCGGAGGCATTCTTAACCGGTCGGCCATAGCTTCAGGCTTCTGGCGGCGCTTCTTGCTGCGCTTCCAGGCGGTTTTTGTGACGGGCTTTGCCTTGCCACGACACCCGTCGGCGCCTTTAGTCTAAGCGGCCACAAGAAAATTGAAAACGATCAAGGATACGAGTAGTTTTGTTTTAATGGGTTGTAGAGTGATCCCCTGATGTGAATTATGTCGGTCTGTCTGCTCTCAGCGGTTGCGTCTTCGGGATATAGCACATGAAAGGGGCTTCATTGTTGAGAAAAAAAAACGATTATGGAAATGGTCAGTTTTAGTGTGTATTTGTAGTATGACATCTACAGTGTTGAAATAAATTCGTCTGCCGGCTCTCAGTGGTTGCATCTTCGAGAAAAAGCGTTTGAAAGAGGCTTTATTGTTGAAAAAAAAAACGATAAAGGAAATGGTCAAATATATATTGAAGCCGGTACTCTTGCAAAACGACGTATTGTAGACGTCAACAAAATTTACCTCAGCATTGGTGTTACCTTCGCCAAGTGTATGCCAGCGTTTCATGCACTGACAAGATGTGATTATACCCCTGCGTTTTACAGGAAAGGCCAACAAAAATCTTTTAATGTCCTAAGCAAAAACAAAGATTATCAACAAGCTCTAATAGAGTTAAGTTACGATACCCCAATAACAAATGAAACCAAAACAAAGATTTATAGGATGTTTTTATGTCCTATTTATAAATAAAGCTGTAGATAGCCAGTTATATCATAATTTATTGTTGATATTGTTACAAGATATTATATCTAAAACTCAAGACAAGAGTTGACATCTGAAGTCATTTTGTGACTCTATGGACGAATGCGCATGAAGGTTTTATTTGTGATGGGCGAGTCGCCACACCACCCCCCTAGGAGAAAGTTAACCCATACTTAAATAACTATAATCTTATAATGAAACAGGGGCAAACATAACATTTCTCATCCTTAAATTAACTAAACAGAATTGCATTTAAAAGTCACAAAATATTTACAAAATCCTCGAAAGGCACTAAATCAAATATAAGCAATGATATAGGGAATAATATTTACAACAACCATTAACATATTATGTAAATCTTACTAACGGGTGGGAACCAAAACAGCAAGTCAAAGGTCGAGAGGAGTCTTGAAACGAACACTCCGTCCCGAACGTGTTATGTAGTTTGGCTTTACTGGTGCCGGGTTAATGGGGTTGGGAACAGGAGCAGAAACAGGGTCAGCAGAGTTACCAGGTACAAAAGAAGCTGCTGAGGGTGTAGCAGGAGCCAAAGCTGGTGTCAGAGTAACCGATGAACCAGGAGACTCAGCGTCAACGCAGAGGTATGCCGGTTTTACACGGTCGATGCTGACCTGTACGTTCTTGTCTCCAATGACAATAGTGAGCGTCTTATCCCTCCTAGAAACGACTTTATATGGTCCAGTGTAAGGAAGTTTTAAAGAAGGCCTCACCGTATCATCACGCAAGAAAACGTGACTAGAGGATGCCAAGTCCTTGTGAATAAAGATGGATTTCCTACCGTGTGCTGACGTAGGAGTAGGCTGCAGTTGCGACATACAACGCCTTAACTGTGTGGCAAAGTTAGTCACATCAGTGTTGCAATGGGGAGCTGCGGAAGGTGAAATGAACTCACCGGGTAGGCACAAGGGTTCCCCGTACAATACCTCGGCGGGAGAAACTTGTAAGTCTTCCTTAAGAGAAGCACGCATCCCTAACAATACCATGGGCAGGGCTTTACACCACGTCTCTTGGTGGCATCAGTGCAGCTTTCAATTGGCGGTGCATACGCTCAACCAACCCGTTCGCACACGGGTGATAACTCGTGGTACGAACGCGCTTGGCTGAACAAAGTTGCATTAAAGCCTGAAAGAGGGCAGACTCAAATTGTCGGCCCTGATCTGTCGTTACCAAGGATGGAACGCCATATCTAGCGACCCAGCCGCTAAAAAATGTCTCGGCGACCTCCTCCGCTGTTATACCCACCATCGGCCATGCTTCAGGCCATCGACTAAAACGGTCGACAGCTGTCAAACAGTAGTAAAAACCTTTACTGTAGGGCAAGGGGCCTATTATGTCCAAATGGACGTGGTGAAAACGCTTAGAAGGCGTGGCGAAGGTTCTGAGAGGAGAGTTAGTGTGCCGCGTAATTTTGCAACGTTGGCAAGCTTGGCAAGATCGAGCCCAAGTGCGGCAATCCTTTTGGATGTTAGGCCACACAAATCGCTCAGAGACGAGTTTGGCTGTATTTCGAGCGCCTGGGTGGCTAAGATTGTGAATCTTATCAAATACAGCGCGTCTAAAATCGTGTGTGACAAATGGCCGGGGCTTCCCAGTAGAGGTGTCACAGTAAAGGAAAATATCCGTCCCAGGGACTGCGACTTTTTCAAGCTTGAGGGATGAGCGGTTCAACATCTCACGCAGTTCGTCGTTTGCCACCTGATCAGCGGCGACAGCGGCGAAATTATCATCAAGGCGAATGGCCTCGATGCGAGACATAGAGTCGGCCACCACGTTGTCCTTTCCGCTTATATGGACGATATCCGTCGTAAATTGGGATATGAAGGACAACTGATTAAGTTGAACTGGAGGTAACTTTTCACGACGTTGTGAAAATGCATAGATCAAGGGTTTATGATCCGTGTAAATACGCACATGTTGTGCCTCCAAAACGTGTCGAAAATGTTGGACAGCTTCATAGACAGCGAGTAACTCTCGGTAATAGGCTGGCCATGTTGTTTGTCGAGTAGTAAGCTTTTTACTAAAAAATGCAAGAGGCTGCCAATCATCTTCAACACGCTGTTGGAGACATGCTCCTACATGGGTGGAAGATGCATCTGTGAAAAGTCCCAGTGTGGCAGTGGTGTCGGGATGGGCTAGGATTGTTGCGCTAGCCAAATGATCCCTGCATTTTTGGAAAGCAGATTCTAAATCTGGTGTCCAGGGGACGGGTTTCTTGCCCTTGAGTTGTGTAGAGGCCAACATGTCTATAAGCGGAGCTTGATACTCAGCTGCGTTAGGTAGGAACCGGCGATAAAAATTTATCATGCCTAAAAACCTGCGTAGGCCTTCCACTGTTTCCGGCAAGGGGTAATTTTTGAGGGCCTCGATACGTTCTGGTGGTGGACGAATGCCGTCTTTGGAAATCCGGTGACCTAAAAATGTCACTTCTTCGGCACCAAAAGTACACTTTGAGGTGTTGATGACTACGCCATATTCCGAAAGTCTTTGGAAAAGGGCACGAAGATGATGGTTGTGCTCCTCCTTTGAACGAGAATAAATCAGAATGTCGTCCACATAAGGAAAAACGAATTCAAGCCCGCGTACCACCTCGTCAATAAAACGTTGAAACGTTTGTCCCGCGTTACGTAACCCGAACGTCATATAAGGGAATTCAAAGAGGCCAAAGGGTGTTGTGATTGCCGTTTTAGCAATATCCTCTGGCGAAACTGGTATTTGTTGGTAAGCTTTGACTAGATCCACAGTGCTAAATACCGTAGATCCTGCCAGGTCCTGGCCAAAATCCCCTATGTGCCGAACGGGATAACGATCGGGGATGGTACGGGCGTTAAGGGTACGGTAGTCACCACAGGGGCGCCAGCCATTTTCACCCTTCTTTGCCAAATGTAGTGGCGAGGACCAAGCGCTGTCAGATGGTCGGGCAGTCCCACATGCAACCATTTCTTGGAATTCCTTCCTGGCTGCCTGCAACTTCTGCGAGGCAAGACGGCGTGGGCGAGATGCAACCGGTGGACCCTCTGTAGTAACGATGTGATGCACCGTGTTATGCTTGATTGTCCTGTGGAGGCCAGGAGGCCGTGTGATGTCAGGGAACTCTTGCAATAACCTGATGTAAGGTGAGTCCCCAGCAACAATGGTTTTGACACTTGATTGGGAGACCTGTGCGATGGTAGCCTGTGTTGCCAATTTCGTGGAGCCGTCAATTATTTTAAGGTTACAGCAGTCCGGTAACAGATGATAATGTGCCAGAAAATCCGCTCCAATTATGGGACTGGCCACGTCTGCAATAATAAAATTCCATCGGAATTCCCGGCGTAGCCCAAGGTTCACACATAAAGTAATGGAGCCGTAGGTTTTTATAGGGCTACCATTAGCGGCACGTACGTCGAATCCAGTAGGGTGATGTATACCCTTCATGAGCTGGCGTGGGTAGCAGCACAGATCTGACCCAGTGTCGATCAGGTATCGGACCTTTGATACAGTTGCGTGTTCAAATCACGTCGGGGTCACCAATATAGGATGTTTTTATGTCCTATTTATAAATAAAGCTGTAGATAGCCAGTTATATCATAATTTATTGTTGATATTGTTACAAGATATTATATCTAAAACTCAAGACAAGAGTTGACATCTGAAGTCATTTTGTGACTCTATGGACGAATGCGCATGAAGGTTTTATTTGTGATGGGCGAGTCGCCACAGATTGAACAATTCATTTGCGAGTTATATGGCGTGAAGTGCAGCTCTGTTAACGAAGCCCGCCATAGGATTTTCCTATATATATATTTGAAAATTCAAGCCGAGCAATGAAAATGAAAAGTTCAATAAGTCCCTTATGAATTTCGAGGCTGATTTTGATAAATTTGGCCAATCACCGCGCAGAATTACAGTTTCTAATGTAATGTTATAAAATTGCTTTTTATGTTATAGTTACTTTATTACTTGCAGTATGAGAGGTAGATAAATATTGTTTTTTTTTTCCTTTTGTTTGCCGCAAATTAATTGAACCCTGAACATATGAACTTATCGTGTCCCTATCGATTTCCTTTCCACCACTCACTCGTTTAAATAAATAAAGCCTAGTACCTAAAAGAAAATACTAGACCTGTTCAAAAATTAATAAGAATGACAGGAAAACCAACTTAGGTGGTACTCTGTAGTACTTCAGGATAAGGGTATTAACAACTTTGAAGAACAAACGACATCGCGATGTAGACAACCCGTGGCGCCATCTGTTGTGCACTTGACAAGACAAGACAAATACTCTTTAAATTGTGAACCAATATACAAGAAATCTTAACGTAGAAAAACAAGATACAGATAGATAACTAAAAGCGATTCTTCCGGACAACCTTTAGGTGGAAATGAAGCCAAGGATATAAATCGTAAAGGCGGTATACATCAAAATAAATAATAGACAATTTAGTTAGTATTTAAATGTGATGAAACATAAAATAAACTTATATATATCTACAAATATATTATAAATAACAAAAACAACGTAGAAAACCATCAGTAAATAAATAATAATAATTGAAAAGATTACAAAGAATGAAAATTATCCTTCACTAATCTTTTGAAGACTGGTAACGAGGGAGCACGCCTGATGGCTATGAGCAGGGCGTTCCACAACCCGGGGCTCTACCGCGTAATTCTCATTTGTATCAACTTCAAGCAAATGCATGCGAAATTCAACGCGTACAAAAGAGATGGCATGTTAGGCGGGCGTCGTCGCACGCACGTCAAATTTCAATCTCAAGTTGATGTTGATGTAAATGAGAATTACGCGGTAGACCCGCTGACCGACTTAAGGTGGCTCCGTCGGAAAATGTTCATACCAAACTCGGCTGCTCTTAGAATGCGTTCCAGATAGTCGTTCATAAACTCACACCGAGTTGGGTTTCCTACCCGGGTCGCAACACTAACCCGTTCAAAAATTAACTCGCATCTCAACACCGACCGTTCATAAATGACAGTGTCGCTACACTGGTGTCGAATTTTTAACATCAACTCTGAGCAGGGTTCACAAGGTTCCTATAGGCTCCAAACGTCACCTGACATTCACGTTAATTTTCGTAAATGACATGACGTTAATTTTCTTACCGAGGGGGTCTTCTCAACGTTATAGTTGATATGTTTACGTTAAATTTCGTACAGAGGGGGTCCTCTCAACGCGGCAACGTTAGGTATTATATTAAATATAATGCAAAAATGACAACTGACGTTTGTAGTGTCGCTACACGACGAAACCCGTTCAAAAACTCAGCGTTACAACCCCAGTGTTCCTACCCAGCCCAGGGTTATTTAAAGAACGCACTTCTGACAGATTGTGGTTTGATGGTTGACGTAACTTTGAAGTGGGGAACAATTTACAATTTTTTTTTGTCGTTTATACAAAGTGTTCGGGGCATCGATGTAAATTTTTTCAAGGATGATAAACGAAGTGATTTTAAATATTTTTGACTGAATTTACTTTTGTGCAAAGTTTAATAGTTTTCGAGATATAGACATTTTTTTGTTATGGCTACTTAAAAATAGGTAACTGCAATGAAATGATAATAAAACAAGAATTATAAGTATAAATCACATTTTTATTTTAAATTATTACTTACATAAAATAGATCAATTAAACAATAAAATAAGATAAAAATAAGAAGGAACCGACTTTCAGTAAATTTTTTGTAAAAACTTAAACATTCCGCTATGTATAAACATAACATTCACTAAAATACAGACATGTTAAAACTTTCTAATCTTGTAGTCATAATAGTGTTTTATTATCATTTCATTGCAGTAACCTATTTTTAAGTAGCCAAAACTAAAAAATGTCTATATCTCGAAAACTATTAGACTTCGCACAAAATTCAGTCAAAAATGTTTAAAATCACTTTGTTTATCATCCCTGAAAATACTAACATCGATACCCCAAACACCCTGTATATAAACTACAGATAAAAAATTCAATTAAATTGAAAGTTATATTTTTAAGTCAACTTAACAGAAACCTAATAGCTTGGCGCAAATTTTAAATTTTTAAAAATAAGTAAACGCCATTTTAAAGGTCTATAATCCGCAATTCCAAGGTTACAACAACCATTTCTTTTTGTAAAGGTGTAGTAAAAACTTAGGCCTGTTGTTATAAAAATATACAATATTAAAGCATAATGACATTTTCTTTGTTCATATATCGGCATTTTTAGAACTTTTGCGTCACTTCCGGAACGAAATTTTTAAAGAAGAATACGAGGGGCATGCCAAAAGAAATTAGATACTCGAAAATTATAAAATTTATTCTTTATTACAAGTATCGATCTTTTCGAAGTATTCACCCTGAGCACGTATACACTTTTCCATACGTCTGAACTAATTGGAAAATACCACTGACCACTCTTCTTTAGACACCTCAGAAATCTCGAAAATATAGGCAGCCAGTGCATCTTCTTTGCTTTCAAACTTCTTCCCCTTTATTTTTTTTTTGATTTTTGGAAACAGGTAAAATCACAAGGTGCTAGGTCAGGGGAATTTGGTGAGTGAGGGAGGATTGACGCATTTTTTGAGTCGAAAAAATCAAGTGTTTTGGCAGACGTGTGCGACGCCGCATTGTCGTGGTGCCCGAGAAGGCGTCGGATTCCTGACTTCGGTCGCTTGTCACACCAAGCTGATATTACTGTTGGAGCACAAACTGTCACATACCATTCGGAGTTCATCGTTCTTTGATTCTCTAGCACTACAGTAGCAAAATGATCCGTTTTGCTGAAAAACGAGGCGACCATTTGTTTCTGTGTGCTTCGTGAACGGCGACATTTCGTTGGAGTTGGCTCATCTTCAAAGCACCATACAGTCGAATGTCACTTTGTTTCGGGATCATAGTTATAAAGCCATGTTTCATCACAAGTCAGTATATCATACACATTTTTTTTCTCGCCACCGTCGAATTTATCTATCATGAACAGGCACCAATCCAACCGACGGTCTTTCTGTTCATCGGTAAGTTTGTGCGGCACCCATCTCAAACAACATTTACGGAGAGAAAGGTGGTCGTGAATTATGGTTTGCATTGCTGCTGATCCAATTCCCTGTTCTCGCTCCAGCTCTACATACATAATTCGTTGGTTTTCGCGAATAAGTATTCGACTGCACGAACGTTTTCTTCTGTGACCGCGGTTGGCAGCCGAACTGTCTTCGCTTCATCTTTGAGACATCCCCGTCCTCTTTTAAATTCAGCGAACCAATTAAATACTGTTGCTCGCGAGCAACCAGACTCACCAAAAGTAGTAGCCAAAAGTTCAAAACATTCTTGAGGCTTAAAACTTTTTTATAGTCATAATAAATCATAGCGCGACAATCACTTCGACTGAGCTCCATTGCTGCAAGCAAATTCCCGCCAGATTCTCGGAAAAATGATGCTCATCCAAATGAAAAAAAAAAAAATGAAGTGCGTTCTATTTTCAGATATATCAACAAACAACCAGCCTATAAGATGATATATAACTTTCCAGTGTCAATCAAAGGAGTAAAGAGTATCTAACTTCTTTTGGCATGCCCCTCGTAATTCGATTTCTTATTACGTTTATTACGTTATTTATTCGTTTATTATTTGTTATTAGTACTATTCATAATAAGTAAGTTAAAGCTGATTTGATCGGTTAATAATAAAAATAAATCAACAAACTCGTAAGCCAATGCGCTGTCATCGCTAAAATATTATTATGATATCTATGGCCGCCATTAAGGTTTTTGAGGCCGGAGGTAAGTGCCCAATGTATGTGCTACCCATTACTCTCCATGGCGTGGAACTACAGAGGGTGTTTAAATTCAAGTATCTTGGGCATATAATTGCCGCCGACCTCAAAGATGATGAAGATATTGAGAGGGCGCGAAGGGCATTGTCAGTAAGAGCAAACATGGTGGCTCGCAGGTTTGCGCGCACATCAAGTGATGTTAAGATTACCCTTTTTAGGGCCTTTTGCACTTCTTTTTATGCGTGCAGCCTGTGGGCTAAGTACACTCAGAAAGCTTACAATGCCCTTCGGGTTCAATACAACAATGCGTTTAGGATGCTGATGGGGTTGCCGCGACACTGCAGTGCCTCAGGCATGTTTGCAGAGGCGCGAGTTGATTGTTTTCATGCCACCTTGAGAAAAAGATGCGCGTCCCTGGTGCGCAGAGTGCGCGGCAGCAACAACAGTATCCTGGCCATGATAGCGGACAGGCTTGATTGCTGTTACATGAATCACTGCTGCAGTATTCATGTGGCAGTGGACAGACCTGTCTTCTCTAAAATTAATAATTTTAATGTTACTAACACTTAGCATAGGACTAGACTAAGTTTACTAACAAAATTTGTGATCCATAGTTGGTCTTCCAATAAATGATTTGATTTGATTTTTTTTTTTTGATTAATTCCAACGACTGCGACTTAGTAAAGAGGCGACGTAAGAACTAAGTTTGTAATGCACTCTAAAATATAAAGAGTAGATATCCTAAGCGATAGGTGGTAGAGCTGATGCCGGGCTGATCCGGGTGGTAGAGCTGATCTACAGGTGGTAGAGCTGATGCCGGGCTCGACTGTGGAGGTAACACCATCTTACTTGGAGAACCCCTCGAAGTAATTCGGGGGAGAGTAAGAGGACAGCTCACAGGCAAAAAACCAGGAGGCCCACCACGCCTGGGACCGATGGATGGCGGTATATCCATCCCTAATAGCCGGGCCTTATATAGAACAGACTGGTAACGGGCAGCGGCGTCCCTGGTGCGAGGATTCCGGCACCGTGCTCATCAACCCGCCTGCCTAGCGTGTGTGAGTATGAGCAATTCTTCCAGGATGACCGCCGGGAGTGGCAAACTTCTGGAAAGGCTTATGTCCAGCAGTGGACGAACTAGGTTGATGGATGAATGGATCCTATTCCTAAGCGATAGATGTCGCTATAAACACATAAAATCAATGTTGTTTTTTGTTTGTTACGACTTTGGTGCGATGTTCTATTTGTTATTTAATTTAACTATTTGTAAATCATAATGTTAGGGCTTTCCTTCTAACAGTACCATAATGGACGCCTGTCCTTTAGTGAAATATCAGTATATGTTTTATATAAACTAATTAATTGGTTATAGCAGATCACAGAACATTTTGAATTTTCGAAAAGTTCCTATTATTACCGAAGTTAGCGATAGCGATATTAATAAATTTTAGTATGAAATCGTGTCAGATGACGTCACGATACATGCCGAAGCTCACTTTGATTGCCAATAGTTAATGAAAAAAAATTAAATTTATCATCCACAATGCGGAACCCTAGGTACTCGAGTCTGACTCGCACTTGACCGGTTTTTTTAAATAAGCAAACGCCATTTTTTAAGTTCTATATTCCGCAGTTCCAAGGTTACATCAACCATTTATACCTTAGCACAATCTTTTCTTCTTCCCTTCTGGATTATGCCGATGATGTAAAGATTACAGAAATAATATAGCGGTGAAGAAATTCACGAAAAAAAAGGCAAAATAAATTCATCATCCACGATACGGAACCCTAGGTACGCGAGTCTGACTCGCACCTGACCAGTCTTTTTTAAAGTTAATTTCAAAAACCACAGCGTTACAAAACACAGATAAATATTAATTAATGTAACAAATAATAATAACATTAATCTCAACACAATTACGGTGCGTCTTGATCAGTATTTGCCGTAATATTCCCATCTGACAGCCCCGTGTAATTATTTACTTTTAAACTTTTAATCCCTTTAATGTACATGTTAATTAATTTCCATATTGATTTAACTTTGTCATATTCTGAGTTTAGAATGACCTTTTCATTATATATTTTTTTGCAAAAGTGACAACCTTTGACAAAATGAGGAGTAAAGTTTGTACATAATGATTAGGTAGATCTCTTGATTTGATAGGGTTCCGTACCCAAAGGGACAACAACGGGACCCAATTACTAAGACTTCGCTGTCCGTCTGTCTGTCGGTCTGTCTGTCCATCTGTCTGTCCGTCTGTCTGTCCGTCTGTCTGTCCGTCTGTCTGTCCGTCTGTCACGAGGCTGTATCTCATGAACCGTGATAGTAAAACAGTTGAAATTTTCACAGATGATGTATTAGCTGTCCTCTTACTCTCATCTGAATTACTTCGAGGGGGTCTCCAAGTAAGATGGTGGTACCTCCACAGTCGAGCCCGGCGTCAGCTCTACCATCTGAAAAAGGTGGTGCTCTGGTGGTACCCTTTGCTTGGTAAGAGATAAAATCACGTGGGAAAAGTAATCCCATTGACTGGCAAGTGATTGAAGAATTTTTGCGATTACATAATATTTGAATAAAAAATTTCATACATATTTTTTCTAATTAAATAAATTACTTTGATAATGATTATTAAACATAATAAAATAAAGTCTCTAATAAAATAATAAAAGTATTGTAAGGCAGGTGGCATATAACACCCACTGTCGAAGTTGGATTGTAGAATCAGCTTATTAAGAAAACCGCTAGTTGTTTTACAATATACTCGTAGCTCCGTTATATAAAACAGCTAAATTTGGTTCAGCTGCTACCTAACTGCTACCTACGTTTAGGTGTAATGTATAAAGTCTTTTAACAAAAGTGAAAAATGGGTGCGACAACCACATACAGACATTCAGTTAATTAATGAAGGTTTACATGTAAAATAAAATATGGAGATGAATAAGGAATTCCAGAAGATTTGTTTCTTGCAGATAAGATTCATGTCATTTTAAATTGACGCTAAACTATTCTTTCAAAGTCCTCCACGTCACTCACGATCGAACTCTATGTTCCTCTGAAAATTTGCTATTAGCAACTCCAGCTCACTCTTCAAATTTTTATGGTTACTCCTTTGCTGTTAAGGCCCTTAATACCGCCAAATGGGTACTTTCTAAAGCCTACTCCTCTTTTATGGCCAAACCAAACATATTAAAAAAATGTATTATGGATTATCAACTCTAGGACAACATATGCAACATTTTTCTTTTTCGTACCACCAAAACTTCTATATGAAAAATTGTTTCAACTGAATGGTGTTTTTTTGCTTGAATTTCCTACTGCTCCTAAGCGGCTTAGGTGATGTAATTCATTTATGCTTTGATAAATAGATAAACTTGATAGCTATAAATATTACATAGAATTATTCAATCGAACAATGACGCCCATGTGAAAAGTATTATTTTCTCCTATTTTGCCCTTTTAAGGACGCAGCGAGCGTCGTAACAGCCACCAGGCATTGTGCACTGATTTGAACGTTATTTCAATGTCGTTTCCGTCGATATTCATACAGACAAACATCGAGCTGCTAATTTGGCGACGGTAATCGCCTTAAGGTTTCTCCCAACGCCAACGACCTTGAACTGAGTAACTTTATAACCATTTTATACGGTAAGTGTAGCATTTTTTAATAGAAGAAAAATACAAAGTAATCTACATCTTTTTCTGAATTTTATTTTAATATACAGAAGTGCAGCAAGAAAATTCCAAGTTTACCCTTATTTCTCAATTTTTTGTCCACTTGTAAAAATATAAATTCTATTGTCCTACATCAGCATCGACAACAACAGCCTAGCTATCATGCCACTAAATGTCTCAAACACAAAGTATTTCCCACTCCTTTAGTTCGTACTTGTTTTTCTCAAAGATTCATTTATTTTAGTGGACCGTTTATTTATAATAAAATCAACAAAGAAACAAATATTAACAACCTAAACAAATTTGAATGTGTCCGAGTATTGCACAAATATCTAACGAAACTTGATTATACCAAAACCGAAGACCTACTTACAATATTAACCTAACCTCTTGTCGTCTCTATTCAAGCATAAGTCTATGGGTTATTCTTATCTCTCCTTTGAAATAGTTGTCCAGTATACTTTGGTCTTGCTTTAAGCGTAAAGTACCCATGATACAGTGTCAAGTATTACTGGTCTTCTTTCATACTGCTCGTTACGTACCAAATACCAGATAGATTTTAATAATTTTATTCATCTACCTTGTTTTTATTTTATTTCTTTTCTTCGTGTGTCTGTTCTCCATTTTACTTTAAGGTAATTATTAGTAAAACAAAAAACATTTCAGTAAATCCTTTATTTTTTTATATACCTTTTATATTATATATCTTCATAGAATTATTTGTGTATTATCGTATTTATCCAAAGTAATCATATTTATCTCATCTATGACATAATTATATTATAATATTTATTAGTAGTTTAACTATATTATTTATTTTATTTTTATTTATTATCTATATGTTTAAATATTGAGCCATGTTTGTTTGTAATTAAATTAATTTAGTTTGTTTACCTTTTCATGTAAAATTTTTTAGTTCCCTCGAAACGGAAATACTGTTCCCCAAAAGACAATTATATTAGTTTGGGGTTCAGAGTCAACATAATTATTTTGTAAACTCTTTTTTGTACAATAAAGACTGTATTTGTAAAAAAAAACTGTTACAGTTTTTGTCAAAACAGTATAAAAAATTATAAACTTCTAGACAAAAGATTATTAAATGATATGGTTTTCTCAGTTCTTGGAAATTCATTTTATTTTAGATAAGATAAATTAAAAACACACTATTTTCGCACTTGTCAGCCGTAGCGACTAACGTGACAGCCATGTTGCAGTGCGAGCTGACAAGAACTTTATTTTAATATGGTTTTGTTCGAAATTTCAACCACCACGAATCAAGTTGCTAGTTTTTCCGACGGAGCCACCTTAAGTCGGTCAGGTTGTGGAACGCCCTGCTCATAGCCATCAGGCGTGCTCCCTCGTTACCAGTCTTCAAAAGATTAGTGAAGGATAATTTTCATTCTTTGTAATCTTTTCAATTATTATTATTTATTTACTGATGGTTTTCTACGTTGTTTTTGTTATTTATAATATATTTGTAGATATATTTTTCTCTTAGGTACTAGGCTTTATTTATTTAAACGAGTGAGTGGTGGAAAGGAAATCGATAGGGACACGATAAGTTCATAAGTTCAGGATTCAATTAATTTGCGGCAAACAAAAGGAAAAAAAAAACAATATTTATCTACCTCTCATACTGCAAGTAATAAAGTAACTATAACATAAAAAGCAATTTTATAACATTACATTAGAAACTGTAATTCTGCGCGGTGATTGGCCAAATTTATCAAAATCAGCATCGAAATTCATAAGGGACTTATTGAACTTTTCATTTTCATTGTTCGGCTTAAATTTTCAAATATATATATATATAGGAAAATCCTATGGCGGGCTTCGTTAACAGAGCTGCACTTCACGCCATATAACTCGCAAATGAATTGTTCAATCTTTGTTTTGGTTTCATTTGTTATTGGGGTATCGTAACTTAACTCTATTAGAGCTTGTTGATAATCTGTGTTTCTCCGCGCATACTTTATATTCTCTGGCGCAAGTCACTCGAAGCCGGACAAGACGCGCGAGATGCGACCCATGACCGGCCCTATACAACTTCATACATGTGTTCTATCCGCCGGCGCCGTCGCAAGAAGAACCGCTTGGCGCACCTCTCGAAGCCTGAAGCTATGGCAGAGGGGTAAGGTTCGATGACTTAAGAGTATGACATAGCCAAAACAAAAACCAGTTCCGGGCGTGGCTTATTCTATTTTACGATAGCGCGCGGGGGGAAATTCGCCCCGGTCTCTAAGCTCGCGTCACCATAGCAAAAATACGAATAGAGTGGACGAGGCAGGGTCAAAAGTAATACGTATTTTATTTTATCTAATTTATTAGTGTATTTCGATCATCGTCACACGGCATTGATCCTACTTGCTATCACGTCGGGACGTAAATTTATTATGGTCGGCTAAAAGTGGTTTTTTGAGTGTTTGATTTATCAGTTGACCCTCGGAACATTTCAGACACTCCTTTAGAGATACATAATAATATTGTGACGGTTAATTGTCACCATTACCCATTCTTTAAATATTTTTCGCCCGTTGAGCTGGTTTTACACTTGCGGGAAAATAAATTGGACCAAAAATTTCTTTACAAAAAATGTTTACTAAAGTTGTTATTAGAAAAAGTGGAAACTAACAAATATTCTCAGAAGGAATGCACCACGTCACTATCTATCTCACTGTAGCCTATATCAATTATGCCTCTCTCATTCAACCACGTTTAACTGCGTTACTATCTCATTCCAACTCATTTTAAATAGCGTCACTATTTATCTCACTCTAACGCGTGTTAAATGGCATTTCTAATTAACGTCAAATATTTTTACTGCCCGCCACTCTTTCATTCTAAATTCTAATTATTTAAAAAAATACGCAGCTCCTTTGGTAGTAAAATAGCAATAACTATTTTTTCAAAAGTAATACACAGAAATTGCCAGATCATTTGAAAAACAATATTTGATGAGCCGTTATTTAAGACAATTTGCAAAACCAACATAGGACATTTTTTTTCAGGGTGTGGTATCGAACTAACCTAATTACAAAAAATTGCTCATAAATTGGGTTTTTATTTTTCTTCCTGATGTAACAGCATTTCAAGGTTTATTTTTGACTTTATCAATAGCATGACTACTCAGAGTTGCGCAACAAAAATTTTATTCTTAGAATTTAGAACTGGTTAGCTTTGACTCTCAAAAATCTATTCGAATTTATAAAAGTAGTACTTTTATAGATTACTTTTAAAGTACCATCAACTCGAAGACTATCTACTTTTTGCTGAGGTCATAATTTGATATTCTGGTCAGTCATGAGCTGGCCTACTAGCCTTCTAAGGGAAAGCGTTGACTTTTGGGACACCTGTTTACCCTTGGGATAAATCGCCAAGTGTTTAAAATATAGAAATTTATTTGTATCATAGTTTGAAACGTTCAGGTCCCTTTACGCAAAATGAAAAAACAAAACTCTTTTAGGATTAATTTGTTGTCCCTATGTTTGTCTGTTTGTCCGTTTGTCTAGGCAATTTTTCTGGGTAAAATCAATAAATGCTAATATTTACAGCCCTGTAAAATATACATATTATAACGTTTTTATGGCCTTTTGTTTAACTTTTTCATACAAATTTTCTCCTTATCAAAATATAGAGATCAACACTTCACATAATATTTTGCATTTCAAAGAAAGCACAGAAAGGAACTGTGGAACAAATAATGTAAAAAATATAAAACCATATCTTTCTATTCTAAAGGGATTAATAAAATTTACTGTTTGTTCAATGTGGCGATAGCTTTGTTTATTTTTTTTTTCTTTGTTACAATGATAACAAATATTTTCATACAAGGTTTTCCTTAAGGGCTATTTCTCCGAATTTGTAACAAAATATTAAGAAATAATTATAACGGTAAAGTACAACGTTTAGCTAAGACAATTTATTGTTAAAAGTTTGCTATATGCATAAACATATTTTAATGATATTATGGTATCTTCAAAATAATTGGGTTTTCCATAAGCGTGATATCAGATTATTTAAGAAATTTACGGCTGGTATCACGACGACGGATAAGCCAATTATTTTGTTACTATTGTAATATAATTAAAAATATGTTAATGCATACAGCAGACTTTTAACTATAAGTTTTCTTAACTAAAAGTTGTATTTTTACTTATTGAAATTGTATTTCTCATCAAGAAGTGCAAGATGACAAGATATTCAAAATAAGTTAATTGAATTTGTGAAATGGTTTCAGGTCAAAACAGTTTTCCATGAAACGGTAATTGTTTATACTTAGCAAAGTGTGTAAACTTAGTCATCTTAACATGAACGACGCCTGTATTTCTCTCTTTTTTATTTCCAGTATAGATAAAAATATACAAACTTGTTAAACTTTGCGTAAAAACGAGGCAATATTGACGATATCCTGACAGCTATTATGATGGTGTTTTATCAAATTTTGCTTTTTGGGCTGTATAGAGACGTAGTTAGATGTCAATAGTATATATTCATGAAAAAAGATATGAAGAAAATAAGCTGTAGACTTCACATTCGGTTTATACCTATTGTATGAATTTTAAGAAAAATACAGGGGTAAAGGGACCTCATAAGTTAAACCTTGTATTAAACTATTTGTTATCTTAGTAAAAAATTTATTTATTTATTTATTTATTTACTTTAATTAAAACGGACAAACCAATTACAATAATTAAAGATAGTAACACAAACATACAATGGTACAATCAACTAAAATAAATAAGAGTAACACGTAAAGTCAGAAATAATTCAAGGAAAAAAATAAACACAGCTATCGCCACATTGAACAGTAGATAATTAATCCCTTTAGAATAGAACAACATGGTTTTCATATTTTTTAAATTATTTGTTCAACAATTTCTTTCTGTGTTGACTTTTAAATGCAAAATATTATCTCAAGTGTTCATCCCTACATTTTCATAGTGAGAAAATTTGTATGAAAAATGTAAAAAAAAAACGTAAAAACCTAAAACGTAATATAAATAAAAACGTCAAAAGTATGTTTTTACAGCTCTATAGAGGGCCGTTTATATTGGTATTTATTAATTTTACCCAGAAAAAATTGTCTAGACAAACGGACAGACAGACAAACATAGGGATAACAAATTAATCCTTAAAGAGTTTCATTGTTTTCATTTTGCGTAACAGAACCTGAACATGTAGCGACAGGATTATCTACGATCTAATAATTTTGCCATGCACTGTAAATATTTCAAAATAAATTTCTATATTTTAAATGCTTGGCGATTTATCCCAAGTAAGTGTACCTATATACTCGTAATTTGCAAAAAACTTCACTTATTGGACCTGAAATGGTGAGCCAATACTAGAGGGTAATTTCACGAAAAGGTCATTGACCTTTGTTACAGATCTCAGTAAGTATAAGTAAATTAATTTGGGTTTCAATAACGATCACAAAATTATTCTTTTAGAGTAACATATGGGTTGTTCTCAAAATTTTTGTAGTTTTTGTGTCCATTTCACAATAGTTTTACTACGAGTAAAACGCCTATAGATTGTGAAGTCCGCCTTCCCTAATATCAAGTTTATCATTATTGCTTTGCTATGAATTGAACTTAAAAGTGATTTATTCTTAAAATATTTAATCCATTATTCTTATTATTCTTATTATTATTCTTGTAAATAATTATGTATAAGAAAAATTTTTGACAGATATCCTGACAGACAGAATGATGGATTATAAATATATTATAAATATAAATATATTATTAATATATATATATTATTTTCCCGCATAAAAGTATGAATTCATTCCAAATTCATTCAGTTTTGTTGTTATGACTATGGCACGAAGTAGCTAAATCACTCATACGCATATTTTGTTGAGTTTTTAACGGCAGGAATATGATGCTCCTCGAAATATTACTTTATAAAATTAATTTCAATGTGTTTTGAAGTATTTTTGGGAGATATTTATAGCTTGCAAAAAAGGGCACAGGTTCCACGTCTTACGGGCGCCAACGCTAGGCGTAGACTGACAATATCTTGCTGCCGCTGAATGCATCAGTGGATTTACGTATTTTTGGAAAAAGGGGGTGCTTTTTTTGACCCGAATAACGTGGTATTTGTAAAATGAATAGATATCATTCACACTAATTTTATTAAAAAAAAACCAACAAAATCGCGAAAGCGATACCTGAAACAAAATCGACAAGAAGTGTGCAATAGAGGGTTACAAAAAAATTCATTGACAGTACAAATATGAATCGATTAACGTGGTTTGTGGAAAATGAATACCTTAAAGCTCAACCAAAAACGTGTATTTTTTTTATGGCTATACGTAACCTAATTATTGCAACAAAATCATCCGAAAGCTGACATTTTATTTCTGTTTGTATTTTCGTTCCCCTTAACTGCAAAATCATTTCAAACGGAGCTCCTGCATGGACTCCTACTCAACTTTATATTCTCTGGTTATAGTAACATTTAATGGACAAATTATATCTGACAAATTGTTCTGTTTCTACACTAGAGTCTTACCAGCTTCCCACCATCCAATGCCTCAACTGTTGCAGGTTTGGTCACATTGCTACACAATGTAGGTCCAAACCCTAATGTTATCGTTGTGCTCAGCCCCAATTAGGTCATTATTGCTGTTTGTCTGAAGAACAGGCAACTTGCTGGTACTACCTGGGAAAACACTTCACTACTAACAAAACATGTCCAGAACAAGATCGTCAGAAAAAAATTAGAGCAGTTATGTCACAAGACAGCATTTCTTATGCAGAGGCTTCTGCTAGGTTTACAGCAGTTCGCAGATCGCATGCAGAACTCACTCAAGATGTTCTCTCCTCAGGTCCAGCCCTTTCCTCTCCATCAAGACCATATGATAATGCAGTTGGCTCCTCCCACAAAAAAACAGTGTTCTCTACCCCTCGTCCCCGTCCATTTTTGGGTATACGATTAACAATTACATATAGCAATTATTGCCGACGTTGTATCAACTCAGCCGAATGTCTGCGTTTTTTTCTCAATCAATCTCCAATGGTTTCTCCCAATGATAATCTTGTAGAGCTTTTATTATCTACCCTTATCAATTTAATTTCTAAATGCAGTGATTCATTACCGAACAACGTAGCCTCCAAACTTAACGATATTTTCCTATTAATTAATAATAAAGGCGCTAGTAGATGAGTAGATTTCTATTCCTAATTTCTCTGTCTCTCATAGCAATGAGTCTCCTCTCTTAAGACGTATGACCATGCTAAATAAGCAACTCGATGTGTGTCGGTATAAATATCAACGGAAATGACATTGAAATAATGTTCATTTCAGCGTGCCTTGAAAAGTGGCTGTTACGACAACCACTGCGTCTCCGGCTAGCGCAAAATAGGAGAAAATAATACTTTTCACATGGACGCCATAAACGGAAAAAAAAATTTGAACTTAAATTTTTTAGATCTAAAAGGTTCTTATAATTTGGTGAAATAATAATTAAAATCGCTTTAGGCGTTTGGAAGGAGTAAGAGAATTCTTGTGTTAATCATGTGAAACTTTCGATGATTTTCGTTTTTTTTTTGTCAAAACTTACAATAGAAAAACTGTTTATGAAACTTAAAATTTATTCTTGACCCTATAATGCCTATCATATATTTTTATGAAAGTTTTTGGACCACCCGTGTGGGAGGAGTAGGCCTTCAAAGACAGGTCCAAATTGCAGTTGGCGTATTCATTCGCCTTAAGGTATCGGCTCAATAATTCTGACTGGGAAAGTTTTTCTTCTGCCGTTAATGTAAAAGTTAATAGACTTATCCACTCTAACTTATTTATACTCAAGGGTGAGCAGATAGCGTTGGTATTACTTTTAAATGAATAAAAAAGTTTTTAAATCATCGAAAAATAAAAAAGTACTTACAGAGACATTAACAATCAAAGTTTGAAGTAAAATTAATGTACTGCTAAACGCCCGCCAAAATGAGCGCGTTGCCCACTTGACCGATTTTACGTCACACTTCACAACCGTGTGCGGCGCTCTACAGATTTTACGCTGTATTTCTTGTTTTCAGGATTTTAATTCAAGTTTAGGTAAAGAGGACTCTGAGAAATTATATTAATAAGTAAGCAATAATCACTTTTAGTTAAAATTTACAAATATGACTAAAACGGGTTTTAATACGGCCCAATCTGATACTTAATATTCTCAGAGTGGACGTGGCAGAATATTTTTCTAATAATACCAAGTTCCACAGTGCCGAAATCAGGAGTGTCAAAGCAGAGACGGAAGCAAACTTAATATACTTTAGATATAGGTACGTGCTTATGTTTACGTTATCCACACGGTAGCCTAGTAGGTACGTAAAGTCCTTTTCACGTAAGAAATCGGCATTTTGTATTTACCTATTTATTGATAAATAGAAAAAATCAACAAAATAACAAGAAAAAATTTAGTGAAAAGAACCTTACATACAAGTTATTTGTTTCACTCATCGCTTTATTTATCAGCCTGGTTTGTCCACAGTTGGACAGACCTTTCCAAGATTTCGCCACTCTTGGCTCCTGGAAGAAATGCGCAAACTCACACACTCTGGGCAGGCGGGTTGGCGAAACCCTCGCGCACCAGTGACACCGCTGCCCGTCACCAGTCTTCTTTAACGCTGCTCAAGTTATGAGGTTGTACGGACGGACGGACAACGGCGTCTCACCATAAAGGTTCCTTTTGTACCGTTTATGTACTACGGAACCGTAAAAAGTACCTACTGATTTGATCAGTTCATAAAAACAAAATATAATTTTGCGGAAGCCGGAAACTGGCGATAGTACTTGCCCATACGAACATTTTTTCGTGAAAACAAATTGAGAAATCGTGAAAAATAAAATCTGATTTTTCATACATTTTGATGTTTTTTTTCACGATTCGTGGGTTGGCTCACAGTAAAAGTTGTTCGTATGGACGAGCACTATCGCCAGTTTCCGGCTTCCGCAACATAATATTAACACCCATTATATAAAAAATACTACATAGGAAAATTATAAGAAATTCCTTTAAAAATTGCAAATCTCTACACAATTTTTTCTCATTCTTTATTAACATTAATTATGACAGACGGACAGATAGATGCCTAATTTATTAAAAAGTGTTTTATTTATTTATTTGTTTAACACATTATTACATTTATTTAATTAAACATAGTTCACATCACTTAAACCATCACGGTTTGTGTGTGATTGATGGATGATAAAGGTAGAAGTAGATAGCTCACAGCTGACTGACCAATATTACGCAATACGAACTCAAAAGCCAATACCAAATATCTAACTTATAACTGTGTAATAAATACGAGTGTATCAGACCCGGAATGGCTATTGTTTATTGTCCGTTGGGTTATCTTGTTTTATTAGTGACCAAGAAACCTTTTGATGGGGAGTTTCATTATCTCCCAGAAGACGTCGCGCCGCGTCGGGCCGGTTACGATCTGTTTGCGCAAAATGCCGTCTAATTGACGTCGTGTCGCAAGTGTCACGAATGGTCCGAGCCTTACTAAAGCAAATATAATTAGCTAAAGAGATTTATTTGTTTATGTATGTAGTTGTAGCTAAGTGAGTTATTGGTAGAATATCAGGGCAAGTAGGCGAGTTTTTTAACAGTATACACGAGTGTTTTAATACCTAAATAGCTATGTGTAGTTTCCTACACTACTTTATCTACACTCATGTAAGATAAGATTTATAAGATTAAACTTGACTTGTAAAAAGTGTATTATATATACCTTCTTTATAAAATAGACTATTTGAATTTGGTTACCTATCTATTTTCCAATCCATAATTTGGTAACAATTGTCGTAAGCTTTCCTTGATTATCCTGGTTCGTTTTAATTGTTCATCATTTTTGTTACTCAGTACATACTATCAGACATTTTTGCCCAGAATGAAACTTTAAACAAACAAAAAAGCAGTAAATATTAAATTAATAAATAACGCACACAAATTATAGCAGTTCACCATCCATGTGTGTCAAGGGTCCGGTATCAATTCTACCATCATTAAAATCATAGATTTAAAATCAATCGTAGTCCACAGCGCATAAGTATGTACATAATTCAAACTATTACCTCAGTCATGTCTGTATGGGCTAGGTTCCCTTTGCCTTCCAACTTCGTGTAACTTTTATAGCAGAAAAATTTATATAAAAGCAGTAAACTGTTGTTATAAAAAAAACTTTGTATAAGAGCCGTTCGTAAAAAAAAAACAGGATTTTACAATATGACTGTAGCTAAAATAGTAAACACTCGTATTCTTTGATAACAGTAGTACCTATTCAGTACCTATTATTAGGGTTCCGTACCCAAAGGGTGACCAACGGGACCCTATTTCTAAGACTCCGCTGTCCGTCTGTCTGTCCGTCTGTCACCAGGCTGTATCTCATGAACCGTGATAGTTTGACAGTTGAAATTTTTACAAATTATGTATTTCTGTTGCCGCTATAACAACAAATACTAAAAAATAGAATAAAATAAATATTTAAGGGGGCTCCCATACAACAGACATGTTTTTTTTGCCGTTTTTATAGAAAATGGTAGGGAACTCTTCGTGCGCGAGGCTGACTCGCACTTGGCTGGTTTTTAGTCTTCTAGTCGGGCAACTTGTCTGCTCGTCTCCGTAATAGGCTCTTTTCTGCAGTCATGACACTGGCCACACTTAAAACAGGGGTATACAAATATATAAAATTTGCTCAAACATATTTTTGTTATTTTTGTAATCAAAGAAAATTTGGAATAATAAAAAACAGGATATTCAGCTGATTGGTTAAATTAAATGCCAGCCGCATTGCAGCAAACAAAACCAACAAAATCGACGCTTCAGCCCTCGTCAGCTTCCCATGGGAAAATATGTATTTATTGGATTGAAAAGATGTGTTTATAGGATAAAAACTGACTTCGTTTTCAGAAACATACAACCTTTCTAAAAATGATCGTAGGTTGTACTTATAGTACAACGATTTATTTTAAAAAGTTTTATTATTAAACTTTTGTGTTTAAGCTTGTATCTCTTAATTAGGGTTCCGTAACCGAAGGGTGCCAAATAGGACCCAATCCAATAGGACTCCGCTGTCTGTCCGTTCGTCTGTCACAGGGGTCGCTTCAGCCGTTAGCCAATTGAAATTTTCACACAAGTGTGTTACTATGGCCTCTATCACGGCAAACAAAAAAAATAAAAGACCCTAGTGCATTTCGTTTCGGTCCCCGTACAAAAGACCTCGAAAAGAAGCATTTTTATACGTTATCATGTCCTCCCCTTATCTCCGAAAAAAAGTACTGAACAATATGAAAAAAATCATGGTAATAGGTGATTGCGTAAAAGTTACAGAAAAAACAAAGCGGTTAAGATATAAGGGTTTACGTCTCAGAGGAAGCCGTGAATTGTTTGTCAGGGGCTACCATTTTAGCGGCTTGTTCGTGTCGCCTTAACGTTGCTATGACATCAATATTGTTGTAATTTACCATGTTTTTAGGTTTCAGTGCCCGTTTTGTGGGGTGGTACGGAACCCTTTGTGCGCGGGTCCGACTCGCATGCAGCCAAATTATTTTTCATTGTCTAATTTAATGCTTTTTCAATTAAAATGTGATCATCATAAAACATTTTCCGTATTTTTCTCGATACATGTTTATCTGCCTATGAATAATTTGTTTCTTGATTTTGGTTCTTTATATTGTAGTGTAGTCAATAGTTATACTAATGAAGTGTCTATATTTTGTGTAGATACTTAACTAAATTTTATAAATTATGTACAAGCTCGGTTGACCTGGAGCCATAGAGGAAGCTAACCAGAGCCAACTAACGAAAAGAGCACAAACATGCTTGGCCACCAAACAAGCCCGTTTAGGCTTGGTTTAGGCCTTATGCGAAAAAAATACGGGTGTTTCTTTTCTGTGTATTTCATGAAATACACGAAAAATTATAATCAATTTCTGTTATATGCATTTTGACTATATAATCTAGCGTGTTGAAATTGGAAAACATGTTTGGATAAATTTTCCTCGATAGAAATAATTTTTAAAATGAGGTCTTCAAACACACTTTTTCTCCTCGTTTGACGAATAGGAACCATGTACAAAACTCAAACATATTTTATTAGGTGTGTTTTAACAATATCTAGAAATTTGATATTTTAAATTTTGCTAGCTATTTTAGTTTTTTTTATAAAAATATAAAACCAACTTTTTTCTCTTTTGCCCTGAATCCGCCCCTCTCGCACTGCGCGATTTTTCGCTTGGAGTGACAGTGACAAAAATAAAATTCGCATAGCCTCTTAATACTTTATATTCTCTGCCTCTGGTTTTGGCAAAGACGGCGATCAGGCCCCTGCCACCAATAAGTAACCTTAGTCTGAGCCTGCCGCGAAAGGACCACAGAGCACAAATACCTAGGCAACTAAGGAGGTTGACACGAAAGAGTTTCAATGGTTGAGGCATGGGTAAATAAAATCTGGCTATCGAATGATGAGACTGAGGTTGGCATTACACCAGACATGTGCTTTGTTGCGTAGCGAGGGATGTGTTTGCGTATGATATCAACCAGTAGGATCGCTTGATTTTCATAGCTTAGCTTAGCTCTGGTGAAAAAGATTTCAACGAAGCTAAGTATTTTACATAATTGTTGAAGCGTGGGATGCGCGAGTGGTGTGAAGCTAGCCACAGGTACCAGGAGATTTTTCTCATTACTCTAATTGTTCGTGTTTAGATGTCTACGTTTCCTCCCACTTATTTCAACGACATAAACACAAAAACTATAAGTACGGCAGACATACTCATATTTCTCACATACACATGCAAAAAGAGGGCGGCGCATTTGCCTGTAGCCACGGACAAACAACATATCCCATCTCTATTGACATTGGGTCTCACATGAGGCCTTTTTTGGCAGCTTCGCCCCCTTGCTATATCTCCTGACATCTCCGTGTGTAGCTATATTAATTAGGTACGGAGCAGAGCTGAGAAGACGAGACGTACTACGTATTGCGCGCGTATGTCACCGAGTGTAGCAAAGCGCACATACAAAAGCGCACGCAGCAAAGCACCTCTTACCCTCTCCGCTACATCACTTAGCTTAGGTGGAAATAGACACAGTTTCGTAGCTTAGCTCACTGTTTAACTATACCTCGCACATCTCTGGTGGAAAGCTAACCTTTGTTTTTCTTTTTAGGTACTCGAGTAACCCCAAATGTCACTGTCACACAAGAAACTTACTCCTCAGCGAGAAGTTTATAACCTATGTTGTGCTATCGCGAAGTGATTATATTGTCTTTGGTGCTATCGGGTCATAGGCTATGTCTTATAGCGTCTATAATAAGCGTAGACTTAGCATATACATATCCTAAGCTATCTGCGCTATCTGATTCACTGACACTCGGCACTGACATGTATTGTCACTGGACATCATGTTGCTCACCGCCATAGATGTATAGCTTGACCGTGCCGTAAAGTTGGCCTTTCCCATGGCCGAATAAAACATGGTCTGTTCCTTCGGTTTCCATTCCAAAACAGAAGCTTACTACAATTTGAACACTGAAAACAGGATAGCATATCAATTTTTGTATGAGTGCGAATGAATAAGCACGAGAGCTTGTACGGCGACACTGATATTATTAAATATTTGGAACGCACCGGCCCAAGGTGACGTCATATTACGTGCTTGCCATTTTATGTCATTATTTCATGATAAGGAAAATAGTTTTAAGTTATTTCGTTTACAAAATAATTATATTATTTATAATATTGATAAGTATTTTTTTTGTTGAAATTAAACCTAAACAAGTGTAATTTTGATTTTTGCTTATCTTTGTGTTTGTGGTCAGATTTGCAGAAGTTTGGGTAAAAATAAGCGCATAATACTGGCAATATCTAAATTGGCATTTTTTCCATTTGTTGTCATCCTTGTTGCACGAGAGTGAATTTAATAGTTTGTTTCATTCTACACAGAGATTCCCAAAGGTTGAAGCGAGTTTTGAGTTGCATACGAGCTAAATAATTAATGATAATCCTAGGAAGCAAGAATGGGCGGTTGTTTGATCCGTAATTGTAAAAATCGCGCTGCAAAAGGCGGAATAATTAGACTTTGTTCTTTTCCCAAAAAATTATCATTAGTCATCAGTAGCCAGTCTAGCGTACTTGTATCAATCAGTTATCGTCTGTGTCAAGCACAGAACATTGTCTGTTTCATGTTTCACTGACCTCTATGGTCAGTGTGTACCAGTGTTATATGTACAGGTCTTGTACAGGTATTGGTCTGAGCTCAGAATAAGGAATACAAATAGAAGCCTGACTAAAATAAGAACTGGGCTAATGCATTGTACTCATCTAACGTAAATTACTCCTGTGTGCGAGTGAATGAAACGACGGACCGCACTTACTTTATATTTTTTCCTGGTGTGTCACTAGATTGAACCAAACAAATGTCAGATGGATGTAATTTGGATGTATTTTAAAAATTATAATACCATCAAATTAAATATGTCTCATAATTGTATCGTTGTGTTGTAATATCGTACGTTGCGTGCATCACATCTTACTTTGGTGGCATCGAAATGTCTATTGCATTTTGCGAAAGTTTACAGCTTCACCGAGAGAAATTAAATATTTTGGTGCTCTTCCTCTCAAAATTCGTGAAAGTGTGATTTATTATTGTTTGTGTTGATTGTTTTTTTAACATTGTAATAAAATGTCTTGTGCGATTGAAGGCTGTAAATCGCATACAGGAAGAAAAGAAAACAACAATGAAGCAATATCATTTCATCGGTGAGTTCTGATAGTTTTTATGTTAATAAGTTGCAGGATCATACCTAAAACTCAGTAACAATAATAGTAGTACTTGTAAATCATACTCGTGTTCAATTCTACACCGATATTTGCCTGTTTTATATAGATTTTCTGCCGACTACGAGAGGTTATGTTTTTTCGTATAGTGATGTACTAAAGTCCGTGTGGCAAACTATCGAACATTGGTTCCCGCGGCAGCCGTGCATAAAGGAATAGATTAATGAGAGGTTTTCTTTTTGAGTATTAAAAAAAAAAACATAGTTTCCCAGAACTCTGTAGATGGTGTTGAACTGACTACGTTGCTAGGTGCCAAAGCCGAAACGATTGAAAAAAAAACATTGCGTCACGTCACATACGCTCGTTGGTTGATGACATGTGTGCTGAGCATATTATGTGCGAATGCTTTGTTATGGTCCGTCCAGGTTTAAAATGTACCATGGCTTGTACTCATTGCGCTTTACGACTTTCATCTTTAGGAAAAAGATGTATGCCTCCATTTTTATACAAATCCACAAGGCACAGACTTCTCTTCTTTTTCTCTTGGGACATTTTCTTTCTGGCTTAGAAAACTCATAAAAAGACTGCTAATTATTTTTTTATTTTTCCTTGTTGTTATTATTTATTTATTTTCAAAATGTCATTGTCATGTGATGTGACAATGACATTAATTACTTTTTTATGTACGTTTCGTTTTACGATCTCAAAATTACATCCAAGTGCAATAATCAAAAAATTATGTGACGTTCCGTTCCTGGCAGTAACTTACCAAGTTCAGCGCCATCTATCCAGCGACTAGGGAAGAGTAAAAAAAAAAAGAAAAGAAAATCCCTCATTGCAGCGCGAGTTAAAAGAAAAATAATGCCGAATAAATATCGCTATATTTTTTTGTTACAGATTTCCAAAAAGGGAAGAATTAAAAAGTGAATGGCTTAGACGAATAATTTGACCAAATTGGGCAATTAAAAAAAGCGGTCATATTTGTTCGAAACACTTTACGTCGGATTCTTTTAGACCAAACGAAAATTTAAAATGGAGACTTTTAAAAGCAGATGCCTTACCAACGTTATATTTACCAGATACAGACACATTGGTAACCTTTAAATAATTATGTATTGCATTATCAATCTTGTTTGTAGGTACGTGCTTGTACTATACTATAGTATATTAACTCGATAATTTTTCAATTTTAGGCAACAGAACCAGTACCTATGGATGTCTGTGGTTTAGAAAAGTGCATACTTCTATGTTCGCAAATCGTTACTGCCGTGATCGACTTCACGAAAAAATTCCGCAGATCAAGACATTTTCGTACTTAGTGGTTGACAATAAAAGTACTTTGACAGGGTAGTTCTATCGTGAAATGAATTTTGGGAATGCTTATTGACTTGAACTGCGCATAATTTGATTTCTTATTACAGGTTATTAGGTATTTTAATCGTTCATTATTTGTTATTAGTTTTTATTCAAGATAAGTTGATGTTTATAAGATAGAAATAAAAAAAAAAAATTACCTCTGTAATAATTGCGCTGTCATCGCTCATCATTGACATAATATTATTATTACGAATCCTATAAGTCTATGATTATTAGATTTCTATTGTTGCGATTAATTCTTTCTTCCTTGATTGAACAAAGACGCGACATCAACGAACATCTATTTAATTGAGTAAAGAGGCGACTTAAAAAGTATCCACTTAAATAGTTTACGGTTGTATCTGTGATACAAGCTACATCATTTTTTGTACTAGAAACAAGCACAATTTTGGACTTAACTTATGTACCTACCTGCCTACTATATAGTAATTTGTACTTAATAAACAATGTTATGCTAAACGAAAGATATCCTTTTATTAATTCCTTATTCACACAATATAACATGTGTCCCACTGGGGTAGACAGAGACCACTTTGCTATTAATTCTCTTGGCCTCTGTTCGCGCCACTTCTTGTGGCTCTCATACTGCGGGGTAGTTGTGAATTAATATTTTCAACTGTCATTTTCGCTGCATCTCCACCCGCTTAGTTTTGGACGCAAATCAATCAGTCGTCAATCAGAAGCCTTTCACGCCGGAGGTCTACGCTGATTGCCATTCGACTAGGTCCTACCTAGACCCTACCGCCCGCCATTTTGAGATCGCACCCGCTGTGCGCCTCATTTTCATCTATTACTATTACGAAGAAGATTAGCCGAGAAGAGCGCAACCAGGCACGAAGAGGAAGAAGAAAACCATCTTGGAGAACACCAGAGACTTGGTGGCTCAGGCGAAGCGTGGTTTGTGGTGCATGCAGCTCCTTCCCAAGGTCAGATCTTTCATCTTCGTAATTATTTCTCTTCACTTCCCGCTATTTTTAAAACCTATGGTGATACAAAGCACTGCCGTCATATCGCGTGCTCATTTTTTGGTCCTTCGAGCCGGATCTAGATCCATTTTAGGCCCTTTGATCTGCGATCTATAACCATTTTTTGGTATTTCCAACCGCTATCTTCATGTTCTTTGTCTAAAGAACACGTGAATTCCGCTCTAATTTTCACTCTGCCCGCAGTATTACCCCGCATTCCCGCTCTTATTTGCATTATCTATGCATTAAAACCCCGCATTCGTCAAAATATTAGTGATTCCATTTCCTATATACTGGAAATTATAAATTATCTACAGTGAAATACGCCATTCTGTTAATTTATCCGCTGCGATTATACCATTTGATCATTTCACAGAAAATATTATCTGCCTACCTGCTAATTCTTAATATTATCGAGAGGTACTCGTACACAGGTTCGTCCGCCGCCCGTGTTATCTCTAACTCATTAGCATTATTCTATGTTGTAGTCAGTATAAAACTTTCAATAGTTCTGGTACTTGCCTAACTTTGTACTATATAACATGCCAAATTCCGCAGAAGCTGCAAAATTAAAGATGTCGTATAGTTTAAAGAAGCTTAAAAATAAAAGGCAAGAATTGTTTAATCGCCTTCAGAGAGTTTATGACTTTTCTAAAACCGCTTTAGAGGATGTTTCTTCGGCAGAATTGTTTATGGCCAATGTCGAAACTTTGGATACTGTACGCTCAGAAATTCATGTAATCATAGATGAAATTAATGACACAGAGGTATTGATAAATCCTAATTTTGAACCAAATTATCAAAGTTGGTCAGCTTTTGAGGATCTTTACTCCCATTGCAAATACATCAACCGGAAGTTATCACATTCTTCGAAATCGGCTGACTCTAAAGTTAAAGCTCCACTTGACATGGAATGTCCCAAAAAACCTACTATCAAGCTTCCAAAACTGGAACTCGTTGGTTTTTCTGGTGAAGCTACTATGTGGCCAACATTCTATGAAACATTTAAAACCACGATTCACGATAATCCGGACTTGACCGACAACGAACGAGTACAATACCTGATGGGTAAACTTTCTGGCCGGGCACTTTCGATTTGTTCTGGAATCACACCGAACGCAACTAACTACGACATAATCTGGAAAACACTCGTTTCTACTTTTCAAGACTCGCGTAGTTTAGCCACTACTTATTTGGATCAAATGTTTGAATTTCGCCCTTTAACTACCGCTAGTTCAAAAAACTTGGACTTGTTTTTAGACAAGTTCTGTTCCGCTGTTTCGTGTTTAAAATCACTGAATATTAAAGATCTTTCGGATTTTATCCTTATGTATTTGGCCCTTAAAAAACTTGATGTTGAAACCGCTCGTTCATTTGAAATGTTTAAACGTGGTTCCGATTTACCCCATTATGATGAATTAATATCATTTTTACGTGAACAAACTAAGATACTGAACCGCACTGCACCCGCAATTACCGCTCCCGCTCCGAACCGCTCCGCTAATAATAATAACAACAAAACCGGGTACAGTACCAAGTCAACCCATGCTTTTGTCTCCGCTTCGACCAATAATAATTGTTGTCCGCTATGTAAACAATTAAAACACTATAATTTATATAAGTGTCCCGAATTTGTGAAACTAGATATCGAGAAAAGATTTCAGTTCATCAAATCTAATAACGGTTGCACCAATTGTTTAAGCATTACGCATAACAACTCCGCTTGTAAATCGTCTTATAATTGCCGCCATTGTAATTGTAAACACCATTCGATGTTGTGCCGCAAACAAAATGTGATGAATACTCACACCGCGCTTGGTCAAAATATTACCGTGTCTCCACGCACACATACGCAATCTTCGAGGATGGTGGATCCTGCCGTATCGGCGACTAACACAGAACATATGACTAATGATTCTCAATCCGTACCAACTGCGAGTAATAATATTTCTTTATGTAACTTACAGCCTAACTCGCAGCGTAATGAAACATGCCTTTTAGGTACAATTCAAGTGATCGTGAAAGATTCTAACGGTATGTCTGTCCGTCTACGTGCGCTCTGCGACCCTGCGTCACAATCCAGTTTTTCGACGGTTTCCTGTTGTGAGAAGCTTAACTTAAAATATGAAAAAATTCCCCGCGCTTTTGTTAAGGGCATCGGCTCCTCATCAAACCCAATTAAGGGTGCGACAAACCTTAAATTGTTTTCACGATTTGATGATTCGGTTTCAATTTCGCTTGACACTTATGTAATCGACCGTATTACCGACAACTTACCATCGGTGCAGGTGGATTTGTCTACGCTTTCATATTTAAAAGGTATCACACTTGCTGATGAAACCTTTTACTTACCGGGCGAGATTGATATTCTTATCGGTGCATCTTTATTCGCGGATATCTTGTTATCAGGCCGCGTCTCTGGTCCCCCGGGTACGCCGACGGGATTTCAGACCATCTTCGGTTTTACGCTAATTGGTAATACGCCTGTTTACCAAAATACCGCATGTTCAATTTCGTTATGCTCTTATATGGAGATTGAACCGCCAATAGATTTTATTTTACAAAAATTTTGGCAATTAGAAGAGGTGCATTGTGAACCTGCTTCTAGTCCCGCAAATGATGAATGTGAAAAATTATTTATTAACAATGTGTCACGTGACCCCGCTGGTCGCTATTCGGTTTCTTTACCGTTCGCACGGAATCCTAACATACTAGGAAACTCGTACCATCACGCAAAAAAGTGTTTTATGTCTCTTGAGCGTAGGTTTGTTTCTAACGCAGATTTACGTTCCGAGTATAACAATATAATAAATGAATACCTAACTAAAGGTTACATATCCCCGCTTCATAATGATGACCAATTATCTCTTGGTTATTATATTCCGCATCATCCCGTAGTGCGTGTTGATAAATCAACGACAAAGGTGCGTATTTGTATGAATGCCAGTACTAAGACTGACTCCGCTGATGGTACTCGTGTCTCATTAAATGACACGCTGCACACAGGTGCTAATTTGCAAAACGATTTGTTTTTAATTTTACTTGACTTCCGCTTGTATGAAATCGCTTTTACCTCGGATATCAAACAAATGTTCTTACAAGTTTTGGTTAACGCCGATGATCGCAAATTTCAAAAGTTTTTATACCGCTTTGACACGTGTTCACCGCTTATCGCTTATCAGTTCAATCGCGTCTGCTTTGGACTACGTAGTAGCCCTTTCCTTGCGATGAGAGTAGTCAGGAAACTCTGTGAGGATGGGAGTTCAGCGTACCCGCTCGCCGCTACTGTAGCCGCACGAAACTGTTACATGGACGACATCTGCTATAGCACGCCCACCGTGCAGGGCTCCTTACAGCTCAGAGATGAGCTGGTAGGATTGCTTAAGGCCGGTGGCTTTGAGCTCGTCAAGTGGTCTAGTAACTGTCAACAGTTACTTGATACACTGCCTGATACTCACCGCTTAAATTCTAGTAAGAATTTTGAAGAACAAACTCAAACTCTTAAAGTTCTTGGCTTACAGTGGTCGCCTGATTCTGACGAGTTCTCTTTTACTGTATCGCTAGATAGTCGCCCATGTACTAAACGCAATGTTTTGTCCGTGATAGCACGTCAGTACGACGTCCTCGGCTTTACCGCTCCTGTGATCTTGTACGCAAAATTACTCTTGCAGAAAATCTGTATTTTAAAATTAGACTGGGATGAAACACTACCCTCTGATATTGCGCAGATTTGGCAAAACTATTTGAAGGAGCTACCTGTTTTGCGGGATTTACGTATTAAACGCCACTTAGACGTGTTCCAAAATTCGAAAATTTCGATAATATCATTTGCAGACGCAAGTGAACGTGGATACGGATGTGTCGTATATATTAGAGTACAAGATGACTCAGACACTTGCACTAGCATTCGGCTGGTATGCGCAAAGTCAAAAGTCTGTCCACTCAAGACCGTCAGTGTCGCCCGCCTTGAGCTTTGTGCCTCGTTACTCATGTCGAAATTAACTCGTCGTGTAGTTGACGCTTATAAAATACGTCACAATATTGAACGTATTTACTGTTTTACCGATTCTATGGTAACTTTACACTGGATACATTCCTCACCGCACAGGTTTAAAACCTTTGTCGCGACGCGTATAACAAAAATAATATCCGCTATTCCCGCTGAATGTTTTTACCATACAGCTGGTTCTCAAAACCCGAGCGACTGTCTTTCCCGTGGTCTCACTCCCACGCAGTTGATGAGTCACCCGCTCTGGTTCACTGGACCTGCTTGGCTTTATCTGGACGCTAAAGAGTGGCCAATCAAAACAATAGAATCAGCTTCTATTGAAGAAAACTTGCCGGAATCAAAAACAATTTCTCTTCCCGCTTTTAGTAATGAAGAACCGCATCCACTTCTTTCTCTTTCGGAAAGAATTTCGTCATGGCTTGTGCTTTTACACACAATCATTTACATCTACCGATTTTTACGTATTTTACCGCGCTCTAATATTTTTACCGCTACCGATATGGATTTCGCTGAAGTTGCATTGATTAAAGCTCTTCAAGCATTTTATTTTCTTGATGAAATAAAAAGATTAAAGTCAAATAAACTTTGTTCTCCCGCTTTAAATCGACTATCGCCATTTTTAGATAAAAATGGATTGTTACGCGTTGGTGGTCGACTTCGCAACACAGACATGACGTTCGATCAACAACACCCTGTGTTGTTACCTCGTAAAAATCATATTGTCGAATTGATTATCATTCATTATCATCGCAAAAATTGTCACACTGGACCAGTGGCTTTAATGTCAATAATCCGCCAAAAATTTTGGATACTTTCCTGTCGAAATATTGTTCGTCGCGTAATACATAGCTGCAATTATTGTTTTAAGGCGAAGCCGAGACAAACCTTCCCTTTCATGGCAGATTTACCATCATGCCGCGTTAATGAGGCTAAAGCTTTTGTCCACTGCGCTGTGGATTATTGTGGTCCTATCAGTATCACTCCGTATCGAAAACGTGGAGTCCGTCCCGTCAAATGTTACCTCTGCATATTTGTATGCCTGGTGACTCGTGCAGTTCACGTTGAATTGGCAACTGATCTTAGCACGAACACTTTTCTTTCCGCGTTCAAACGTTTTTTATCTAGACGTGGAGCAGTGTCTTTCGTATATTCAGATAATGCTACGAACTTTGTAGGCGCTAGAAATGCCCTCTCAGAAATTTACAATTTGACAAACTCCGAAGAATTTAAAACGTCTTTCGCGAATGAACTTGCCGATCATAGAATACAATGGAAATTTAATATTCCACGTAGCCCACATTTTGGGGGACATTATGAGATATATGTCAAAGGATTTAAGACGCATTTGCATAGAGTAGTAGGTACTCAACTGTTGACCTACGAAGAATTATTAACTGTAGTTACGCAAATAGAATGTGTCATAAATTCTCGTCCGCTTACGCTGCTGAGTGAAGATCCATCTGAACTTAGCGCGTTAACTCCTGCACATTTTCTGATGTCAACTCCTTTAAAAGAATTACCCGCTTGTAAGGTGGCTGATGAGCCAGTTAATTTATTACGTCGCTACGCGTTGCTTGATCAAATGGTAGAATCGTTCGCAAGGCGATGGAAGAATGATTATCTCCATCTTCTCCAGTCTAGAGGAAAATGGAATACACCTTCCAACCCAATCAAAATTGGATCTGTTGTCGTTGTAGTTACCGATAACACTCCACCGCTTCAATGGCCGCTCGGTGTTATTGTAGCTGTATACCCTGGCAAAGATAATGTCATTAGGGTAGCTTCTGTCAAAACGACGACAGGTGTTTACAAACGACCTGTCGTGCGTCTTTGCCCTCTCCCATCTCAATAACTCCTTTCTTTGCCCCCGCTTCAAAATTTCGTTATTCTCTGTCTTATTTTTACTTTTCTATTCTTATTTTAAAACCAATGGTTTTAACGCCGGGGGCAAATGTTCGCGCCACTTCTTGTGGCTCTCATACTGCGGGGTAGTTGTGAATTAATATTTTCAACTGTCATTTTCGCTGCATCTCCACCCGCTTAGTTTTGGACGCAAATCAATCAGTCGTCAATCAGAAGCCTTTCACGCCGGAGGTCTACGCTGATTGCCATTCGACTAGGTCCTACCTAGACCCTACCGCCCGCCATTTTGAGATCGCACCCGCTGTGCGCCTCATTTTCATCTATTACTATTACGAAGAAGATTAGCCGAGAAGAGCGCAACCAGGCACGAAGAGGAAGAAGAAAACCATCTTGGAGAACACCAGAGACTTGGTGGCTCAGGCGAAGCGTGGTTTGTGGTGCATGCAGCTCCTTCCCAAGGTCAGATCTTTCATCTTCGTAATTATTTCTCTTCACTTCCCGCTATTTTTAAAACCTATGGTGATACAAAGCACTGCCGTCATATCGCGTGCTCAGCCTCCTTCCAAAGCAAGAGGATGTCACCAGAAAGGTCGGTGCCTCCTGCATTCTCTTTTTTTTCACACTTTGATACGAGTACGATATGATGTGTGGTAAGGAGATTGGTCGCAGTTCATTTCGATTTGTTTTATTTATCGTAGTCAAAAATCGACATTGTTACATCACTAGCAAAGCAACGAACTAGTGACAACCTACCTAATTAAGAAAAAACTAATACATATCCATCTCTCTCTAACGCACTAAAATGTCGTAAGAAAATCAAGGATAGGTGTCTGTCTCCGCGTATTATTTTAGCCAGGTTTCTATTTGTATTCCTTATTCTGAGGGTCTGAGGTACAGGTGCTTGCCACAAAAAAAAAAAAATGTCTGTGGCTATACCCTCAGAATAAGGAATACAAATAGAAGCCTGGCTAAAATAATACGCGGAGAAAGATACCTGTCCTTGATTTTCTTACGACTTTCTAGTGCGTCAGAGAAAGATGGATATGTATTAGTTTTTTCTTAATTAGGTAGGTTGTCACTAGTTCGTTGCTTTGCTAGTGATGTAACAATGTCGATTTTCGACTACGATAAATAAACCAAATCGAAATGAACCACGACCAATCTGCTGTGGTAAGCACATTATATCGTATCAAAGTGTGAAAAAAAGAGAATGCAGGAGGCACCGACCTTTCTGGTGACATCCTCTTGCTTTGGAAGGAGGCCAAGAGAATTAATAGCGAAGTGGTCTCTGTCTACCCCAGTGGGACACATGTTATATTGTGTAAATAAGGAATTAATGAAAGGATATCTTTCGTTTAGCATAATATTTTTTATTAAGTACAAATTACTATATCGTAGGCAGGTAGGTACATAAGTTAAGTCCAAAATTGTGCTTGTTTCTAGTACAAAAAATGCTGTAGCTTGTATCAGAGATACAACCGTAAACTATTTAAGTGGATACTTTTTAAGTTGCCTCTTAACTCAATCAAATAGATGTTCGTTGATGTCGCGTCTTTGTTTAATCAAGGAGGAAGGTATTAATCGCAACAATAGAAATCATAATAATCATAGACTTACAGGATTCGTAATAATAATATTATGTCAATGATGAGCGATGGCAGCGCAATTACTACAGAGGTAATTTAATTTTTTTTATTATTTCTATCAAATAAACATCAACTTATCTTAAATAATAACTAATAACAAATAATGAACGATTAAAGTACCTAATAACCTGTAATAGGAAATTAAATTATGCGCAGTTCAAGTCAATAAGCATTCCCAAAATTCATTTCACGATAGAACTACCCTGTCACTTTTATTGTCAACCACTAAGTACGAAAATGTCTTGATCTGCGGAATTTCTTCGTGAAGTCGATCACGGAAGTAACGTACAAGTTCTGAACAGGCCTTTCAGAACGATTTGCGAACATAGAAGTATGCACTTTTCTATACCACAGACATCCATAGGTACTGGTTCTGTTGCCTAAAATTGAAAAATTATCGAGTTAATATACTATAGTATAGTACTAGCACGTACCTACAAACGAGATTGATAATACAATTATACATAATTATTTAAAGTTTACCAATGTGTCTGTATCTGGTAAATATAACGTCGGTAAAGCATCTGCTTTTACATGTCTCCATTTTAAATTTTCGTTTGGTCTAAAAGAATCCGGCGTAAAGTGTTTCGAACAAATATGACTGCTTTTTTAATAAGCCGTTCACTTTTTAATTCTTCCCTTTTTGGAAATCTGTAACAAAAAAATATGGCAATATTTATTCGGCATTATTTTTCTTTTAACTCGCGCTGCAATTAATCTGCGGTATTATCCTTTATGCACGGCTGCCGCGGGAACCAATGTTCGATAGTTTGCCACACAGACTTTAGTACATCACTATGCAAAAAAACATAACCTCTAATAGTCGGCAGAAAATCCATATAAAACAGGCAAATATCGGTGTAGAATTGAACACAAGTATGATTTACAAGAACTACCATTATTGTTACTGAGTTTTAGGTATGATCCTGCAACTTATTAACATAAAAACTATCAGAACTCACCGATGAAATTATATTGCTTCATTGTTGTTTTCTTTTCTTCCTGTATGCGATTTACAGCCTTCAATCGCACAAGACATTTTATTACAATGTTAAAAAAACAATCAACACAAACAATAATAAATCACACTTTTACGAATTTTGAGAGGAAGAGCATCAAAATATTTAATTTCTCTCGGTGAAGCTGTAAACTTTCGCAAAATGCATTAGACATTTCGATGCCACCAAATTAAGATGTGATGCACGAAACGAACGATATTACAACACAATGATGAGACATATTTAATTTGATGGTATTATAATTTTTAAAATACATCCAAATTACATCCGTCTGACATTTGTTTGGTTCAATCTAGTGACACACCAGGAAAAAATATAAAGTAAGTGCGGTCCGTCGTTTCATTCACTCGTACACAGGAGTAATTTACGTTAGATGAGTACAATGGCTAATGCCCAGTTCTTATTTTAGCCAGGTTTCTATTTGTATTCCTTATTCTGAGGCTATACCTGTTTATTGGTCTGAGGGCTGGGCTATACGGTATTTTTAATTTGCTGCGTTTTTCCACTCTAATGCCAAATCTTCGCTACTTGAAGTAAACACATAAGTACTTAGCTCAATTATTATCAACAAATAAAACATTATGTTTACAGGTATACTTCTCAATAAGCATCGTGACAATGGGCCATTTCATTGAAGTGGAACAAAGGTATCTCTCTGGAGAGATGACCGAGCCAGAGTCTGAAAGCTTTTTGGAACCCGAGAAGATAACACCGAGTAAGTATATGGATTTCGTAGCACGATGCCTACTTTCACGCTTAGTTGACTTTTCAGTATTTTCAAGTAATCGGTAGCACAATGCCATCATTTTGAAACCACCATGTATTAAATCGCACTATGCCTACTTTTTTATTTTTTCAATGCATGTGCTCGTAAAGGCCCACTTTTTATGCATCAAAACCGAACAGAAAGTCGATTATTTTGCCCTAGGGCTTTATTATTATTATTATTTTTTTTTTTTTCAATGGTTGGCTAACCTGCAGCCTTTCTTGTGTACCATAAATGTCATACTTTTTTTCCACTGTTTAACAGCTCTGGATACAGTCCTTTTGAGCCAATTACAATTTAAAGTTCACAGAATTATATTTGTTTTATTTCCTCACACTATGCATTGAAAAACGTAGTATGATACACGGGCGTAAGAGCAATAAATTACTTGGTTACGTTTAAAACACTCGCTACGCTCGTGTTTTAAATCGTACTCGTAATTTATTCCTTTGCGCCCTTGTTGCATAAACTACTATTATCGCAACATCGCAGTTTGCCAACTTTATGATTTTACTTTTGAAATGCAACGTCTGTCTGCTGGTCTGTAAGGAGAGAAAACCACTGAATTGATTTTATGCAGCTGTCATTCATAAACCACATGAGGAAAGCCTTAGCCTCTTAGGGTATGTATCATCACGCTGTTAATGACAGGAGCTGAGCAGAGACTATCTTATTTATTATGTCAAATCAATTATTACTGGTCATCAATCTATCACATAAACAGTATTTTACAGTAAAATACAGCAAGGGTTCCGTAGTACCTAAAAAGTACAAAAGGAACCTTTATGGTGAGACTCCGTTGTCCGACCATATGTCACGCTTGATAGCATAGCACCGTCAAAACTAAAGATTTGAAAGACACAATAATAGCATTAACTTGCTCACATAAGACGATGTAAAACTTACGAGGATGATAGCCCAAAAACCTCATTCGAGCGCTATCTGCCGGACCTTAGCTAAATTCCCGAGATCTTAGCTAAGTTACGTCTTTTTCTATATCCTGCGACATCAATTTAATGACGTGCTCAGAAAACTAAACCACATGCTTTACTAACCAACCTAACCATGTAGATGAACTTATGTCCCATGGGTATTTTTCGCTTTCCCACAGAATACGATGAGCCAGGTATTAAAAGTTTATATAGAGAATTGTTTTTTTTTTTCGCGTTGTTTGCTTCAGTCGTTTTTCGATGGAATTGGTTCAGTATGATCGTTAGAGCATGTGGTTTAATTTTGTGAGCGCGTCACTCTGTATACAATAACATGTATAGACGTTTCTTTCAAAATAATTTATACTTGGTTATGTTTTGTTAAACTGTAAGTGAAGGGAGGGGGGAGGTAGAGTTTTTAAGGCGATATGTAAACGTTTTAGCGTCCATGTTACTCCATATGCGAAAAAAACCTCAGTGCGAGAGGGATGGATTCGTGGAAAAGTAGCAAAAAGTCGGTTTTTTACTAATATAAAATGTACTAAAGTTGCTATCAAAATTTCGTTTAACCAGCGGGCCTATTGTGTATCTCTAGTTGCCTTCTGGACTGGGTGTCTATCATCAAAAACATAGATATACTATCGAATTCCGATGTCCTAAGGATATTTTCGCACTTGAAGTGACGACACAGATTGTTAATAGTTCAATACCCACTAAAAGCAATTTTGAAATTTCAGTTTTTAGCTATGTTTTTGATGATAGGCACCTCGTGCAGTTGGCAACTAAAGATACACAATAGGGGGGCAGGTCCTAGATAACGTTAAAACCCATCTAATAAAATATAACTGCAGTCCGTATGTCATTCTAAATCGTCAAACCAGGAGAATTGGTTTCGAAAACGACCTCATTTCAATAAATATCTCCATCGAGCCGAATTTCTCCAATCGCGTTTCTGTTTTAACAGATCCCTAGAAAAAGATTCCAAAAATAATATACTGTTTTATCAAAATAATACATTATTCACTGAAGTAGATATGCATGTTCTTAAAGTGTCAATTTTTTTCTGTAGCGCCGGCGGAGCTGCTGGCAAAAAGCTAAATAGTTTATTTAGAAAACGATTGTATTGCGTAGTTGTACATACTGACATTGTGATACAAAACTAGGGCGTTTCGTTACAATTTATTACATATAATAAATAACCAATCGCTACAATAAGGTCTCAAATAACGATAAAACGGAGAATCGGATGAATCAGTTAGTTTTGGTCAAGTTCTCAAGTTATCAGTAATTGATGTGTCCATCTTGCAGCTTTCTGTATTTTTGCACAAGTTATTAATGAAAAAATACACAATATACATAGTATCTATCTATCAAAGATAATCAATGATTATGACAATTAATTACATAGGATTAGTGTAAGATACATACTGTAGGTTATGAAAAGACAAATAAAATTTAACGATGCCATACATGCTATATTGATAATATAAAAAAAATACACAACTTTCCCACCGAAATTCGTATAATCCGGATTAATTTTGAATACCAATAACACGGTGAATATTTTTTATTGATGGGCACCACCAAATGAAATAGTATATGTACAACCCGTCTCAAATATCTAGGCACGCCCGCTCCCTCAAAGGTTCTTCGTACTTTTCCGGGTAAACTGAGGTACCGAGATATTTCCCAAGGGTAGTAGTTATTCTATCATCTATTCACTGTGTGTGATAGTTGTCATCTGTTATCTTTTGTCAATCACTAGAAATGCTGCCAACAAAACAAGTTTCTTAAAAATCAAGTCCTCTAAAAAGGCCGCTTTGTATGAATCATACTATGATTCCGTTCTATAGCTGTCTCTTTTGCACGCGTGAAATAACTCTGACTCCATTCTACTTTCAAATCATTTTATGATTCACCCAAGTCGGCCTTTTTAGATCCCCAGGTGTCTACCTTATTTAGGCATCACTACATCGTCATGGGACTCTTGCTAGCTTTTCTTGAATCTTCTTGATTGAAATGTGCTAGCAATATTCATTATGGTATATATTTTTTTCTAACTTTACAGTTCCACTTTTTGCTCCATAGACTATCTATTTCTGAATATAGACTGTGCATGCAACGCGGAATTAATCGGGGATTTAGCGGGAAGCCGTCAAAGGGATTGCATGAAGTAATTTGTGGTTTTATTTTTGAAATAATGTTGAATATTAATTAATGTAAGAGACAGCTAGCTCCATAATGAACTAAAGTTATTTATTATTAATGTTAACTCTGAAAATTTTCATTGCAAAGATTGAAATATTTAAAGGAAACTCACGAAATTCTAAAGAATTTTGTTTCTTAGTTGTATCGGTATAACTTCAACATCCAATATAGGAAAAGATATGCACTCTACGTACGAATTGACCGCCCAGAAACATTTGTTACAGATGTTGTCCAAAAATATGACGAAAGGTCCTGATAAATTTGTATTGCGACTAATGGATAGAATTTGAGCACCACATATCGAAGTGCTACGGAACTCAAAATAAATAACACATATTTAAATATTTTTAAATACCAATTTTTAAACGCACGAATAAAGAATGCACATCCGAATTTACATGGCTTTAAATTGTTAAGAGGATGGCCTTCCCCAGCAACTTTTTTATTACCCGTCCAGCACAGTAACTCCGATGGCAAAGACCTTTTTACTTTTGATAGAGGCAATTATATGTTGGCTCAATTAGCCTCTTTTTCTTGGACGCGTAATACTAATGAATACACAGCGAAACAAAAAATTGGTGGGTTTTAAGCTAATACTGAAATATTTTGCAGGGAAAAATTTAAGTAGAATCCCTTCATATTTCTATTACTTATTTTATATAAAAAAAAGTTGATCTCGTAACCGCGTCCTTGAAACGAACTTTTGAAAACAAAAAAAAATAGGGTGGTAAACATTTTTTTGTCCAAATTGAGCTGCTCAATCTGACTTTACTGTAGGTGTATACAGCCTTAAGACCCCTGCCATTACATAAACGAGTTTAAATTTTAGTATTCAAAACCAGCTATGAGTTTCTACTAGAACATTCAGTACACGTCAGTACGCCACCAAAAAGCCTTGATAACAAAATTTATTGTTAACTTTTTTATCTCTGACATCATTCCATGAACAGCCCTAGACCTATATAGTCGAACTGATAATTTCGCTTCAGGTAGAAATTGGTATTTTGAAATGTCAAAAGCGTGTAATAAATGTTTCCCCTGAGGCAGTGTTAGACCCACAGAATTATTAATAAGGAATAGAAATGCCATGAAAGCCGTGACTGCGACGCACCGATTTGAATACGTTAAGACATAACCCGTGGGCCTCTCATTTCTCAACATATTGTAAAAATTGTGTATTGCAGCGTTGCAAATTGTTCTAACTCTTCAAATAACGCAATTAAGACATCTAAAGGAATTTCATTTCACTCGTAAGTAATTTAAACATGTATTTACTGTGATATTTACAGAATAAACTTTACGGTAGATAAAATTTTAACCATACCATGAGATATTTATGGTTGTAGCCAGTAGCGTTGAAATTAGACAATATTTTGTCCATTGCAGGTTATAAAGAGTGTCACACATCGAGTTAGAATATTAATACTGCAATGTCTATATTTTTTCAAACATTATCAACACGGACCTAACTGTGTCATAGTACGGCCGCTGGTCATAGCATTTTACAGAGATTTTACACATATGTATAATAGCTTGGCACAGTGCCATGACGTGTTTGGTATTTTACATCTAAGCCTCATAGAAATACGGTGTTATTTTGGCTGTATGAAGACGGGTGAATCTGACGGGTGGCCCACCATGCCCGGGACCGATTGATGGCGGTAAATCCATTCCCAATTGCAGGTCTTCGCATAAAGTAGACTGGATACGGCAGCAGCGTAACTGGTGCGAGGGTTTTGGCACTACGCTTACCAAACCGCCAGACCAGCGTATGTGGATATGGGCCTTTCTTCCAGGAGGACCGAAAAAAGTGGCAAAATCTTGGAAAGGATGTCCAGTAGTGGACGAACCAGGCTGATGGATGTGTAATGAAAACTATTTTGTAATAGCATAAATAGACCTTCTTGCTGCTAGCCTGGGAAATATCGACCGAGGGGGAAGAGACAGAGTGGACGGATGTCAGACAGATTTTGGGAGAGAGGTTAGAAGGAAAATGGAGAGAAAAAAGGAGCCCTTGGCATAGCAATCCCTGTTACTGGTTCCCTCGACATATCGGAAATTGGAAATACCGACCAAATATTTTCTTGCCTTGTTTGGTGCATATCGCTTCCAGTGGAGATCTTGACGTTGATCTCCACTGCGTTTCAACAGAAGGAATATCTGAAGGAAATTAGAATCCTGGCTCCGCCAACCACCGCTGCAGCCTCTTCTTAGCCAGCTCCAGCCGGATTGTACTTAGTGGAAGTGTTTACTTGTTATGTTTAATTGTTCTCTTTAGATAGTTTTTAATTTAAATTTCATCATCATTAAATTTTCACCATTATCATAGGAAGTGTGATTTTATTAAAAACCCACACCTCACTTAGTAACATCTGGCACCCAACGTATAATAGATTGCACTTCCTATTTTAATACCATTTTCATATTTTCTCAGTAACTAGGTCATTGTATAAACTTCATATTCATTGCACATTCATCATGGATGTAAAATTTCTTCAGCAAGACGAGGTAGCTTTTGAGCTTTCTGTACGGGGCATTGACGGGATAAGCAGCAGTGACACCGCACTTAAGATTTTAGAAATAGTAATGGATCTTGAAACCAATGAAAAAGTAAAATTTAACCCGTCATTGCCAAGTTGTAGCCCGTCTACAAATGTTCAAACAGAATTACAGACATGTGCAAAGAGATTTAATAGCCTGCACACTAGTCTGCTACTGGGTGTATAATCTCGGTTTCCTGGGTTGGTTAAAAGACATTGGTTTGAAGGAACAAACCTTAAAACTCTAAGAGTGGTCATCGCAACAAACGAACATATGTTTCGATGTTCCAATAAAATTACGGGACAAATAAAACATTTTGACTAGTTATGTGTGTAAATGTGCAAAGAGAGTTATAACAAAAATAAAAAAATAAATAAGTTTTTAATTTTTTTTTCAAAGTTTACACGCCATGCACCATGTTACTTGTACACCATGTTTAATATTTTTTTTAAGCTATTTGTGTAAATGTGCAAAAAGTGTTATAAAAAATTATACATATAACATACATATATATACAGACATATAACATATACATATACATACATATATATATACATATACATTGCACATATTTAGTTTATAAAGGATTTTTTTTTTCATAGAATATACGCCATTTTAGGACATGGTTTTCATTATTTTGGTAAATAAATTAACCATTATCTTTTTATGATTTTTTAAAGAATTGTCCGATATCATGTCACCTGAGAATTGTAGACATTATACGGATTGTGATGGGTGATTCCTTATAAAAAAAGTGCTTTGTCTCTGTCTGTGTACTCATCTGTCATCCATCTGTCAAATCAGTCGGAAGCAAGTTATTATAAATTTATCTTGATAGCAAAGGACACATTTCTCAAGTGACGTCACACGAAGGCAAATGGAAATTGCAACTTTTTCGTAAAAATATTCATCATCATGAGGTTTTTTAGACCAAAACTTCGAAAATACGGCTTATTAAACCTAAGCCTCGAAATGGTTTCCGAATTAACACACCTTAACATAATTTAACCTATGCCAATTCTGCGTGCGTGCATGTTAAAGTCCCCGCAAGTACATGAATTCCCAAATTTCATAAATAAAATTGTATTAGTGCAAAAATCACTATTTTTATCACTGACTGATTGTATCACTCACCCACTCAGTCACTCATATTAAACCTAAACCACTACCAGGTAACTTGGAACCTTGAAATTTGGCATAAAGGTGACCTACCAATTGAGCTCATACAAAGGAAAAATGCAAAAAAAAATTCCAGAAATTATTTGTGACCAACTTAATTAGACCCTTTTGATACATAGAGTTTAATAGATCGTAAGTATACTGTATACAGTGTGTCCCTCGTAAAAGTGCACATCCGAAAGTGGGTGAAACTAGATCTAAATATATCGACAAAAACAAAGTTTTTTTTTTTTTTTTAACTTTTTTTTTATCTTGAAAAAATTATCCACCTGGGTATCTTTGTATGGGACGCGAGCGCAGTGCCTATGGTTAACCGCTCGTAGAAAATATTGTATTTATGATAGAATGTTGTATTTTTTTTTGTTAGAAAGATAATAGAATAGGCAATGATAAATAGGAATAAAAGTATAGTAAAACGGGGACATTATTTTGAAAAAATTGACTATAATTGGAAAAAAAGACGGAAAAATTAAAGAAATAATCTTTTAGGATATTATTTTTATGGTAATGGTAGTTGATTATGTTTTGTTTTTGATTTGGTATAGGACGTCTATTTTTTAAGGATTATAACAGTTTTATTTCATTGCATTACTCGTGGTAGATCAAAAGTTATGACATATTTTATACATAGTCTCCACGGTAGGCAAAAAAAAATTTAAAACGTAAATTTACAAAACAAAGATTTTCTAAAAAAAAAAAACATTTTTTTGTTGATAAAATAAGGTCTAGTTTCACCCCTTTTCGGATGTGCACTTTTAGGAGGGACACACTGTACATAGAACTTGGCAAGTTTTCATGGTTTGCAATGTTTATGTAACCATTTAAAGTTTACCTGTGAAAACTTGCAAAGTTCTACATATTCATTAGCAAGGACCCTAACAAACATTCTTTTAAAACAAGTGAAGAAAGTTTTTATTTTTGCAGAAAGTACATTTTTGAAGTTTTGCATGACTGAAGGAACCGCCGTAAACCTCGGCACCCAATTGGATCTCAATTATTTTTTTTCGGTTTAAGGCGCTTAATATCGCCAAATAGGTACGTTCTAAAGCCTACTCCTCTTTTATGGCCAAACCAAAAATATTGAAAAAATGTAATATGAATTATCAACTCTAGGACAACATATGCAACATTTTTCTTTTTCGTACGACCAAAACTTCTATATGAAAAATTGTTTTAGCTGAATGGTGTTTTTTGGCTTGAATTCCCTACTGCTCCTAAGCGGCTTGGTTGATTTAATTCATTTATACTTTGATAAATAGATAAACTTGATAGCCATAAACATAACATAGGATTATTCAATCATACAATCACGTCTATGTGAAAAGTATTATTTTCTCCTATTTCGCCCTATCAAGGACGCAGCACGCGTCGTAACAGCCACCACGCATTATGCGCTGATATGAACGTTATTTCAATGTCGTTTCCGTCGATATTCGTACAGACAAACATCGAGCTGCTAATTTGGCGACGGTAATCGCCTTAACTTGACAATCCTGCGGTGCCATTGCACTGAACTCAGCCTCTTTTTCACTTTTATGTTTTTGATGGTATTATCATCACGCCCAGCCCCAAGTCAGTTACTACGGGAGGTCAACATCGATCCGTGATACTGTTCACTTACCAAAATCCAGTATGAATTTAGCTGCATAAATTAATGTCACCTTATACAATTTTGTTAACGAAAAACTGGTGATAGTACTCGTCCATATAAACAACTTTTACTATGAAGCCAACCCTGAAATCGTGAAAAAAAAAATCTGCTGTTTCATACATTTAGGTCGAGTAGGTATTTAACTTTTCTATGGAACAGCTGTTTTTTTTTTACGATAGCAGGGTTGGCTCCATAGTAAAAGTTGTTTATATGGACAAGTACTATCACCAGTTTTCGTTAGCAAAATGACTTAAATTTCACGTTGTATATGAACAATGGAAGCTTTTAATCGAATCTGTTACTGTCTTCACGAATTAAAGTGTCACCAATGTGGTCGCTAGAAGAGGGGGACGCTGCGTGCCACCCACACCTTCACGCAGCCTCCCCCACCTTCACGCAGCCTCCCCCACCTTCACGCAGACTCCCCCTCCCTGTCTTGATCTTAATTAAACTTGAGATAACGAAAGGCAAACTTTAAAATTTATCCTTTGAAGAAAGTTCAACTCTCTAATACTTGCATTACAAACGTTTTGATTTTAATACATACCAAAGCAGTTAGTAATTAATAAAAAAACCGGCCAAGTGCGAGTCGGACTCGCGCACAAAGGGTTCCGTACCACCACACAATACGGGTACGGCACCCTAACAACATAAATTTAAATAAATCCACTTGCAGTTAAGGACATCACTGATTCATTCATGATATTTGAATATTACAAAGTACACATGTTACTAAAACTAAATTGCAACAAAATAAATAGTAATAATAAAAACTCTGTCTAAATTTTTTTAATAATTATGTCAATACATTCGGTAAAAATTAATACAACTATTACTTGCAAATCACAAAATTATTTACAATTCGTCAATCGAATACGAGCATTTCTTCAACAAAAAACGTTTCAATTCATTTTTTAATATGCATCCAACTTAACTTGACACCAAGGGCCTTAGCATCGCCAAATGGGTACTTTCTAAAGCCTACTCCTCGTTTATGGCCGAACCAAAAATATTGAAAAACTGTGTTATGAATTATCAACTTTAAGACAACATATGCAACATTTTTCTTTTTCATACCACCAAAACTTCTATATGAAAAGAAATTTCTACCGAATGATGTTTTTTTGGTTTAAATTCCCTACTGCTCCAAAGCGACTATGTCGATTTAATCCATTTATGCTTTGAGCAATAGATAAACTTGATAGCTATAAACATAACATACCATTATTCAATCGAACAATCACGTCCATGTGAAAAGTATAATTTTCTCCTATTTCGCCTTCTCAAGGACGCAGCGAGCGTTGTAACAGCCACCACGCATTGCGCGCTGATATAAACGTTATTTCAATGTCGAGCTGCTAATTTGGCGACGGTAATCGCCTTAAACTCTATGCAGCTAATTAAATTGGTCTGGTTAACTTTCTAAATAATGAAATATTTGTAATTTTCAGATTTTTCTTCGTGTAAACGAAATTTCAAGTTTCTAAGGCAACTGGAAGTGCCTTATAGGCTTTCATGGTAAGCAAATTTGTATGAAATTGATTATGTAAAGTACAATACTAGTTAGATGATGATGTTAGATGTAGCATTATGCGCGTGCCATAGTTATTTTTTGTGTATTTCCCCTTATGGATTATTTTATTATACTCGTACTACATTAAAACCGACCTGTAATAAGTGTATCTGATATACCTAAATTACATAAATAAATAAATTTCATTTCATTTCATGACGTGGCAACAAGAATAAAGTATGGCTTCATTCTATGAGGAAACTCAACAAACGTGGTCCAAAAAAGATGTATAGTACGTTATTTATACGGTGCTAACTAGTTAGTCATTGTTAAAAAAAATTGGGAATTCTTACTTCACCAGTGTATACATCAAATAAATGTGTATCTTTGTTAGAAAAAACACCGATCTTTTTCGAAAAGTCCGAGACGTCTGTAAAAAATAACTGCGAGATAAGACAATGAATAAAGCCGATTCTGAAGGCTTTAATTTTAGTTTTAGTGCTGTCAAAACTAAATTTTTTCATTGCAAAATAGTCCTTAGTTATAAGGAACAGACGTTAAATTACTTTGGAAAATTTCATGTTTTGACAGCACTATAACTAAATTTTAAGCCTTCACAATCAGCTTTATTAGGCTTCTGTATGAATCATGCAAATTAAAACAATCACACAGTAAGAAAAACGTCTATCAAATGGCAGTAAAGGTTTTAATATGAGATACCTGATAAATTAAAGGATATACAGCTAATCATTAAAAAAACCGGCCAAGTGCGTGTCGGGCCACGCGCAGTGTAGGGTTCCATAGTTGCCCTGCACAATATGCGGACTTCTTCTCCAAGTACATTTTATAAGTTTGTTGACTAATACAGATCCCGCCAAACTTCTAGTACGCTCGGAAGTTACTCTTCCCAAGAACGGCCCTTACATTTTGTTCCTGCTGATGCGAATCGCCCCGTGTTCAGAAGGGACTAAAAGTTTGGCGCGATATGTAATCGTTACCTTGTAAAGCCTACTTAGCTGTGATAGTTTTCCTTTTAATTTCGGTATGTACACTACTGCCGTGATTTTTTTACGTCTCCAAATACAACCGTTTCGCTGGCAGGGGGGGACACTTGACTCTAACAAAAATTAACACTTTTAAGCTAAATATTTCGCAAACGGAACCCTGGTTTGAAAAATCGTCTTGTCACACCCCCAACATTTTTAATTACCTATCCAACGACACCCCACACTAGGGGATAGACGAGAAAAAAAAATCATCCCCACTTTACGTGTAGTGGAGGTGCCCTAAAAAAAAATCTTTTTCAAATTTTTACTGTACCACTTTATTGGCGCAATAAATATGTATACCCATGCCAAATTACAGCTTTCTAGTACTAATAGTCTCTAAGCTAAGCCGCGGGCAGACAGACAGACAGACGGACATGGCGTATAAGGGTGTTGTTGACTACGGAAACCTAAAAATGTTCATTCTTGGGTTTTAGACAACGATTTTAAGATAAAGATGATAATTTAGTGATTGTGTGTAAAATATTGTAAATAATAATGAATAATAGAATTAAAACTGTATATAATTTTAAGTTTGTACGCTCATATACATAGGTAAGGGCAGATTTTTGTGGTACTTAAATAAAACATGTAAAACAATAATCATACAAATAAAATCTTTAAATACCTTTTTCACTTCTCATGCTCGTAAAGTTCTTGTTTATGCTTGCTATAAGCGGACTAAAACTACGTTTTATGCTCTAGTGCATAAAAGTGTTTACTTCTTCTAAGAACGTACATACAGCCTACAACATCATAGAAAAATCTTTTTAAAACTCAATAATGGTGGAAGAAAATAAAAAAAATATACTTTGGCGGGAAAGAGCTGTTGTTTTTCCTCAATAGGTACATATATTAAGTTGTTTATTTAAATTTGCATTAAATATTACCTACTGAATGTTAAATATGTCATTTGCTAGCAATATCACTGTTTCATTTCCTCGCAATCGAAGCGAAAAGCAGAGTGTATAACTCTGGCATAAAACCCATTTTATCCTCGACTCAATATATGCCCTCGCCGTTCGGCTCGAGCATATAAACGTCTCGGATTAAATGGATTGTTTTATGCCCTTGTTGTACAATCTACTATTTTTCGATTCGTTTCGTTTTTTGGCAGCACCATGGGCCGTAGACTTCTGTACGTAGGTATCAGTTTCAACTTGATTTCTCATACGGGGGCCGAACAAAAGGGTCTTGACAGACAGAAAGACAACAAAGTGATACTATAAGGGTTCCGCTTTTTCATTGTAAGGTACGGAACCCTAAAAATACCAATTTCCCCTTTTAAATGAAACGTAATACGCTTTAATTAATTGTTGGGTTTCGTCAAAGAAGACTGTTCGTTGTTGAAAGAAAACTTCACTAAAAACGGGTTCTGTTACGAAAACGAAAAAAAGGGGTGGACTAGGTACTTGCTCTATGGGGCGGACGAATGGGTCAGGCCATAGACTAAGGTCAGTAAATCTTCAGATTTTCGAGGAAGTTTCAGATATCGTTCATCTAAGTACGGGACAATGTTCCTCCTCCAATTAGAGAGCCACTTCCTAAACAACATTCAAAATTATTTATAGATCCTATCTTATTTCTCTTTGAGCATTTTGCTATCCTTTTGGCATAATAAATATTTATTTTATTTTGTTTATATATTTTTAGACTATACAAAATCCAAATAGTTTATTTTGTAAAGTAGGTATACATAATACACTTTTTACGCGTCAAAATTAATCTTATAAAAATAAATGTAATAAAATAATAAATGTACATGAACCAAATAAAAGTTTTATTTAATTTATGTAGCAATATATATACGATTAAAATGATAGGTAAAATCTACGACTATACAAGGTGAAATCTAATCAACCGCCTGAACCCATACCGGAGACCCGACCAGCGACAAGTTTTTATTTAATAATTCGGTTTGTAGATGAACTTATTAAAATATTTTAAGACTCACCTATGGGGGGTCATTTGTTCACATATTTTTAATACAAATTTCAAGGTTGTATGATTTAAGGAAGGCGTGCCAAACATGAAATTTAGATGTTAACTCGTAATTTTTTTCTATAGAGCTATTGCGTTTTTGCTAAGATATACCCTAAGACGTAAGACGTAACATAACATTAAAACATAAGTAAAGTCTACTATCTAAGTATATTATTTTTATTAAACCGATTGACCAAGTTACACAATGTGAAATGGTCATTTGAAGTTGTGCATTTGATATTATAGGGACATAAGAAATACTCGTAGGTACCGTCTGAGGTATTATTTTGCGGGCAGTAAATTAAATTAAGATAAGACATGTTATTTACATGACTGTTGTGTTAAGTACTTTGCAGATTCAGGGCAAATATCATTTAAATAGTGCAAGAGACAAACAAATATATTATATGCTTTAATATCTCTCTTGGTTTACTGTTTGGTTAATTTTTATTAAATGTGTATTTTTGTGAATTAACGTTGTATCTATTTATACCTACATAGGTTTGCCATCACGCGCAGTTTGTACGGGAACGATGTGTCACCAGTTTTAGTGACGATGTGTCACCAGTTTTAGTGACGATGTGTCACCAGTTTTGGTAAGTGGTTACATATGTGACATAATCATTTTGTCTATGCTTTGCCCACGCTACAGGGACAACAAACTTAAATAGCTTATATCATAAAATCCTTTCTTAACGGTTGTCTGCGCGGTATAAGAAACAAATTTCAAAGGCTTCAGACTACGAATTTAATTTTAAAGGCTTTATAGTTCCTAGGATTTCGCTTTTATGTATTGTATATACTATGGTAGATATATAATTTGCACTCACACGTGTGCCAGAAGACAGGATCGTGGGCATATTTAATAAAATTTTAAAAATATCCATCCATTCATCCATTAGCCAGGTTGCGTCTTTCTTTTTCCGTGTTCAGTAGGAGGCAGTACTGCTAAGTCCACACGGGTTTGTTAAGCTAACTCTCTTTACAAACCCGTGTTCAATTCGAGGCACGCGTCCTCCTTTCGTGCACGAGTTTGTGATTAGCATGCGCATAGATTGAACGCTACAAAACCGTGTTCATCTAGAGGCATTTTTATGAGTTATGAATGGACAAGAAAGCTCAAACTAAATCTCAATTTTAAACTAATTTCTTCTGCTTCGAGAAAAGGATGGTACAGCCGTTACGCGTTTTAAAAACTCATATGTGTATAGAATTTATTGAAAAAGGCGTTACTTTGCGGAAGTCCATCATGAATTTGTGGATATATTAATAATTTGCAATATTCCGCTAAACACTCTTACCATGCTATTCAAATTGCAGACTCAAGCACCGCCCGATTTAGAGGCGAAACCTCTAATATTTAAAGCTTTATTATTTATATGCGCTGGGGTTATTATTCATATAATAATAGATATTCAAGATATTCCCTTATAGAAAAAAAATAAAGTTCTAAGAGGTAAACCTAGTAAAGAAATAATAAAAATAGAACAAATTCATATGCGTATGTAAAATTCCAAATCTTCCGAATCGGTAACATACAAGTTCCCTAGCCATTACCTTTTCATTTTAGCTATTACAATTAGCGGGTTAATAGTTTAAAATGTCATTAATTAGAGTATAAAGGGATCAGCCTAATTTAAATAACAAAAATTGTGCTTATATAATACGTTGAAACTACTATGAAATTGAAATACTAATTCTATTCCCGGTAATACTTTTTATACAAATTGTATACAAAACTATACATCCACTCAAAATTGTTGCGATATACTTATAGATATCAAACTTTATTTTCCTCAACTCCAATTAGAATTATTGTACATTAATTATATAACCTCATTAAGCTTTGACCTAAGAGAAATTAACGTTCTTTTATGAAAATACATTTCACATTGATAGCGTGCCTATAGTGTCAGTGTCAGTCTCAAAAAGGTTTTACGTTAAAAATGTTTTCGGTTCCGTTAAAAGTTGTTACAATGTGATCAAATCCAATTAATATACCTTTTTTGGTAAAACCAAAAAAGTATATTCGGGAACATCACGTTCATAGAATACGGCCAAAATAAGCAAAGTGAGTCTAACTTAAATCTGACGAAATTTATGATTTGTAACTCAGATGACAGTTTAATAACGAATTTTAACAAAATGTATAATTTAATAGGTTCCGTTAATATATATATAATTCAGATGACAGTTTAATAGCGAATTTTAACAAAATGTATAATTTAATAGGTAATAATATTATAACATAACATAACCACAGCTTTTCGTATTATTGTTATACCGTTCCATTTACTCCCCCAACTACCCTATTGTGACGTCAGTGCTACAAAATGGCGGACTCTAATTAGAACAATACAGTGATTACAAAAGCTTTATAAATACTCAAGTAACAACGACATGCGGTAACCAGAGGGTCTACTCCAAAGTGACCAAATTCGATCGAATATCGTTTGGTCGTATATCCATCCCTGTCACACTATCTATGCGTACGTCAGAGATGGACTATAAACGATCGACCTATTAAAACTTTAGACAATATTGGTATCGATTCGACATAACACGTCTTAACTTATTTGACAGAACTAACCTTATTTTAGGCGTCCTGTCTTTTTCTTTCTTTATCGAAAAGACAAGGACAGAACGCTTAAATTAAGTTTAGTTCTGTCAAATAAGTAAAGATGTGCTTCACCGAATCGGTACCATTGTAGTCATATTTATACTCTAAATATTTATATAATCACTATTATTACATCTATAACGTGAATATTTTTATGCATATATTTTATATGGAATGAACATAAATGATGGCATCATCTAAGTGCTATTTGTCATTGGTTAGTAAATAAAAAAGAGAAGGTAAATATTTATACCTCCAATACATCAATTGGAGGCCATCAAGCTGAAAGGGCGTATCTACGAAATTATAAAACTATCAACTGGTTATTCATAAATATTTTTCTTCAATTATAAAAACGCTTTTTCCCGTCGTAGACTTAGGCATAATAGTACATAACCAGTGGAGCAACCGTCACTTTTCAGTACATCATAGAGCTTATAAATATGGAGATTTGCCCAAAAAGTCGGAATTTTCGTAATTCAGAAAATCTGTAGATACGCCTTTTCAGTTTGTTGACCTCGAATTATATGTAGTATTCACGGAATACGGATACGATAATACAACAACGACATACACGACATAATACAATGTCATGGATTGGGATGGATATATACCACCATCAACCGGTCCTTGGCATGGTGGGGCCACCTAGTTGTGTCTGTTTGGGAGCTGTCCTCTTACTCTCCCTTCGGAATAACTTCGGAGGGGTTTGCGGTTAGATGCTGGTTCCAGCCACAGTCGAGTCCAGTATCAGCTCTACCACCTTAATTTTTTTAAATTCCAATGAATACGTCTCCTGAAGTGAAATAATAGTACGAACAAAACTTACTGAATGTTTGAAAAATTCCTATTAATGCCGAAGTTAGCAATAGCGATATTTATCACTTTTAGTATGAAATCGTGTCGGATGACGACACGCGACATGCCGTTAAGCTGACTTTGATTGCCAATAACTTCGTAATTTTTTGATATACCGAAAAATATTTTTCAATGCATGTGCTCGTAAAGGCTCACTTTTTATGCATCAAAACCGAACAGAAAGTCGATTATTTTGCCCTAGGGCTTTATTATTATTTTTTTTTTATTTGTTTGCAATGGTTGGCTAACCTGCAGCCTTTCCTGTGTACCATGCTGTGTACCATAGATGTTATACTTTTTTTTCCACTGTTTAACGGCTCTGGAACAGTCCTTTGAACAATCCTTTTGAGCCAATCATAATTTAAAGTTCACGAGATTATATTTGTTTTCATTTCCTCACACTATGCATTGAAAAACGTAGTATGATACACGGGCGTAAGAGCAATAAGTTACTCGGTTACGTTTAAAACACTCGCTACGCTCGTGTTTTAAATCGTCCTCGTAATTTATTCCTTTTGGCCCTTGTAGCATAAACTACTATTCACCTTACCTTTTCAAACGCAAATGATTTTCATAAAAATCTTCATGTTGAAGACGAGCTCATTACAAAAACAGTTTAATCCCACAAAGTCACAGTCAAAATTACTGATAAGAAATATACCAATCACACAAATATACGTAATGTAATGTAATAAATATAATGTAATGTGCTTGAACGATATGAAAATTATTTTACTATACTGATATGTAGGAATAATACTACCTTCTAGTATTTGACTTCATCTGACGCTTTTCGAATTTAGCCCGGGGTTTTATTCTACACTTACATTCCGTTTAGTCCAATCGACCTAGAAATATACATATAGAAGATTTATTTTATTTTAGGTATACACTTACTACATGTAATTTTTTATGTAAAAATAAATAATCTATGTGTCTGAAGGCAATTATATTCCGTGCGGCTTTGCCTGCGTTGGTTTAGTTTTTGGGTAGACAATCGAACCTGTCAATATTTTTCGGCACCTTAATTTTATAGAACGTATTTATTTGGACTCTGGTTTGAACGAAACTATTTATTGTTCTCTAAATTGATCCTCTGTTAAGGGGCTATACCGTGAAAATTGACACTTTTTGAAGTTATTTATCTGCTCTTTTAATGAAGTTCCAAGTAAAATAAATTAGTATAACAATTTTGGGACCTTTTACTAGATTTTGGTCTATCAGAAACGCGATAGGAGGAATTTCATTCGATAGAAATAATTATTGAAATCAGGTTTAAACTTACACTTTTTTTGATATTCTGACAAATTGGGATAGCATACAGACTTGAAAAATATTTATTTAGATGGGTTTTAAATACACCTATATTACTAGTTATGGAATTTTTTGTAGCTATTTTAGTTAATTTTGCATTAATTTAAAACCGACTTTTTGTCAATTTTCCCCGATTCCGTCCCTTTCGCACTGCGGGTCTTTCTGCCTGGAGTAACGGGGACCTTTGCTAGCACGGTATATCACCATAAACTGTCTTTCTTGACCTCTTGTTTGATCCCCATGTGTAAAGTGTCTTTGGCGAGAACGAAGGTCTAACCGCGTTTTCGAACGAAATTATTTCTTATTCTCCGAAAAGATACCCTGCTAAATTATCTTTGGCGAGGCCGAAGGCTGAACCGCGTTTGATCTCGTATTTGATTCCCAGGTAAAGTGTCTTTGGCTGTACTGAAACCATCTTCGACTCTTTTACTCGATCAAACCAACACACCCACTGCTCAAACTAAACTCCATCAAATCCTCCCAATAACAACCCACTTACAACTTACAAAGCTTAATGCTTGGTGCTTAATAGAAATGATTTTAACAGATACATGGCTAAAGTGTGATCGTCAGATTAGGACCGTACATCGCGCATTAAGTAGTAACCTAAACTCTTTTGAAGTGATTAAGAGAGATGGATAGTCTAACAAACAATTATTAAAAGTCCTATTCTGTTATAAAAATAACTACCTATTTACTTACCAATCATAAACAAACATTAACTTAAAGCAATTTAAGAGCTGCGCTCTTGCCGGAAGACTTCACTTTACTGAACGAATAAACATTAACATGAAATAATATTTAAGAGCAGTGCTCTTATCAGTAGTCCTCATTATACTGAAAGACTAATTTAAGAGGTCAAACTTCAAAAGTTATGTGTAAGAATCCAAATAAAGAGTGCTTATCTGTCTGTCTTTTATGTAAAATATATGATTGCTCTCAGAACCAATTTTAATTCCTAGAACTATTAACTTTTAGTATCTTAAGCTGATAATTAGGTTAAAATAACTTGGAGGTGAAATAACAGTTGTTATTCTTGAAAGATCTTGTTGATTATATTTTAAGATATCTGGTGTTTTATTTTGATTCTCTTTATTCTTTTTCAGCTATAAATTATACAGCAATTAACATTGGCTTTTTAAGCTAGAGTTGTAAATTTCATAATATAGTATGAACAAAACCATAGTATCAAAGTTAGACGGTTGTTTGTTTTAAGTGAAACTTAGTTCTTTGAATTAAGGTACATGTTTTATGAAATATTATAAATATATTATACATAATACGAAAACACAAAATATATAATAGGTTGTAAAATATATTTCGACCACTAGTTGTGGTCGGCATCAGTTACATTTAGTATTAACAATGATATAGATATAAAAGGTAAAAATTATAAATTATAGGTAACTAAAATTATGATATTGAATATAAATAAATAATATAAAAATAATTTAGATAATTTACTAAAAATAAATAAGAAAAGATGTTGAATCCATCAGAGGGTGCGACCTGACATTCGGAAGCTATTCATCACATGGAACATCTTTTATACCATTACCAGACTCTATACCTGTTACCTAATTACCGTACCTTTATTCATATATACGTAGGCTTCATTTAATGAACCCTTTCCTAAGTACCTATAACCAAGACTGAGCCAATATAAATTACCTTTATATAAATGAATTTAATAGGCAACTAGCTTCTTTATACTAGTGATTTAATCTTTACGTATTCGTAAATAATGGGTAAGAATTCCTTTCAATCCTTCATAAAACACAGCCATTTATGTAGTCAATTTTATAACTACACTCAATGGAAAAATTTCAATATACTTTGAAAGAGAAACCTGCTCTAGGTAAAGTAGTTTTAATAATACTAATAGAACTTTGTTTTTGTTCCAAAGATGTACTTATTTAATTCCAATGACGAAGATAAACTTTTACTAACCCCATATTTGGTGTATAGTAACAGTTAAGGCTTTTATTTTGCCAGACAAGGGAAAGCATTTATGCAAACAAATACATCATGTTGTGTACCTCAAGTTTATTGAATATTTATAAGGATTGGAAATATTCTCTTTCTTGAATGAAGATTTCCCGAAACTATTTTTCACGGTGATTAATTTATCAGTTACTCAAATGAGTAATAAAGAAATCCGAAACATTATATATTTCATCTAGGTTCTACTCTGTATCAATGTTCGACAAGGAAGAATGTAAGTAAATACTGACTAAAACAAGTCCGTCAGTCTGCTATACTCTATTTTGGATTCTTATAACCAAACTACTTATTTGATTTTACTTTATAACTTTCTTGATAAATATAAATTCAAACGATTTCAACTTAGTATTCACTAATAACTGACCTTAAAAAGGGTTTGATAGGTACTACAGTTATGCCCTTTTATGGTCCAGAATACATTTCATCAACCTGAATTCTGAATCTTGGCTTTCTCTATTATTTAGGCATATTTTTGTGACAAACTCAAGCCAAGAAATACCTAAGTAAATACAATATATTTAGAGATCCTTAAGTGGTGAAACCCAAATGTTTTCTAATACTGATATCATTTCACATTTACTGCCAATATCAAAATAACATTCAAAATTGGAGTTCTATGGGCTTATAAAACCCTCTTAGATAAACAATGAAACTGTTTGTCAAACAAACTAGTCAACAACAACTTTCTTATTCCTAAACCACTAAACTCTAATTTTCAGAGGTCCCTATGTACTTGAAACCTTATAACCTAATCATAATTTAATTTATTGAACTATTTTCCCTAAACAAATATGAATTTTACCTGATAGAGTGAGAGAGATAGACACATAATGGTGACAAGCCTAAGGCGTCGTCTAGTCTACGTGGCAATAACTTTGTAGCTAATTAGAGTTCACGCATAAATGGAAACCATAATGTTTGAGATTGAAAGTTTATTCTTAATTCCTTCAACATTGGACCGATTGCCTTGCCAAAGGTTTTGATTTACTGTAATTACCATTTAAAATCAGCAACTCCACGAAATCGATTTTAATTTTATCATTAAAAAATCGGTAATTCTACTCGATAGGTTTTAATATATTTATTCTTTTAAACGCAAGTCATCTAGTTACATATAATAATCTTCCTGTTCGTCATCAGAACCTTCATTTGTGAATCGAGACGTGGACAGATGAAGTCCAAACCGTCTCATGGCGAGGCTGAAGGTCAAGCTGCGTTTCCAAACGAAACTATATCTTGATATCTTATAGGATACTCAGTTTGGCCTCGCTGCGTTTCCGAACGAAAACTATATCCTGTTCTCCCAATTGATCCTCTGCTAAAGTGGCCGAGCTGTATTTCCGAACGACATTATTTTTGATTTCATATAAATACAATCAGATAAAGTGTCTTTGGCGAGGCCGCAGGCCGAGCCGCGTTTCCAAGCGAAACTATATCTTGATCTCTTATATGATTCTCAGTTCGGCCTCGCCACGTTTCTGAACGGAATTATTTCTTGATCTCGTATTTGATTCGCAGATAATGTGTATTTGCCGTGGCCGAAGGTCTAGCCGCGTTTCCGACCGAAACTATAGCTTGATCTCTCATATGATTCTCGGGTAAAGTGTCTTTAGAAAGGCTGAAATAATTTATTGATCTCGTATTTGTTTCCCAGGTAAAGTGCCTTTGGCAAGACCGAAGGCCGAGCCACGTTTCCGAACGAAACTATTTGTTGTTCTCTGAATTGCCTCTCCACTAAAGTGTCTTTGGCGAGGCCAAAGGCTGAGCCGCATTTCCAGACGAAATTATTTCTTGACCGCGTTTCCGAACGAATCTTATTTGGAATAGTTAGAACATAAGTTTGTGTAAGTTATTTAATGTAATGTTGCAAATTATGATGTTCGGAATGCAATCGGTCTTGTCTCAATTAAATTTTAATTGAGGGTCTTGCAGATTGCAGATTGCAGATTACTTATGTTTGATGTTATGAAAATTACCTGCAAATGCACTCGTGCTTTTGAGACAAAAAAACAGAAAATTGTGATTAGGCAAACATATAGATATTTAGTGCTAACTTATGGATTTTTTCAAAAGTCCTCTAAATGTCAATGAAAGTCTCGCGAAAATTGGTTAAGTTGTTTGGGAGATTAGCTCGTACAAACAGACAGACAATTTCCTGCAGTAAAAAAAAAAACTATTTATTTATCATATCACCAAGCCAAAACTTTTGAAAATCCGTCCAATAGTTTTGCGTGGTGCGTTCATAGACAGACAGAAATTTGTGTTTTGTTATCTAAATGGATAATCATTTACACAGTCATTACAATTTTCAAAACATATTCCTTTTACAGACACGGTCTCGTTTATTATGTTTCCTACTACGTTTTGCCCGCGGCTTAGCCCGCGTTGATAAAGTTTTTATGTCGTATCGAATCTGTAAATATTTTGCAGACATTTCAGTACGTATTTGACCTGATTTTGGTTTGGAGTAATTCGGGTGTTTTTGGTTGTCATCATCTCTAATTTCATCCCCATGTAAAGCGTCTTTGACGAGGCCGAGCCGCTTTTCTGATCGACACTATTGTTTGTTTTCTGAATTAATACAGATACTCTGCTAATGTGTCTTTGCCGGTCTTTGAAAACTTATTTAATCCCCTAGCATAGTATGTTTAGTGAGGCTAAAGGCCGAGCTGCGTCTTTGAACGACACTATTTCTTGTTCCCATGGAAACTGATTTAAGCAATAAAAAGTAGCCTTTATCCTATTCCAGGTTGAGAACTACACTTGCGCAAAGCTTCAGCCCAATTGGTTCAGTAGGTACGGCGTGAAGGAGAAACATTACATCACTTTTCTATAGGAACTTGAAACCCCGTTGCTATCCCACGGGAACTGTGATTTATGGGATAAAAAGTAGCCGATGTCCTATTCTAGGTCTAGAACTACATTTGTTCAAAGTTTCAGCTCAATCGGTTCAGTAGTTACGGCGTGAAGGAGTAACAATCATCCAACCATCCATCCATCCATCCATCCATCCATCCATCCATCCATCCATCCATCCACCCATCTATCCATCCATCCATCCATCCATCCATCCATCCACCCATCTATCCATCCATCCATCCATCCATCCATCCATCCATCCATCCATCCATCCATCCATCTATCCATCCATCCATCCATCCATCCATCCATCCATCCATCCATCCATCCATCCATCCATCTATCCATCCATCCATCCATCCATCCACCCATCTATCCATCCATCCATCCATCCATCCATCCATCCATCCATCCATCCATCCATCCATCCATCCATCCATCCATCCATCCATCCATCCATCCATCCATCCATCCATCCATCCATCCATCTATCCATCCATCCATCCATCCATCCATCCATCCATCCATCTATCCATCCATCCATCCATCCATCCATCCATCCATCCATCCATCCATCCATCCATCCACCCATCTATCCATCCATCCATCCATCCATCCATCCATCCATCCATCCATCCATCCATCCATCCATCCATCCATCCATCCATCCATCCATCCATCCATCCATCCATCCATCCATCCATCCATCCATCCATCTATCCATCCATCCATCCATCCATCCATCCATCCATCCATCCATCCATCCATCCATCCATCCATTCATCCATCCATCCATCCATCCATCCATCCATCCATCCATCCATCCATAGATCCAAACTTTCGGATTTATAATATAGTAGGATAGGATTGTACACAGATACATTACGTAGAAATATTTACAATAAAATACATGTACAGAATATAAATAAATACATACATAACTTACCTACAGGTAGTGCTCTTTTATCTTTAAGGCTCCTTGATGATTGAAGCACGGGCGTAGCCAGGAGGGCGGGGGGGAGAAAATAAAACGACTAGAAGTACATAAAATAGCCCCTATACAAGAAAAGTAATAAAGATGAGAAAAATACATACAGAAAAAATCTCCTCGAAGGAATTGGGGGAGTCCTTTTTCGAGCTGTGGGACAGTATAAACTATAAGTTAAATAAAAAAATAACGTTCTGTTATATTTTATATATCACAGAAACAGAATATTACAAAGTAGTCTTCTATTTTTCTTTTTTAATATATCCACTACTTCATTCGCGTCAATTTCTACCCCATAGTGAATGTTCATGAGAGCCAAGCCGTTCAGGCTTGAAAAGGTCCTTTCTGGGGTAGCAGTGGAAACAGGTATATCTTATCTATCTCAGAGGGTTAATTTAGGTAATAGTTAGTAATCACTGAGATATGCCGCACGCCTGTTCTTATTTTAATTCTATGATTCTAATATTTGAACTTTTCGGGGGGGGGGGGGGGGTTTGAACCCCCAAAATCCTCCCCCTGGCTACGCCCGTGGATTGAAGCAAGGGAGACGGTGAACGACCTAGTAACTGATGGAAGAGATGTCAATGGCTTCGTTATAAGTTGAAGAGTAATAATATCAGTAGCCATATTGCTTAGAGATCCATATTTGGTTTTTATGACGTCATAATTTTTTTGAATTGTTTTTTTTTTCTTTTGTATCTGAATCATATCGTGTGGGGTATCAAATTAAAGGGATTTATGAGCTGATTGTAAAAATGTACTACATCATTACATTTTAGCGACTAGTTATCTAAAAAACAATAAATTATGTTCATAATACACCAAGTTTAGGCTTCTCCAGGCAGAAAACGGCTGAAGGAATTTTTGTGAAACGTACGTCAAAAGACTCAATATAATAATATATCCTCATGTCTAACGTCATCACGGCACAAAATATAATTATGATTATAAACGTTAATATTTACAAAACTCTTTTTATGAAAATTCCTTTCATTTCATGAAAATAACATGAAAATAATTTTGAAAATATTAAATATGGTATTACCTTATGCTAGAAGACCAAACCCAGTGTGTTTTGAAACCGTTTTGTATATTTTTAAAAAACAATGCTGAAATGTAATAATGTAGATCATTTTTCTAATTAGCTCATAAATAACTTTTATTTGATACCCCTCACGACAGATTTAAGAGAAAAAAAAACCGGTCAAATGCAAGTCAGACTCGGTTTTTTAGGGTTCCGTAGTCAACAACAAGGAACCCTTATAGTTTCGCCATGTCCGTCTGTCTGTCTGTCCGCGGCTTAGCTTAGAGACTATTAGTACTAGAAAGCTGTAATTTGGCATGGGTACACAATACATATTTATTACGCCGATAAATTGGTACAGTAAAATTGTGAAAAACATTTTTTTTAGAGTACCTCCACTGTACGTAAAGTGGGGATGATATTTTTTTTCTCGTCTATCCCCTAGTGTGGGGTGTCGTTGGATAGGTAATTTAAAAATATTGGGGTTGTGAGAAAATCATTTTTCGATCCTGGGTCGGTTTGCGAAATATTAAACTTAAAAGTGTTAATTTTCGTTAGAGTCAAGTGTCCCCCCCCTGCCAGCGAAACGGTTGTATTTGGAGACGTGAAAAAAATCACGGCAGTAGTATACATATCGAAATTAAAAGGAAAACTATCACAGCTAAGAAAGCTTTACAAAATAACGAGTACAGATCGCACCAAACTTTTAGTCCCCTCTAAACACGGGGCGATTCGCATCAGCAGGAACAAAATGTATGGGCCGTTCTTGGGCAGAGCAACTTCCGAGCGGAGTAGAAGTTTGGCGCGATCTGTATTATTATAGATAATGGTACGGAACCCTTCGTGCGCGAGTCCGACTCGCACTTGGCTGTTTTTTTCTAGGATACCTCGAAATAGATGCAAGTAAATATAGCCAAACTATATATTTTTACAATCAGCTCTTTACTACCTACATTTTGATACCCACATTATATTTATATAAAATATTTATGTTTTATTTATTTTTCTTTCTTTTTATATTTCTCATTTGTGTTCAACTTTTTCGAATTGCTATAGTTTTTCTGTAATTGGCTTACAATCGACATTTTTTCCATATTTTTCGGTCTACCAGTTTCGGAGATAAGGGGGGCGACAACTTTTTGTGATTTTTCAAAGATTTCTCGAAATCCGTGCCGGTAAATACAGTCAGGATATATATTTTTACAATTAACTAATATCTACAATTATTTCGACGTCATAAAAAACAAACATGGATTTCTATCTCACAACTTTTAACGGTAGAAGGATTGTGTAGCGAGACTTGACATTTTTGTATATTTTATGTTTTTGATGGGATTTTTATTTACTACAACTTTTAACGAAATGATTGACAGTTTTTCATTATGGAGAATACACAAGAATAAACGATATGAAAATATTAAAATCATAAATAAAATGTGTTAGTGTCATTGATCGCTGTTATGGACAGACAGACGGACCCACAGATGGACAAGGAGTCTGGCGTAGACTAGCCTTCTTTTGACGAAAAGACAACAACGTATGACGGAAACTGACGGACGGACGACAAAAGACAGACGTCATCGACATCTTGAATAGTAAATAAATACCGATTTCTCGACCAGAAGTCCTTTTATTTGCTACAAAAGTGGTCCTTCGAGTTGACCGACCCAGCCCTGTGGAGGAACTTACACAAATCTGAAGGCTAGCACTCGGTTAAGTTCTCGACCGACAGTCGAACTGACCAACTTACCGTGCGCGACTACCAGCCTGAAGAACGCCAATAGATCAGTGAGATGCAGACTGCAAACACAGACGACCCAGACACGACCCTCAACCCAGAGCACACCTCCCAGGACTCCCAGACAGGACGATCACCAACACCATCCGAATTGGTGACATTGTCACATGCTTCAACCTCATTGACCGCATCAACAATAAGACGTCGGCGTATACTTGACCTAAAGATCGAGGCGGCCGAACGTGTGGCACAAATTCAACAAAAGCTGATTGATAGAAAACTAGAGCTGCAAATAGCTGCGATTGAAGCCGACGAACGGCGCAGCCATGCTTCATCCCGTACTTCATCTCGTGCTCCATCTCGTGTTTCATCTCGTGCCTCAAACCAAGCTGGTATTGAAACTAATGAACGACGCAGCCGTATTCCGTCTCGTGCTTCAACACCGTCATCAGCCATAAGCCGTAATAGACATGTGACACCGGCAATTATTAACAACCCAGAACACATCATGACCATCCCCGCTATCTCTGACAAGATTGAGATGGCTAATAAGGATCAACCGTACTACACCGAATCTTTACCAAGCGCTCATCACAAAAGCGGTAAAACAACGACGCCTGTTGCAACTCGACTGTGCTGCAGCGGCTCTGTTCCACCTACACAGTGCGACAGCGATTTGAACAAATTCCTAGCTAGACAGACATCAGCTAAAGACCTCCCATTTTTTGCTGGAGACCCGGAAGATTGGCCAATGTTCTTTAGCCAGTTTACATCCACGACTCGCCTATGTAAATATAGTGACGATGAGAACATTGCTAGGCTATCAAAGTGCCTGAAAGGACGTGCACGAGACTCCGTTTCTGCCTTACTGGTGAGTGCGACGAACCTAAATAAGATCATCGAGACATTAAAACTGAAATTCGGTCGACCAGATTATTTAGTCGAGGTTATGTTGACAAAAGTTCGAGACATACGCAACATACGTCATGATGACATTAACCAACTTATAGACTTTGCAACCATAGTGCAAAATGTTGTAGCAACTATGACTATGACAAATGAGGTTGGCCATCTGACTAATCCAACCTTGATTCGAGAAGCTGTCAATAAATTACCTTCGAACTTAAAATACGAATGGAGTTTCCATCTTGAACAGAAAAAAATCAAAACCGTGACACTTGATTCTTTTGCCGATTGGTTGATGATGGTCGCCACAGCCGCCACGCATATTGCACCACTGCCTGCTTCAAGTCATAATGAACGACAAAATCAACCTAAATTTGACAGGAAGCCAGCATTTACAAAGCCGATATTTGCTACCACGACACCGACCACTACAACTAAAAAGACATGCATTATGTGCAAAAACAGTCACGATTTAAAAGACTGCTTCGAATTTAAATACCTTTCTATAGACAATCGCTGGAAATTTGTGACGACAAAAAAGCTGTGTTTCTCTTGTTTATCATCTAAACACCAGCTAAGAACATGCAAGACAAAGACTAAATGTACAAAAACTGACTGTAATCGTGTACATCATAGAATTCTACATTCAGAACCGAAACCAACGACTACCAACGACGAGATTAACAACGAAGAAATCAGTTCCTCAACAGACCACGACGAGGCGCAGAATGTAACAGTTAACCACCTTGAAAATAACCGCACCGTTCTCCTTAAAGTGGTACGAGTAGTCATCAGCGGAAAAAATGGTGATGTAGAGACTTCCTGTCTTTTGGACGAGGGCGCCGCAGTAAGTCTAATTGACACTTCCCTCGCAGCACGCGCTGGTATCGACGGACCTACCCGGCCACTACGCATCGTTGGAGTACACGGCATGACGTCGGAAGACCCAAAATCGAAAAGTATTTCATTTAAAGTCCGAGGTCGTTCGGCAATTGATTCATACACATTATGTAACGTGCGTACTGTAGATAAATTAGAATTACCTGTAAATACTTTAAGACACAAAACAACTGTAAATAGGTTTACTTACTTTAAAGACTACTTCGATGACGCCGACTTGAATTTTGACAAAGTCGAGTTACTTATAGGGCAGGACAATATTGACCTTATTGTAACTAGAGAAATTATACAAGGACCGACTAACGCCCCCATAATTTCCAAGACAAGACTGGGTTACGTCATTCATGGCAATTTTGCGAGCTCCAGAGCGACAGATGACACGACTGTTCTTCATGTCTGTTCTTGCGAACAATTAAATGACACAATTAAGAAAAATTTTACTACCGAGGACTTTGGTGTAAAACTACCAGCCGAGATCGATGTATCCAGATCCCGAGAAGACAAAAGAGCCCTGGAAATTATGCAGGCAACTACTCGTTTTGTAGGTGATATATATGAGACTGGTTTATTATGGAGGTCCGACCATCCTGTGCTTCCAGACAGTCGTGAGCAAGCCTATAATAGACTCCAGGGCATAAAAAGGAAAATGACACGACTTCCTGAATTTACTCAACGATACGAGGAAAAAATCAATGACTATGTTACGAAAGGTTACGCTTCCAAATTGACACCCGAGGAAGCTGACGTAAAGACTGACACAACTTGGTATCTCCCTCATTTTGCTGTCATCAACCCGAATACACCGAATAAATTAAGGTTTATTCTAGATGCTGCTGCTAAGACTGATGGTAAGTCCTTAAACCACTTCCTCTTACCAGGCCCGGACTTTTTAAATTATTTGCCTGGCACCTTACTAGGATTCAGGTGTCGAAAGTGGGCTATCATTGGTGATATACAGGAAATGTTCCATCAAGTATTGATACGAGAGGAGGATAGACATTCTCAGCGTTTTCTCTGGGGTTATGATGAATATCAGATGAATGTCATGATCTTTGGTGCCATTTGTTCACCATCATCAGCGCAATATGTCAAAAATGTCAATGCAGAGAGATTTAAAGAAACTCACCCCCGCGCCGTTCACGCGATCACCAATTGTCACTATATGGATGATTTCATCAATTCTGTAGATACCGAAGATCAAGCTCTACAACTTGTCAAAGACGTCATATACATTCACAAATCTGGTGGCTTTAATATGACTGGATTCATAAGTAACTCAAAAACAATATTAAAAGAGCTCCCAGCAGACAAGGTATCTAACACGGGAATAAAGATTCTGAGTGACACAAATGAAGCCTTAATTGAAAGAGTTCTTGGCGTACTCTGGAACCCTGAAGATGACAATTTTCTTTTTCAACTGAACTTGAAAAATATACCTGAAGAGCTGAAAAATGGTGAGAAAATACCGACAAAAAGAGAAGTCTTGAAAGTGACAATGTCTGTATTTGACCCTCTAGGCTTTCTTCTTCATGTCACCATAAAAGCTCGTATGCTACTCCAAGATATATGGAGGTCAAAAATAGGTTGGGATGATGAAATTGAGACACCACTTTATGACCGCTGGAAGAACTGGCTCCAGCAGTTAATGCTAGCTGGAAACTTTAGAGTACCCAGATGGCTATTAAATTCGGACTCTGACTTGACCCGAGGGATTGAGATTCATATTTTCTGTGATGCTAGTTCCAGAGCCTTTACTAGTTTGGCTTACATACGATCCCAACAACAAGATGGTATTTTTTACGTTTCACTAGTCATGGCACGTGGAAGAGTAGCCCCATTGAAAGTTCTCAGTATTCCTCGACTTGAGCTTCAAGCAGCTCTCATGGGAGCCCGCATGGCACAAATGGTAATAAAGTACATACACTTGCCCATAAGCCGTGTCGTATACTGGTCTGATTCTAAGACTGTTCTCAGCTGGATACGTTCCGAAGCAGGGAGATTCAAACCCTTTGTCGCTCATCGTATCAGTGAGATTGCAGAATTGACTGAACCAGATCAATGGAGATGGGTGCCGACAGACATGAACCATGCTGATGACGCAACTAGAGAAAACGCACCAGAAGATTCTATGAGGTGGTTCAAAGGCCCAAAATTTCTCCGTCAAAATGAAACTGCATGGCCTCTCGAGTTGAACTCGATTGCAGACATTTATGATTCTGAAACTGACATTGAAATAAAACAAATTAATTTGACTCTTCTACCAAATGCAGACCTTCCAGACGTTCGACGGTTTTCTTCATACTGGAGGCTGATTCGAACCACAGCATGGATTTTAAGAGTCATTTATAATAACAAAAATAGGACAAATAAACTGACCGGAGAATTGTCTGCAGGGGAAACGAGTGATGCAGAAATTCTATGGTACAAAGAAAGTCAAAAGAAATTCTTTCATAAGGAACTACTCTCATTAAAGTTAGTAAAGAGAGTACCTTGTATCAACTTTGTCCTTTTTTAGACGATCAGGGATCATTCGAACTAAAGGACGAATAGATGCGGCAGACGTCAATTTTAATGTAAAAAATCCAATTATACTGCACCCTGAGGATAGGTTTGTACAATTATTAATAAACCAATACCACAAAGATGTTGCCCACTCAGGTAAAGAACTGGTGCTAAGTAACCTCAGACAAAAATTTTGGATTATCAGAGGACGCTCGGCTGTAAAGCGGGCTTTTAGAGACTGTCAATACTGCAAGGTGAAGAAAATGAAAACAGATAATACACCGCAGATGGGACAGATCCCAGAGACACGATTGACAACATCATTGAGACCATTTGCTTTCACAGGTTTGGACTATTTTGGACCAATGACTATCAAAATAGGCCGTGGAAGAGAAAAACGCTACTGTGCTCTTTTCACCTGTCTAACAGTGAGAGCCATTCACCTCGAATTAGTGAGTGATCTATCGACCAATAGCGCCTTATTAGCCGTGAGAAGGTTCCTATCACGACGTGGAACTCCTCGTGAAATCTGGACAGACAATGCGAGTACTTTCAAAGGTGCTGAATCAGAGCTCAGAAAAGCAGTTGAAGACCTAGATCAGAACGTCATTCGACAATTTTACAGTACTCATAGGGTACAATGGAAGTTTATAGCTCCTAATTCCTCTCATCACGGTGGATGTTGGGAAAGAATGGTACGATCGGTGAAGACCGCACTCAAAGAAACACTTCGTGAACGTGTACCAACTGAAGACACCCTATTGACACTTTTGGCTGAAGCCGAATTTATGGTTAACAGCCGTCCCTTAACCCATGTCTCATTAGACCATGAAGATGACCCACCCTTAACTCCAAATCACTTCCTAATTACTCATGTTGACGATGTATATCATCCCATGGGACGTTTCAATGACTCTGACTTGATTAAAAAGTCCTGGCGTGAGTCACAACGACTAGCTGATCTATTATGGCGACGTTGGTTAAAAGAATATCTTCCGACTCTTAACAAACGAGGAAAGTGGTTTAGAGAGGTTGAAAATTTAAAAGTAGGAGACATTGTTGTAATAGCAGATCATCAACTAACCCGGAACTTGTGGCCAAAAGGGAAAATAGTCAAAGTTTACCCTGGGCCAGACCAAAAAGTTAGGATAGTAGACGTAAGAACCACTGATGGAACTTATAAAAGACCAGTAACAAAACTCTGTAGACTAGACATAAGCGACCTTACTTCAACCTAAATTTTGACTTACGTTTAGACCTGAATAGACTGACTAACTAACTGACTAACCAGACCTTACTTACTGATGGACTTGAGTATTGTGTTACAATACTGGGGTGGAGAATGTTATGGACAGACAGACGGACCCACAGATGGACAAGGAGTCTGGCGTAGACTAGCCTTCTTTTGACGAAAAGACAACAACGTATGACGGAAACTGACGGACGGACGACAAAAGACAGACGTCATCGACATCTTGAATAGTAAATAAATACCGATTTCTCGACCAGAAGTCCTTTTATTTGCTACAGATCGCAACTGATGGAAACTATTTATTGTGCGATTAAGATCTTGTAATAATTTCTTTGATAATGCCATAAAGGTGAAACCGGTCAGGAAGTTCTAAATAAATTTGTAGGATAGTACAAGTGATTTTCTGTTCATAAATAAACTAAATTATTAGAAAATAAACTAACAGCATTATTATGCCAAAAAGATCGCTATTATTATGAACCACGCATTACTATCGTACAAACATTGTACTTGTTTCCAAAGGCGTAGAATTATTTTATACTAGCTGATGCCTGCAACTTCGTCCGCGTGGAAGAAGTTAATGCAGCCACAGTGGGATTCCCGCAGTATAAAGTATCCAGTTTTTAGTTAGATAATAAGTAATTGAACAGTGATCATCCTTCCTTCTTTAATTGTCATTAATGCCTCACTGCTGAGGATCGAACAGTGTTAACTATACCAAAACTCATTCAGCAGTTTTTGCGTGAAACATGAAATACCGACAAAAATACCGTTTTTTTTTGTAATGTCATCTATTTAATTGCTTCTATTTCAAGAAATCCTTGAAAAACCATAAAAAATGTATCTTGTCCCCCCTTATCTCCAAAACTGGTGGACTGAAAAATATAAAAAAAAAATAGTAATTGTATCAATTCGGCGTAACACAACTTAACTTATTTGACAAGACTAACCTTATTTTAAGCGTCCTGTCTTTTTCTTTCTTTATCGAAAAGACAAGAACCTAACGCTTAAATTAAGTTTAGTCCTGTCAAATAAGTTAAGATGTGCTTCACCAAATCGTTACCAATATGTGTTTACGTAAAGATTACGCGAAAAATAAAGCGGTTGAGAAATTCACGACAAAAAATTACATAATTAAATTTATCATCTACAATATGGCCAATATGGAACCCTGGGTACGCGAGGCTGACTCGTACTTGGCCAGTTTTTTCCTATACATACGTGTGCTATAAGATCTATTTGTGAACGGAATTTCAAATTTCTAAGTAAGTTGGAGGTGCCTCATAGCTCTTCATGGTAAGTCAATTTGTAAATTGACTACGTAAAGGATGTTTGTGTACTAAAATTGGATACGCTGCATACTTCTAACCAAAGCTTTATTGTTTTCTTTTAACACTCATTGATGGCATATATGGGCCTTTAACGCTAGAAATTATTATTTGCTATGTAGGTTCTAACAGTAAAAAATAAATTCCTGGAATCGATAAATGACGACAACTTTTTTTTCCGTGATTCGATTCTAATGAAATAAAGACCATATTCTATTCCAAATTAAGCCCCGTTCACTTGTAAAAACTACATCAAAATCCGTTCAGTAGTTTTGGAGATGTGCGCGAACAAACAAACAGGTAGACAGACAGACAGACAGAAAAGAATTCTAAAAATCACTGATTTGTGTTCTATTACTCTTATTTAGTCACCCCCTTTCTATTTTTATTACTTTTCTCCAATGTACAGACACAGCGGGTTCTGCTCTTTTATTATATGTATTGATATTGATATAAAGACGTTTCTGATTTATGTCACGGATGGACCATACAATAACCACTAATAGCAATTGAGGGATGAACAGACACCAAACCTTCAATAACGAGAAAACAAAGAGTTTTTACCAATAAAACGTTTGATTAAATCTTTGATTAATACTCTCCTTGATTAAATCAACGTAGAAGTTTGTAAGCCTTCTTGTAATAACATGACATGTCTTAACTTAGATTTCTTGTTAAATTCTACTTGAGATTGAACCCACGACGCTCGTCGTAAAGTTATATCAAAAGTTTTGATTAATCGTTAGTTATAAAGAAGATTTACTATGAAAATGTTCTCTTGGCCGATCCATCAACTCACTCCATGCATAACGTCCTCGGATAGAAGAGTTACTGCTATTGTTCGAATTGGGTCGACGCTTGTTCGAGCTGGTCTTGGCACACCTTTACAAATTGCTTGCCATCAATCATTACTTGGTTATCACTAGAAGGGAATAAAGCGTGCGACGTCAAGATACGGGTATGGAAAATGACATTAGTAAGGTTCCATGCTCTAATGCTAGGCCTTACCGCTTACCTATATAATCCACGCCGCGCCGGGTCGCATATAAGAAGTCTACCACGTAACGTAAAGCGATCTCTGATTGGTTGAAAAACTCCCGTAGAGAAGTTGGCAGGCAAAGTCCACTACGGAAGTTGAAAATGAAGACAGATATTTGCGTATATCATGAGGTCTATTAAAACTAGAGGGTCGCTTTGCTGCGCTTCGTTTGGCTCGGCTCCCCCATATATATTGTATTGGCATGTAAACGTAACACGCACCTCCTCGCTCCGCTTCGCTCATCGACGCAACAGTTTTTTACTTTTTGTTTAAAACTTTCATAAGCAACAATAAAATAAAAAAGCTTCTGACGTGGAATCGAACCCAAAACCTGTGGGTCTACCGCGTAATTCTCATTTTCATCGACATCAACTTGAGATTGAAATTTGACGTGCGTGCGACGACGCCCGCCTAACATGCCATCTCTTTTGCACGCGTTGAATTTCGCATGCATTTGCTTGAAGTTGATACAAAATGAGAATTACGCGGTAGAGCCCCTGATGCGCTACCACTGCACCAAAGATTCGATAACAAAAAGTCATAAACGCTCGTAGTTTCAGCCATCAAAGATCGCACTCAAATCAAAACTCAGTTTGTAGATTTTGCTTTTACGCCCCCGGGTCAGGCACTGGCCTGTATATAATCAAATATAACAATTTATGTACATTGTGTCTATCTGGCAGCTATTTTTAGGGTTCCGTACCCCTATAATAGGACTTCATTAATAATTAATGTCATTCCGCTGTTTCTATGTATGTCCGTCCGTATGTCACGGTTCTTTATCTTTTAGGTGGAATGAGACAGAGACCTGAAATTTTGATATGTTGATCCCGAACCGAATATTGAATTAAAAATGTAATTTAATTGTTTTTCAGGGGGGGGGGCTCAATCGGTCTCATACATAAAAAGCCGGTCAAGTGCAAGACTTGCGTATCTAGTATTTCGACCGAATTCGACAGTTTTGGGGATTTTGTCATTTTGTTTTCGTGAAATTCTCAACCGCTATATTTTTCCTATAATCTTTACGTAAGCAAATATTAGCATGATTTTTTTCATATTTTTCGGTCCACCAGTTTTAGGGATAATGTTTTGTTGTTAATCGAGGTTTTCCCGCAATAGATGTAGTAAATATAGCCAAACTACATATATATTTTTGCAACCAACTCTTTAGTAACTACAATTTGATACCACAATTTCTTTTTTTTTTTTTATTTAATCGCGCTACAGCAGAATTTTCAAAAACTAATAATTTTTAACGGCCTAATTCTCAAAATTGGTTAAATGTTTTGTCTAAAAATCTTTTAACCACCATATGTTACATTATTTTTATTACGAAATTTGATTTAGAATGTTGATTTATCTTAAGGAAATTACAGAAATATACGGGTTATGAATATAGTTTTCTTCAATTTTTGCTCTGACGCATAATTTTGAGGCTCTGTTTTCGGAAATGTGTCTACTATTACATGCATTAAAAAATAATTACCGTTTAGTAATATAATGCCATTGAAAAACTTTTGACCATTTTATATCTTAAGGATGAATTCATACAATTAAAAAATGTATGAAATTAATGCGATCATAGCTAAACACTGCCCAAGAATAACCCCATAACCCCCAAAATTGTAGTAAACTAAAATAAATGTAGTTTTTCGTTGTTTATGATAATCTAGTCGGCAGTAATTAGGATAAACACCATTTTAAAGACGTTTTAAAAACCAAAATAGCTAGAAATTTGTAAATGTTGTATTTAAACAACTAATACTGAAATGGCTGATTTATAATTTAGTTTTAGTGTTACGTCCCCAATTACTCAACATATTTAATTCATTTAGTAAGTTTGTAATTTCTGTTTAAATTATTTAAGTATACAATGCATATTTCAGCAAAAATAAAAAATCTTTTAAACTTTTAACCTAACTTTTGGTGGTGTAGACAAAAAAATATATGAAAAATTACTTAATATTAAATTATAGATTTCAATCTTCCAAGAGCTCTTGATTAATGTGTCTCTCTTAACATGTATATCATACTAACATTACGTGTTCAGTGTACATTAATTTTCATAAAAAAGTATACACGCTTTTTTAGAGCGTCTCTTTTTCGGACTTGATTTAGATTGCTCTGTACCAGTTTCATGAGGGCTGTGAATGACGGAGCAATCGCTTTCAGAATCTGATATCAAATCCTAAACTACATGGTCTTCTAGCCACAAAAAACATTGAAGACCTCGAGTTCGATGACTGTCGCCCATTTTACATGTCCTAATAATACGAATTTGCTAGCTGAAAGAAAAAAATAATTTCATTAAAATGCTCACATTCCTTCTGCTAATAGTTACCTCCGTGAACGTTTCTTATTTTATTAATAACATAACATAAACATAACATAAAAAGTATTTATTTTCAAACACAAAGTCACAATTGTTTTAAAGCAACTGGCTCCCAAAAAGTTAATACTGAGATTCAGGAACCAGTTTCTCCTCTTATATTATAAATTATACAGATCAAAGTGTTAGCGTAGTAATTATTTACAAAAAAATACATACAGGAATGTGATTAGTAGGTACATAGAAATCTTATAATATCATATTAGTGGGTTAGTATTACCATTAGGTTTTAATTTTTCCAAAACAGAAGGTGAATTAATAATGAACGCGGACGTGAAATGCGCTCGTAAAATAGTGAAAGTTTCTCTATTCCAGAAAACAGAACAGGTTTTTATAGTGACTCATTTTGTGACCACGCTGCAAAACTTTGGATCGCTTAACTGTTACACTTCAGACATTTAAAAAAAAAGTCCTTCAAAATAGAAGCGAAACTATTTTTCTCCACAGCGTAGAACTCAAATATCCAGTACCTATTATAATGTTTGTACGTTTATTTATTTTATATATGTATGTGTATATTTTTAAGGTATTAAGTTTTTTCAAGTATGTTCATGTATTTTATATGTAAGTTTGTGTCTTAGATAAGTCTATTTAGGCGTATATTTTTATCTTGACCTCTTTATTATTTCACAATTTGTATTTGCACCTTCCTTATGTTATATTGTTCATCTTTTTGTTTGCTTCCAAAGGTTGCCTGGAAAAAACTTAAAATCGTGTTTTAAGTTTGTATGCCTATAAATTTACAACCAAATTTTTTCAGAAAGCCTAACTGACATTAAACTACTCGTATTTCAGAAAATGCCATAAATCACATTTATTTAATATTTGTAATCAATACATACATAATATAATACATACATACAATCAATACACAGTAGAACCCGGTGTGTCTGTACATTGAAGAAAAGTAATAAAAATAGAAAGGGGGTTACTAAATAAGAGTACTATAGGCTTTTTTTATTAAAATCAAACGACGGAAAAAAAGTTATCGTCATTTATCGATTCTAGGAATTTAATTTTTTACTGTTAGAAGTTACATAGCAAATAATAATTTCTTACGGTCACGAATGAGTGTTAAAATAAAACAAGAAAGCTTATGTATGTATGTAGAAGTATGTAGCGTATCAAATTTTAGGACACAAACTAATAGTCCTTTACGTAGTCAATTTGCAAACTACGAGTACCATGGCTATGACGCACTTCCAGCTTACTTAGAAATCTGAAATTCCGTTCACAAATAGATTTTTTGGGTTATTTCCAAAAACAGAAACTCTGCGCGTTTTTCGAACGACAGTGTCATGACATGAAGGTATCTTGAACTGTAGCTGTAGGTGACCATTCCTATACATTGAAGGAATATAAGGAAAACCTACGAAGGAATACGTTCCATTGACAGCCTTCTAATGTAAGTTCTTAACGTCCATGTATATATATAAGATATAACACATGAAATTACAACATATTTTCAAAATGTGATTTCATTAAAGATTTTTCTTGCCTTTTCCGAGATCGTGCGATCGTCGTAACAGCCACTTTGCAGTGTGCGATGAACCTTATTTAAATGTCGTGCCCATCGATATTTGTACCGACACAGACACACAACGAATTTTAGGTTCTGGGTCTATATGCGCCTTAAGTTAACCCGCTTACACGGTACAACGTGAACTAAGAGCTTAGCAAAGTATTTAATCCCTTTGATGTTTCGGGAAGTAACAGGTACGGCCCAAAGTTACAAAACGCGAACGTACTTACATACATATATACCTAAAGCTCGGTGACCCTAATGAATTTACTCGCCTACCTAATATACAGTGATACAAAATAACTAACAAACTATTTCGCAGCCGTACTGTGAAAATTCCGCCTTTTTCTAATTAACCAAAACAGAACACTAAAATTCAAAATGCACTCAATAGTTATTCAACTAAACCTTATTACCTATCTATTCTATATCTATATTACTATCACAAAGTTTCCTTTGGTTTCTGTAAATTAAAATTTCAAAATTTTAGAAATTCAATAATTGTAGAACTTCAAGAATTTTGTAAATCTAATTTGGAGAAACCAATGGAAACTTTGTGATAGCAACATACACAATTCATAGGTAATAAGGATTTGGTGAATAACTACAGTGAATTTTGAATTCCAGTGTTCTCTTTCGATTAATTAGAAAAAGGCGGGTTTTCACAATACGGCTGCGAAACCGCTTTTAAGCTAAATTTAAACCAAAATAACCAAGTCCGATAAAAAAAACATCACAGAAATGTTCGTTTAGATATACCAAAATATTTTTTACGAGTATTTATATGAGTCTTCTTTCGTAATATTTTTAGGGTTCAGTAGTTTTGTTAATGGATCTTAATTAGATCTTTGTTTCTTTTTCGATTACTTCTGACGACAGAATGCAGGACGTATGAGGGTATACCAATTAAGAGTAAGAGTTTTTTTGTTTGGGTCATACAAAAGAGTGTCAACGCCTCATGTTTGGGTCGCTGATAGCACTTCAATGTCATAATACCCAACTGTTTTTTTTCTTCTTCTGAAAACCTAAAATCAATTTTCAACGCGTCACGAAAGACACCTTACAAGTTATGATTTGGCTTTGTTCATACCTTGTTTTTAGGGTTGCGTACCTCTTGCAACAACGGAAGGTATCAATCTGAATAATAATACAAACTTATCAAACTTTACCTCTCAAATTTTCATATAAAAACTCACTCTTGGTAACTGATCAAAACCTGTGTATTTCACGATGACCTGCAATCGGAGCTTTGGCACATAAGGAATAAATTCAAAAATAACTAATTTCTAACCATAAATTGATACCTGTAAATGGATGTAAATGGAACCTGGCCAACTTAATTTTGCAGTTTGTATTTTTCATTCAAATTATCCAAGTCTATTTACTTATTTCAGATAATGGTACGGAACCCACAGGGAACGGAGCCTACTCGTACTTGACCGGTATTTTTTGCATTGAAAGTAATATACCTTATAATATATGGAAAATCTATCACAAAAGCTCAAAAATAGGCGCGACAACGAGCGGAGCGAGGAGCGTGTTAGGTTTACATGTAAATAAATTTGGGGAGCCGAGCGAAGCGGAGCGGAGCGTGGCAACCCTTCAAGTTTTCCCAGGAATATAGTATGCCCAATTCTACGATCTGCCGATTTATACCTATATCGGGAGAAAACCAAAAGAAATGCCTGTATGCCATTTAAGTACTTTAGGGTTGGTCTTCTCCAAAATCCCTCTTGATGGTTCTCTGTAGATATTTAACAATTAACATTTGTTCCAGTAACAGTCTCGCTGAACATCACACTTCTGGCGTGCAGTACCCTGGGACTGATCTCTTGTATCCTCATGATATTGGGCGTCTATAAGGTAATAATTACTCGCTCGCACCCCTTACTCACACTAACCATACGTATCTGTCAACCGTTAAATATTTTCAAGTCTGAATAACGTTTCAATTATTTCATTATTTTATTTACTCATTACTAGCGAACGCACCGCGGCGTTGCTCGCGTGGGGTTGTTGTACATTAGCGTTGATCCCGTTTTTACCTCGAATTTCCTAATTAACGGATGTCTACGTCATACTGGAACCTACAATCCACTAATTTTCATGTCGTTTGGTCTGGGCGTTGATCGATGAGTCAGTCAGTAAATGAGATTTAATGACGATTTTTTTGGAAATTTATTCTTATATTGTTCCATTTGTTTCGAAGCTAAAAATCATTAATTGCATATACTTTGTTTATTATTTGTTAATGTTTTTTTTTGCGGTTTAATAGTCGAATAAAACCAAAAATACGGCTGTAGTTATTTCTAACGATTTTATTACAAATCTGATTAAACTGTGTTTTCGCTCCGTTGCCGGTGACCGACTACAATATTTTAACCTCCCTATTGCTAAACGATTTTAACGCCTAAAACGCCGCAATAAGAACTGCCAAAAGGTCTGTCATGCTGGCGTCCGTACATTATGTACAACTTTTTAAACAAAGTAAACAATTTCAGGACATAAAGTTCATGTTGCTGCCGTGGGTGGTGGCGATGGCGCTTGAGACGGTCGTGGAAATAATCAATTTGGTATATCTCTTCTATCTACAAACGGTGAGTATTTTTATTTATTACTGTATTTTTATTACTAGCCTTTCACCCGCGACTCAGCCCTTGTTTATTCAATGTTTGCCCTGTTTTTAGCTTGTTATTTTATCTGACACAAAGAAAACCGCATTCAAATTCATTCAGTGATGGGTGGTTCTCGGGTTAAAACGGAACATACATAATTATATACTCACAGACAGACTGACACACACTAGACAAAAATGGTAAAAATATTAGTTTTGCCCTCAGTACAACACTAATAACCTATTTCATTTTTTAATACTTTATTATTAGTAAGTATAAATATGCAAAATTTTATTTCGCTTACATATTATTTATGTTAATTAATTTCATTACTTCACACTCTGATATACCAAATTAATTTTCAATTAAATTTACTTACTGTTTACTGTAATTGGCAATTTTCAAGAACTGCGTATACGTGCTTTTCTCTTTCAATCGAATTGTAATAAGAGCGAAAAGTGGGCCTGCAGAACTTTCCGCGATGGCACATCGTGCAATGTTAAATAAGATATATCCTAAGATTTCATGTAGCACTGTAGTACCCACAAAGGGATACTGCTGCGTGTATTATACGCATGTAAAATTGTGAAAAACCCGCCTCTCTCTAATTAATCGAAATACAAGGTGGCGCAAAAGTAAGGTCATAATTTGAATTGACTGCCACTTTTGCAGATGGCGCCAAATGTCACCGTGCTTTGACAATTATAATGTAGATATATAAAGAATTTGTTGCCAACAAGCCATGGAGCGATACACACCTCAAGAACTCAAGAACGTGGAATTATTGTTACTGCTTATTTAACAAATTTTGATCTCCCGTTTTGGAGATTTGAACTGGCCGTCTAGATCGCCAGATCTAACAGCACCAGACTTCTTCCTTTGGGGCTTTTTAAAATCTCGCATTTACCACAACAAACCACGAACCTTGCAAATCCTGAAAGATAAAATTGAACAAGAAATCTCCAATTTGGTGCCAGATAGCCAGATTTGCGATAGTTTTGCGATAGATAGTTTTGCGAGCAACAATTCAAAATGCCGTAAAACGAGCGCAATTATGCATCAACTCGGGAGGTGGCCATTTGAGCGATATCATTTTTTCCAAGTAATGTCATCAATTTTACACTTTTAAATAAACTTTTAATTAAATAGAGCTCTTATTTTTTAATTTATAACAAAATGGCAGCCAAATCAAATTATTACATTACTTTTGCGCCACCCATTAGAACACTTAAATTGAAAATTCGCACAATCGTTTTTCAACACAACCTTTATTACCTGTGTGTTTGCTGCCATCGCAAAGCTTTCATTGGTTTCTGTAAATAAGAATTTTAAAGAAGCAAATTTTGAATTTAACTGTTCTGTTTTGATTAATTAGAAAATGGCGGGTTTTTCACAATCCGGCTGCTAAACAGCTCACGTATAAAATTAGTAAAAAAAATAAAGAAGCAGCCGCCAAACACTTGTTACTTTAAAAGCGGGTCCGTGGATGTCCCTTCAGTACATAATGATAAGTAACGGGTGGCGCCATCACATCGTATCACTGCAAGCCTCATTGTTTTTATTAGAGTATTGTTTGAAGTCGGGTCACTGACTTTAAAGCAATACTGGTTATTAGCAACATTGCAATATTATGCATTATTGCTTTGAGGTCAGTGGGTCGGGTATACAAATCATTTGGTGGGCACGAACGGCAGTAACCACGTGACGCCATCGCGTTTGATCGATGCACAACTCGCGTACTGAACAAAACTTGAAAAAAAATGTTCCTTAGGTTAGATCATTTGCTACAAAAGTGAAAAAGCAAAAAAATTATAATTTTGTATTCGTCAGCAGCGATATTCATCATCATCGTCACTCTGCTCAGGACGGGGACAGTCCCTCTGCAAGATTCTAGAGGTCATCCTTTTTGCGGTGTTTATCGACCATTTAATGACTCTTAAGGTGATATGTCGTCCGTGCAAAGGTCCCCGTTACTCCAGACGGAAAGACCCGCTGTGCGAGAGGGATGGAATCGGGGAAAATTGACAAAATGTGGGTTTTAAATTAATACACAATTAACTAAAATAGCTATGGAAATTTCCACAACCAGTAATTTAGGTATTGTTAAAACCCATCTAAATAAATATTTTTGAAGTCTGTATGCTATCCCGATTTGTCAGAATATCAAAAAAAGTGTAAATTTAGACCTCGTTTCAATAATTATTTCTATCGAGTGAAATTCCTCCAATCGCGTTTCTGATAGATCAAAATCTAGAAAAAGGTCCCAAAACTGTTAAACTAATTTATTTAACTTGGGACTTATTTTGAATAGCAGATAAATAACTGCAAAAAGTATCCATTTTGACGATATACCCCCTTAAAGCTGTCGAGTCATTCTACTATGTTCTACCCCGTCCAGTCGTTGATCGCTTTTTATCCCTGCTTTGCATATGACCAGCACATCTTCCCCGCTACGTAGGAAACGGTAGAAGCGTCAAAAATATTTTTTATAAAACATACTTACATATGCACCGGCATTTTTCCAATGGTAAATAGTTTTCTCAATTTGTAGCCGAGTGAGACTGTGCCCACACAGTATCGAGAACACGAATGTTTTATTCCAAAACACATTAACTTTATATAGACATTGTTCAATTGCATTGGATCAATGATATTAGAAGAAAGTGTAGATAGGTTATAGGTGATCCGCGATTGGCACGTTAAAACTTAGCTAATTTGCCAACCTGAACTCAGTATCGCGTCGGCGTTAGTTAGCGTACGACGGACGTTACACGGGACGACGCACAGCAACATATGGGTCTTATCTTGTCTCTTTTTCGCTCGCGATAATTATGACATCCACGTGTCAATGCGACATTGCATTACTACGTAATTGACTGAAGTCATTTATTTTTCAATGCAAGTGCTCGTAAAGGCCCACTTTTTATGCATCAAAACCGAACAGAAAGTCGATTATTTTGTCCTAGGGCTTTATTATTATTATTTTTTATTTATTTACAATGGTTGGCTAACCTGCAGCCTTTCCTGTGTACCAAAAATGTTATACTTTTTTATCCACTGTTTAACGGCTCTGGATACAGTCCTTTTGAGCCAATCACAATTTAAAGTTCACAAGATTATATTTGTTTTATTTCCTAGCACTATGCATTAAAAAACGTAGTATTATGATACACGGGCGTAAGAGCAATAAATTACTCGGTTACGTTTAAATCGTCCTGGTAATTTATTCCTTTTCGCCCTTGTAGCATAAACTACTATTGTGTGCAGTTTTAGAAGTTCTAACCTATCTACACTTTCTTCTAATATCGTTGCATTGGATAATTTTTCGTGTATGATTTTGCGAATACCATGCACCTTGCTTAATTTAAAAAAAAACGGCTTTTACATGCGTAAATTACATAATTAAAATATTTAATTAGTGTGACCATTCTAAATGAGCTTCTCTTGTGTGTTCATGGTTCTATGAGAGTTCTTTTGTAAATTCTTAATTGTTACCTCTTTGAAGTTTATTCCTCCCTGCCCTCGTCAACGAAACCCTCGTTATTTTTAATTGTTATGTAATGTAGCAACAAAACTAGGGTCCTTCAGAACAGGGGCCCATAATGATTTATTATGTACGTAGAACTTTCAACAAGCCTCAAAGAAACTCGGTTAAGCTCTTTCTTTAAAAACTTTCTGTCTATAAGACTTTTAGTTTGAGTAAAAGCTTTCTTTTTATCACTCCGAATATTTCTTCAGAGATAAAATATGTATGAAGGTATTCGTAGTTTGAAAGCGGAGTTTAGTAAGTAGGTAATATTCTTGGTATAAGAGTCTGTTGGATAAATATTGTAAATTGCAGAATCTGAAAATATGTCAGCCATTCAATATCCTGCCGCAACAGAGAAAACTAAAACAGGTCAGGATATAAGAAGTTTTCAATTGTAAGAATGCCGGAAACCTTGTGTTTTTACCGTATTTACCTACATCTGTAGCCTTATTTTGGTATTAAAATATGTGAAAAACCGATGAGAAAAGATACAAAAGGATAATTTGGTTCCCGTTAATCCTCCTTTCTTTTGAAATATGCGTAGTATTAGGAATAAATCGGCGCAAAACATCAAAAAAGATACACGATACACGATACACGAAACAAGATACACTCTACGTTTGGCTGTATTTCAAAAACTAAACAAGTTGGGATTTTGGAATTTGTGCACATAATTGTGTCGATTCTGTTTAACATGTTTTAAATTATTTGACTTAAGGCGATTACCATCGCCAAATTAGCAGCACGGTAATCGCCTTAAGTGTCTTCCCATCACACTTGCCCTGTCGCACACTTGCCCTCTCGCACACCAGCCCTCTCGCACACTTGCCCTCTCGTACACTTGCCCTCTCGAACACTTGCACTCTCGCACACTTGCCCTCTCGTACACTTTCCATCTCGCACATTGACAAAGCGTGAGAGCACCAAGTAGGAGAAATAGACGCTATACTTCTGGCGTGTGCTAGCCACACAGACGCGTAATGACACGAAGCCATATCCTGCTAGAATACAATAAATATCATCTCTGAGATAATGCTTGTCTTTAAAAGATATAAAACCTTTATGGATATACTGGTATATCCTAAGTCTGTGGTTATATTGGTAAATTCCTCTATGATATAGCGTTACGATTGGTGTAAATATCGTAGTTACCAGGAACTTCACTAGTGTTAACAGGTCACCGGCACATGTTCAATCATCAAATTCATCAATGATGTGAACCATTTTCGGGATAGCTAAAAGTATAACAAGTTGTTACAAATTTAAAGCTTTTGACAAGGGATCTCGCACGTTCCGCGAAAATCGACTGTTATGTTTTAATGTACTTTCGGCATACCACTATCTCACGAACCGCTCAACCAACCCCAGCAAACCAGGTGTCAGGTGATCGAGTTACAAGGCCCTTATCCACCAATAGTACTAAGAACTTTTGCGTTTTAAATCTCTCCAATATAAGCAATTTTGAGTACCAAAAACACTCACAGAAAATAATAACAACTAAGTTGCATCGCGCACTATTGAACACTGTACTACGGGTGTACTACGGTATTCGAGGAGAACGGCAGTCAAAAAAGAAGGTATTCCCAATCGACAGAATGAGTCTCAGCTGTTACCATAATATGTTCTGTGGCTGTTACGGTTACGCACAGAGGAATGGCTATTTGCTTCATAGAAACACAGTGTGCCATCAACCCATAAGTAGATATCATAAAAATGTTATTAGTGCATCACTCTCACCGACATGATTTCTACCAACACCAAAAAGCTTAAATTTCTTGAACAACACCATCTCATGACATTTGTCATTTTTTTCATTTGACAGTTCTTCACACCTCTTCATCATCGTTTTGTACAATTATTTGCGGGTTTAAACCAAATATATCCCAATATAACTTTTCACTTCTTAAAGGTTTGAATAATTTATTAATTTTCTAAACTGGATACACTCAGAACTCTGACGCCCGTTTAATCCGATTGTAGATTTTTTATGTTTCTTCCTGGTATCTTTGCTATGTTTTTTTTTAAACATTTGCAGACACAACTTTTTAACGAGAACATAACGCCGCCGCGCCGTTCACACCCTTATCTTTGCGGCTCATTGAAACTTATAGCTCTAGGATGGGTTCTGTTTACACCGCCCCAGTTTAATAAAATCTTTTCCAAGTGGAAGGAAGTCTTTTTTCCCTCTCTATTATTTTTTCGTCACATACAAACTTGTACGTGTACCACAGAACGATTTGCAAAAATAAAAATGCGCTATTTGGTTGGTGTACTTTATCCCACCAAAATATAAATGTGAAAATAGAGAGTCAAAGTTCAGTAGGTATAAATAACTGGGCTGTTTGTCGGCTTCGCTGATAAAATAACTGAAACGTAATCCAATCTTACCTCCAGAAATAGAAATCCAAGATTGCTTTAGTAGTAAACAATTTGCAATTTAAAACTCGTTTATCTACGCTCCTACTACATTAAGGTAATTACAACATCAAAAGCGGTTTTATAAGTGCCTACATTGTTTGTCCAATGTTATAAAGTTGTACTATAACACCGCAATTCTGCGCTGTGATTAGCCTAATTTATTATAGCACCGTTAGAGAACCAATCAGCAGAAACGACGAGAAATAAGTCCAACCCGCATTCCTTAAGCCCGCCTTCTTTTCTCGTTGACGTAGCGAGAGCGTTGTGGCCGCCCGAAGGGCGGTTGAAGGTGCGGGCCCGCGATATAACTATCACAGCCCGGGCATCTTCTCCGCGTGTTTCAACGCACGGATCCGGTGGGCTGCCAGGATGTTGGCGGCTACTATAGTGAGTGAGGCCCTTTAGTCTTCATGGCCACCGGTGGTACGTCACCAGCAGCCCAGTCCGTCTTGATGGCCTCACTCACTCACTGACTTCGGAGCTGCTGGTGGATGTGTCGTTCAGCAGCTCTCTGGGGTATGGACTTCCTGTCGGGGACGGTCGTAGGAGGGGGCGAGATCTCGTAGGTGTTGGTGTTGCCGACCGACTACTTACCGAGTCTATGGTGTGAATTTGGCTATATCAACAAAAGTCACCTTCAATTTGACCATGTCACGGAATCGCAAAAGAAAAACAAACAATATAGGTTTCAGCAGACCAGGAAAAGGTTAGATATCAGTGGCGTGCACAGAACTTTTTGCTGGAAAAGCAAGCAATTGGTCAAGAATAACAATAAAAATATCATGAAAAAATTTAAATATCAATTTGAAAAAAAAAAAATGTATGACCCCAGGGTAGACATTGTCTACCCTAGAGTGAAAATTTCCAATACAAACTTTTTTTTTCAAACTGATATTTCAATTTTTCATATTTTTTTTATTGTTTTTCTTGACCAATTGCTTGCTTTTCCAGCAAAAAGTTCTGTGCACGCCACTGTTAGATATAGTGCATAGAATGTCGTCTTTGGGCGCAAGAGGCCTACACTATGATGAGTGACCTCGTTTATATTTGTCATAATAATGTGATTAAACGTAGAGAAAATTTTAGAAATTTGACAAAAAAAGTACTTGATAATGATTTTTTTTGGTAGCCGAAAAGCTGTTTTTATCTATTTATTGGGATTTTTTTATTGTTTAGCGGAAAAAAGCTAGTTATGGATTGGTTATGGAAGAAGATTGAGGCATCATTATTGTTAATTTGATTGATTAGTTTGTTTTCTTATTTTATTATAACATTCTCAGTTTTGTTCTGCAGTCAAAACTTTCATTGTGATGTAAGAAATATTAATTATATATAATAAATATATTATAATAAACACAAATATATTTATATTTGAAATGTTCCCCGGTTTACCCCACAATATTCGAATAGAGTGCGGTTTAGAAAATCGTTCATATGCCGTTATGTTGGTAGCATTTATATCATCCAATCCATAGAGTCTGAAAAATGCAACACTTAGAAAATTATATGATCTGTATCCCTATTTATGTGAATCAACTCTTAACACCTTGGATTAAGATGTCATGTGGCTTCAGCTGTATTGAAGCTCCGAAAGCTACTTCCCTGAACAACCTTTTCCGATAATCTTCGTGCTGGCAGGCCGCGGGCAGTGGGTGCGGGTGTAGTGCGGTGGGGAAAAAAATTAAAAAAATGTGGGCTCAGCTACTTTAATTTTTTTTTCAAACAGTTGCTCTGTACTCCCTGTGCACCCAAAAAAAAAATTTAAATCGATCGAGTGGTGGGAAGGGTTTGCCAGCGTTAATTAAAAGTACCAAAATCATAATAATTTTCATGTGGGCTCAGATATCAGCCGGCGAACGCGTCAGCGCGCTCACGGCTCACGGCGGCTTGGTACTTTTAATTAACGCTGGCAACCCCTTCCCACCACCCGATCGATATAAATTTTTTTTTGGGTGCACAGGGAGTACAGAGCAACCGTTTGAAAAAAAAAAAGGTAGCTGAGGCCACATTTTTTCATTTTTTTCCCCACCGCACTACACCCGCACCCACCGCCCGCGGCCTGCCAGCACGAAGATTATCGGAAAAGGTTGTTCAGGGAAGTAGCTTTCGGAGCTTCAATACAGCTGAAGCCACATGACATCTTAATCCAAGGTGTTAAGAGTTGATTCACATAAATAGGGATACAGATCATATAATTTTCTAAGTGTTGCATTTTACAGACTCTATGGATTGGATGATATAAATGCTACCAACATAACGGCATATGAACAATTTTCTAAACCGCACTCTATTATTACTTACGTAGTTTCAATACAGCTGAAGCCACATGACCGATTTGATCGCTAGCTCTTAGACTATTACAGTTGCACAAAATACTATTATCTAACTTCTACCAACGACGTCTAAACTGTCTTCTAATAATACTTTCCAATCATTCATCGCTCACACGATGAATGGTTATTGCGTTTTGAGTATAAATTATAGATTTTGTGGATGGTGTAATCTACGACGACGTGACGCCTCTAACTTCGCCTTCATAAAAAGCGTATCTTAAGTACAACCTTATTTTGTTTCCTTTGTTACAGCTAAACTTCAACCCCATAACATCATTCCTGTTCACGCTGGATTTCTTCATCATCGTATTGAACGTAAGTTATTTTCGCCGTACCAATTGAAAGAAAGAAAGAAAGAAAATAAATTTATTGGCGCGTTTACAAAAAAGAAACTTATAGCTAACACAGTAGAAAAAGGTTTACTTAAGTAGGGAGTAATCTATAGATAAAAACACCAACACGACAAAAGGACATAGCTCAGCTATGTGCCATCCAAAACATGCTTTGGTTGGCGCTGGTTTTCAGCTACCTCCGTTTTAATTGCATGATAATGTATTTACGAGTCGTTAACAATTTTATTAACTAAATTGAAAAATCATTAAAAATTGGCAATAACCGAGGATGCCATCAAATTTCTCAAACACTGGAATTTTTTGAACTTTAGGACCGGTTCCGCCAAGCATGCTTTCGCGTTTGGACAATTTAGCATATTAAATCAAAATTATAAAAAAAAATATGTAATTACTTAAGAAGTGTTATGTACTTTTCAGATTTGAGACAAGTAATGGGTGGCGCAAAAGAAATGTCATCATTAGAATTGGCTGCCATTTTGTTATAAATGAAAAAATAAGAGCTCTGTTTTCATATAAAGTTTATCTGAAAGTGTAAAATTGATGACATTAATTGGAAAAAATTATATCACTCAAAGGGCCACCTCCCAAGTTGATGCACAATTGCGCTCGTTTTGCGGCATTTTGAATTGTTACTCGCAAAACATCTGGATATCTGGCATCAAAATTGACGATTTCTTCTTCAACGTTATCTTTCAAGACTTGCAAGGTTCGTGGTAAACGCGAGATTTTAAAAAGCCTCAAATGAAGAAGTCTGGTGCTGTTAGATCTGGCGATCTGGACGGCCGTTTCAAATCTCCAAAACGAGAGATCAATATTTTTCATATAAGCAGAAACAATAGTTCCACGTTCTTGACTTCCATGTTCATGTTCCATGGCTTGTTGGCAACAAATTCTCTATATATCTACATTATAATTGTCAAAGTACAGTGACATTTGGCGCCATCTGCAAAAATGGCAGCAAATTCAAATTATGACCTTACTTTTGCACCACCTTGTATAACAGTTATCAAAAAATTTTTTAAAAATCATTAAAAATCACGAAAATCGTGATTTGGCGTTGCAACTAGGAAACGATATTTTTTTTGTTCCAAATTTTTTGTTTTTATTTTATTTGTTGAAGATTGATGCTAAATTGCCCAAACGCGAGAGCATGTTTGGCGGAACCGACCCTCAAATCAAATCCGTGTGAAATGCTCCATTGATTTTCAAGCACATTTCATTTTTACAAAGCTACAGAAAACATAATAGTACTCACATCCCCATAGTTTCTATACGAAGCACTTGAATTTCTGCTTTTAATTTTTTAATTGTTTCGTAAAAATGTTTTCGTAAAATTCATAGTATAAAAGTATGAGTAAGACAATATGAGGAGGAAAATCAACCAAAATAGGTGATTTTCTGAATAGGTGGTACAGTGGAGACCGCATCAAGTAAGACACATTGGACTTTGTACCTATCTTATATTCTTCTCTGTAGAGGCTAATGTCGTACTGCAAGTGTTTAGCTTGATGTGGTCTCCACTGTACATGCTAGCTGAAAATGAGAAAAATAAACCAGTGCCACAATTTAATCCTCGGTTCGATTCGTTAATAAACACAATAAACATTGAAATCCGGTACCAAAACATAAATGGGAGTTTTGAGGACAAATAACTTCCCTGGAACGGATTAAACAACCAACTATAAAACATAAAAGGTCCGCATCGCAAAAATATTTTTTATTCCTCGTATGGCGCCGGCGGGCTCGGTTTAGGTGTAATCAAATAATACTCGTAGCATATTGAAAAGCAGTAGTCAAAATATTATTCCACATCACTACGAATACAATTTCTTTTCATTTTTATTTTATTGTCTTCTCTAGTATTACAATTAACGGTTCCTTGTGAATATATTTACCAAGTCCTTAGATATGTCAGAAAAAATGTTGAGTCTTTCCCAAGGCTTGGTGAGCAACATTGTAAGGAAACCAGAAATAAGCATAAACTGGCTTTTCCAAAAATCTTACTCTCCAAGGTGAGTACCTCTTTCGTAGGACATGGGATAAGATTTTACAATAAACTTCCAAAGGAGGTCCTTCCTTTGCCAGAGAATAAGTTTAAATTGTATATTAAGCAGGGCCTATTGAAAAATGCATATTATAAAATAAATGAATATTTGGATGATGGTGAAGCATAGTGTTACAGTGATAATGATAGAAGTTATAATGTAATTAAGTAGTATAATTTCCTAACTTATGATTCCTCTAAGGTGTAAACATTAATTAATTACAGACTGTAAAAGGAAAAAGACTATATGAGACAGGTAGACAAAGATATATATGTTTTTCTTTTTTTCATTAACCTGAATTGCTGCTGTCCTGTTTTTCTTATCCCTTTTTTTAATAAGTCATATATTGTATAGTATAAGTTTTATGTTGAAAAAAAAGACATGATCTTGCTAAGTTTCTTGCCCTTCTTCTTAGCAAGACTAATCGAATGGGCGGAGGTAGGCATGTATTTATATATGTAACCTATTAGTATGTAGTATACAGGATGTTTGGTCGGCCGCCTGGATTCGTGCTGGGGGCTCGGTTGGTGATCATTGAACCTTGTCCCTGTGGGTCTACCGCGTAATTCTCATTTTCATCAACATCAACTTGAGATTGAAATTTGACGTGCGTGCGACGACTCCCGCCTAACATGCCATCTCTTTTGCACGCGTTGAATTTCGCATGCATTTGCTTGAAGTTGATACAAATGAGAATTACGCGGTAGAGCCCCTGGTCCCTGGCCGGGTCTCCGGTATGGGTTCGGGCGGTTGATTGGATTTCACCTCGTATAATATAAATTATTACCTGTCATTTTAATCTTATATATATATTGCTAAGTACATAAATTAAATAAACCTTTAATTTAGTTCATGTACATTTATTATTTTATTACACTGAGAAAAAAATCTGGTTCCGTTAACCTGAATATAGCTCATTTAAACTGAAAAACATTGTACTATATGTGACGTCTATATTAATTGTTCAGTTTACTTAAACAATCTAATGTAGACAATAATTCAAGTAAATATAACATAATTCTGTTTTTGTTTACAAGGTCGATCTGGTAGTATTATAAAAATATTTTTTCTCCGTGTACGTATATTTTTATTAGATTAAATTTGACGTGTAAAAAGTGTATTATGTATACCTATTTTGCAAAATAAACTATTTGAATTTGTTTAAATTGTTTAATTGTTTTTAATAAAACTTGTCGTTAAAATTGACGTGTAATAAATAAGGCAATCATTGACTAGCTTTGACCCGCGCGGCTTCGTTCGCGTGGCATAGAAGTTAAAAGTGAAAAAGATATTGGTCTGTGGCAATTCACGCCAATAGTTCACTATAAGTTAGGTTTATGAATTAAACTTAATGCACAATTAGCCATGATCTTGACAAAACATACTTAAAACAGCTTGTTTGGACAAAATCGTGACTAATTGTGCATTTTATTCAAACTGTAGTCGGATATTTCTTATCATTTCTTTAGTTTTTGTCCATCGTTTGCTCAGACGCGTGTATTTTTGCTACTTTTTTCGGTCAATAATGGATACGACACCTCAGGAAGCAGCTCAAGCTGTAGCACTACTTCGAATAGGCATTTCGCAACGTAAGGTCGCTCGAAGACTTCGAATCAGCAGATCTTCGGTTCAACAAGTTTACAGACGATACCTAGACACTGGAGTATTCGATCGCTGTCCAGGTATGGGGAGACCTAGGGCTACATCAGCAGCAGATGATCGTTATATCCAACTTACTGTTCTGCGAAATCACCGCCTCGACGCAGTTCAAGTCCAACAAAATCTGCGTGACGAGCGCCAAGTGGACATAAGTTCAGATACCGTCAGAAGGAGACTTGCTGAACGAAGCCTGACTCCAAGGAGAGCTGCAACTGGCCCAGAATTAACGGTAGCCCACCGTCGAGCACGACTTGAATTTGCTCGAGAGCATAGGAATTGGACGTTAGAGCAGTGGGGTAATGTACTCTTCACTGATGAGACCAGGGTGAGTACATGGAAGTATATGCGAGTATATCGTTGCCCTGGAGAACGTTACTCTCAGTGTTGCATCGAGGAAACTGTTGCTTATGGAGGAGGATCTGTAATGGTCTGGGGCGGCATCTCGTTAACCGCACATACAGCGTTAGTTTTCATCGAACCGACGGACCGTAGACGTGGATTGACTTCTCATCGCTACATTACTGAAATCCTCGCAGACCATGTGGTACCTTACGCAGGATATATCGGGCATGATAATGCACGGCCTCATGTTGCTCATGTGGTGACTCAGTATCTACGCGACGTCGGCATTCGTACGATGGACTGGCCAGCTCGAAGCCCGGACTTGAATCCGATAGAACACTTATGGGACGAGCTGAAACGTCGGGTTCGAGCCCGGGTACCTGCTCCAACAAGGCTTCTAGAGCTGCGAATCGCAATTGAAGAGGAGTGGAATGCAATTCCACAAGATTTCATCGTGAGGCTCGTGAGGTCGATGAATACGAGGATGCTGGCAGTTATCCACAGAACATTTAAATCAAATAGAAAGGCTAAGTGGGCGTGTCACGCGCGCCACAACTACTGTTGAACATCAATACTTAGACCGAAACACGCGATCGCTGCGCATAGTCGCACGCGAACCGTGACTCTGTGAACAGCTCTGCCTAATCTAAAGAGAAATGCCGTCTTGTGCAATAATTACTTGCAGAATCACGAATAAGAAAGCAAACCGGAAAAATTGAGATATTTCCTTTCACCTGTAATTATAAAAACTTTGTATAATATGAGAATTTTAGATAAATAACTAATTTACTCATGGTGACAACAAAAATATACATTACCGGCAATGTACGCTCACAATTTTGGCTAAGATGTAGTAAACAAGTAATGTATGCTCTTCCTACTTGTCAAACTTGCTCGCTAGTGTTGTGCCGTATCGTGGTGTCACACAATCGATAGACGTTTTTTATTCCTTGAGTGATATTCTTAAATTAAGATTTAAGATAAAACTTTTATAACATTCGAGATACCGTTGTCAGTTACCCCAAAATCGACCGGATAACTGTACAAGCAAGGAGAAACGTTTTTATATAAAATGTATGAGAAAATATTTAAAAGTGAATAAGTGTGCGTTTATTTCCTCTACGGTGTAATTCTTGGCTATGCATATATACATATTTTTCAAAATACATGAGATATTTGTACAGTCGAGAACAAAAGTATTCGTGTGAAATGTATGAAAAAAAAATGAAAAGTGTTAAAGCGTGTTTTAATTACTCTACAATGTAATTCTAAGCTACGTATATGTATGTCTGAAAACATTTATCAATATAATATATATAGGGTAAAATGTACAGCCGAGGTCAAAAGCTTTGGGATAAAATATTTAAAAATGTATGAGTGTGTGATTATTTAATCTATAGGGTAATTCTAAGCTATGCTCATGTCCAATTTATTATTTATCAAGATATAGGGAATCTGTATAGTCGACGAAAAAAGATTTTACTAAAATATTTAAAAGTATATAAATGTGTGTTTAATTATCCAACAGGGTAATTCTAAGCTATGCATGCATATCTTGAATATACATATATTTACAGTAGTTACAGTATGAGAGTTGCTATAACATACTAAAGGTTTTTACAAAATATATAGAAAAAAAGAGCTTGGAATTACACTGAAGAGTAAATAAACACACACTTCCTTGATTGTGCAGATGCCCCTTATATGTTGATAAATAAGTATTTAATCATATGCATATATTAGAATTACCATAAAGAGTAAGTAAACAGACACTTATACACTTTTTAGACATACATATGCATAGCTTAGAATTACGTTGTAGAGTAAATAAAATACACTTTTACACTTTCAAATGTTTTTTAATACATTTCACCCGAAAACTTTTGTTTTGGACTGTATAAATATATCATAGATATTGAAAAATAAGTATTTATACTTATGCATAGCTTAGAATTACACCGTAGAGTAAATAAACACACACTTGTACGGTTTTAAATATTTTCTCATACATTTTATATGAAAACTTTTCTCCTTGATTGTACAGTTACCCGGTCGATTTTGGAGTAACTGTTAACGGTTTCTCGAATGTTATTATAACACCTGTTTTATGTCACCTAACACAAGTGTATTGGTGGTATGGATCAAAACGCCCATTCTCCTTTGAAATGGGATTTTCCATAAAAGTGTTTATGAAAAATCCAATTATTTTGAAGCTACCATAATATAATTTTCAATGCATGTGCTCGTAAAGGCCCACTTTTTATGCATCAAAACCGAACAGAAAGTCGATTATTTTGCCCTAGGGCTTTATTATTATAATTTTTTTTAATTTGGTTGCAATGGTTGGCTAACCTGCAGCCTTTCCTGTGTACCATAGATGTTATACATTTTTTTCCACTGTTTAACGGCTCTGGATACACTTCTTTTGAGCCAATCATAATTTAAAGTTCACAAGATTATATTTGTTTTCATTTCCTCACACTATGCATTGAAAAACGTAGTATGATACAAGGGCGTAAAAGCAATAAATTACTACACTCGCTACGCTCGTGTTTTAAATCGTCCTCGTAATTTATTCCTTTTCGCCCTAGTAGCATAAACTACTATTAAAATACGTTAAATCTTAATATATTCGTCGGTGAGACGCGGGTGTACCGAGTGTGGACTGTAACTTGCATTTCACAGTTTACACTCGAAATACCTCTGATACCCCCTCGGGGATTCATGTCGTGACCATATATTATCATTATTACTGATCACTTACAAAGTTTCAAGTATGAATTTGGCTATATCAATGAAATCACATTATATACACCTAATACACGTTAAAACAATTTTACTAAAATGTGTAAAACAAGATAATAAAAATAGAAAAAAAACAACACACAAATTGTCTCAGAGCAAATTGGTTTCTCGATTGATTATAAAAAAGTTAGTCGAAGTTTTACGTTAAAAAAATACATCTGTTCCCATCCCTAGCAATAAATCATCACGTCATATAATCAGACTGTGTTTAATATTAAGTTCGCAATGCCGCTCAGGTCAAGTTATCAAGCACCTAAAGCCGGTAGGTTTATAATGGTCACATGGTATCAAAACTAAAACGTCGTAAATGAAACCGTTTGTTTGAAAAATACACCGTTTTACACAGAGATACGGTGGTTTTTTCATTTGATAAGTTTTCGATATAAGTCATTTTGTTGTGCGTAGAAAGAACAACCATTTGAATGAAAGTTTTGATAGTATTTCAATTACGACAAGGTGTGTGCCTGTGGGTGTGAGGCGACAAAAGTTCTGGTACGCATACAGCTCCAAGGCCTTTCTAACTATTTAAATGTTCTGAGCAGTTATCCGAGCAAGGGGAGGGAATACTGAATATTGGCCAAAAACTTTTTTTTTTTATTTTTTCTTTTTTTCTGGGTAAAAACAATATTTCATTTTGTGATTACTAACGATTAACACGACTGGAAAACGACTCTTCTTTGTTAAATCCTTAATAAACAGTTAATAAATTGATGGATCACAATGAGTTTCGATTCATTTTAATTATCATGAAATGCACTTTCTGTGGGTATAACTTTGATAGCTGTAAGTTCTATACTTTTTGAGAGAATCGAACTAGAGTTCCAAGGTGGCGGGTGGCCCGGTTTATTTGCTGTCCAGTGTAGTTAACTCACTTTGCCAGGTTCACCAGGAAAACCAAGTTTAAATTTTTCAAGCAATTACAGTTTTTGCCGTCAATAATTAGTAATATTTTTTATATTTACATTGCAAGTGCGTCATTTGCTTCCTTTTGACATAATAACCAAGATTACTTTGTTTTGGCACGAAAAAAACAACTTGACATTTGTATGTGTGTAAATGTGTATAAAATATTATGTTTCAAGAGAAAGAAGATACATGAAACATTACATACGTGATTAATTCCTCTGTTCAGCAATTTCTAAAAATATCTATAGCGCTAAGGTGATACCAAAAAAAAAAATGGGGTTTTTTCGAATACATTTACTCCACTATAACGTCATCTACGTATTTCATTTTTGGGTAAATGTTTATTGAGTATTTGATTAAGATTTTCACTGAAGGAAAACGCGATTGGATGAAACTTTCTTGATAGAATTTAATTCCGAAAAGACCTCTAAATTGTTTTATTTTTTCCTGTAATTCTGAAATCCTAACTAATTTCATTGTGAAATTGCATTCAAAATGTAGATATTATGTATTTATAAAGTCTCCTTGAAAATCTTTTTGACAAAATAGCCTAGTACATTTTATATATTAATAAAAAACCAACTTTTAGCTACTTTTCCACGAATCCGTCCCACTCGCACTGAGGGTTTTTTCGCATATGGAGTAACAGGAACGCTAGAACTTTTACGTATCGCCTTATGTTGGTTTGCTGCAGAAACAATGAAGTGTGGCCAAAAAATGTATTATATCGCAACGGTCTCCCAATTAGCATAATGCCATTGCCATAAACTTCCCATACCCAATAAAATAGAACTTCAGGCGATATTAACTCGCGTTCACGAACTTGGTAAGTACACCCTGCTGCTTGTGAAATCAGTGATAGAACGTTAATTTTCTGTGATAGAACCTGAAAATAATGTGAAGTTTTGAAAGCCACTTTGGTAGACATCACAGAAAGAGACCTTCCAAGAATATTACAAATGTGAACGAATTTATTCAGTTCGCCGCTTTTATAATTAATTTATCGGCCATTTTACTCACAGATACGTAATATTTTTTGCCCTCAAAAGGGTTTCAAGATTTACCGAGTGTAAGGGCTATTATACATATTAGTATACGACCGATTTATCTTCTATTTTTAAGAGTCTTTTTATATATACCAGTATTTAGTTCGCTTTTATCTCCAGAAGGTCTGTTTTTTATTGCACATCAAAAGAAACTAAAAGTTTACCCTTTTCAACTGTTCGATAGATCATTTCCACCTCTTTGTTGTACGTCGGACTGTATTGATTGTTATCCTGGAAAAGTGCTTTCAGAGTGGCGTACTCTTAGGTTTATTGACAGGATTAAGAATTCCATTACGGGATTTTAACTATTTTAAAAGTTGTGATTGTTTTACTGCTTGTTTTATTTTTGCAAAACCATCTATGCGGAGAACTAGAAATCAATATTTTCGTAGACACGTAAACCAAAAAGAAAAAGCGGTCAAGTCCGAATGGAACATACTCGCCCAGGGTGCTCTACTTAAGGCGCCAGTCTAAATAGAAACTCGATTTTTTGGTAAGAATCAATATTTTTTTTAGTTTATACGCGTCTAGAAAATTATTAGAAATTTCAGAAGAAGAAAAGATTGTTATTATTTTTATAACTTAATTTGATAATTTACAATCAAACATGTGCCTGTTTTCTATTACGCTGAAGGTCATGTTTGAACACTGGAGTCAGTGGAGTTAAGTAAAATTAATCTAATATATTAAAATTTCATAAATTTATTTTTATATTTCATAAATTTATTTTATGACATTTTAACATATTATATTAATTTTACTTAATTCTACTGACGCCGACTTTACAAGTCGAAATATATCTGGAAATGATTATTATAATAAAGTGTTTTTATATATAGTGTAAACTGAATAACGAAATTTTCTTACAGATTCATGAGTTCATAATTTCTGTAATTCAATAGCTATTTCCGTTGTTTGTATTTGTTTCAAGGTTTTACATCAACGTATTAAATTTTGTTTATATTGTCAGTTTGATAACTAAAATTTATTTTCAAAAACAGTTCGTCCTACCATCCGTTTCCACGATAAGATTCGTAATAATTTATTACAGCATACACTTTACAAAATTAAATTAGTGTTGCTGTTAGTTTAATGTTGTCTCATTTATATAACGAAAAAATTACAAATTTAGGATTTGCCATTGGGAAAAAAAAGGGGTACGAGAAAGCCCTATTTAAACTTTAACCTCAAATTGTTGAATACAAAAAAAGATTCGTTTTGAGTCGAGCACTTATAGGCGGAAAATTAGTTTAATCAAGTAATTCGATTCAAGATGCAAAGTACAATCTTTTTCACACCAAATAACTGCCATGTTTTTTTTCTCAAACTTGGACGGTTAGACGTAAGTAAAAGTAAAAGTAAAAGTAAAAGTAAAAATTTTCTTTATTACAAAAAGCATATAACAAATTATCCTTATATAGTCTTAAAAACATAAGTACAAAGGTGAGTCTTAACTAATAAGGATAGCCGTTGGCATCTATGCTAGTGTGTAGCACTGTACAATAGATACCAGCGTCTTCCGACATTTACTTATATTTTAAAACATTCATAGCTCATAAGGATAAAAAATTTGGAAATCTTAGAAACTAAACAAATTAAAAAGAGAGAATTGCCTATTTAAGTAGTTAATATAACAATGGACGTGGTAATAAAATTAATAAGGTTGGGTTAGAATTTGGGGAGAATTAATTTACTGGAATTTAGGAAGTAGGTATGTGAATAATAAATAATATTATGCTTAACTATGTGACGGATTTAAGCAAATCTTCCGTGTCTTTGTAAGTCATATCAAGAAGCCACTTTGAAATAATGGATTTGCAGAGATGAAGTTTTTTTGGGTAGATATTGAGAACATTATTTATTCTATTATAAAGGTGACAGCTGATACATATATAATGTCGGGATGAAAGTGCAAGTCTGTGTGATGTTAGTGATGCATAACCGGCATTGATGTAAAATAAACATTATCATTGTTCTGAGATAACCGGTAACTCTCAATAGGCAGCGTTCAGTTTGATCGTCGGACGTCGATGCCCACCTTACACTGACAGCAAAGTAGCACATAAATAAATATTAAGTATTTAACGGTTTTAAATACATAAAATCAACAAAATTAAACAATTTTCGTTATTATTATTGCAATTATAAAATATAGCAAACACGAAATTAAATCCTGAACACGAAATTAAACCCTGAACACGAAATTGCAATTCATTTTATTTTTCTTTTTAAACTGCGTGCTTAAAACCTTATGATTACCAAACTCCTTGGTCTCCTAAAAACATAGACACAGATAGTTTTAAAAAATAATGGATTTTTATACGAATTTACATACGAATTTATTGAGATTTACTGAAGACCTGAAATAAGTCCCCAGGATATAGTACTTTCTGGCTTATCTTTGCAGTATAAAATAAAAACTTTACAATATATTTTTGAGAAAAATCTATTTCATTATGATGTATACTCACCCTAATTTTAGTTATTGAATGTTACTGCACCTACGTATAATACGCGACATGGCGCGAGTGCGGGCGAGTACATACATGTCAGTATGAAATCTTTGGGAGGCGTGCGTGGGTGGGGCCGAAGCCAACACGTAGAGGCCCTTTAGACAATTTTATTCAAATATGATGTGACACCAACCTGACGATTATCCCTGTACGCACTGTAGTGCACCCAAGGACAACCCCCGGTCAGTGTAGGACTACTAGGAATGAAAACAAAGGAAACCAGACTATTGGGTTGAGGTGCTAGTGGACTGAATATCTGGGACTATGGAAGGAACTATAGCGCCTACCCGAGCTATGTTAATAACACGGAAAAATGGGCAGGCGGAGACTCGCCAACACAATTGAATGGGCACCCCAAACGGTCGCTCGCACGAAGCACGGGCAACATTTGCTGAGCGGCTAAAGGGTGGAGAGGTGTCACCGGACTTTAAACGACGATTACTTGCTCCTTCATAACTGCTTACTTGCTCCACGTGCCCACTCGCCACTTACTTTTCACATCCACCCTTCGAGCATATAGCTCTTGCTACTCGACCCTGACCGGCCTCCCACGGCAAGCCAGAGGTGGGGGATCTTTCCCTCGTCATTGTTAACTCCAGCCGGTCAACAAAGGCAAGCCGAAGAAGAGGAACAGGGCCTTCCCTCAGGGAGCACGTTCGGGTCCGTGGGGTCGCTACTGCCCAACAGCCTGCCTCAAGCTGCCCTGCGTTATTGCCCTGTCAGCCGTGTAAGTTTTGTACACGTTGCCCGCCTCTCACGTGACCTGATGTTCGGCTCGGACGTAGTGTTGGATTTTGGGAGGCTTATTATTATTATTATTACTATCTTCTGTTCCGGAGTAAGCGTAATCAAAATCTCGAGAGTTAAGTACCAATTATTTACAGCAAGCTGTGTAAATTATGTTAAATACTGAGGAGGTTTGAAGTAGGCAGATAAATACGCACGAAGTTCTCACTTGAAATGCAGATTCAATATTCAAATTTGTTGGGTTTGGCTTTACGTCGTTATTCATCGAGTTTGTACGGAGATTACCAATTCAGGGTAAACAATAGCAGCCCCTATTCCGCCCACGTAAGGTTTGTTATCAAACAAAATCATATAACTTTTAGTTTGTCCTAATGTATAAGCTAAGAATTCGGCTGTGTAATGATGACCGTTTTTCTTGCTTTGGCGTCGGTCGTGCGTAAAAGGGAAGAAACTGAATTAAAATAAGGTGTCCGTGTGGAAATAAGCTTTGCATTTTTTTACCCGTCCATCAGATTTGTTTCTTGTTTTGTCGGCTGATATACAAATTATTGGTTTGCTTAGATAGTTAAGCCGTTCCTTACACGAAACTGCGGAGCAAGCTGTAAAAGTACATGGGAGCAACTTATGAAACTGCGTGAAAGGCACTGTAATTTACGTGCCTAGAATTGCTATGCTGTGCTACGCCGTAGCATAACAGATAGACCCAGAGAACAAGTGAAAATATGGAACACAGCTATCGTAAACATATACATATGTATGTAAAGAAATCAGTACAACTTGTACAAGTTCTGAACTTCTTTGTTTCCATATCGTATGTTCAGAACTAGTAAAACTTGTGACGTTCTAAACTTTTTTGTACTTCTTTTTTCGCATCTCGTATGTTCAGAACTTGTGAAACTTGTGATGTTCTAAACTTCTTTGTACTTCTTTGTTCGCATCTCATATGTTCAGAACTAGTAAAACTTGTGATGTTCTAAACTTCTTTGTACTTCTCTGTTCGCATCTCGTATATTCAGAACTAGTAAAACTTGTGATGTTCTAAACTTCTTTGTACTTCTTTGTTCGCATTTCGTATGTTCAGAACTTGTGAAACTTGTGATGTTCTAAACTTCTTTGTACTTCTCTGTTCGCATCTCGTATATTCAGAACTAGTAAAACTTGTGATGTTCTAAACTTCTTTGTACTTCTTTGTTCGCATTTCGTATGTTCAGAACTTGTGAAACTTGTGATGTTCTAAACTTCTTTGTACTTCTTTGTTCGCATCTCATATGTTCAGAACTAGTAAAACTTGTGATGTTCTAAACTTCTTTGTACTTCTTTGTTCGCATCTCGTATGTTCAGAACTAGTAAAACTTGTGATGTTCTAAACTTCTTTGTACTTCTTTGTTCGCATCTCGTATGTTCAGAACTAGTAAAACTTCTGACTTCAAAACTTCTTTGTACTTCTTTGTTCGCATCTCATATTTTCAGAACTATTAAAACTTGTGATGTTCTAAACTTCTTTGGATGGCGATTGTGAGAAAATGATCTATCAATGAAAGTATGTAAAGATATCAACCTATGAAGTAAAATCGTGAAAACAAGGAAGACTTCTCCGACAAATTGTCTCTTCGCATCAATCTGCACCATTATAAAAGTGTTTTTCGGCTGTCGTAATAGTACTACTTTTACAGAGTGGCACAACACAATATTTATAATTAACTTTTTCTCCGTCCACGTCCATATTTCACTATGCAGCGTACAATAGAGTGAGGCGGTCTGAATCAAACTAGACCACGTGACGTCATCGTAGATTAGCAGGGAGCGCGCGTCTGTTCGAAATAGCAGTTGGAAAAACTTCTATATCTTTTTATTATCAAAATATTTTGACGAGATTTTTTCTCTAAATTGTTATATATGCTTAATTATTTATTAAGCTTAAAAACTGCAACCATACAACTGTCCCATTTCAAATGAGCATAAAACATTGTGCAACTTGGTCAATCGGTTTAATAAAAATAATATAGATAATAGACTATAGGGCTTGATAGATCTCTATGCTCGATTCTTTTCAAAATTCAAATGAGACATCTGTCACGTTATGTAAATAAATTTGTTACAATGATATTACGGAATAAAATAGTTTTCTTGCATATTTAAAACTGGCGACGAGAAAATGGAAATTAACAAATACAAAAAGGCTCGGACCTGCCTAAAAGGTCAACTTACACGTCTACAGAATCTTGTAAGTACGTTACAAGAACCTTCAAATACTTTAATTACGGCAAGACTACAAACGCTCCTTACATTAGAAGAAAAACTTTTATCTACACAAGATGATATAGTGCAACTCACCGACGACACTGACCTGGAAATCGAAATTGAAGAAAGATTTTCTATACAAGAAAACATTACAACACTAAGAGTCAAATTACAAGATTTTATAGAAAGGGTTAGTGACCTGGGGTCTCCTTCAATGGTTACACCTTCTACAAATACACATTCGACCCCACCTAAGCTTCCGTTCCAACCACTACATCCTGACAAAACATTTAAAAATTTCATGAGACGGCTTGAACTGTACGCCAGTCTGAACAATTACAAAGAATCTGTCAAAAAGTTTATATACTTCTAAATGCACTTGCACCGGAATTGCATCAAACAGCCTACGATCTATGCGCACCGGAAGATCCACGTAATATGAACTATGATGACCTAACAAAAGTACTACAAGAATACATTGATCCTCAACCTACAATTTGGGCAAGACAGCATCAGTTTATAAACAGAGTACAGCAAGATGACGAATCAATAAAACAATATATGGCAGCTCTGAAACACCTAGCGCTAGATTGCAACTTTTCATGCGAAAATTGTCAAAAGTCAACCTGCAACAGCTTTCTTCTACTTCAGTTCATTAGAGGCTTAAAAGACAATGATATTCGCACTAAAATACTTGAAGATCCCACAGAGATGAAATAACATCAAATGCTGAGAACAGCGACAGCAATTGAGATAGCTAAACAAGACAACAACATCATTACAACTAAAAATAATACGGCCCCTGTAAAGATAATAAAAAAGAAATTACCCTTTCTCCCATCTCAACCCACAATTCAAGACCTGAAAGGAAAATGTTTCCGTTGTGGTGATGATGAACATAAGGCAAATAAATGTAAACACATTAACGACATGTGTAACCATTGCAAACGCAAGGGCCATCTCGCACGAGTCTGCCTTCAACTGGCAAGACAAGTACACCAAATTGAAAATACATCTGATATTGAAGACTCCAGTGAAGATGAAATTTGCAACATAAATTCGATCAAATCGGAGAAAACAGACAAATTCATGATCACCCTACACATCGAGAACAAAAAGACTTGCATGGAACTAGACACCGGTGCGGCCCTATCTCAATGTCGCTAAAAAACTTCAAACTGCTGGGCCTTGATAATAACATCTTCAAAACTGACGTTAGAATGAAAACCTACACTGGCGAAATTATTAAACCAATCGGAGTAGCATACGTCAAATGCAATTACAAAAACCAAAGATTTCACGGTAAACTTTACATTATTAAACAAGATGTGGACTCTATTTTCGGAAGATCTTCACAGAATACCTGATGGTACTGACAAACCCATAGCCTTTGCTTCTCGTTCACTTACAAATAGTGAAAATAAATACAGTCAAATCGATAAAGAAGCAACAGCAATTTATTGGGGACTCGAGAAATTCTTCCATTACTGCTATGGTAGAAAATTTACATTAGTTACCGACCATAAACCACTGACTTCAATATTTCATCCCCATAAAACCCTCCCAGCAATGAGCACCATGCAACTTTTCCACAATGCTGACTATCTCTCCAGGTTTCCGGTGGAAAATGTATCACCAAAAATGGTAGATTGTTATACAAATTTTCAAATGAACCAGATAAACACTTTACCTGTTACATCTCAGAAAATTGCAGAAGAGACAGAAAAAGACGGTGAGTATCACACACTGCTTCAAGCACTGACAAATGGCAGAAGCTTAAGAAACTATGGATATAATGACAACAAGTTGACAATAGAATACGGATGCATATTAAAAGGTACAAGAACTATGATCCCACAAAGCTTACAAAATACAATTCTAAATGAACTGCATGCTGGTCATTTGGGAATCCTTAAAATGAAGATGTTAGCTCGGAGCTACGTCTATTGGAAAAATATAGACAAGGACATAGAAGACCTCGTAAAAAACTGCCGTGAATGTCGCTTGAAACAAAACGAACCTGCTGAAATTACATTACATCACTGGGAAGAACCAACCGCACCATGGCAAAGACTTCACATTGACTTTGCTGGGCCTATAGCTGGTCACCATCTTTTCATTGTTATCGATGCCTTTACAAAGTGGGTTGAGATAATTCCAACAAAAATAACTACGAGTTCATGGTGCGTCTCCAAACTTTATGACTTATTCTCAACTTTTGGACTTCCAAACACTATTGTGTCTGACAACGGAACTCCCTTTACTTCTAGGGAGTTCGAAACAGCATTAAAAGAATATGGAGTATTACATAGAACCTCTGCTCCATACCACCCATCAACCAATGGACTTGCCGAACGTTGCGTACAAACTGTAAAAAAGGCACTTCAAAGCATGCAAAACGAACCCGGTAACCTTCAAGATAAGATACTATCTATTAAAACCTTGCTCCGCAGAACTCCTAATCGTACAACTTTCAGCACCCCATATCAACTGATGTTCGGTAGGGAAGTAACGACAAAATTGCACAAAATGCTTGGTAAAAATACACCGAATCTGAGACAACAGTCTAACACCTCATTCTGTCAAATTAGATTCTTTGATGTAGGACAGAGAGTTCAAGCCCGCAATTACGATCAGAGTCGTTGCCGATGGACATTCGGAACAGTCTCCCAAAGGCTTGGAAAACTCCATTATCTTATTAGAACAGACTCAGGGGTTATCTGGAAGCGCCACATCGACCAACTACTGCCGACACAAATAGCGACGGAGAGGGACACCGGCGCATGAGTTGAAGATTCACGGCGGAGGCATTGATAGATCTCTATGCTCGATTCTTTTCAAAATTCAAATGAGACATCTGTCACGTTATGTAAATAAATTTGTTACAATGATATTACGGAATAAAATAGTTTTCTTGCATATTTAAAAGGGCTGATATTCATGGAGAAGTCCGCTTGATAGAAATAAATTACGAAGTTACCTTTATATTTCATGTTTTTCGAGTGTTAAAGGACCTTTCTTAAAACAGTTTGCCTTGAAATATGTATTAAAAATAAGATAACAAATGACCCCGTATAATTGCGCGGGAATTTTAAATAATTCTGTTTCTTTTTCATTTAATTTAACATCTAATAATTGGCGCTTACGTCGATTTATTCTGAGACAAGGCGGCGACAAGATATCTCGATCGCACGCGCTTTTTGTTCCATGCTTTGTTTCGTCACTCCTCAAGTCCTCCCTCACCCATCGGTCAGTTGTGATCACAGATCACATTGATTGCTCCGTTGAGACGGGAGGACTACGTTTTTGCGCTCTCGACGCGACGTCCCTAGTTAGCTAGACCGTATAGCACACCCCCGACACTTCATAGTCCTCGCTCAAGTTATTTACCCACACTCTAACGCGCGCATCTGGCTTGTCCGCACACGCTTGTGTGTGTGCGTGAGCTAGGCTAGGGCTGGCAGCAAGCGTGTGAGCGTCGTCGATCGAGAGGGACAACATTTATAGTCAGCAACTTATATGATTCTCTTCCTAAATTTTAGCGGGGTTAATCCCTAGGTCCTAGTTCTGGTTCCCCATGGATAAATTTGTATTAAAAAAATATATCGTCACGACCTGAATGCGCGAGAGGGTGTCAAAGGTGTTCCGAGTGTGAACTTTGAAATGCAACTCACAGTCCACACTCGGTACACCAGCGTTTCACCTACAAATATTACGTCCCAACGTGGTGGGAGGTGAGCCCTATCGCCTTAAGTACTTCGGGCAAAAACACACGATTTTTAGGACATACGGGTTTCCTCACTATGTTTTCCTTTACCGTTCAGAAAGTGGGAAGTACCTACTTACCTATAAGCAAATACGATGCGCATTATGTAAATTCCGAAAAACTCATTGGTGCATGCCCAACCGCGCGCGGATTGAACCTGGATCTCAAGATTGAGAGGCCAGCGTTCTATCCCTGAGTTACCGCCGCTTTTTCATAACTTTAAAAACATTGGATCTCAAGATTGAGAGGCCAGCGTTCTATCCCTGAGTTACCGCCGCTTTTTCATAACTTTAAAAATAAATTAGACAAATATTTCACAAGATTGAGAGGCCAGCGTTCTATCCCTGAGTTACCGCCGCTTTTTCATAACTTTAAAAATAAATAAGACAAATATTTCAATCGACTCCCGTCTGTCCAAACGCAGGGGTCAATGGCCCCGCAGCCCGCCTTCCGTATTTGCTTTAGTCAAAGCCGCCTTCCCTTTATGATGCCGCGTGAATTTATATGAGTAAAATTTAAACGTCGTCACGTCACGACACAAGTTTTATTTACTTATTTTATTTATTTGATAACTAAAAAGAAATACATATTTTACAATAATAATGTGTATCAGAAACCTGTAAGGGTTTTTACGTAAACCGTAAATCCTTTCAGAGGAGTCAAAGGTGTTTTTTACGTATGTACATAAAAGAAATGGCTTAGTTCATCGGAAGGAAGGAAATTTGAAAAATCTCCGTTCTTTATTGGTTGCTCCGTTTTCTAGGCATTCATATATACCACAATAACGAACCATATTGATTAAAAGTCAGTATCGTAATAAAACAAAACAAGAGTTATACTTGCGATTGTCGGCACTTGATGAAACATAAAAAGCATCTCGATTTTGAACACAAACTTCAAAATCAAGAAAACAAAACAAAATACGCGCGCAGCGAACGAGTGCTACTCGAGGTGTATTATCTATGTACTCGAGCTCTGCCTGCCTCCAGATTTGCCACTAACTTGCGGGGTACCGCGGGGGACGTTAAATTCGCGCGGGGAGGTGAGTGTCGCTTCTTTACGTAGTAATACTTTATATTCTCTGTAATACTTTATATTCTCTGGTATAGTAATGCCTTGATTACACATAAAGGCAGCTCCTTTACTCATATAGCTTTGTTCCCTTCATAAGTCTTGCCTAGAATGTGGAGCGGACATTTCTACAAATTCAATTAAAAGATCATTATATTTATTATAATAAAATGAATTTTAAAACATGCAATAAGTCAGCATTGTTATGTACTTAATGTAAGTATATAGTTTAGGTACACAATAAGTAAGTACCTGCTTTTGCCGATATCTTTGGCTCTTGTATGAAGAGATTTATCCGTGGCCGGGCTGCAACGAATTCGTCACAGGCGCCACAGGGGGTGTCGTTATGTCGCAATGTGTTGAAGTACATAAACTATCTTTGTAGGTACTGAATAGTACACATTAGGTACATGATTTTTTTAGTAATTGTACACAAAGAAGCGAGTGTGGCCAGGCCAGGACGGATCACACATGGTGAGACAGTCTGGGACTGGTACTGCACAGTACTGTCTGTATGTGTCGAGTACTGTCTATACGGGCCAAGTATACTGTCTGTATGTGTAGACTACTGTCTTTACGGGTCAAGTACTGTCTGTATGTGTAGACTACTGTCTGTACGGGTCAAGTACTGTCTGTATGTGTAGACTACTGTCTGTACGGGTCAAGTACTGTCTGTATGTGTAGACTACTGTCTGTACGGGTCAAGTACTGTCTGTATGTGTAGACTACTGTCTGTACGGGTCAAGTACTGTCTGTATGTGTAGACTACTGTCTGTACGGGTCAAGTAATGTCTGTATGTGTAGACTACAGTCTGTACGGGCCAAGTACTGTCTGTATGTGTAGACTACTGTCTGTACGGGTCAAGTACTGTCTGTATGTGTAGACTACTGTCTGTACGGGTCAAGTACTGTCTGTATGTGTAGACTACTGTCTGTACGGGTCAAGTACTGTCTGTATGTGTAGACTACTGTCTGTACGGGTCAAGTACTGTCTGTATGTGTAGACTACTGTCTATACGGGTCAAGTACTGTCTGTATGTGTAGACTACTGTCTGTACGGGTCAAGTACTGTCTGTATGTGTAGACTACTGTCTGTACGGGCCAAGTACTGTCTGTATGTGTAGACTACTGTCTGTACGGGTCAAGTACTGTCTGTATGTGTAGACTACTGTCTGTACGGGTCAAGTACTGTCTGTATGTGTAGACTACTGTCTGTACGGGTCAAGTACTGTCTGTATGTGTAGACTACTGTCTGTACGGGTCAAGTACTGTCTGTATGTGTAGACTACTGTCTGTACGGGCCAAGTACTGTCTGTATGTGTAGACTACTGTCTGTACGGGTCAAGTACTGTCTGTATGTGTAGACTACTGTCTGTACGGGCCAAGTACTGTCTGTATGTGTAGACTACTGTCTGTACGGGTCAAGTGCTGTCTGTATGTGTAGACTACTGTCTGTACGGGTCAAGTACTGTCTGTATGTGTAGACTACTGTCTGTACGGGTCAAGTACTGTCTGTATGTGTAGACTACTGTCTGTACGGGTCAAGTAATGTCTGTATGTGTAGACTACTGTCTGTACGGGTCAAGTACTGTCTGTATGTGTAGACTACTATCTGTACGGGTCAAGTACTGTGTAAGGGTAGGGACTAATATCGGACTAGTTATCCCTTACAGAATTTGTATACTTGGTTGATTCAGCAAAATGTTTATATGGTACGTCAAAAGGAGCCTTGGGTTGTCGTATCGCCCTTGCAGTTTATTCCAACAAATTTCATAATTATCAGCACTTGTATGCAAACTGCTTACCAGACGTTCCGCCTCTCCTCTTAATTTTGATTTTAAATGTTGCATTTTTTGCACAGTGGGGATAAACTTATTGCGGTGGATTGATTCAAGAAAGAGGTCTTTGAATGTTGGCCAGTGTTCGTAATCTCCGTAAAAATGTGGTAGATTTATTTTAGGGGTTGATTCTTCTTGATGGCTATGGCCCCATATTTTCTTGCTAATATCGGCCTTAGCTTGTTCGTACATGTTTTCTAACCTATTATAGTCATCAGCATATGATTGTATCTCCGTTCCCTCCATCATGTTATCTAAGTCCCAAAACACAAGGTCTACATTTTCCCATTGTTGGGTTATTAGTCTGAGTTTGTCCTCTAATTGCCATTTTTCGGATAGCTGGTTAAAATCAATTGCTTGTATTACCCGTTCAAAAGCTCTGACATTAGATCTTTGTTTGTTTAATAACTCCGTTAACTTTATGTTGCCATTAATTTTCCTTTCTCCCTCTACCTGCTCTCCACTTCCTTGCTGTCCAGGAATCGGTGGTGGTGCCCCTCTTTTAGAGAACTCCGATATCATTGTCTTGGTTTTGTTGAATAACTCCATGACCTTTTTATATATATTTTGAACAAAATACTCTTCATCTTCCTTATTCAAGGGAAGTTGCAGGATTTTGGTATTATTAAAATCAAATTTCTCCCAAGCTAACTCAAGGCGTTCCAATCTAATTTGCAGATATTCCGCTGTTTTCCTAGATAAAGTATCTTTTTTGAAATTATCATGGATGGAGTTCATTCTATCCAGAATGTTGGCTTGCTCCAAAAGTAGGTCCTTTAAGTTGGCCATATTTATTGTTTAAGATTGACAACAGATGGTGTGTAAAGTAATAAAAAGGAACTAGCTCACCGGGATCAGCTATCAGCTTTTAGCGCTTCCAGAAGCGCCGAGATTTTGCTCAGACAAACCCTTTTTCCTCCTTCACTGCTGCTCCTTGTATTTTCCAACGGACTACTGTTAAATTTCACTGTTATAAATGTTTAATTTTATTAAATGTTAATGTTTACTGTTCACCTTTTCGTACTGTTTATACTGTTTACTGTTTCACCACATCACTGATTGTTTTTTCTCGAAGGACCATGTGTAAGGGTAGGGACTAATATCGGACTAGTTATCCCTTACAGAAGGTACTCGTGATCCGAACGCGACGACCGACCGATACCACGAGTCCAGTGTGCCTTGGCAGGATAATAGTGGAAATGAATTGTTAATTGTTATATTAATAATGTTTAATTAATTAAATATAAATGTTACACTGTTATTGCAAGAGAAAAAGGAATATAAAATATTATGTTATAAGGAATGTTAATGTTGATGAGAGGCACGACACCAAATAACGTTTCTACAATTCTTTAGGCTTAACAATGTGTCGCTCGCAGTCATATCGTCATCCGGAAGGCACTAACTTGTCCTCAATACTTGTGGGCGCTGTGTTAGCAACCTTGACTTAAGTAAACTATGTCAATAGGAAATAATTATTAAGAAATGTTAAAAAATAATAGATAATCTAAATGTGTGGACAAAGTCCGTACATACTGTCTGTATGTGTAGACTACTGTCTGTACGGGTCAAGTACTGTCTGTATGTGTAGACTACTGTCTGTACGGGTCAAGTACTGTCTGTATGTGTAGACTACTGTCTGTACGGGTCAAGTACTGTCTGTATGTGTAGACTACTGTCTGTACGGGTCAAGTACTGTCTGTATGTGTAGACTACTGTCTGTACGGGTCAAGTACTGTCTGTATGTGTAGACTACTGTCTGTACGGGTCAAGTACTGTCTGTATGTGTAGACTACTGTCTGTACGGGTCAAGTACTGTCTGTATGTGTAGACTACTGTCTGTACGGGTCAAGTACTATCTGTATGTGTAGACTACTGTCTGTACGGTTCAAGTACTGTCTGTATATGTAGACTACTGTCTGTACGGGTCAAGTACTGTCTGTATGTGTAGACTACTGTCTGTACGGGTCAAGTACTGTCTGTATGTGTAGACTACTGTCTGTACGGGTCAAGTACTGTCTGTATGTGTAGACTACTGTCTGTACGGGTCAAGTACTGTCTGTATGTGTATACTACTGTCTGTACGGGTCAAGTACTGTCTGTATGTGTAGACTACTGTCTGTACGGGTCAAGTACTGTCTGTATGTGTAGACTACTGTCTGTACGGGTCAAGTACTGTCTGTATGTGTAGACTACTGTCTGTACGGGTCAAGTACTGTCTGTATGTGTAGACTACTGTCTGTACGGGTCAAGTACTGTCTGTATGTGTAGACTACTGTCTGTACGGGTCAAGTACTGTCTGTATGTGTAGACTACTGTCTGTACGGGTCAAGTACTATCTGTATGTGTAGACTACTGTCTGTACGGTTCAAGTACTGTCTGTATATGTAGACTACTGTCTGTACGGGTCAAGTACTGTCTGTATGTGTAGACTACTGTCTGTACGGGTCAAGTACTGTCTGTATGTGTAGACTACTGTCTGTACGGGTCAAGTACTGTCTGTATGTGTAGACTACTGTCTGTACGGGTCAAGTACTGTCTGTATGTGTATACTACTGTCTGTACGGGTCAAGTACTGTCTGTATGTGTAGACTACTGTCTGTACGGGTCAAGTACTGTCTGTATGTGTAGACTACTGTCTGTACGGGTCAAGTACTGTCTGTATGTGTAGACTACTGTCTGTACGGGTCAAGTACTGTCTGTATGTGTATACTACTGTCTGTACGGGTCAAGTACTGTCTGTATGTGTATACTACTGTCTGTACGGGTCAAGTACTGTCTGTATTTATTTATTTCAATAAATTGTACAGCATTACAGTTAACACCAATTCGCTATACAATTCAAACAAAAATAAAAAATTGAACTAAAAATAAACACTATGTAGTACGTATAGCCTGCGACGTACCACGCACTTGCGGAGTGTCAGTGTCTGGAATTCTTCCACGGAATCGACGAAACACGACACTTTTCGGCCAAAACTCTTCATTCATGAAGGTCGAGAGATGTTCAGTTGGCACACGCAGCACAAATGAATTAAAATTGGCATTGTGGCGTGACTCCAATCGCTGGACCCTCAGTTGGAGTTTAGTTTTCAGCATGACATATTTCATGACATCATCAGCCTTCGTGGAGAAGTTCAAACGGGACACATACAGCAGCGTCACGGGAACAGCCGGTCGAAGTAGATGGTTCGGTCCGGTCGGTGCGGTTCCACATCGATTGCGGCAAGGGGGCTTCCTCTTCTTACGCTCCACCAGGGTGAAGCCCTCCTCATCGAATGGGTCCTTCCTAGGGTTCTTGGTCTGCTTTCTTCCCTTTGCTACTTGCTGACCTTTTTGCAGGGCAGCAGGTTGTCTAGAGGGGGCAACGGCGGCGGCAGCGGCGTAGGCGCGGGGTGGGAGGGTACACTCTAGCGCACGTGGCGACTCTTCTGGCGAGGAAGTGGGGCGGGCGGGGTGCAGGGCATCACGCGTAGTAGCGAGGTCAGCGGCCGGCAACGAGGCATCCAATTTCACTGACTCAAAACTGCCTACAGATACATTTTGCGCTCCACGACGACAATTTACGTACGAGGTACCGGGTGAACGACTCACCGCTATAGCGTTACGTAACAATACTACCTCGGCACGAAGTTCAACAATGATATTTTGAGATCCCTCGAACTTTAACTGCATCTCAGCCAAACTTGCTTTCATAGACGTTATGTCTTTGAGCAGCCTGCTTACATCGACGTGACCAAAATTAGTCGGAAGAACTTTGCGTCCCGTCGCTACGAAGTCTGGCACGTCGTCCGAATCAATCTCTTTCAGGAAGGCGACTATCTCGTCGAGACTCCTTTCTCCCCCGTCGTCGTCCGTACGGTGGGACGGCACGGTCATGTTTGTAGACACAAACAGCAGCGTCTTCGCAGATCGGATCTCATCCTCGGAAAAACTGGACTTGATGATATGTATAGACTACTGTCTGTACGGGTCAAGTACTGTCTGTATGTGTAGACTACTGTCTGTACGGGTCAAGTACTGTCTGTATGTGTAGACTACTGTCTGTACGGGTCAAGTACTGTCTGTATGTGTAGACTACTGTCTGTACGGGTCAAGTACTGTCTGTATGTGTAGACTACTGTCTGTACGGGTCAAGTACTGTCTGTATGTGTAGACTACTGTCTGTACGGGTCAAGTACTGTCTGTATGTGTAGACTACTGTCTGTACGGGTCAAGTACTGTCTGTATGTGTAGACTACTGTCTGTACGGGTCAAGTACTGTCTGTATGTGTAGACTACTGTCTGTACGGGTCAAGTACTGTCTGTATGTGTAGACTACTGTCTGTACGGGTCAAGTACTGTCTGTATGTGTAGACTACTGTCTGTACGGATCAAGTACTGTCTGTATGTGTAGACTACTGTCTGTACGGGTCAAGTACTGTCTGTATGTGTAGACTACTGTCTGTACGGGTCAAGTACTGTCTGTATGTGTAGACTACTGTCTGTACGGGTCAAGTACTGTCTGTATGTGTAGACTACTGTCTGTACGGGTCAAGTACTGTCTGTATGTGTAGACTACTGTCTGTACGGGTCAAGTACTGTCTGTATGTGTAGACTACTGTCTGTACGGGTCAAGTACTGTCTGTATGTGTAGACTACTGTCTGTACGGGTCAAGTACTGTCTGTATGTGTAGACTACTGTCTGTACGGGTCAAGTACTGTCTGTATGTGTAGACTACTGTCTGTACGGGTCAAGTACTGTCTGTATGTGTAGACTACTGTCTGTACGGGTCAAGTACTGTCTGTATGTGTAGACTACTGTCTGTACGGGTCAAGTACTGTCTGTATGTGTAGACTACTGTCTGTACGGGTCAAGTACTGTCTGTATGTGTAGACTACTGTCTGTACGGGTCAAGTACTGTCTGTATGTGTAGACTACTGTCTGTACGGGCCAAGTACTGTCTGTATGTGTAGACTACTGTCTGTACGGGTCAAGTACTGTCTGTATGTGTAGACTACTGTCTGTACGGGTCAAGTACTGTCTGTATGTGTAGACTACTGTCTGTACGGGTCAAGTACTGTCTGTATGTGTAGACTACTGTCTGTACGGGTCAAGTACTGTCTGTATGTGTAGACTACTGTCTGTACGGGTCAAGTACTGTCTGTATGTGTAGACTACTGTCTGTACGGGTCAAGTACTGTCTGTATGTGTAGACTACTGTCTGTACGGGTCAAGTACTGTCTGTATGTGTAGACTACTGTCTGTACGGGTCAAGTACTGTCTGTATGTGTAGACTACTGTCTGTACGGGTCAAGTACTGTCTGTATGTGTAGACTACTGTCTGTACGGGTCAAGTACTGTCTGTATGTGTAGACTACTGTCTGTACGGGTCAAGTACTGTCTGTATGTGTAGACTACTGTCTGTACGGGTCAAGTACTGTCTGTATGTGTAGACTACTGTCTGTACGGGTCAAGTACTGTCTGTATGTGTAGACTACTGTCTGTACGGGTCAAGTACTGTCTGTATGTGTAGACTACTGTCTGTACGGGTCAAGTACTGTCTGTATGTGTAGACTACTGTCTGTACGGGTCAAGTACTGTCTGTATGTGTAGACTACTGTCTGTACGGGTCAAGTACTGTCTGTATGTGTAGACTACTGTCTGTACGGGTCAAGTACTGTCTGTATGTGTCGAGTACTGTCTGTACAGGCGAAGTACTGTCTCGCCACGGACTAATAGGAATAAAATTCAAAATTCAAAAAGTTTATTTTGCAAAGTAGGTATATATAATACACGTTTCACAAGTCAAATTTTAATCTTATAAAAATATATGTAATAAAATAATAAATGTACATGAACTACTTAGATTAAATGTTTATTTAATTTATGTAGCAATATATATACAATTAAAATTATAGGTAAAATATTATTATACAAGGTGAAATCCAATCAACCGCCCGAACCCATACCGGAGACCCGGCCAGGGACCAGGAACAAGGTTCAATGATCACCAACCGAGCCCCCAGCACGAATCCAGGCGGCCGACCAAATCCCATCCTATATACTACATAGTAATAGGTTACGTATATAAATACATGCCTACCTCCGCCCATTCGATTAGTCTTGCTAAGAAGAACGGGCAAGAAACTTGGCAAGATCATGTCTTTTTTTTAACATAAACTTAAACTATACATTGAATTACTTATATCTACTTTAACCAAGGGATAAGAAAATACAAGACAGCAGGAATTCAGGTTAATGAAAAAAGAAAAACATATATATCTTTGCCTACCTGTCTCATACAGTCTATTTCCTTTTACAGTCTGTAATTAATTAATGTTAACTCTTAAGAGGAATCAAAAGTTAGGAAATTATATTAATTAATTAAATTATTACCTACTATCATCAAAATCAGTATCACTATAACACCATGCTTCACCATCATCCAAATATTCATTTATTTTATAATATGCCTTTTTCAGTAGGCCCTGCTTAATATACTGTTTAAACTTATTCTCTGACAAAGTAAGGACCTCTTTTGGAAGTTTATTGTAAAATCTTATACCATGTCCTACGAAAGAGGTACTCACTTTGGCGAGTCTGATTTTTGGAAAAGCCAGTTTATACTTATTTCTGGTTTCCTTACAATGTTGCTCACCAAGCCTCGGGAGAGACTCAACATTTTTTCTAACATATCTAAGGACCTGGTAAATATATTCACAAGGAACAGTTAAAATAAAAAGCTATAATCGGAAAAAGGAAAGTTTATTTGCAGCAAAAGTTATATATAACCAAAAAAACTATACTAACAAACTATTATAAACTATAATAACACTATAATAACAAAGTAAAGGTTTTCGCACCGACTATATAAAAAAAAGAAGTCACACACAAAGCACTAGTGAAAACACAAAAACAAAGCCTATTTTTAAGGGCCTACTAAGTGCTTCAAAAACTTAAATTAAATAAGATGTAAAGTGAACCTTAATTTATCTATCCTCTAATACATATAGGGTAACTAATAAGACATGAAAAAGTGCAATTACATGAAAGTTCTTAATTAATTAAAATATAAATCTCTTTTGCGAGAGTTGGTGTACGGATAATGAAAGAAACTAAAAGCATTTGGTTTGGGAATGTCATCTGTCGTCTGTGAAACTAAATATTGTGATGTATCTGTAACAAAAAAAAAAAACACTTGATTAACCAAAAAAATATCGATTCTATAATCTCCCTATAGTTTAAGTGTAGATAACGGGGACTATGGAAAAAAAGACTAAATTTTTGTTGCCCCCTTAACCGATATTAAATACCTACATTATAAGACAGTTCAGTGGAACGTTATTCCCAGAAATATAATTTACGTTCACGCTTCATACACTTACACAAAGGTCACAGTTTCAGGCTTCTGGCGGCGCTTCTTGCTGCGCTTCCAGGCGGTTTTTGCGACGGGCTTTGCCCTGCTACGACACCCGTCGTCGGCGCCTTTGACCGCATCGGATCTGTAGCGCGCTCGCTCGCTCAAAGCGCTCGATCACTGGCGCGGCTCCGGCCAGTGATCGAGCGCACATGACCGGCCGGCGCTATACATCTTCATACATTTGTTCTCTCCGCCGCCGGCACCGTCGCAAGAAGAACCGTTTGGCGCGCCTCTCGAAGCCTGAAGCTGTGGCCGACCGGTTAGGATATTTTAGACGTATAAGGTTGTGCCACAATGAACTCAATCGTGAAACTAGGATTAATTAGAAGACTAAAATATTGGTACAGTCAAATAAGTCACAAACACGCACAAACCATACACTACCTAGCTACACCCAGTTTTCTCTGATCTTTTGCTAATGAGAAGATTATTCAAGCGAAATGGTGTATATATGTATAACTTACTATGAGGTTTGGTACTTGAAAAAAATTTAGCGCATCCGCTGTGGGCGGTGGCGGTGGCAGCTGTATCGGCCGGAGTGGCGCTGGGCGACGTCAATCAACGTCGCTGCTTTGGGGCACTTGCAGGTGACGTCGGTTGAAGCCCCGAGCGCGGGCATAGGGCGCGCCGCGGCCTGCTGCCGTTGGCAGAATCTTCTGCCTGCCTGAAAAATTTTATCAACTATTATTAAGGGTGTGATATAACAAACGAAATGTACCTTTATTTAATAGCAGTGGGAAGCCGTTCTAGTAGAGACCACGTACAGCAAAGCTATGACGTAGGCGTAAAGCGTAGGCAGACCTCGTGCCTGCAGGACCGACGACCTGAAGACGTTGCGGGTAGAAGTCCCGGCACGGCGGACCGCCAAAAGTGCCAAAATCTTGAAAATGCCTATGTCTAGCAGTAGGCGGGTACAGGCTGATCGATGGATGGATGAGAAGTGGGAGTGTTATTTCATCGCAAATTAGGTTTGTCTTTCAACATTTTCAACAATGGATGGATTCTAAAATTCACCTCCTTCAATAAAGCAGTAAGCACATGGTCAGTAAGATAATTATTATGTAGTTTGTACTCACCACACAGCGACAGGCCGCGAAAAGTCAATGTCACGGCACCCCCCGGCTCACTGAAACAAAGGAAACAGCATTACGATACTGGATATATCTGGTTAACACACGAGGTCGGCTCCTAGTTTTGAAAAAAACATATCAGACACGGTTTCTAATATCTCTTTCATGGATTTTGTAATATCTTTAAAGGATCTGGGGCCATTAGATTGACAAAGAAAATCAACATATTCAGGAAACTTCTTAATCGCCACGCGGTCACAACAAAATGGCGGCGATTCAACTTGAGGCATAAGTCATGCAAAGGAAGCACGTAAATAAGAGAAAATACTCACGTCCCGTGATGTCGCCCAAATGCGAGGTGCGTGGGCTCATCCGGGGTTTATATAGTGACGCCGAGCCGCGCCAGCGCAGCCTATCCTCTGTCACCAGCTAGGACAGAAAGTACACATCTCTATTTTTTTATTTTTTGTGTGATCTAACTTTTTAACCCTGTTAATTCTCTGGGGCACTTTGTCACACGTGCTTTATGTATCACGTTCTGCGTTCTACGTATCACGTTCAGCGTTCTGTGTTTACTGCAATCTATGCGATGGTTTGAATCTTTACACATATAGACTGCGGCGGTCAAGGAGAACGCGCGTTTTGATTGCTTGGAACGCAGAACGCTCTCTGTGTGATCGGTCCCACACAGAGAGACCGCGACGGTCAAGGATCGCGCCTTCTGATTGTCTGCAACACAACACAGAACGCGTTATGGTCGGTGGTCGGCCTCCCTCGGTATAGCTAAAATAATAGATCGAAGGCGCCTAGATTTTGTACCTTTGAATTAGTTGCTGACTGGTTGCCAACCATCAAAAAAATATATGAACTATCGAATTCCGATTGTCTAAGGATACGTTCGCACTTGAAGTGACGTCACAGTTCTTTACACGATTAGTCTAAAAATAAAACTTGAATAACATTAAAACTATAAATTAAAGAACCTAAAACAAAGAAAAAATACATAAACGAAAAAAAAACCTTACCTGATATTAAATTTAAAGACTGAAAATTCATCATTTTGATAAAAACACTTATACCCTTTTACAATATCACTTTATTTATAACTCCAACCGGTTTCGCCTCACGGCATCATCAAGGAAACAAACAGGAAACAATTAAATATAGGGAATTAATACGTTACATTGTAGATGGTAAAAAATATTGTGAAACATGAAAGACAACCAATTAACGCCACGCCGACTTTCCCGCTTCAGTATGTCAAAAAAAAATCAGTATGAGAAGTTAACATTAGTTCAAGCCAATTTAAAAAAAAACCGGCCAATTGCGAGTCAGACTAGCTTACCTAGGGTTCCATATTGTGGATGATAAAATTTAATTTTGTCATTTTTTTTTGTGAATTTCTCAACCGCTTTATTTTTCCTGTAATCTTTACGTAAACACACATTACCATGATTTTGTTTCATATTTTTTGGTCCACCAGTTTTGAACATACAATTTTTTATGGTTTCTTGAAAAAGATGCAATTAAATATAGCCAAACTATAGGTATATATTTTTACAATCAGCTTTGTAATACCTACATTACCCATATTGTATTAAAAAAAAAAAGAATTTACAACTTTTTTATATTTTTCATCTGTGATAATTTTTTTTTAATCTCTATAGTTTGCCTGTAATTGGCCAATTATGGTCTATGATCGACATTTTTTTCATATTTTTCGGTTGACCAATTTCGGAGATAAGGTGGGGACATATTTTTGTGTTTTTTTTTTTCAAGATTTCTAGTAAACGTACATATTTTTATGATCAACTTTTTAATATCTACAATTTAATACCCAAGTTGTAGTTTTCGGATAATATTTTTTATATTTTTCACTTTTTTTTGGAAATATTTTGAACATTTCAAATTTTTCATATTTTTTTACATCTTGATATATACGTTTTATCTTTAACGGTGGTAAAGTTATGAGGCTGTGACATACGGACGGACGGACGGATAGATGGACGGACAACGGAGTCTCACCATAAAGGTTCCTTTTGTACCTTTTAGGTACGGAACCCTAAAAATATGAGTCCTATTTTTGATGACTTTAAAAATTAATTTGTGCCCCGAAGCTTGTTAAGTAAGCCCAAACCATTTGGTTCAATGGGCATAGCAAGCCAAAATATGTTTTTGTATTATGATGAAAAGACTTCTCTTTAACAAGCAAGCCTTCGTTATTAACTTGGCTGAGTTAAACATAGTCACCTATCAAATATAAATTCTTAAAAATATCAAATCTCCAGTTATGAGATTTTGCTTCTTGACGGAATCCAGTCAAGAACGATCGGATGTTAAAATAATCAGTTTACCCTCTAAAATGCTCGAACGGATTAATTATCCAAAATACATCGATACACTTTCGTATAGTGTTTGTAAAACATCCAAATAGAAAAGAAATGTACATCTTTATGACTTCATATACATTATTAAGAAAGTAAAGATCTTAAAACGCTAATATACATTTAAGACGAGGCATGGCCGCGTCGGATTTAATATTTATCTACCCTCTAAAACGGTTTTACTACTTGTTCTTGGTAGGAAAAACAAGCAGCTTTTCTTGTACTATAGTAAACAAAATAAATGTCTTATACCTAGGAGTAAGATAATGACAGCATACTTTGTCCCGTAAACATCCCAACATCTTTTTGAAAAAGAGCCCTATTTGTTATCCCATAAAACCCATATACATTATGTTAGAAATAAATTTCTATGTTTGAACACTTGGCGATTTATCCATCGCAAGGAGATATAAATTAAGGCGATATGCGAAAAAAATACATGTGATTCTTTTCTGTGTATTTCATGAAATACACGGAAAATTATAATCAGTTTCTGGTATATGCATCTTGACTATATAATCTAGGGATTTGAAATTGGAAAACATGTTTGGATAAATTTTCCTCGATAGAAATAATTGCTGAAATGAGGTCTTCAAACACACTTTTTCTCCTCATTTGACGAATAGGAACCATATACAGAACTCAAACATATTTTATTAGGTGTGTTTCAACAATATCTAGAGATTTGATATTTGAAATTTTGCTAGCTATTTTAGTTTTTTTATAAAAGTTATAAAACTAACATTTTTCGCTTTCGCCCTGAATCCGCCCCTCTCGCACTGCGTGATTTTTCGCTTGGAGTGACAGTGACAAAAATAAAATTCGCATAGCCTCTTAACATTATATCATTGCAGTATAGAAATGCAGAAAGAAATCCAGATTTACTTTTCTTTCTGCGTTTCTATACTGCAATAATATAACGTTAATTTATAACCCATGTAACCCAGTTAAAAAAACTGTCAAGTGTTCACATAATGCCGTTGATAAACAAGGTGAATTTTGAGTCATCGTCCAAATTCATACCGGTCGCTGGGTAAGTGATCAGTATCATAAATAAATACCCATTTTTGTAGAATTCGTAAAATGTAATTCCGACTTCCCAGGGAATGAATCAGTATGGGAAGTGGAAATTTTATTTTACGATTTTTTACAAAAAGACATATTTATCCATGACATTGATTATTTACCAAGCCACCAGTATGAATTTGGACGATGACTCAAAATTTACTTTGATATTATGTTACTAATAATAAAAATAAGAAAACTGAAAATTCAGTAAATATTCAGAAAATTCAGAAACCGAAAATAACTGTTAAACCTAATCTGAATCTAAAATGACACATAAATAAAAAAATAAAAGACACCTACGTTATTAATTATAATTAAAATTATTTATTATAATATCATAAAATACAAGTTGACATTTATTTATGCAGCCAAATTCATACCAGAGGCTTGGTAAGTGATCAGTATCACGGGTCAGTAAAAATTGTAGCTAATTTTGCAAAATAAAATGTTGACCTTCCATGGTAATTGAGGTGGGCTTGCGTTTGTAGGGAACTTGAAAAATACATACATAATATGTATACTCACGCCTGTTTCCCAGAGGGGTAGGCTGAGACTACAGATTTCTACTTGCTACGATCCTGACACACCTCTTTCGCCTCTTCCACATCTATCAATCTAGGGATCTAAAAAGACCGACTTGGGTGAATCATAAAATGATTTGAAGTCAGATGGAGTCAGAGTTTTTCTCGCGTGCAAAAGAGACAGCATTAGAACAAAATCATAATACGATTCATCCAAAGCGGCCTTTTTAGAGGACCAGGTCCTCTAAAAAGGCCGTTTTGCATGAATAACATTATGATTCTGTTCTAATGCCGTCTCTTTTGCACGCGTGAAAAAACTCTGACTCCATCCTACTTTCAAATCATTTTATGATTCACCCTAGTCGGCCTTTTTAGATCCCCTGGTCATACAATACATCATGAAAAATATAATTTACGAATTTCATAAAGAGGGTCATAACGTAAAACTTTTGTTTTTGGAAATAAAACAACACAATGCATAGAATACGTTCAGCAACTTATAATTAATTAAAAAACAAATAAATATCCAAGTTTACAACTACCATTTAGATATTTAGTTACGTACAAACAACTAAACGACATTTGCAGTACCATCCGTCATGGACAAGTAATTAGAAACAATAAAGAAATGAGGTAAAAATCAAAGTTATTAACGTGTTAACGTCATCAATTTCAAATTATTTATATAAAATTATGTTTGGTTTACTAAATTTCTTGAAAATTTATAAGTAGTTGCATAGCCTTTGTTATTGATGACGGCTCTGCAACGACGTGGCATTGATTCGAGTTATTTCATACATTTATCGAGTGGGATCGAGTTCCATGCTCCAACAAAGGCTTCGTAAGTTAATTTTGACTGGAATAACGTTTAACGGAGACTTTTTTTTTAACGACGTACCACCAAAGATTTCAAAAGTAAAGATAAGCCCTTACTGTACTATGACAGCACCAAAATGTTTCCACTTTTAAATGGGTTATGCTCACACGTTTGGAATCAGTGCTCATCTGAACACAATGACAGTTGGACGCCCTAAGTGCACTTAAAGTTAATAATTTTAACAACTTTAGTAGTCTGATCAGTTTGCTGACCGTAGGTAGACAGATTGTGCACTTATAAATGTGCGCGCGTCGGCATTATGTTAACGCACGCATTAAAAAACAATGCAATAGATTTTAGGTGCCAGGGCTCATCTAAACTTTTGAAATCTTTGCGTACCACATGTTTTCAATAAGATTTAAATCGGGACTATTTGCAGGCCAATCTAACATGGTAACACGTTGCTCACTAAGAAAGGATTTAACACTGTGGGCCGTGTGTTTTGGGTCGTTATCGTGCTGAAAGATCCAGGTCACAGGCAAATGGTCGTCGGTGTAAGGAATCATTTTCTCTTCTAAGATGTTTTTGTATTGAAATTGATCCATTATACCTTCAATCTTACGGACGGGTCCAACTCCGCAACCAGAAAAACATCCCCATACTTTAATGTTACCACCGCCGTGTTTGACTATGCTCCTCGTATATTTATAATCAAAAGCATGGTTTATTGGACGTATAACGTAGCGTTTGCCGTCTGAATTCACCATATTTATTTTTTTTCATCCAAGAATAACACTTTTCCATTCTCGTACGGTCCAGTTAAGATATTTCTTTGCAAATAATAATCGCTTCTCCCGATGTTGCTTGGTAAGAAGCGGTACCTTTCGAGAAACCCTCCCGCACAATTTAGCTTCCACTAATCTGTGGCGTACCAGTTTCGAGGAAATGTTCCTTGGGTCATCAGGTGAAAAAACTCCATTTCTAATCTCGTTGGAGCCTTGTTTACGTATTATTTGCAAATCTTCCCGGGGAGACGTTTTCCTTGGACGAGCCTTTCTAACAACACTTTTAGTAGTTTCGTTTCTTTTATAATGAGCAATAGCGTTGAAAACTTTCTTCACAGAACATTCTAGATCCTTAGCAATTCTTCTACGAGTATAAGTCCACTTTCGATCTAAATGTAATTTAACAATTATTTGCCTAGTTGACTCGTCACAACTCTTATTTTTACCCATTTTTAACAAAACTTATTATTAACGTAATTCCAAATTGACGTTTAATTGCCGCCGAAACTACAGAAAAAGCGTAGCTTGGAACGAACCATGTATCCTGTTTCTAATTAGTTGTCCAAGCGGCCAGTAATAGAAATTCAACTATCATGATATTCAAACTCTTTTAATAATTAAAGATAGAACAGATTTCTTTTTTTTATATTTTATGAGATTTTTAACTCATTGGCTATGTTTTGACATAGTTAATAGTGATTTAATCTATATATTTTTTACTCATAACGATAGTTCATTTTGTGTTTACCTAAGTTTTATGTACTGTTTCTAATTATATGTCCCCCACTGTATATATCTATGTATATATATGTATATATAAGTGAACAGTACTAGGTATTGTAAATAAAGAACTTGTAATTAATATTCAATTTCATGGGTATCTCGTACAAGAGATGAGTGTAAGACTAAATTTTTTTTAGACAAATTTTATCCTGCACAATAATCCTAAGGATTCGTATAATAAAATAGCGAGGGTTTATTTTTATTTTGTTTTTGTTTGGTTCAGTTCCCGGGTGAGACAAGCAAATTTTAGAAGATGCAATTTTATTTCTTTTAAAAATAAAGGAATATTTCCTTTCAGTAAAATGAGCTAACTAAAGGATTTAAGGTAGTTCCCCTCCAGGGCCCTTGAATTTTTTCCAGCCTGTATATATGATACAGATATTTTTACCGACACAGATCGACTCAAGATCGTTGGCGGCTACCTGCCCCTTAATACTATAACTATAAATTTATCACAAACGAACCACTTACGCACCTTTTTATATATACTGATGTACAGTTGCACACCTTACACCCTCCAAATTACACACTTTTGATAGTATTGCATTTAATAACATTCATTCTTAAAATTTTATTATATAACGTCAGTTGAGTTCTCAAGTACCACAGTGGTGTAAGCCATAAATACCTAGATTATGTTGACAGTAAATTAAATAATTTTTATTTTTACTTATTTATTAACACATGATATTTAGGGAAGTTTAATTTTGTTTTCATTTCTTTAGTTTTACTTTTTTTATATTATATATTTTTAAATATTATAATTTCACACGATTAATAAATTTTTAACATTGATATTCAAAGTATGGTTTCTATGAATTATATTAGTGCAGGTTATCGCCAAATTATTTTTTTGAGACAATTAACTTGCCTTTTTTTGTATTATGACACCTGTGGCTGCCATTGATTCCTTTCGCTGTGGTTGAGGAAAGAGGCGGAACAAGAAGTATATAGATTGTATATACCGATACAACCTGGTGAAGCATTTCAGACGAGAAGAAGGATAAGCCGGAAATCAAACCTCGGTTCCTCGTTTACCGGTCGAGCGTGCCATCCGGCCTGTACCTAGGTAACTAACTACCCCGGAAGTATGTATACACGATGCTGTACATACGAGGATCATCTCTATACGTATAAAATATAACGTTTATCTATGTTCCTGTCCGAATTCCGAACGTTTTATCGCTTATAGCTGGAGAACCACTAAACGAAATTGGTGCGGTTTTCGCTGTCTTAGGAGTCATACATATTGAAGAATATGTGTGTGTGACTAACGTCACAGCAGCAGATTTGGTCTGAATTTGTATTCGCTAACTTTAATGCAGTTTTCATTCTTACCTAGACGTTAGGTTGAGATTTAAATCACTTAAATTAGGGTGAGTGTCCATCATTGTACCCCGCGGAGCCTGACGAAGGTCACTTTTAAGTTGACCGAAACGTCGGGTTTTTCTCGTATGAATCAAAGTGAATCCTAACTGTTATACCTATTTTGTTCGGTTTAGAGTTTACTACGCTCGTGATTCAATTATCCTTCACTTGCTGGGGATTTAAAATCGACTCGCAACAAAAAAACCTTTGATCTATTTTCTAACAAATAACAAATAATTTCTAATAAATAAAAATTACGTTTTTTTTATTGACATACATTATATTGATACTCTTAAGAAATAACGACGTTATGTAACGTCGTCAGCATGTTGTAGAATTTGAATAATTTGCCTAGGCAGTCGTAAAGTATGAAATCGAAAATCTCCAAAAAGTCGAAAATCGGTGTGACGACGACGAGCGGAGCGGAGTAAGGTTGTAATTTCAATAGAATTACGATATGTCTAGGCAAATCGTGATATGTCGAATTCTACGATATGGTGACGACATACACACAATATGTGAAACGAGGACGTGTTATACTCAAACGAAATACAAACACTTTGATGATTATTTTTGCGAGTAAATTGTTGTTACGTCTTTGTTACTGGTATATTTTAAATCTTAAATTATTACTTACCATTGTAATTCTCCATCCATCAACTTGGTTCTACCACGTCTCAACTGAGCTTAATTAAAATAATATCTTATTACCGACGGAAATATATAAGAGCAAAAATTCTGGCCAAAAACACTCTAAGAAAACGTTATGAATCGGCATAAAAGTTATGCTGGATGTAAACAGAGCACTATACTACCGAAAACACATTCAACTGTTCAAACTAAAGAACCTTTTCATGAAAACCTGAAGTGCCAACACGTTCTGTTACGTTCTAAATAATATAAGTTTTGCATATGGACTCCGCGGATCTCTATTTTGGAACGCTACTTCCGGACATTATCATTATCAGACACCCTGAGCATAGTAAATGCCCTGAGGTACCTTATTACCAAATTTAATGCTAGATATTGTCCGCCCGGGTAACGGTAATTTCACTAAGCCACCGTACTGTAATTCACGTGTATACATGCAATCTTAAAGGCCAACATTTTTTTTTTTTCATTTTGCATTCAAACAAAATACCTAGCAGATTTATCAGTAATCCAAATTCTTAAAGCCTCGAAAAAATATACTTGGTAAAAGCAAAGCACTCGTAAAGATCAAGGTGCTTATAGCGTGTGTTTTGAAAAGCTCATTCTGAAGAATCATTTAGGTATGCTGAAAGTATTTAAAATATTTAAAATAATGTTAATAGTTTTCTCTAAAAAAACGTCAGTAATCGAAAGTTTCCTATGATTTACGCAAGAATTCTCTTACTCCTGGAGCGATTTTAATGATTTTTTCACCAAATTATAGACAATTTATAGATTTATAAAATCATAACTAGTTGAAAATTGTTGCAATCTGTCGTCGCGTCTATTTTCTTCTATTTTGCGCTATCCGGAGTCGCGCAGCGATCGTCGTAACACCTACAGACACTATAAGAACGATATTTGAATGTCGTTTCCGACGATATTTATACCGACACAGATCGAATGCAAATTTAGGGTATGTATGTATGCGCCTTAAGTTTTACTTATATTCTTAACTCTCGATATGGGTTTCATGGTCCTGACATAGAGTTACGAATAGTTCTTTTGTTTGATAAGTATTCTATATTCCATGCGAGTGAACGCGGGTAAGACAAAATCTTCAAAGAGCACCAGACAATCTCTTTGCAAACTATTTTTTTTTTCCTAAAATGGCCCGTTTTCTATTGGAGTATGGTGCAGCATTTCCCAAGACACGTAAAATAAACAAAACGGGTAAAATAAAACCACAGGCTGAGCAAGGGCCAGTCCGTTACAGTGTTTCCAGAGGAAACTAAGCTATTTCTGGGCAGACCATTTCCGGTATGTAGGAAGCTGTGCACAGCCCACACAACAGTTTTTAATGAAGAAATAATTTCGCAGTTTTCTGAAGAAGGTTGTTAAGAGCCCCTCAGGGACATTGAGCGGCTCATTATTCATCAAGCAGAACTGACCTCTGTAATGTTTCATTATTGTTTCAAATAGCGCGCTCCGAATGGTAGCTGTTACGACAACCGAAACATCGTGCGCACTAAAAAATCACGCTTTTCACTCAAAAACGTATTTACGGTGAAATTTTCAAGAAAGTATCCGCAAAAATACTTATTAAATTACTTTGATTTCCTACAGTTTTCATGTCATTAGGTAGTGTAAAGTTTATATAACGAAAAAAAACGTGAAAGATTTACTAAGTTTCCGATTTTTTTCGATAGAGCAAAGTAACATAACGTATTGCGTTTTTAACCTTAAAAAAATCTTCAGAAAGGGTGCACGTATGCTTGTATGTAAAATATCCATCATCCATCCATCCATCTATCAGCCTAGTTCGTCCACTGCTGGACATAAGAGGCCCGGCTATTAGAGATGGATATACCGCCATCCATCGGTCCCAGGCATGTTGGGCCTCCTAGTTTTTTGCATGTGAGCTGTCCTATTACTCTCCCCGGAATTACTTCGAGGGGGTCTCCAAGTAATATTGTGGTACCTCCACAGTCGAGCCCGGCATCAGCTCTACCACCTGCTAAAATAATGTATGTAAAACATATGTAATAATAATAATTTAAGGATGTACGTAGGGCGGCTGATATGTAATCTCCTTGGTCAGAAATATATACAAAAATAATGCTGGCTGGTATGGATTTATATTCGTTTGTTATTCTATTTTCAAAATGTATTACATTCATTTGTTTATTGCATCACGTTTATTTGTCTCCTACAATTGTTTCGAACATGTCGGTAGAAAAAGTGAAAATGGATAAAATCGAGCAGCGTGCGGTGATTAAGTTTTTGACTAAAGAAGGGAATACGCCTTCGGAGATCAGACAGCGTATGTCACGTGTGTTTGGCAGTTCGTGATCTTCCGAATTTGTTATAAAGTTTTGGTCAAGGCAGTTTAAATTAGGTCGTGAGAGCCTCGAAGATGATCCTCGTATCGGAAGACCAGTTTCGGCCGTCACCGATGAAAATGTAGCCAGGGTGAAAAAAAAATATATTAGAGGACCGACGAGTGAAGCAGTGGGAGATAGCTAGAGATGTGGGCGTCAGTAAAGAGCGAGTCAATGAAATAATTCATGAGCATTTGAACATGTCCAAGGTTAGTGCACGTTGGGTCCCTAGAATGTTGACTGCATTTGACATGGAGAGGCGTGTCAAATGTTGCGAAGAGTTTTTGGACATGAGTCGAGGGAAAGAGGAAGAAATAATTTCTAGAATTGTAACATGTGATGAGACTTGGATTCGACAATGGGACCCGGAAAGTAAGCAAGAGTCGTTACAGTGGAAATTTAAGGATGAGAAGCCGCCTCGGAAATTTAAGGTCTGTCCATCGGCCGGTAAACTTATGGCTACAATCTTTTGGGACACAGAAGGGATTTTGCTCATAGATTATTTACCGAATTAAACTACAATGAATGCTGATTATTACTCAAACTTATTATATCAACTAAGAGAGACAATAAAAGAAAAACGCCGAGGTAAACTAAGCAAAGGAATTCTGATTTTGCACGATAACGCACCAGTGCATACCGCACGCACAACAAAGCTAGCAATTAAAGACAATGGCTTCGAAACCATTGACCACCCCCCTCATAGTCTAGATCTAGCCCCCTGTGACTATTTTCTGTTTAGACTTCTCAAGAAAGACCTCAGGCGACGAAGATTTATGACCGATGACGAAATGAAGGCAGCGGTTTCTGACTATTTTGACGACAAACCGTTTTTTTTTTTTAATGGCTTATTCAATATTTGAAAAATTTAATAAGTGCATTTTACTGGCAGAGGACTATATAGAAAAATAAAAAAAAACTATCCAGTTACGTCTTTTCTTTCATAGTTAGGTAGGTTACTTTTCAGCCTCCCCTCGTATGTATGTAAAATATCACAATTTCGTGGTTTTAAATTAATTAGAAAACATAAAAATCGGGATAAGCGCCCCTTAAATAAATTAATACGTAGCTAAAAACATCAGATTACTGCTAAAAGCTTTCCATAAAACCCAACAAAATCGTTATTGAGTTACCTTATCGAGTGCCGAAACAAAGTAACGAATATACATACGTACATTTAACAAAGAAAATGTGATTTTATTGAACGTGAGCGCTGCTTCCCTGGATCCTTACAACTTTCTAAACAAAACCTTTTGTCTGTAACTAAACTGAAGATTCTACTTAAATTGAACGAATTACCATTATGGTAATTACATGCTACAAGGATCTGATGGTGAATTGGTTGTGTCCAAAATCAGAATTAACGCCGTTACCATACTCCTTCTTTCACAGTTGCGCCCCCCTGTTACCATCCTTGTAGCACTGTAAATTAAAGGTGACTATAAACAAAAAAGGTATATTGCTACCCTTCAATAGGGTCGTCCCTATTAAAAGGGGTGAAATATAGCTTTAAGGGTGCATATGCATTCCTACTGAGCACCTCATTTTGTATCAATCAGAACAAAAATCTAAGACGTTTCCTTTTAATTTAAAATAGCGCGTTCTGACCCGTGACTGTTACCAAGTGACGGCTCGGAGTCGTGAAACACCAAGAAACACGCGCTCATAAAAAACCAAGTTTTTATTAAATGACTTGTCTTCTAGAATAAATTATTAAAATATTCTAAGACTCACCCCAGGTGATTCACTTATTTTTAATACAAATTTCAAGGTTGTATGATTTAAGGCCCTTTAACACTGGAAAAACATACAATTAAAGATAAGTTCATGATTTTTTTTATGGAGTGGACTTAAAGCTATTGCGTTTTTGTTAAAAACGTGTCCATCAGGAACATAGTTTACTATCTATATTATTTTTATTAAACCGATTGACCAAGTTATGTGAAATGGTCATTTGAAGTTATGCATTTGACATTATACGGACCCTTAATTTCAGTTTTTTATATGATTAATACTTGCAAGGTGAAACATCATCATAATCATTATATAATATTTGTACTGTTTCACAATATTACGCTCCAACCGGATTCGCCTTACGGCATTATCAAGGAACAATACAAGAAACAACTAGATAAAATGATAATGGTTGTTTACATTGTAGATGGTGAATGGTCATCATTTTATTTGGTGCCATATTTAATATTCTTATTGTTGAAAAATTTTGGACACCACTGAAAAATAATTTGAATTTCTAATACAATATTCGGTTTTGGGTCAATACCTTACACAAAATATCCAAATATCAAGTCTGTGACTCATTCCATGTACAAGGTAGAAACATACGAACGGACGGACAGACAGACAGCACGGTTTCGTATTGCCTTTTGATTACGGAACCGTAAAAACGCCACCGGCCGTTCTAAACGGATCTTAATATAACAATATTTTTTCCTAAAAACGTATAGATTGAGTGAGGAACGTAAAAAAAGAAATGCCAAATAGGTATCTAGATACATGGCCGAATTGTACCTGCCTAGATAGAATTGTTAAATAAAATCGAAAGCTTTATTTCTTATAAAACAGCTAAAAACTGATGTAGCAAAAGTGGTCTGTGTAGCAAATAGTTCAGATAAATCAGCTTTAGACTAGATCAACAATAGTGTTCTTTATGAACATTTTAACTACAAAATAAAAGAGCAAATTCTATTAAATTGGGGGTGGTGGAAATCTTTCACTCTTGCAAAAATATTCGATGATGGATAAAGTTTCAAATTCCTTGTATTAATTTCAACGTGATCGAATTTTCTAGCGGTTTTAATTCGGTGAGATTAAATTCTCCTCGATATTCTCATGAAGACAATGTATAAAAGTAGATATTATAACAAACTAATCTCGGATTTTCTGTATTAATTTCTTCGTTTTGAACTTATAACTATTTAAATATTTCTAAATTTGTAATTTAATAAAGTATTAGACCGGTCGGTAGCGACAGAATTGGGTCTGCAATTTTTAGCTTACGATTATTAAGGATTTTGAATACATTCAAGCCAATTATTGTTAACTGTTTGCTTGCAGCGACATCATCAACCAAATTTGAAATTGCATTGAAACTTGCGGATTTTTAATGATCCATGCAAAGTGGTTTTTGTTAAAATTTCCAGGAGAAAAGAATCTGTAGACGTACAGAAAGCCCCGAAATTATTAACCAAACATCTAAAAATGGAGGAATTTTATGATAGATCCCCCGGAGTCCAGCTAGCAGGACTTTGAGACCTTCCGGTTCCGGAAGGACGCAACTTTTTTCCATCACAATTACTTAATCTTATAAAGTACAGGGTTCAAATTTTCATGAAATAATACAGTATTTTTGTCTCTTTTGTGGATAAGAAAAAACGGTTGCTAAGCGCCACTTGCCTTCAGTCAGCAAGCGAAAGCGCACGGGTATAGAGGGCGGCAGCGCGTTCGCATCCGGGCAACGATGTTGTTACATTCAGGGTCAAGGTCACCTCCGGCCAGAATGACCAGTAATTTTTTCATACAAACAGGTCAGACAATCAGCCCGTCCTTCCAGAAAAACTTCCAGCAGGACAAACCTTCGAGCGATCTATCATTATGGACAATTATTTAACGTCTGCTTTTTCACCAGGGCATGCATGCACTGCGGTAATTTTTGGAACGAAGTTCCTATCGCACGTTATACTCTGTTCAGGATTGAGTTGTGGGTTTTTATAATATTAAACTTGAAATAAAATTCTGGCGAATATTTGCACGACTGTATTGATTTTTAGATCGGTATTAAGTGACATATATTGTTACAATAAAGCCAGCATTCAGAACGGAGATATCTCAGAACGGAATCTCCTAAAATATTAGAATTGAGTTTGAGTGGTATGCGAGCCCAAAAACGACCGTCATCGAGACGCGTTGTATTTTCTTTGAAATGTTCTTCACATCGCTTTTCATCAGGAAAATAATGAGGTGAGTTTGAGTTTACTTTCGCTAGCTGCCAAAAACGCATTAAATCGCTTTGAATGTCATTCGTATGACTGTCAGCAGAGGATGCAATCTTTGTAAAATTCTCAAATCACTCGACAGCAATGTAACATTATTGCTTGAAATAGGGCCTGAAATTATCCACCCTAGCTTGGTGCCACAAAGAACGGGATTATTGTTACCTAGCTTGATTTGTTGTGACCCTAGAAAATCCCAAAAGAGATCAGCGTGTATTAAAATATCGACCTCAGTAGGTTTGTAAAATTTCGGGTCTGCCAAACAAATGTTGGAAATTTTATGGCTAGAAATATCGATTTCACGACCTGGAACATTACTGGTAATTGATGGCAAAACAAAGTAATGAATTTCAGGAGAAAAGCTGTCAGTTAATGATTTCATGGTTATACGACCAGTTTTGCCTATGTGCGAAGTGACGTTATTTATGCCCAGTATCGACCTATCTACTTGACTTGTCGGCAAGTTCAATTGACGAACAAGTCTTTCAGTTGTGAGACTAGAGATGCTACCGCAGTCAAGGACGGCGCGGACGATATGTTCGCGATGATCATTGTCAAACAACTTTATTAGTGCCGTTGACAATAATACTTCATTCTGCTTTTGAGTTGCGGATGCAACTTTGGCTGACAATGCTACACTGTTTGAAGGAGCGGCAACAGGAGCGACGGCGCGGCGGCGGTAAAGCTGCAGTCTCGCTTAAACAACTTTTAAGCGCACTCCAGACGCTTGGCAGATGAGGACTAGGCTGAAAAAAGTGCAACATTTTGACCGTTACGTTTTCATCGTATCGCTTTCATACACTTCTTTATCTCTAACGCTTCATACCGCGTTTCATAGTACGGGCGAGGATAACTGCAGTAACGGACGTGCGGCGCGGGCGGTGGCTTAAGCCGCTGCCCTTCCGCGTCTGTTTCGAAAGGAACTTCGTTTCAACCTGGTGTCCTCACAACCCTCTACTTTTTTAAAGTCAAAATTTTGACCGGGGTTACTACGTTGATAATAAAGAAAACCACAACCAAATCCATTGGTTAATTCTCGAGTTAAAACGGAACATGTACCGGCACCCATGTTACAGACCGGCACCCATGGTACAGACCGGCACTCATGGTACAGACCGGCACCAATGGTATTCTATATTCTTTATTGTACACACATATACAGAAACAGGGATACACATAATATTTACATTTAAACAATATGCACATTGGCGTGCTTATCTCTAAGAAGAGATTTCTTCCAGCAAAACCAACTACTGGTACTGTTTCAAATGTAAAACTGTTTTTGTGAAATAAAAATATTTTTCATTTTTCAACATACATACACACAGACAGACAAAAAATCTAAAAATGGTATATTTGGCGGCAGTTTAGTATAATGCTAATAAACTAATATCATTTAAAAAATGAAAAAATATTTATTATATACAATTATTTTACTAGATACTTTATTATTAGTATAGATGTTGTTTTTACACTATTATTTATGTAGAACTTAAATAACAAATATGTTGATTTGGCTTTGATATATGATATATGAAGAAATAAAGTTAATTTCAATTACGCTGTTTAAAGATTTCAAAGACCGTAAGGCGCCAACATATTTTTTTTTATCTGCCCCCTGCAACATTGTATGAAAATCTTAGTAACTCCACCTTTTGCCGGCAAAAAGAGGTTATCGAAAACTCCCCACGGCCTGGTAAATCGAGTTTCGTTATTATCACATTTCTGTTTGATTTATGAGTAAAGCTATCTCTTGGTAATCAAAATTCTCAACGTCGTCTTGTGACAGCCAGAAATAAACGCTGTATGATCTTGCAACAATACATCGTTTCACACAGACCCTCATAGCTTTTGCGGCTACCCCTCTAGAATCTATATTAGGATATTTTACAGTCGTACAATAGTTCTATCGTGCTTTTCTCTTCGTTAGCACTGTTTATGTTTGGATACACACCGCTTATATGTAACCGAAAGATTGTAAAATCCAGTAGTTTACAAAAAGTCTAGGTTTTTGCATGGACGTGGGTTTTTGTTAGGTTATTTATAAAATACGTAACAAAATCCTACCACTTTTTTTTAAATCTTCGTTTTGTAAAACAGTGTCAAACTAAATGTTGGATTACAAATTTTGCTTCGCTCGGCTGCATATTTTATCTTACATGTAAAACTAACACGCTTCTCCTCGCTTCGTTCCTATTTTTGACTTTTGTGGAAAGACTTTTTACATTACGTCTAAACGTGGGTAGCGGTGTATTGTCGAACATAACGCAATGACAAACCAGCTGAACCTAATTTAGCTGTTTTACATTACGGCGGGGCTATTTTGTAAAACAACTGAACGTCGACATATTGTATCGATCGCCCATACTTCCAAATAGTTTAACAACTCCTTGGAAGTTCATTTAATAATTGGGAGCATACACTGAATATTATAATAATATATCAATATCATCAATACATCATATTATGTGATATATTATGTCGTGGACAGGTTGTAGAATTGGGCAGATCGTATTGTATGAAATTGAAAATCTTTCACAAAAAGTCTAAAGTACTCGTACTTGACCGGTATTTTTTACATTCAAAGTATTATATTTTATAATATATCAACACATATAACAAAAAAGTAGAACCCGGTGTGTCTGTATATTGAAAAAAAAGTAATAAAATTGAAAGGAGGTGACTAAGGAATAATATTAAAAGAAGACACATCAGCGATATTTTATTATTTTTCAATGCAAGTGCTCGTAAAGGCCCACTTTTTATGCATCAAAACCGAACAGAAAATCGATTATTTTGCCCTAGAGCTTTTTTTTTTATTTGGTTGTTTTATTTGCAGGTTGGCTAACCTGCAGACTTTCTTGTGTATCATAAATGTTATACGTTTTTTTCCACTGTTTAACGGCTCTGGATACAGTCCTTTTGAGACAATCATAATTTAAGTTCACAATATATATATATTTGTTTTATTTCCTCACACTATGCATTGAAAAACGTAGTATGATACACGGGCGTAAGAGCAATAAATTACTCGGTTACGTTTAAAATACTCGCTACGCTTGTGTTTTAAATCGTCCACGTAATTTATTCCTTTTCGCCCTTGTAGCATAAACTACTATTCTGTCTGTCTGTTTGTTTGTTCGCGCACATCTCCGAAACCACTGCTGCGGGCATAAGGCTATATGTTCTGTTCGTCCGTCCTAAGGCTTCTTGATGACCAGGGTCTGATGATGGGAGTGGTAGGTGGATAAGGGATCTCCACAACGGACAACAGTAGTTGTAGTTTGGGCTTATTGATTGGTCTTTATTAGTACTTTGGTAAAACATGGTGATCAGAGTCTGATGATGGGATTGAAAGGTGATACGGTAACTCCTTAACGGACAACGGCATACCTCTCGAGTTTGGGCTTATTTGGTCGGCCTTAATGAGTGTGTTTGTGAAATATAGTGACCAGGGTCTGATAATGGGACTAGAAGGTGGATAGGTCAACTCTTAAATGGATAATTGAGGATCTTCGTAAAGGCTCGAAAAATCGTATTTTTTTTTTACCTTATTTCCACGAAAATCTAATCAACACGGGCTGATCCGCGGACAAAAGCAAGTACTAATATAAAGGGCCTATTCACACACAGCGTCCCTTAACCGTCTTAACCCTTGAAGTATAAAAATCACATAACGGGTAATTGAACTTTGGTCTCGACCACTGACCGAGTCTCCCGTATGATTTTTCAGTTTTGAAAATTTCGATAAATCCTGAAACACGTGTGTATTTATTATCTCTGGAGTCTACGCATAAAATTTCGACTGCCAAGCGTGGACGGTGTCAGCAAAATGAAGGTTTTTTTTTTTCTTAAACTTTGACCCCCTTTTAGAAATCCTTGGGCTGCGAATTTTTGAAAATCCTTTCTTAGTGTGCGTCCTTACCCCTTTATAAACAGACCCTCTAAATATTTAGTCGCTACGTCCAGCAGTTTGGGCTGTACGTTGTTTGTGTGTCAATCATTTACTCACTTCATATAATCGGGTCTATCGCGGTCATATTTTTTACCTTTTTTACGAAACGGAAGCCTGACGTTTCGACGCAGTTGCATGAGAACTCACCCGATTATGTATATTATGATATGAAAAAAAACGCGAGAGATTAAAATTATACGTAAGTCATTGCACTCACTCACTTAGGACAAAGCCTTTTATTCATATTGATTGATAAAATAGGACTTTTTCATCAAGAAGCACTGTTTTGAAACATGGAATTATAAAGGCAGGCTTTGGAAAACCGTCATGGACATCCCGATCTGAATAAACTTTCCATGGTTTTAGTTTTTAAGGTCTTATGGGGTAGATGCAAGAAAGGAGTGCTGTAGACTTTGTTTAGCGTTTAATTTAATGTTAGAAGAATTTGGTTCTTATGATTGACCCTTTCGATCGGTATCATAAAAATACATAATGTTTTTTCTACACAATTATCCGATTCGATTCCCGGTGCAGGCAGGTGATAGTTCAAAATTCTTTAAATGCAGGTTTTCTTTACTTGAAAATAAAATGAAGTTTTCTTTTGCTATCTTCAATATTTAGGGTACTTTCCCTCCAGGGGGCATTCGTTTCATTGATCCTGTATAGTAATTAACCCTTATTCTTTTCCCTAATTAATTAAATATGGAAATTTAGATAATTTTATTGAAGACCCAATAGTATGCGATTGACTTTTCAAATCGCGGCAAGTCTAATGGTTGACACAATTTAAAGTTTCAATAATAAAAAACCCAAACAATAATAACTGGGAAAAATTATTAGAATATTTTTTATTAAAAATAGCCTTGCCAGGATATGGAGTGTCAATCACCCCCGGTTTTTTTATCTATACATATTATTGTAAAAAATAAATATTTGATCAGGAAAAATAATGAGGGGTGTCGGACCTAAGGGATACACTATAAACAAAGCAAGTCACCCCGAAACGTTTACGCTTATTTTGAACTTTTAACCCTCTCTCACTCACACCCTTTACGCTGGTATGTAATAATCGTCTATGAAACGTGGGTGCACGAGTGTGGAATGTGAAAACTTGCATTTCGCAGCCCATACTACCTATAATATTTAATATGTGTAATATCATCGAAATAATTATTTCGATGTGTAATATGTTTGTTTATTGTGCTACCTATTCTTTTCCTGCAGTTGTGTATTATTCTGATCAATTGATCAATTAGGGCTAGATTTCCCTTTTCTGGCTAGAGCAGTAAAAAAAGAATGCAATCTCTGTAAGAAGTGCTAGATCTAGCCTGAAAAGGGCTAAGGTGGCAATTGGCAATATAGTTATTCTCACGAATACGTAGAAGATAGAAAGCGAAGATCTTTGGCAGACTGTTTTCCACCGTTTTGACTTCTTACTAGAGTCAGTCTAGTAAAACGACTTATCACTAGATCGAATTAGATTGTAATATTCCACATTATCCGTGATTTCGTGGTATCTATAGAGATTTCCCGAAATCCCTAATATCCTCGTTTCTTGGCGACATACATACGTATTTAAATAATTCTCGCAGCGAGAGCTCAACTAAGACTGACCGGTTTACTTATTTATGGGATGAAGGCACCTTAAGAGGCTATGCGAATTTTATTTTTGTCACTGTCACTCCAACCGAAAAATCGCGCAGTGCGAGAGGGGCGGATTCAGGGCAAAAGAGAAAAAAGTTGGTTTTATATTTTTATTAAAAAAACTAAAATTGCAAGCAAAATTTCAAATATGAAATCTCTAGATATTGTTGAAACACACCTAATAAAATATGTTTGAGTTCTGTATATGGTTACTACCCAACTAACACACAAGCTGCTTTATTCGCTTCTGTAAATCCTCTTGGACGCAAAAGAGGGTTATAAAAGCGGTGAAATTTACTTGTAGACATAGAAAAACGTTAGCTAATGCTCTCAGCAATTGTTGAAGCTTTGAGGTGCAGAAAAGAGTTAGTAAATGCTATTTTAGCGATTTACAACTCCAATAGGCAGTAATAGTATGCTTAGGAAATATAAAAGTGTAATCATAACGCCAATGTATGGCAGCCGTATATCCGATATTACTAACTCCGATACAAGATTTAAGCACGTACAGTTGAGTTTAAATACTCTCGTAGAGTTACATAATGCTTAAATGGAGTCTATTAGAGTTTATGTTCTCTTAATTCAGTTAGAATTTGCCATTTTAGACCAGTGACACAAGAGCGATTTATATTTCTATTATACGTGACATCGCCGTATAGGTGCGAGTAGGACTCGTGCCTTGAGTGTTCCGTACACACTTTATCAATGAAATTCATGTTTTTTGTTAAATTAGCTTTTCAAATAATTTGTAATAGTTTAAAATAATAATAATATGATGATGATGATGATGATGATGATGATGATGATGATGATGATGATGATGATGATGATGATGGTGGTGATGATGATGATGATGATGATGATGATGATGATGGTGATGATGATGATGATGATGATACGATACGATACGATACGATACGATACGGTACGATACGATACGATACGGTACGATACGATACGATACGATACGATACGATACGATACGGTACGATACGATACGATACGATACGATACGATACGGTACGATAAGATACGGTACGGTACGGTTCGGTATGGTACGGTACGGCACGGTACGATATGATACGGTACGGTACGGTTCGGTATGGTACGGTACGGTACGGTACGATAAGATACTGTACGGTACGGTACGGTTCGGTATGGTACGGTACGGCACGGTACGATATGATACGATACGATACGACATGGTACGGTACGGTACGGTACGAAGAAGTACGGTACGGTACGGATACGGTATGGTACGGTACGTTTCGGTACGACATGGTACGGTACGAAGAAGTACGGTACGGTACGGTACGGCCCGATACGGTACGGTACGGTACGGTACGGTACGATACGGTACGGTACAAAAAGTACGGTACGGTACGGTACGATACGGTACGATATGATACGATACGCTATGACATGGTACGGTACGAAGAAGTACGGTACGGTACGGTACGGTTCGGTACGGTACGGTACAATACGGTACGATATGATACGATACTATACGACATGGTACGGTACGGTACGGTACGGTACGGTACGAAGAAGTACGGTATGGTACGATACGATACGGTACGGTACGATACGATACGTAATATAACCGACACCGACCCGAAATATATAGCTGAGATAACAGTATTTATATTTAAATTATCATGTCTATCAGTACCTATTATTTATATTTATAAAACAAAAAACATTAAAAGCTTTTATAGTGTATTTCATTTTAAACCATTATATATTTGCTACCGTACCCTAAAATTTTATGATCGATTGCTATCAAGGCCATGATTTGGCTTTATACACCGCTATCATATTGCTCTAAAACTTAGTCACCTACTTTCTACGTCCTAACGACGTACGAAATGCTCAGAGAAGTTACATACTCCTAAGAAATATTCCGCCATTGTTATTTTTATTTTGTTGAATTGGTTCATCGAAATTATCGTTTCGTTACAGATATTGACGACAAAGAATGAAAGAATTTTTAAAAAGAATGAAGGAGTACTACATTGCTGCAGTTGCAGCCGATAATTTAGAAAATAAACGAAATATCTAACCTAACCTCTTTGCACATTTCTCTAATTTTCAATCTTCTTTCACATTATTAGGAAGGCGTATTAAAAACGAAGTGGAAAACTATATATAGAATACCAGTAAAATTATCTTCGTTAGGAAATTTCACTCACAACACACATAATACTATAGGTACCATGGAAAAAATAACATCCAATTTATTTGCGTCGCATATCGTTCACTTTATTTGTATCTTACACCATTTTAGGTTAAGTTTTAAAATGAAAGAGTTCGCAAATTAAACATTTCAAGGAAAAAAAGAGATGGAACATGACTCAAATCGCAAATAGAAATACAAGGTAGTTAGTGGACTCCCAATGACGTATAAATCGCTCTTGTATTGCGTTTTGGACTCCTCAGTGTGTATAAATCGCTATTGTAACCCTCTTATATTGACGAAATCGCAAATAGAAATTAAAGGTAGTTAGTGGACCCCGAATGACGTATGAATCGCTCTTGTATCGCTTTTTAAGCCCCTCGGTGTGTATGAATCGCTATTGTAACCCTCTTGTATTGACGAATGCCGCTTAATTTGTGCCCAAATGGACATATAGCGAAGGTATATCGGGAATATATCCGGATATAAAGCCAGTTCGTATTTCATCAATACTTACCCAACTAACCAAACTGAGAAATACATGAGCGATAGAGCGTAAGCCGTTAAGTATTGATGAAATACGAACTGGCTTTATATCCGGATATATTCCCGATATACCTTCGCTATATGTCCATTTGGGCACAAATTAAGCGGCATTCGTCAATACAAGAGGGTTACAATAGCGATTCATACACACCGAGGGGCTTAAAAAGCGATACAAGAGCGATTCATACGTCATTCGGGGTCCACTAACTACCTTTAATTTCTATTTGCGATTTCGTCAATATAAGAGGGTTACAATAGCGATTTATACACACTGAGGAGTCCAAAACGCAATACAAGAGCGATTTATACGTCATTGGGAGTCCACTAACTACCTTGTATTTCTATTTGCGATTTGAGTCATGTTCCATCTCTTTTTTTCCTTGAAATGTTTAATTTGCGAACTCTTTCATTTTAAAACTTAACCTAAAATGGTGTAAGATACAAATAAAGTGAACGATATGCGACGCAAATAAATTGGATGTTATTTTTTCCATGGTACCTATAGTATTATGTGTGTTGTGAGTGAAATTTCCTAACGAAGATAATTTTACTGGTATTCTATATATAGTTTTCCACTTCGTTTTTAATACGCCTTCCTAATAATGTGAAAGAAGATTGAAAATTAGAGAAATGTGCAAAGAGGTTAGGTTAGATATTTCGTTTATTTTCTAAATTATCGGCTGCAACTGCAGCAATGTAGTACTCCTTCATTCTTTTTAAAAATTCTTTCATTCTTTGTCGTCAATATCTGTAACGAAACGATAATTTCGATGAACCAATTCAACAAAATAAAAATAACAATGGCGGAATATTTCTTAGGAGTATGTAACTTCTCTGAGCATTTCGTACGTCGTTAGGACGTAGAAAGTAGGTGACTAAGTTTTAGAGCAATATGATAGCGGTGTATAAAGCCAAATCATGGCCTTGATAGCAATCGATCATAAAATTTTAGGGTACGGTAGCAAATATATAATGGTTTAAAATGAAATACACTATAAAAGCTTTTAATGTTTTTTGTTTTATAAATATAAATAATAGGTACTGATAGACATGATAATTTAAATATAAATACTGTTATCTCAGCTATATATTTCGGGTCGGTGTCGGTTATATTACGTATCGTATCGTACCGTACCGTATCGTATCGTACCATACCGTACTTCTTCGTACCGTACCGTACCGTACCGTACCGTACCATGTCGTATAGTATCGTATCATATCGTACCGTATTGTACCGTACCGTACCGAACCGTACCGTACCGTACCGTACTTCTTCGTACCGTACCATGTCATAGCGTATCGTATCATATCGTACCGTATCGTACCGTACCGTACCGTACTTTTTGTACCGTACCGTATCGTACCGTACCGTACCGTACCGTACCGTATCGGGCCGTACCGTACCGTACCGTACTTCTTCGTACCGTACCATGTCGTACCGAAACGTACCGTACCATACCGTATCCGTACCGTACCGTACTTCTTCGTACCGTACCGTACCGTACCATGTCGTATCGTATCGTATCATATCGTACCGTGCCGTACCGTACCATACCGAACCGTACCGTACCGTACAGTATCTTATCGTACCGTACCGTACCGTACCATACCGAACCGTACCGTACCGTATCATATCGTACCGTGCCGTACCGTACCATACCGAACCGTACCGTACCGTATCTTATCGTACCGTATCGTATCGTATCGTATCGTATCGTATCGTACCGTATCGTATCGTATCGTATCGTATCGTATCGTATCGTACCGTATCGTATCGTATCGTACCGTATCGTATCGTATCGTATCGTATCGTATCATCATCATCATCATCATCACCATCATCATCATCATCATCATCATCATCATCATCACCACCATCATCATCATCATCATCATCATCATCATCATCATCATCATCATCATCATCATCATCATCATATTATTATTATTTTAAACTATTACAAATTATTTGAAAAGCTAATTTAACAAAAAACATGAATTTCATTGATAAAGTGTGTACGGAACACTCAAGGCACGAGTCCTACTCGCACCTATACGGCGATGTCACGTATAATAGAAATATAAATCGCTCTTGTGTCACTGGTCTAAAATGGCAAATTCTAACTGAATTAAGAGAACATAAACTCTAATAGACTCCATTTAAGCATTATGTAACTCTACGAGAGTATTTAAACTCAACTGTACGTGCTTAAATCTTGTATCGGAGTTAGTAATATCGGATATACGGCTGCCATACATTGGCGTTATGATTACACTTTTATATTTCCTAAGCATACTATTACTGCCTATTGGAGTTGTAAATCGCTAAAATAGCATTTACTAACTCTTTTCTGCACCTCAAAGCTTCAACAATTGCTGAGAGCATTAGCTAACGTTTTTCTATGTCTACAAGTAAATTTCACCGCTTTTATAACCCTCTTTTGCGTCCAAGAGGATTTACAGAAGCGAATAAAGCAGCTTGTGTGTTAGTTGGGTAACGGCTTACGCTCTATCGCTCATGTATTTCTCAGTTTGGTTAGTTGGGTATTCGTCAAACGAGGAGAAAAAGTGTGTTTGAAGACCTCATTTCAACAATTATTTCTATCGAAGAAAATTTATCCAAACATGTTTTCCAACTTCAAAACCCTAGATTATAAAGTCAAAATGCATAATAATATACCAGAAACTTATTAAAATTTTCCCTGCATTTCATAAAATAAACAGAAAAGAAACACTCGTCTTTTTTTCGCATATCGCCTTAGCCAAATTTTGAAGGGTGAGCAGACCTCGCTGCTCCCCGAATCAGGCGTCCCCACAAGAGAATATTGTGCTACAAACATAAAAAGATAACATGTTCAGCATTAACAGTTTGCCTACCTTAGCAACTTTTTTACTACCCGTTCAGCATAAGACTTTATTCGCTTTTGATAGAGGCGATTCCATGTTGGCTCATTGACCGCTTTTTCTTAGACGCGTAATATTAATAGTAACCACGCAGCGAAAAAAAATTTGAGTGTCTTTATCTAATACTGAAATGTTTTGTAGGCAAAAAAATATTGAATTTAAGTAGATTAACTTTATATTTCTATTACCTATTTTATGAAAAAAAAAATCAAGTCGATCCCTTAACCGCGTTCTTCTGCGGAACGTCTGAAAACAAAAAAAAATGTTTTGGAATTTGGAAATATATTTTTTTTAGACAAAAGTGTTATAAGACATTGCTCACAATTACGTTGCCTTAATAAAAGACCAACAAAACAAATGCTTTTTTTTTCAATATAAGGAGAGACCTAATTTCTTCCAAAGAACCCTCGAAAGTCTGGCGTTGTTCATGTTCTAGGGTTAGGTGGATGTTTATTGTTTTTCAATGCAAGTGCTCGTAAAGGCCCACTTTTTATGCATCAAAACCGAACACAAAGTCGATTATTTTGCCCTAGGGCTTTATTATTATTATTATTTTTAATTTAGTTACAATGGTTGGCTAACCTGCAACCTTTCCTGTGTACCATACATTTTATACTTTTTTTCCACTGTTTAACGGCTCTGGATACAGTCCTTTTGAGCCAATCATAATTTAAAGTTCACAAGATTATTTTTTTTATTTCCTCACACTATGCATTGAAAAACGTAGTATGTTACACTGGCGTAAGAGCAATAAATTACTCGGTTTTAAATCGTCCTCGTAATTTATTCCTTTTCGCCCTTGTAGCATAAACTACTATTATAAATTCCGAATACCTTCAGGTGTATGCGATGGTGTGTGTCATATCGCAGTTCCAAGAGTACCTGGCGGGGAGAGGAACAGCTGCCTTCGACTTTTCAGACAGGGTAAGTGGTTACTGTGTGCGCATTGTTTCCCATTATATTAAGGGCCTTACTATTGCCAAATGGGTACTTTCTAAAGCCTACTCCTCGTTTATAGCCAAACCAAAAATAATGAAAAAATGTATTATGAATAATCAGCTCTTAGACAACATATGCAACATTTTTCTATTGCATACCACCAAAACTTCTACATGAAAAAATGTATTAACTAAATGGTGTTTTTGGCCTGAATTTCCTACTGCTCCTAAGTGGCTTGGCCGATTGAATTCATTTATGCTTTGATAAATAGATAAACTTAATAGCTATAAACATAACATAGGATTATTCAATCGAATAAACACGTCTAAGTGAAAAGTATAATTTTCTCCTATTTCGCCCTTTCAAGGACGCAGCGAGCGTCGTAACAGCCACTATGCATTGCGCGCTGATATTAACGTTATTTCAATGTCGTTTCCGTTGATATTCGTACTGACAAATATCGAGCTGCTAATTTGGCGATGGTAATCGCCTTAACACCGATTCGGCGCAACACAACTTGACTGAATTGATAGGACTAAGTGTTCTATCCTTTTCTTTCTGTATCGAAAAGACAAAGACGGGACGTTCAAAATAAGGTTAGTCTTGTCAGTTGTGTTGCGCCGAATCGGTACCATTGTGAGCTTTTTTGGCCGTTTAGTTTACGTATTTTTTAGTCCCTAGACTAACCCTAGACTAAAATAATAATGATTAAAAGAAAAGCTAACACCTGTTATATTAGATTAGGTTAATTTAAATAACATTTTTTTGTTATAATTTTTTTATCTCTTATAATATTTTTATTTTTGTATTATTTTTTTCTTAAGCTTTTTTTGGTAAAAAATATTTTTTTTTTTATTCTTATTGTTCTTTTCCCGCAGAGTTGTGTTATTTTATTATACTTTGTAAATGATGCGTTTTTATTTTTGGTGTACAGGATCATTTGCTAGGTAATGTATAAAAAACACAACTTTGCTAGAAAAGCCTACGAGTACTTATTCAAAAATAAGAAAACAATCTTAAGTTGTGAGTTTGAGAACGAAACACGTCGCAAACACCTTAAGATCTATCTAATGATGTATTACACAATGAACTTCATTTCAAACAAACTAAAAATTGATTTAAAATTTAATAAATATTGTTTATTAACAATAATATTACTAACGTAACCAAGATAAAGGCCCAAAGTATTTTTACGCCAAACAGACAATCGATTTTTTAGGGTTCCATAACCAAAGGGCAAAACGGAGCCCTACTTCTGTCTGCCCATCTGTCCGTCCGTTTAATGTTGTTTAATCAATTTTCCAATTATAAAAGTAAGTGTGTAATATTTTCATTTTCTTATAAAGATTGTTTATTAGTATTGAAATATTTATTATAAATGAATTATTAATTTAAATATAATAAAAATTGGATTTGAACCCACGACTCGGTTTAGTGGTCGAGTAATCGAACTAACTTCTGCGGTACACATTTTATTAAGGCTTTGTAACATGGCAAAGAGCTGCTACTTTAGAAAAAAAAACATTTCTTACTTTCTAGAATAATTATATTGAAAATCTGCTCAACTAAATGTCTAGAACAAGCAATGAACTATTTTTACATAGCATTAAATTTTAGCTATAAATATAAATAGACGTTGTTTCTGAAAACTAAGCTATGTAAAAATATTTCATTGCTATTTCTAGACATTTAGTTGAGCAGATTTTCAATAATTATTCTAGAAAGTAAGAAATTATTTTTATTTCTAAAATGGCAGCACTTACGCACGTTATAGCGTCTTAAGAACCCGGTCCGCGACGACGACAGTTTTGGTGCGAAGCATTTTGATAAACATTTTTCTGGCCTTTATCGCGATGTTTTTGGAAAAACCAAGGACATACACCACTTCATATTGGCCGTTTAAATAAATGCATAAAATTATTTGATTGAATTGTTTCTCTTTTGCAAATTATGTTGGTACTTACGAGCCCGTTCCGAATAGTTCTTCATAATGTCTAAGTACCAAAATAATTCGCAAAGGAGAAACAATTCAATCAAATAAATTTTAGGACTTCATTAGACGGCCAATATGAATTGGTGTATGTCCCTGGTTTTTACAAAAACATCGCGGTAAAGATGAGAAAAATATTTTAAAAATACTTCGCATCAAACGGACGAAAAATACGGAGCGGGTTCTTAAGCATATTTTTCATGTGAACAGTTAGCATCAGTGCAATACACGGCTACTGCGCAGCAGACAATGACCACCAGCTCAGTTCCAAGCAGCCGACGGAAGTCGGCCACCAAGCCGATGCCTAGCCGCTGCGATCCTGAGGAGTTCTCCGAAGCTCCCTCTAAGGCTATCAGTAAGTTCCTACCTACCTTCCCACTGTAAAATATGATAATTAGAGAAAAGCTTTGCTGGCGAGAAGACTTTTAAGAAAACTTAGTACACATTTTCCAATTGAAGGAATTGACAACGGAATAAGATATCAATGCAAATATATACAATAGACTACAATTATTACACTGCCAATTACATGTCTATAAATTATTCGATATTCATTTCTTTTATATTGGCTGGTTCCTGATTTGAAAAAATGTCGTTTTGTTAATTATTACCATGGTAGTAAAAATGAAATATCCAATATAATAATGAAAAACATAAATTCAATTATATTTTTTATTTACCCTATCCACCCCATGGGAACATGTTCTCTTGGACATATTTAAGGGTCGTCACCGATAACCTTTATTATCTTTTCATTTTGATGCAACTTAATTTGTCATGAGTCGTGACAAAAGTGGGGAAGAGCATACCTGCTGGCACTTTTTAATAATAAAAAACAATATGCTCGCAACACTTAGTCCTCGGACAGTAGGTAATATTTTATCTCCGCGGGGAAATCTTGCAGCAAAGTGTCTTGATGGCAGTATTAATAGTGACATTCTTTCTAGAGAAGCAGCTCCTGTGCCTTATTAAAAAAATACATTCCCGAGCTGTATTTTACTCGCGTCAAATGGTCGCTGCACTTTAAACTAGTTACTTTTTCCTAGTTTAGAAATAGCGAAGATAGAGCTAAAATCTAATAAGATCTTGAAATATGCAGAATGTAAAATAACTATACTGCTATACAGATATAGACCTTGGTGTATGGACTACAATAGGGAGCGTTCTTTTTAGGGTTGCGTAGTACCTAAAAGGTACGAAGGAACCTTTATGGTGAGACTCCGTTGTTCGTCCGTCCGTCCATCCGTATGTCACAGTTAAAAACAAAGACATGAAATTTGGCACAAAAATAGTATTAATTTGCCCCCATATTACAATGTAATAAATATACAATATGGGTATCAAATATTGTAAAAATTTAAACTTTTACTATATTTACTGGCACTAGTTTCGAGAAATCTTTAAAAAACCACAAAAATATGGTAATATATAATAGGTATTAAGAAGTTGATTGTAAAAGTATATAGTTTGGCTATACTTAATAGCATCTCTTTCGAGAAATCCTTGAAAAAACCATTAAAAATGTATGTCCCCACCCCTTATCCCCAAAACTGGTGGACCGAAAAATATGGAAAAAATCATGGTAATATGTGTTTTACGTAAAGATTACAGGAAAAATAAAGCGGTTGAGAAATTGACGAAAAAAAAAGACAAAATTTAATTTGTCATCCACAATACGGAACCTTAGGTACGCAAGTCTGGCTCGTACTTGGCCGATTTTTTAATATATTGGCCCCCTCCATTTATAGGGACATTTAAACACATTGCCTCTCTAAATGTTAGAGTTCTAAAAACCAATAACTTCATCGCTAACAATTTTTATATTGTGATTATAATATTTATATATATTTATTATTATTTACACATTTATATTTATATATATTAAAAAAAAACACATTTAGAGAGATATATTTCGAACTATTGTTCGGCATCAGTCTTGTAAAATCTTTTTACAAGATTTTATCTTTTTTACAAGACTGATCTTAAATCTTTTTTTCTGTAAAATCTTTTTTACAAGACTGATGCCGAACAATAGTTCGAAATATATCTCTCTAAATGTGTTTTTTTTAAATATACATAAATATAAATGTGTAAATAATAATAAATATATATAAAACCTAAATATATATAAATATTATAATCTTAATAACGACAAATAAGTCTTTACTCTTTAATTTTTATATTGTATGATTTGGCAATACTCCTCCCAATGTGTGCTTACGCATAATAGATGCTCCCATACATATAATTCGGGCCAGTACAAAAGGCAAGCTTGAAGTTTCTTAGTACAGATGGTGTCGCACACGGAGCTTTCATGAACTTTACGTACTGCGCAGATAATAGCTAAGTACTGGCCCAATTCGTAGAAGATGTACCCAGAATAGTTGTCCCACTTTATAATTTTTATCTGTATTTTTTTTTAATAATAAACAAAGTGTTGAATTGTTTATATAGATAGTTTATATTATCGTTCTTTGTGTATGTTGCATTATGTTCATTTGGTATATATGATACAAGGAAACATTATTAATTACATGTAAATCTAACACGCTCCTCCTTGCTCCGCTCGTCGTCGCACCTGTTTTTATGGTTCCGTACCCAAAGGGCAAAGCTGTCCATCTGTCCGTCCTTATGTCTAGCTTTTATACGGATATCTATGTTATGTAAAATGTTGAACTAAAACCAAATAATAAATTTTAAATCAAAATGGAGTTGAAATTTTTTTTTCTTGCCCTAGTTTGTGGGGTGTCATTGCCTAGAAATCATTGAGAAGAGTATAAATATATTTTTATTTATTTTTATTTTCAAAATAAAGAAATGAAGAGCTATCAAAATTGTAATTTTTAGACCATTTTTGTTACGGTCCGGGACTACATATAGTCCCGAGATATAATAAGTATATACAATAATAATAATAAAAAAATTATTGCACAAGATAAAATTTCTAAACACAGGCGAGCTTCATACTATTTAGAATTTTCTACCAGCTAACCTTTGGTTATGGGGAATTGTTTATCTTAAAGACCAAAGTAGTTAGGAAATTGTAATTTCTGTTTATTATATACCATGTGCTATATTTAAACAACAAATCGCCGATTTAGAATTATTTAGTTTTAGGGTTACGTCCTCGAATACTCAACCGACTTAATTTTGCAGTTTTGTTTCATACGACTTGTAGGTTTTGTTTGTTAATTTTATCTAGTTTAATTTTATAAGACACGCAAGTTCACATACTACCTACATATCCTGTGTTACTTACTATCTGCGGCCGCGCCAACCCCGCACCTAGGGTTGCCAACTTTTTTTAAAAGTAATAACGTATATCTGACTTCAGGGAAGGTAAATAAAAAGTAAGATCCTATAAATAAAAAAAAATATCCTTTATTCAAGGGGGTTCAAAGATATTTTGAAAAAAATATCAAGGCAGCGGACGGTAGGAAGGAACTAGGAAGGCTAGGCTCCATACTAACATCTTGAAATCCTTTTGTGAAACTGTATTATTTGTGCTCTTTGCATTTCTCTTTGCTCTTTGATTTCTTTACGGCTGTGTTTTCGCTGGCTGGTGTTATCGGTTAACGTCTAATTTTACGTAAAGATTGAAATTATTTTCACGTACTTTATTGGTATTCAAAAGTATAAAGTACAGAGACCGAAAATAACGTAAGATACTTTATTTTAAAGTACGGTTGGCAACCCTACCCGCACCGAACACAACAAATTTTTGTCAAAAATCCCTTTTTTTAGTCCGGCTTTTAAATATATTATGTGTTTTATTCGATATTTTTGTTAAAATTCTTTTCCCCGGCGCGGCGCCGGGACCCAAAAGTCCGGCTTTTTAACGGGTTAGTCCAGCTTTCAAATTTTTAGAAATGGCAACGCAAAGTAAGTCCAAGATCATAATTTTCCTGCGTAAATAATATTAGAATGCAGATTTTCTTTTTGTGGTACATAAAATTATGAATAAATTATTTATTTTAAATAATAATTACAAACCGTGTTTAAACTTGAAAAGCTGTGTCCTGAATACGGTAATAAAGCTCACATAGAACACAAAATAGTCGGTGAAACGTTGAAGGACGTGTGTCCCAATCACAATTTATCTTGTTTCGACTATAAAAGGTGACTTTTTGATCATCGTCCAAATTCATACTGGAACTTTGGTAAGTGATCAGCATCATGAATCGATAACAATTTCTGTGAAATTCGTATAATGAAATTTCGACTTCCCATTGTAATTCACTCCCAGTCCTGACTGAATCACTATGGGAAGTCGAAATTAAATTTTACAATAATCGTTATTGGTTCATGATGCTGATCACTGGTATGAATTTGGACGATGTTCACAAATTCACCTTGTATAACAATATTATGAATGTTTCTTGTGGCCATCACGTAAAGGTCAAAACTATTTGCTTGAGTCGACTTGAAAGGTAAAATACCGTGGGTATACTCACTCGCATATTTATAACTGACGGCCTCATCGCATGGTACGGATTTCCTGCTTCTAACATTCAAAATCCATATTAGTGTCGCCAAATTAGCAGCTCGAAGTTTGTTGGTACGAATATCTACGGAAACGAAAATGAAATAACGTTCATATCAGCGCGCAATGCATAGCTGTTACGACGACGCTCGCTGCGTCCTTGATAGGGCGAAATAGGAGAAAATAGGAGAGACGTGACTGTTCGTTTGAATAATCCTATGTTATATTTATAGCTATCAAGTTTATCTGTTACTCAAAGCATAAATAAATAAGTTCAAGCCAAAAACAATTTTTTTTTCATATAGAAATTTTGGTGGTATGAAAAAGAAAAATATTGAATATGTTGTCTTAGAGATGACAATTCATATACATTTTTTTTTTTCAGTAAACGAGGAGTAGGCTTTATAAAGTACTCATTTGGCGATACTAAGCCCCTTAAACGTCATAACAAATCTGGTGACTATATCCTAAATGCCTGAATCTGGGTTCACCTCTTTGATGCCAAATATGTCGGTCAGGTTGCGCGAAGTGATTGCGTTACACGCGTTACCATCTGTGAACATCGGCACTCAGCTGGACAGAGTAAAATTTACTCTGGCCGTCAGCTTGCGGCTCGACGCAAGGACTAACGAGCCACATCGCTGTCGGTGAGGCACCAAAGTCAACCAGCTTGGGCACCACGGCCTATCTTGCCAACGTAGTGCTGGTCACTTGTCGCGGCATGCCAGCCTTAATGATGTCATCCGGAGGGCCTTTGTCACCGTTGCCGTGCCAGCTATCCTAGAGCCGAAAGGCCTTGCACGCAGCGATGGCAAGAGGCCCAACGGTATGACAATCATTCCCTGGAAATACGGCAAGTCACTGGTGTGGGACGCAACATTCGTTGACACTCTTGCTCCGTCCCACATCCAAGTCACGGCCGCCAGGGCTGGCACAGCAGTGGCAGCGGCCGGCCGAGGGATCCAAGAGGCGCAGATATGCAGAGCTCAGTTCTGAGTACATATTTGCGCCTTTTGGAGTCGAAACCCTTGGGCCGTGGGGTCATGAGGCGAAATATCTTTTTAAAGAAATTTCCTCGCGGCTGGTTGACGTTTCGGGGGACCCAAGAGCTGGCGCATACTTTGGACAACGTCTTAGTTTGGCAATCCAAAGAGGAAATGCTGCCAGCATTCTGGGAACCCTGCCACAAGACGGCAGCGATCTGGCAAACATTTTCTACATAGTTTAATTTTACTTTAGGAGACATTTTAGTTTTATAAGTAAATTTGTAAAGTTTAATTTTAGTTGTATTTCATGTTATTTAAGTTTTTATTTAGGATATATCTTTTGTAGTACACGTATGTATGATTACTTATTTTAATAAAATTTCCCTTTCCCGCTTAGGTCTGCTGGAAGAAATCTCTTTTTAGAGATAAGCTCGCCTGTGTTCATATCTTTTAATGGATTAAATATTTTAACTGCTTTTCATTGTGTACATTAAAGAATAAAGAATTACTATGATTTTTTTCATATTTTTCGGTTCACCAGTTTTGGAGATAAGGGAGGATACAATTTTTAGGGTTTTTCGAGGATTTATATTTATATTATAGCCAAACTATATATTTTTACGATCAACTTTTTAATACCTACAATTTGATCCCCATGTTGTATTTTATAAAATATTTTTTTTATTTATTTTACTTCTTTTTTTATATTTCTCATTTGTGCTCAACTTATTTTAATTTTTTTATTAAAAATGACGATTATATATCATAGCTGGTCAATTACAGAATAACTGTAATTGGCCAGCTATGATCTATAATCGACATATTTTTCATATTTTTCGGTCTACCAGTTTCGGAGATAAGGGGCGGGCGGGACATACATATTTTTGCGTTTTTTTAAAGATTTCTCGAAACCTGTGCTAGTAAATATAGTAAAAGTATATATTTCAATCAGCTTTATAATATCTACAATTTGACATTCATGTTGTGTTTTTAAGATTTTTTTTTTAATTTTCTCACTTTTGTCTTGGAATTATTTTGAGCAAATTAAAATTTTTCATTTTCTTTTACACCGTGATGTGTGGGAAAATTAATGCTATTTTTGTGCCAAATTTCATGTCTTTATCTTTAACGGTGCTAAAGTTATGAGGCTGTGTCATACGGACGGACGGACGGACAACGGAATCTCACCATAAAGGTCCTTTATAGATACTACGGAACCCTAAAAACAAAGCTTGGTATAGAAAATAACTGCTAGTTGTTCTCATGCAATTTATTCATTATTTATTTATTAAACATAATAAATAAAATATTTGTTTTCTAGCGTCGGTCCTGTCTAAGCCCAGCAAGACGGCAGTAAAGAAGCATGTCCAGTTTCCCGACGAACAGAGTTGTATTGAAGAGGCTACCGAAATACAGCCCACACCGGAGAAAAAGCCTGGTAACCTGGTTTTTGTACTTCTTCTTATTCGAATATATAATCTAAATATTCCAGTCAGTGAACTTTAAATGAAACCACATACAGTGTGTCCCTCGTAAAAGTGCACACCCGAAAGTGGGTGAAACTAGATCTAAATATATCGACAAAAACAAAGTTTTTTTTTTTTTTCAACTTTTTAATTATCTTGAAAAAATTATCCACCAGGGTATCTTTGTATGGGACGCTAGCGCAGTGCCTTTGGTTAACCGCTCGTAGAAAATATTGTATTTATGATAGAATGTTGTATTTTTTTTGTTACAAAGATAATGGAATAGGCAATGATAAATAGGAATAAAAATATAGTGAAACGGGGACATTATTTTGAAAAAATTGACTATTATTGAAAAAAAAGACGGAAAAATTAAAGAAATAATCTTTTAGGGTATTATTTTTATGATAATGGTAGTTGATTATGTTTTGTTTTTGATTTGGTATGCAACGTCTATTTTTTAAGGATTATAACAGTTTTATTTCATTGCATTACTCGCGGTAGATCAAAAGTTATGACATATTTTATACATAGTCTCCACGGTAGGCAAAAAAAAATTTAAAACGTAAATTTACAAAACACAGATTTTCTAAAAAAAAAAAATCATTTTTTTGTCGATGAAATAAGGTCTAGTTTCACCCCTTTTCGGGTGTGCACTTTTACGAGGGACAGACTGTATACGTAGCGTACTGACCGACTTACACAAAATATTGACCTAAAATTAGTAAAGAAAAGTGGAGTTTGTTTTTAATTTGCACGTTATTACCAAAATTACCACAGTTCACTCTACCAGTCCCAGAAACATTTAAAATTGTAAGGAGTTTTTTAATACGAGTTTTATTAGCTATAATTCGTCCAATCTGCAATGCACTTTCAAGACGACTGATCACGAGGCGGAGTGGCGCTTATAAAATAAAAATGGTGGACTGTTGTTCCTTAACCCTTTAGCGTACGTCAGGTAACGGTGGTTTCATGGAATTTGCGAGTTGGTTATATCTGAATATTAATCGATTTTTTGATCAAATACCCCTATGTGCGTCGATCCTCCAGATTTGTTACAAAATATTAAGGAATAATTATAACGGCCATAATACAGCCTTTACCTTGGACTTTTCACAATAGTTTTATATATGCATAAACTTATTTTTAATGATATTACAATAGCTATAAAAGAATAAGCATTTCCATACTAGTTGTAAATTCCTAAAGTAATCCAATACCACGATTATGGGAAATTTAATCATTTTGAAACTACTATAATATCATTAAAATATGTTTACTGAGACTCGACCCTTAAGAAAGATGTTTTGGAGCATCTGGTTACCTAAAACCTTTATCGTATTGTATGCGGGGGGGAGGCTATATCTTGGCGAGACCTTTTCTTAGATACCCATCAACATGGGTCTACTTCAGCCGTTTAGGAGATACAAGCCGTCAAAGTATTGACAATAAGAAATAAAAAATGGAAATTTTGACGCCCAATGGTTCAACCCCTATGGCTGTACTACCTTCCGTTCCGAAGATATGGACGAAACAAAAATTTTATCAAGACAAAACAAAAATAAAAGATTTTTTTGACGCCTTCTGGTCCAACCCCTAGGGCTGTATCACCTTCCGTTCCAAAAATATGGCCGAAATAAAAAAATATCGGGACATCCCTAGTGTCAAAGTCAAAAAGTACATCCCAAGTGGCGGTGGACATCTGTAGAAACGAGGCGCTAGAATGTCAATTTTTCCCAACCCTAGTGTCAAAGTAAAAAAAAATGTCAAAGTACATCCCTAGTGGTAGGGGACATCCCTTCGGGCTCGCTAAAATGTCAATTTGTCCCACCAGAAAATATTGTATTTATGATAGAACGTTGTATTTTTTTTTGTTAGAAAGATAATGGAATAGGCAATGATAAATAGGAATAAAAGTATAGTAAACAGGGACATTATTTTGAAAAAATTGACTATCACTGAAAAAAAAGGCGAAAAAATTAAAGAAATAATCTTTTAGGGTATTATTTTTATGATAATGGTAGTTGATTATGTTTTGTTTTTGATTTGGTATGCAACGTCTATTCAAACAGTTTTATTCATTGCATTACTCGCAATAGATCAAAAATTATGACATATTTTATACATAGTCTCCATGGTAGGCAAAAAAAAATTTTAAAAAGTAAATTTATAAAACAAAGAAACATTTTAATGAAACATAAAAAAAAAATTTTTTTTTGTCGATAAAATAAGGTCTAGTTTCACCCCTTTTTGGATGTGCACTTGTACGAGGGACACACTGTATATGGTTCCTATTCGTCAAACGAGGAGAATCATTTCAACAATTATTTCTATCGAGGAAAATTTATCCAAACATGTTTTCCAATTGCAAAACCCTAGATTATATAGTCAAAATGCATATACCAGAAATTTATTCAAATTTTCCGTGTATTTCATAAAATACACAGAAAAGAAACACCCGTATTTTTTTCGCATATCGCCTTAATGTCTAAAGTGGTCTGTGTTTACACCCGATGTCTACATTATCTGTGCTACAGGTCAATGATCTTGTATTATATAAAACCTTATTGGCTACAGGTATGCTAATTACTATACCTATACAGTTGCCAACCACTGGCAGTTCTTTTTGCAACACTGTCATGAAAGAACTATCTATAGGTGCAAATGGTAGATATAAAATAGGTAGTAGCTTGAACTGCAGCAGGTGACTGTACAAATAAAAATATTCTACCGGTTGTAAATGGAAAGGTACTCGTATCTTTGAATGAAACCACTCAATACACTATCATACATAACAGCCTTCGCAATGAAACGCACCTGTGCAAATGAAATAGTAGTTTATATTACAAGTGCGGTAAGGAGGCAACTTTCGTGAACGATTTGAAACTCGAGTGTATACTGTGTAAGATACTACGTTTTTCAATGCATTGTTCAAAAAAGTAACATTGTTAAAGTTAAAATGTCTATATTATAATCATTTTTATACTAGATGGTGCTCTTCAACATTGAATATACTTATAGACAACAATGAAGATGGTTTATATTTCTTTACCAGTACAACGAAGTATGCCACGTGAAACGCCAAGGCATTTTTATTATTTTTCCACTTAACATGGGCTGACGCCTACATATACGTTTTTATATTGTAGGAAATACGCCGACTTCTAGAAAACATGACTGTTTCAGGAAAAAAGAAGTCGGAAAAAGTATAATTTCTATATCATCATCCGTATATAACTATTTTAAACATTTTAGTGAATGACTGCAGTTTTTACATGATGAGCTTATGAGTCTTGACAACCTACTTTACTTGAATTGTTTTTAGTGGGATTACATTTTATGCTATTGTAATGCAAAAAAAAAGGAATAAAGACATTGACGAAAGGTGCCAAATTCGAGCTGCTTCAGTAAAAATCATATCAATAACAAATCGATATTTCAAAAAATATGCAATAAAAAGTTCACAAAGACAAATCCGAAAAATTTTGAAGGGTGGACTTTGTCCATAAATTTATTAGATAGTCCTACAGCGAAGAAAATAAATTTATTATCTATCCCACCCATCCATCCATAATTTATTTATATTTAACAACGAATAGTTTTTTCATGCGCTAAAAATCAACGAGGTGGTTTACCAAAATGTATATTATAAAATATACCGAGTGACATAAATAATTTGGTCAGATTGAACCTTTGATAGCTCGTAAAGGCCCGCTTTTTATGCATCAAAACCGAACAGAAAGTCGATTATTTTGCCCTAGGGCTTTATTATTTTTTTTTTTTATTTATTTGCGAGGAGTTGGCAAACCTGCAACCTTTCCTGTGTACCATAAATGTTTTTTTTTTCTACTGTTTAACGGCTCTTCATACAGTCCTTTTGAGCCAATCATAATTTAAAGTTCACAAGATTATATTTGTTTTATTTCCTCACACTATGCATTGAAAAACGTAGTATAATACACGGGCGTAAGATCAATAAATTACTCAGTTACATTTAAAACACTCGCTACGCTCGTGTTTTAAATCGTCATTTATTCCTTTTCGCCCTTGTAGTATAAACTACTATTATTACTAACGTACTGAATAAATTGTCGAGAATTTAAGGCGCTACGGAAAAAAATCGATACTTTTAGAACTTACATTTCTACTTCTGTAAAGAATGTATTATTTTGATAAAATAGTATATTATTTTTGGGATCTTTTTGTAGGGATTAGCTAAAACAGAAATGCGATTGGCGAAATTCGGCTCGATACAAATATTTATTGAAATTAGGCGTTTTTCGACACCAATTCTTCTGGTCTGACAATTTGGAATGACATATTATGGACTGTGATTATATTTTATTAGATGGGTTTTAACAGTATCTAAAACCTGGTAAGATGAAATTTTGATAGCAACTTTAGTACATTTTATATATAAAAAAAAACGATTTTTTGCTTTTTCCCTCGAATCTGTCCCTCTCGCACTGAGGGTTTTTTCACATATGGAGTAAAAAGGAACCTAAAACTTTACATATCGCCTTAACAAATCTACTAAGTTAATTAACTTGGTGCCCACAACAAACACAAAATGCCTAAATCCAAACAAGCTGCTCGTGAGATAGTTGTGTCAATTCGGTGTAGCACATCTTAACTTATTTGACGCGACTAAACTTAATTTAAGCATTCTGTCCTTGTCTTTTCGATAAAGAAAGACAAAGACAGGACGCTTGAAATAAGGTTAGTCCTTTCAAACGTGTTACACCGAATCGACACCATTACCTACCTAAAGTTGAAGGTAGTCATTAAACTTGGTTTTAATTATATTCAGCAAACTTTACTTGTCTCCTAAAATCAAGTTAATTCCTAGTTTTCTAAATAACTTTCTGTTAATTAAACATAACTAAGCCAAAACGGTACTTTGTAAGCAGTGGCGTAGCTAGGTGGACAAGGGCGTGCATAGAGAAAAAAATCGCCCCCCCCCCCCCCACCTTTTCCCCTGTAGCTTAAACTTATGTCGTAATGTATATGTCGTAATGTATATGTCGTAATTGTATAGACAGAGATAGGATAAGAATACAGTAACTTGCAATTAGCTATCTCTAGTAGGATAAGTCCGCAAGTAACAGGTATAATGAGGTGTAAAATCACTATGCAAAAGAAAATTACAATAAATAACAATGATGCAGATACTAATTTAACATGTTTATTATACAGATGCGATCAAAGAAATAAAGTGAAAGATTTTCGATTTTCCATGCAATATAGCCTATAATATAGGTACTACCACTACCTATATTGCATCGAAAATCGAAAATCTTTTACTTCAGTTTTTCAAGTCAAGTAGGAGCGAGGACGAGTGTGTTAGGTTTACATTTATTTGTATTTTAGTATTTTGTGCAACTGTGGCATAATGTGAGACATTGGGACACGAGTGCTTGTTTAATAGATTTGCACAAGTGTCCCAATGTCTAATTATGTCCAGTTGCGCACAATACTTTATCAACGACCATCAAAAACAATTTTGCGAAAAATTAGGAAAAGAACACTCGTCATGATACTGTCGTGATACTCGTCATGCTGGAATTAGTATATAGATGCCTGAGACCAATCAGAAGCGAGAACAGTAAACGGGCGTATTATTGCTCGTGGTTGGTTCTCTAGCGGTATTATAATAAATTTGGCCAATCACAGCGCAGAGTTGCGGTGTCATAATGTAATATTACAACATCGGTCAAACAATGTAGGTGCTTATAAAACAGCTTTTGATGTTGTAATTAGTATTGCAGTAGGGCAGTAGATAAATAAATTCGGGGAAAGCGGAGCGAAGCGAGGCGACTTTCCTAATTTTAACAGAAATACGATATGCCTAGAAAGATCATGATAATCCTAATTCTACGATGTACCGACGACATACACAAGTATATAACTACATTATATCATACATATATCCCTGTATCTTTATACATCCTACTATTAGCTAGAGCGATCCTCCGTTTAATAAATAACCCTCTCCCTTTTTTATTGGTATTATTATTACACTCGATTCGCGCGAGCAATGACCTATTTTTGTGTACTACGCGTCCATACATATACCTACTACCTACGTAGGTGTGTATAAGAGTGATACATCTTTACAAACCCTCCCTCGCCTCGTTACGCTCGCAGTGACGGATTTAAGATGGATTTTTATCTGTTTAGTTAAATACGTGCCGAGAATTTATCCTTAATTAATTGGGATTATCTACGATCAAATATTTCTTGAATTTTTTTACGATCGGAATTGATAAAACCTAAATAAGACTGTCTATGATAATGATCATCTACATGATGCACGATCTAGTTCAACTTCTTCTGACAGAGCCGACCCTTAAGGCGCTACGAAAAAAAATCGACACTTTAAGAACTTGCATATCTACTTCAGTAAATAATGTATTATTTTGATAAAATAGTATATTATTTTTGGAATCTTTTCTAGGGACCTTTTCAGAAAACAGAAACGCGATTGGAGCAATTCGGCTCGATACAAATATTTATTGAATTGAGGTCTTTTTCGACACCAATTCTCCTGGTTTGACAATTTGGAATGACATATGGACTGCAATTAGATTTCATTAGATGGGTTTCAACAGTATCTGGGACCTGCCCCCCTATTCTGTATCTTTAGTTGCCAACTGCACGAGGTGCCTATCATCAAAAACATAGCTAAAAACTGAAATTTCAAAATTGCCTTTAGTGAGTATTGAACTATTAACAATCTGTGTCGTCACTTCAAGTGCGAAAATATCCTTAGGACATCGGAATTCGATAGTATATCTATGTTTATGTCCAGAAGGCAACTAGAGATACACAATAGGCCCGCTGGTTAAACGAAATTTTGATAGCAACTTCAGTACATTTTATATTAATAAAAAACAGGCTTTTTGCTACTTTTCCTCGAATCCGTCCCTCTCGCACTGAGGGGTTTTTCGTATATGGAGTAACAGGGATACAACTTTTACTTTTAAACTTTTACATATCGCCTTTAGTAAGTTAATTTATTCGTTGAATGTGTCAATACGAGGTAGGCAGGTAGAGGCGAATAGTACATACATACAACCCGGTCACATTATCTCGAGACCTCGCTGGAATGCGAACCACCCGCCCGTTCTCCTTTTACCTCCCCGCGCTCGCCACGGCGCGTCTATATCTGAGCGCCGACACGACGTGACGTCATCGACGCCAGGTCTCGAGATTATGTGACCGGGTTGTATGTAGGTATTATCTATGTCTCTGTAGCGTTTCTCTGTAGTATTGAGGGTCATAAGGTCATCAAACCTTGGCCCCGTCTGCAAAGACTACGTGGGCACCTTTTTACAGGAGGTAGGCTTCGGCCGTGGCTTGTCACCACCCTCATGACGAAACCATGCCGCTAAGCAACTTGTCGTGTTCCGGAATGACAGATCGCGCCAATCTTGTTGTCCACTCTGACAGGAACAAAATGCATGGGCGTTCTCCGGAGGAGCAACTAGAGAGTGGACTAGAAGTTTGGTGCGATATGGATCAGTGATTTGTCCGTTACCGACTTTCGTAGATTTTTGCGGAAGTCCCTGGAAATAATTATTAACCTGGGTTTTCACCAGGCGCGGTAATGGCCAAGCGTAAGCAAGTTGTATGTAAAAAAGGTAGATACCAAGCCTACCAGTATACTAAAACTCCAGAAACCACAGACAATACTCGTCTATACAAACCACTTTTACAATGGAGCCAACCCTGAAATGGCATTAAAAATCAAAGATTCTACTCATTTTTGGTAAGGAAGTATGTACGTTTTCTGTGGAACAGATAAAATTTTTTTCGTTTTTCGGCTGTTTTGGTCACGTGGTTAGTAGGTACTTTTTCTTCGAAATCCTCATTTTTTCAGGGTTTCGTATCCAAAGGGTGACGAACGGAACCATATTTCTAAGCCTGCGTTGTTTGTCTGTCTGTCCGTCTGACACAGCTAGGGGTCTACAGTAGAGATGATGAATATAACCATTAACCATTAAATTTAACTAATATGGAAAATTAACCATATTCAATAAACAAAATTAACATTATCGAATAAAAATATCATATCAACTTCTCCGGCAGATATTTATATTTGATATTTTCAACACATGTTTCGATTGGTTATTGGTTGATTATTAGGTTAGTTTTGTTGTGTTACTTGAAAAACAAAACACGTCGTCGCGTTGTTGTTGTTTTCCGTTAAATGTGAAGATTGTGAAGTTGTTTTGCAAAATAACCAAGGAACCATTTCGATAGGTGTGTGAAAATTAAAAAATTATAGAGTAATTATAGAGTTTTATTCAATCGTCGCATTCAATAAAAATTTTAACGAATATTTTCAACCAATAAAATTAGCGATATTTTTTTTATCAATTAACTATTAACCAATATACAATTTCAACCATTATTGACATATCTAGTCTACAGCTTCAGCCGTAATAGGTAGTCAGTTGAAGTTTTCATAAAATACATGCTACTATCTATAGCCACTACAAAAGCAAACAAAAAAAAAATTGATACCAAAGCGGACCAAACATATATAAAAAAAACCTGTACCCAATTAAGGTTTTATGCGATTTCCAGAAAAACGGTGTTTGCTACGAGAAAATAGTGTAAGATGGAATTATTCCTAATATTATTAATAATGATGTTCTTGCATTTATATTGATAGGAGGTACAGTTTCCGAGCTAACAGAACAGAAAACTAGATAACAGAAAACTGATGACAAGTCAACTATGAGCAAAAATACATAATTAAATTTCAGATTCAAGGATAACATTTTTTCATAAAATATTTTATACATTTTAATGATAATACACTTCTGGACACATCTATTGGCCCACCTTGCATTTTCAGTTTCGTTTGGTCCTAGCTAAAAATTTATATTAGGTCGAGCAAAAAGTTTTTATGCAGTTTTGAACCTGGCACTTTTTTGAATTTCGAACACAGGGTTTAAAGAAACAAAAGACAATTTGGAGCCTGTTCGTTGATATCAAACAATCGAATACTAAGAAAACTTGATTTTAACTTGATTTTATTGGTTTACTTGGATTTAATTGTTGAAAGTGTGATTTTTCTCTTTGGTTTTGCAACAAACATTACTTATTCTTAAGATTAAGGTGAGGTTCTATCAATAATCTATGGATACTTCGCCTGAAGTCGCCGCCCAAGCTGTGGCACTTATCCAGGCCGGACACAGCCAAAGAAATGTGAGTGCTCAACTTAATTTAGGTCGATCTGCGGTCCGAAATGTTTATCGGAGGTACCTAGAGACTGGCGGTTTTGTTCGTCGCCAAGGAAGGCCACGATTTCGGGTCACAACTGAAAGGCAGGATCGATTCATCGTGACGACCTGCTTGAGAAATCGTCACTTACCTCCATTGAGATACAAAACCAACTTCGGGACTTCCACGGAGTATCTGTGAGCGCTCGAACTGTTCGGAGAAGGTTAAAAGAACGCGATATGGTACCACACAAGCCAGCTAATGGCCCCAAACTAACGCGAGCCCACCGAACAGCGCGCCTTCATTTCGCGCGCACTCATTTAAATTGGACTCAGCAGCATTGGAGCCGTGTACTCTTTTCTGATGAGTCTAAAATTGCGTTACATGGCAATGATGGAAGGAAGAAGGTCTACCAACGTAAGGGAGAGCGTTTTGCACAATGCTGCTTTGTAGAGAGGGTTGCTTATGGCGGTGGCTCATGGACTGTCTGGGGCGGTATATCCGCGAGCGGCAAAACTCAACTTGAGGTTGTTACGGGACCACGGCTGCCAACATTAAATGCTGAAAGGTACATTCGTGAGTGCTTAGAACCTCACGTGATGCCATACGCGGACCATGTGGGCCCAAATTTCCTTTTTATGCATGATAATGCAAGAGCCCATACGGCCGGCATCGTCAGGGAATATCTTCGGGATGTGAACACCACAGTTATGGACTGGCCAACCAGAAGCCCAGACATGAACCCGATTGAGCATATGTGGGACGAGCTAAAAAGACGTGTTAGGGCTCGTCAGCCAGTTGCCCAGACATAGCAGGAGTTGAAAACTGCCATAGGAGAGGAATGGGATGTGATCCCTCAAAATTTCATAGAGCGGTTGATAAACTCTATACCTAATCGTATGAGAGCTGTCGTAGATGCCCATGGAGGCAACATGCGTTATTAAATTAAACCTTTATTTAGTTAAACATGTTTTTTATTAAAAAATCAACTGCCTTCATCAAGGCGCATACCCGACTTGTTAGTCGTAGCTCCATGTCGTGTGGTATTCTGAATTCAAATTTAAAACAATACGATTGAAAAAGATGGTAAAATGTATCAGGTTTAAAACTGAATCAATAGTTTTTGTTCAATCTAGCAATCATATTTAGGTAGGGGCCATCGAAACCTAAACTCTAAGGTGGGCCAATAGATGTGTCCAGAAGTGTATATTGATGACTTTGTACATGATTTTTTTTTCTTCTGTAAGCCTAAAAACTCGTTATTGTACCCTAAAAAATTGTCGCTTTCTGTTAATGCTGCTAATAAACTATAACTTATATCAAAATAAATGTAGGAACTATACCACTGAACGGATTTGGATGCGGATTTCTTTATTATAATCATCGTGACCCTGGTCAACATATGGTATAAAGGGTGTAAATAAAATAACGCTCGAGCCAAAAACGCGGCAAAGGTTGAATAAACGCTGGCAGAGCCGCGGGCAAAATGCTAGTTCCTCACTATTCTGATAGTTTTCCTCGCTGAACCCATTACTCGGGTCGAGCACGCTTCAAGTGGTTTCATACATTTTTATGAGGCGTCGAGGGCTTTAACCACAAACCTGTTATCCAGGACGGATGTAAACTGAATTATGTACTCTGTTTATTCAGTTGTTAAAGGTATTTATAATAAATAATAAATTGCAAAATAGTAAATTGCGTTTATGGATATTTTAGCGTGTGCAGCACATCGACCTTTAAATGGGATTTTTAAACATTTCGAAATCTCAAAATTGTCTTTATTTCGTTTGTACCTAGTGACTCCTGAATCTTACAGATATAAGTATAATGAATGAACCACTGCATAATTAGCCCCCGTCATACATATCATCTGGAGGCCCCTGCCATAATAATAATATAGTCATTACAGAATTGATACGCATATTCATTTTTGCCACTCGTACGACAAAGGTCGTATTTCCGTATCTGAAGGCACGCCAGTGGCCACGCCAAGACGAGCCAATAGAAGCAGGGCACTACGTAGGTTTTCGAAGCGTTTCTTTGTATTTTCGTATCCTCATAGCTTTTATACTTTGGATTGTATTAAAAGATACCTAAAATACTTCGATTTCGTTACTCAGTGACTCACTCATGGTCATTAAACCTCTACGGTACTTCCTGAAGTCCCCGAAAGCTGAAGTTTGGTATGCAGGCTAGTATAAGCACACAAACAACAAAAAACTGTAACTTTCACCCTCTATTAAGGATGGTGTAGGGCTGTATATAAAATTTCCTTATAAATATAAATAGGTATGAAATCCCACCTCGCTCTACGATTTCATAAGTTTTTAACAGTGAAAGCGTTATGAGTTATGATAAGAGTCTTGGCAACTTAATTTACATGAAATGTTTTTGGTGGAATTAGTATTTCCGCTCTACACAAACAGATAGTGCACTTCGGTCAGCTATAAACAACCAAAATGGTACCCTTTAATTCACCCCTATCATTATCATCATCATCATCATCATCATCATCATCATCATCATCATTATAAATTCTTTATTGCACAAATAAGAAGCACCATAAGGCGAATTCACCATTTTTGGACGTTAAAACAAGCGTTTATTTTACCGTAACCGCGTAAGAATACATAGAATATATAAATTAAGTATATACATATATAGATGTTGTATCTATAGTGAGTGCTAGAGGTATAGCGATTTATGTACTGTTGATTGAAAGGATTAACGTATAAACACTTGATTCAGACCTACGTGCTATGAATAATAAATAGCTTAATGGTATATGGGAATTCTAAGCTTGTTAAGGTACAAAGCAGTAATCTAGGCAGTTTTCAATTTCTGCATACTAACTACTGCGCTAAATTTACACTGATTGTTAATTATAGTCCGCCCAAGTTGATGAAAAATAACGAAACCCGTCCGAAATTAATCTGAGAAACGGAGGCGGAAGAATTTGTAAATCCTCCACAAGTGAAGCCTTACACTTTACGCCATAAGAAGCCAGTTCTTAGGTATTTTTCAATGCAAGTGCTCATAAAGGCCCACATTTTATGCATCAAAACCGAACAGAAAGTCGATTATTTTGCCCTAGGGCTTTATTATTATTTTTTTTTATTTATTCACAATGGTTGGTTAACCTGCAGCCTTTCCTGTGAACCATAAATGTTATACTTCTTTTCAACTGTTTAACGGCTCTGGATACAGTCCTTTTGAGCCAATTATAATTTAAAGTTCACAAGATTATATTTGTTTTATTTCCTCACCCTATGCATTGAAAAACGTAGTATGATACGTAGTAACGTAGTTTTAAATCGTCCTCGTAATTTATTCCTTTGCGCCCTTGCTATTATAGTCTCACCACCCATCATGCTGGGACTCAATAATCGTCGGTGAAAAATGGGATGTGACATGCATGTCATGACGATGTACACTGGTGACTTTTAACCAAACCCCAACTTTTTAGAGGTTATGAAGAAACGTTAACATAACACATTTTAAATGTAAAATTAATGTAAAAATTGCGATAAATAATGTATCTTGGAAATATACCTAATGTATCCTAGATATTCCCATATGGAACAAGTTCAAAATAGTCCAGAATAGTGGGATCGATATTAAAAATAACTTCTCTCGATCTAATTGTCTTTTCTCTTCAGGTGACCATGATTTCTTTGGATATTACGGAAATCTTTAAGTGGCCCTAACTTCTTTTTAAATAAATTAAATAAATTTTGGAACAAGTTTTGGTAGTTATACAGGCTGTTATGATGAAGTTGCGGAAGCCGAAAACTGGCGATAGAACTCGTCCATACGAACAACATTCCAAAAAAAATAAACTTTGTTTCATACATTTTGATCTTATAGCAATGTAACTTTTTTATGGAACAGCTGATTTTTTTTTCGCGATTCCAGTTAAGGCTCCTTAACAAAAGTTGTTCGTATGGACAAGTACTATCGCCAGTTTCCGGCTTCCGCAACTTCATCTTAACACCCAGTATACAAGTGACTTTTTGATCATCGTCCAAATTCATACTGGTGGCTTAGTAACTGATCAGTATCATGGATCAATAACAATTTTTGTAAAATTCGTAAAATTAAATTTCGACTCCCCATAGTGATTCACTCGGAACTGGAAGTGAATTTCTATGGGAAGCCGAAATTTCATTTTAAAAATTTTTATTGATCCAAGATACTGATCACTTATCAAGCCTCCAGTATGAATTTGGACGATGATCAAAAAGTCACTCTGTATATCAAACTAGTAGTTCGGCCCGAACTGTAAACTCGCGATGTACCTATGTATCTCTTACAACCCCATAATATCTCGGCAACCCCTTGACCGATTTGGCTCATTTTTGTCTACCAAATTTCATGACGTTCCGATCAACGATACTCGAGTTATCGTCGGACAAACATTCATACATACATACAAACAAACGCCGCCGGTCTGTTCATGTAGACTCTGAGAACCTTGCTCGCTCGTTCAATTAAGGGGCTGTACCGTGAAAATTGTCACTTTGAAGTTATTTATCTGCTCTTTTACTGAAGTTCCAAGTAAAATAAATAAGTATAACAATTTTGGGACCTTTTACTAGATTTTGGTCTATCAGAAACGCGATAGGAGGAATTTCATTCGATAGAAATAATTATTGAAATCAGGTCTAAATTTACACTTTTTTTGATATTCTGACAAATTAGGATAGCATACAGACTTGAAAAATATTTATTTAGATGGGTTTTAACTACACCAAAATTACTGGTTATGGAATTTTTTGTTGCTATTTTAGTTAATTTTGCATTAATTTAAAACCGACTTTTTGACAATTTTCCCCGATTCCGTCCCTTTCGCACTGCGGGTCTTTCTGCCTGGAGTAACGGGGACCTTTGCTAGCACGGTATATCACCTTAAAATACGCACTGTATTCCAGACAGGCGCGTGATGAGCTCCTTGTGGATGGAGCTGGAATCTGAGGCCCCTCAGCCGGAGCGCTGACGGCGTCGAAGCGAGCAGTACTACCGGCCCGTCTCGCGCGCCCGCCTCGAACGACGCAAGATGTCTGCCGCCGGGGTACCGCCCGCCACGCCCCAACACTTCGAGAAACACAAGAAGGACTCCTTGTGAATCTATCGACCCAACTGCTGGACCCGCTGGAGCTCTGATACAATACAAAACAGAATGTGTTGCAATTTATGTGTATCCCTTGCTGTAACATAGACGAGTACAACATTTCTAGCAGGCGCGGGCCCAGATTAATATTTTGGGGGGGTTATTATGAACCTTTAGAAAATCCACTTTAAGGGTCGGTTGCGCCAAATATGCTCTCGCGTTTGGACAATTAAGCATATTAAATCAAAATATTTTTAACAAATAAAATTTGTGTACGTATAGTAGCTTATATATTAATATATTAAATTATACATAATAATTTTTCAGATTTGACACAATTATCACAAATAATCACAATCATCCAGAAAAAAATCGGAATGATCACTAAAATCACGAAATACTTACTTTGGTTACCTCAAAATACCTTATTTGATCTGTTAACGCAAAAAGAAAAAAAAAAGAAAAGAAAAATTTTTTTCTGGTTGCAACGCCAAATTACGTTCTAAATAGGGTTTACAAGTTTACATATCTGGGCCATATACTCACTCCCGACCTCAAGGACGATGCGGACATCGAGAGAGGACGGAGGGCGTTGTCGGTGAGAGCGAATATGTTGGCGCGCAGGTTTGCACGTTGCTCACATAATGTTAAAATAACTCTCTTCAGAGCATTTTGTACAACTTTTTACACATGCAGCCTGTGGGCTAACTATACTCAAAAGTCTTATAACGTCCTCCGCGTACAATATAATAATGCCTTCAGGGTGCTGTTGGGGCTACCACGCTTCTGCAGCGCATCAGGGATGTTCGCGGAGATGCGAGTAGATTGTTTTTATGCAACGATGCGCAAAAGATGCGCTTCTCTGGTGCGCAGGGTGCGGGGTAGCACCAATAGCATTCTGAATATGATCGCAAGCAGACTGGACTGTACATACGTGAGTCATTGCTGCGAAACATCAGGGGGAGTGGTGAGGAAATAACAAACACACCACTTTCCCTAAATTTGTCTTTTTTGTATTTTTTATTGTAATCTAACATTTTTTATTTTATTTTATTTTTTAAGTTTTACTAACAAAGTTGAGCCTGTGATGCTTTAATAAATAATTATTCATTCATTCATTCATTACGATTTTCGTAATTTTAGTGGTCTCTCCGATTGTTTTTCTCGATGTTTGTGATACTTGTGTCAAATCTGAAAAATTCTAATTCAACTTCTTAACTACTTACACAAATTTTATTTGTTCAAAATATTTTGATTTAATATGTTAAATTGTCCAAACGCGAGGGCATGTTAATTAAGGATTATATAAATGTAAGACGTGATATTGTAAAATCCGATAGTTTATAATTTCAATAGGATGGGTTAGGTTAGTTTATAAACAACCGTGAAAAAATCCACCGTGAAATTATAATCTCACTATTGAAATTATAAACTATCTTCGATCTTACAATCTTACGGTCACCTTATTGCCAATAAAAAAGAACTGTCTATAATTTGTTAACTTTTGCTTATTATTTTTAAGGGTCATAATATAAGGTGACTTTTATTTATGCAGCCAAATTCATACTGTAGACTCTGTAAGTGGTCAGGACCAAGGTTCAATGACCTATCTTGCAGAATACGAAAAAAAATATTTATATGGATACTAATTTAAGAACAACTCCGACTCAATTAGTATAGGAAGCCTAAATTTTATTTTGTGTTTTTCACTCATCATTGTGTCATTGAACATTGGTCCTGACCTCTTACCAAGTCTCCGGTATGAATTTAGCTATTTTAATAAAAGTCACCTCATATTTTTTCTTTAAGAGGCTATGTGAATTTTATTTATACCACTGACACTCCAAGCGAAAAAACGCGCAGTGCGAAAGGGGCGAATTCAGGGCAAAAGAGAAAAAAGTTATTTTTTTATTTTTATACAAATACTTAAACCAAAATAGCTAGCAAAATTTCAAAAATACAAAATCTATATGTTCTGTTAAAACTATAATTATGTAAAATATATTTATCAACTGAACTACAGTTGCGAAGGGGACTGCTAAAATTAACTAAACATACTGATGATAAATTTATTTATAAAAAAACCATCGGCATCGTGAAGGAGAAAAATAACCACTATAAAATATTAATGGTTGTGATAGTCGTTTCTTTTGGAAATTATTAAGTTATCTTTGTGGAAATTAAACGCTTGTAATTGTCCAAAAAATTATAAATTTATCTAGGGTGTTGCATTCCCGACAGGCGCGGATCCAGAATTTCGCTCAGAGGGGGAAGGCGGCAATTTTTGTAAATCGCCTAGTTAATGTAATGTCAATGCCTTTGTCACTAGGCGGTTTTCAATCAATCAAGGGTTTATTACCCTAAGTCAGAATAGGCCCCTAAGTTTTGAATACATCACACTGAAAAATAAAGACGGACGTGAATAACAAAGATTACAAAATGGCCACAATTTTCAATTTCAGGAACGGTTTGTTTTTTTTTTCTTTGTAAAAGCAGCAAAAAATAAGCAAATAACAAAATTTGATTTTTCATCAAACTTTAGTTAGATTATTAATTTCACCTACCGCAGCGCGCTACGAAAATGGAACGGGCCGAGGTAAACCTATAGGTATAGATAGGTAGCCCTATATCTACTATATCTACACGGGAGATAAAATGTACTTACTTTAGTTCATACGACAGATTTTCCCTTCAAGAAATGGCAGCTGCCCTAAATGCAAACAATAATGAATATTTGGTGTCGACTCAGTATAGCAGGATTCAACTTATTTGACAAACTTAATAATTGGATACAAAAAGACAGAACGCTTAAATTAGGTTTAGTTCTGTCAAATAAGTGAAAACGTGCTACACCGAATCGACATCAAAGTGTCATCAATCATAGGTTGGGTATATTCAAAAACACACTGAGGTATATTCAATGACCTATTTGTTTAATCTATGATAAGTTAGGTTTTCCCGAGACAAGAAGAATGTCGTGTTGACTGCACAAAAAAAAACGATTATTGAGGACAGGGTATGCAGGATGCAGTAATAGTGCGTGAAAGCATGTAAACAATGTTAAAAGAACCAATCAAATATAGATTCTTTTGGAGATCTATGTATTTTATACTCTATTTTCCTATTTCCACAAGAAGAAAAACAAATAATAGTTGTATTATCTATATTGAGATTATCAAAATAAAAAAACATTTACCGATAATTGTGTCGATTCGGTGTAACCCGTTTTAACTTATTTGACAGGACTAAACTCATAGATATCTTAATAATTATAATACTATTGTTCTATCAGTGACTTAACTTAATTTAAGCGTTCTGTGTTTTTCTTTCTGTAACGTTGTAAATGTTTTAAGGACGCTTAAAATAAGGTTAGTCCTGTCAAATAAGTTACATAAGTCAAGCTCTCAGAATAAGGAATAGTCAAGCTACAGCGAATCGAAACCACTGACTCAGATTATGTAACATAGATCAAAAATAAAATAAGTATTTAAGTAAGTACTCGTATATGCAACAAGAAATAAAAACAACAAAAAAATCATAATAATTGTTAAACGTTTTAACAAGTCAAGAAGGTTTATGTGCATTTTTTGCGTTACCTATCGGATTAGTAAATATAAAAAATATATCAGAACTTGATTTAGAAGTAACACATTTTTAATATAGTAAGTATCGAGAAACCTTGTACATTTTAAGATAATAAATATAAAATTTACTTACTTGTGTTTATTAAAAAATAGGAACATGTTTATTTTTCCATATTGTTTACAGATTTTACTCAAGATCGTGTGATGAAGAAAAGTTTGTAATAAGTAGTGTACCTATAATATTGAAAGATTATTTAAAAAAGTTAACCAAATTGAGCCAAATTTGTACATAATATTATTGTTGTAATCTTGCAAGTGCGATTATGATAATTTTACCTACCTATAGTTTATTCCGTTGAATGATTGTTGGAGAATTGTATCAATAAAATGTTTTTCTGACTATACGCATTATTTTTACTTTATACGAGTATCCACGAGTTAGAGTTTCATCCAATTTTCTAGGGAAACTTATCGTCTGAAGATGCAGATAGGATGACCAACAAGTGTATTTAATCACAATGTTTCGTAATTTCCACCAAATGCCAACAATCACCAACATCAACTTCATTTCTGTCTAATTGTGATTTAAATTCACTTGTACTTGTCCACTGACTAACAAGTGTATTTAAATCACACTGCTTCGTAAGTTCCACCATGTGCCAACTATCACCACCATCAACTTCATTTCTGTCTAATTGTGATTTCACAACACTTGTACTTGTCCACTGACTAACAAGTGTATTTAAATCACACTGCTTCGTAAGTTCCACCATGTGCCAACTATCACCACCATCAACTTCATTTCTGTCTAATTTTGATTTAAAAACACTTGTACTTGTCCACTGACTAACAAGTGTATTTAAATCACACTGCTTCGTAAGTTCCACCATGTGCCAACTATCACCACCATCAACTTCATTTCTGTCTAATTTTGATTTAAAAACACTTGTACTTGTCCACTGACTAACAAGTGTATTTAAATCACACTGCTTCGTAAGTTCCACCATGTGCCAACTATCACCACCATCAACTTCATTTCTATCTAATTGTGATTTAACAACACTTGTACTTGTCCACTGACTAACAAGTGTATTTAAATCATACTGCTTCGTAAGTTCCACCATGTGCCAACAATCACCACAATCAACTTCATTTCTGTCTAATTTTGATTTAAAAACACTTGTACTTGTCCACTGACTAAGTTAAGTTCCACCAAGTGCCAAAAATCACCACCATCAACTTAATTTTTGTCAACCCTGCATCGCTCACAGCAAACGCTTTGCGCCAACGACATCGCTTCTACCCCAGACAACTTGAATGGCGAAACAGGTATTACCTAGTCGCTTTTATTGGAGTTGAAGGCAACAAGTAAAAAAAATCCTGTGCAGTCAGTGAGTTTGGGTCTCGTTAGCGACTGCGTAAAATATTTGACCTACCATACTACAAAAACGTAATAACAACATCAAAAGCAGTACCTACATTGTTTGACCGATGCATGTTATAATATAATGTCATAGTTTGCGATGGATAAATCGCAAAGTGTTCAAACATAGAAATTTATTTCTGTCATAGTTTCATGTCATAGTCATTAAGAACCTTCGACCAATGGTCGAAGTTAAGAACTAGCAAAAGAAGAAGTCGCCGACGCCACCTCGGCCCCTTTTGTGTAGATTTTTCCAAGCGTATAAACAATTTGAGAATCCAAACTATTCTAAGTTGTTATTGTGAAAAAATATTACCCGCCTTAGATCGTTATTTGCTACTTGCTTTAGGTAACAGTGTTACTCGTTGGTAAGAAAAAAGCTGTCAACGTGTAACAGATTTTAATCCCAACGAGTTGCACTCTTGTTATGGGGGTGTGACTCGTTGGGATGAAAAATAAAGTTGTCCCATCGAGTAACAGTGTAACTGGTTGGGACATTTTATTATTTTTTGTCCCAACGAGTTACACTTTGACTGGTTTCGGTGTAACTCGTTGGGACCAAACGGGCTACGCCTATGGACTGGTATAATCGATACTCCATTTCTTCTTGTTCTCAAACTTCGATTAAGTCAGAATTGAGAAAAGTCTATAATTTTATCACAGTTTGAATACATGTCTTGTAAAAAAACGGGTGTGTGTCGAGCACCACACTTAAGACACGGTGACTTTGCTATAAATATGCTGGCTAGATTTTTGTCGCTGAAAAGCCGAAATATAAACTCTTCTACACAAACAACTTTTACTATGGAACCAAACCCGCAATCGCGAAATAATAATCGGCTCTTTTTTGCTCAAGGTATATTTTCTATTGGATAGCTGATTTCTTTTTTCACGATTTAATTTTTGGCTGCATAGAGAATTTTGTTTATAATAAAACTGTAACAAGAGCAGAGGAGATGGCTAGGGAGAGGCGAGACGAGGTGGCGTGAGCGTCGTCGGTGAGGAGAGGAGAGGGGAGTTGGGTTGTCTGTGGAAGTGTTAAAGTCATCTGTGGAGACATGCTTTTGTTATCTGTGTAGCTGATTCTTCTTGTCTATTTAATGTTAAAGTCTCAGAATAAGGAAAGTCGTCTGTGTCTGTGGAGACATGTTTTTGTTATCTGTGTATGTAAGGCATCGAAATAATAAGCGATGATATAAGGTCTTTCAATTTAAATGGAAAGTAATTTAGGAGGTGATTCAGTATCGTTAATAAATCACATTCCACTGCAAAGTACTTTTTTTTGCGCGAACTTTTTCTTCACTTGTCCATACAAACTGAGTCAGCTGATCGGACACTTTGTACTGAGAAGTGGAAAAAAAGTTCGCGCAAAAAAAGTGCTTTACAGTGGAATGTGATGTATTAACGATACTGAATCATCTCCTAAATTACTTTCCATTTAAATTGAAAGACCTTATACAACGTGTAACAGAAAGGTGTAACCATATTTGAAGAGCTTATTCAGTCAATGGTATAGAACAACTTTTACTATGGAGCCAACACTGAAATCTCAAAAAAAAAATCTGCCCTTCCATACATTTCGGCCGAGCGGCATTGCATTTTTCTATGTAACAGTAACATTTTTTTTTCGAGTTACACGTTTTGCTCCATAGTAAAAGTTGTTCTATACCATTGACTGAATAAGCTCTTCAAATATGGTTACACCTTGTATAGTATTATTATCTTATCAGAATCTTTTCTTTTTTATAAAAGAATCTGGGGTTTTTAAAACTGACAATTAGAAAAATAAAGAAAGAGTAATTGATTTTCTATATCAAGTTTATTATTCCGCATCTTTGTTACATAATATATATATGTAAATATATAGACGAATTCAGCTTTTTAGCGATTATAACTCCAGCCTGAGGATATAAAGTGACTTTAGTTTATATATCCAAATTCATACTGGAGACTCGTTAAGTGATCAGGACCAAGGTTAAATGACTTTTGAAGTAAAAATACGCAAAATAAAATTGACTCCGAGTTGTTCGTAAATTTTCTATTTCACATTTTTTTCGTGTTCTTTATAAAAGGTCATTGAACCTTGGTCCTGACCACTAACCGAGTCTGCAGTATGAATTTGGCTACATAAACAAAAGTCCCCTTATACGTATGTATTATAAAAAAAAAACAAACAACCATATAAGGGTAAAAAAAACAAAGTATACGTAAATATTGGTTATATATTCTTACATTTATTACCGAATACATTTCTGTTAATACAATTGATTTTAACAATAGTGCTGTTATGTGTTTACGGTGAATGGGGTCCTTTTAATTATGTTGCCTGTTAAAAGAGAATGCAGTTAAATCAGATTTATTTATTTAATTAACATGTACGTATTATAATGAAACTGGTTACATATTTTTCATTTATAACACAACATACCTTACCCAATTTTATAAATAAAATATATATCATTCTTTAATATAATTATATTCGTAATAATTGTGTGCCTTACCAATGAAAGATTATGCAAAATAAAGCAGTAGTAGCTATTTTTCTAATGTGTTTTTCAAACACTACTTAATATAAGTACTTGCTTGATTTCATAACTGTAGGCTAAGCACAAGACGTCCGCACTTTTTTGCACCTTAAAGCCACTTCTTTGCACACGGCGTATTTTATACGCGCGTTTTAGGAACACGCTTTGTCTTCGCCTTTTCAATTCTGTTGCATTTGTATCGAAAAGGTTTCTGGCTGCCAATGACGCGCGTTTGGCTCGTATGGTGTTTTCAATTCTGTTGCATTTGTATCGAAAAGGTTTCTGGCTGCCAATGACGCGCGTTTGGCTCGTATGGTGTTTTCAATTCTGTTGCATTTGTATCGAAAAGGTTTCTGGCTCCCAATGACGCGCGTTTGGCTCGTATGGTGTTTTCAATTCTGTTGCATTTGTATCGAAAAGGTTTCTGGCTACCAATGACGCGCGTTTGGCTCGTATGGTATCGTCTGCGCCGTAAAAAATACGCCGTGTGCATAGACTGTTAGGTAACGCGTTATGATTAATACAAGTAGGTACATTTTTGTTTGTTACCTCGCCTCGAGAGCAGACTTTATATAATTGGTTGGTTTGTAAATAGAGGTGATTATTGTAGTGTTCAGTTGTCTATCACGTTGATCACGGGGAGATAAAACAAAATTATACCCTTAGTCTACGAGAGACGCAATTTTGAAGTCCCTTCGTGGTAAGCCTACAGAAATACCATGCACACGTTCAATATAACAAGAATATAACACTCTCTAAATTTAAGGTTTACCTAACTTCTTTGTAAGTTCAAGCCGATTCAATTGCAAATAGACTGAGATCAAATTTCGGTACGGTTGGAAAGATAGGAAGAAAATTGTGCTTTTTTATTAATAAAAAAAATACATTTCAGTGAATACTTTAAAGCATATACGTCCAGTAAATTTAATAATAAATGTTTTCTTTTTAATCCGTCATAAATGGTAGAAATAGCAATTCGATGACTTTACCAACATGTGTATAAAAAATAATATATATATTTCCCAAAATAGAAATTAATAAAAAAAGACTGCTAAAGCGACAGTACAAAATAAAATCGTCCTCGCTTGGTCTGCCTTAAGTCGTAATGGAAATTGAATCGGATTACATTTACTAAGATTCTACAGATTTCGTATCCAAAGTCTCATGACAGTTTGCACAATCTTTCACTTATCATAATTTAATTTTAATATAAATATAATAATTTAAGTAACGTTAAAATCTTTAAATGTTTATTAAAACTTTAATGTCATCAGATGCCACATTACTTTAATTAATCTAACATTTTTCAATCATACACAATTTAATAAAAATAATAGTTACTTCGGAAACGGTAGTCAGTCACAATTGCTCAAATTAACATTAACAAATTACAATAAAAAAAATCTTTACCAGTTTTACGTAATTATATATGTTTTATATGTAATTTTTATTTAATTTATTTTTGTGACATATTTCTAAAGCTATTTAAGCCTGATGTGCATACACAATACATATAATAATACAACAAGAATGTTGCAAAAATATACATAACAAGCTTTTATCTATAAACAGCAGTCAAAAACATAGACACCTTGTTTACATCAATATTGAGCTAAGTTTTATGTTTTGTAAGTAAGAAGTATATTTGTAACTAAGAAGCCCTCATAAGGTCAATATTCTGTGGTCCTCATTCATACAAATAATTTGTGTTTACGTAGTCGGTATATTTCGTTTAAGCTAGAAAACGTAACCCAAATTATGTATAACAATAGGCTTCACTTAAACCTATTGGGCTATCCAGGCAGAAGTCTTTACATTATATAATAATGTTACATGAAAATGTATATATCGAAAACTGAATTGCTACCGTCACCGACTGAATTTGGCGAAGCCCAAAGGCGAATAGATCGTCTAAATACTGTTTTTTTTTCAATTTACATGAAATTTAATCTCTGGAAGTAACTTAAATTAGCTTTGATCGTCTCATTAAAAAAAAAACAGCACAGCTCAAGTCCATCCAATCTCCTAAAGATGCGCTACTAAATAGAAGATGAAAGATGGAAAAAATGACAACGTAATTTGAAGAGCAACAAAAGGTTGAATTGCTACCGTCACCGACCGAATTTGGCGAGGCCCAAAGGCAAATAGTGCTGTTTTTTTTTTTCAATTTACATGAAATTTAATCTCTGGAAGTAACTTAAATTAGCTTTGATCGTCTCATTAAAAAAACAGCACAGCTCAAGTCCATCCAATCATCCTAAAGATGCGCACTAAATAGAAGATGAAAGATGGAAAAAATAACAACGTAATTTAAAGCGCAACAAAAGGTAAATACAAAATTAAGTTCACATACATCCCTCATTGAATGCGCAGTTTAGTTTTGAATGTCTTACATGTACTTATAAATGTTTGTTAACGATTACCAAACCCAGAGTAGGTGGGTCTTAGATGGGAGGAATAGTCCAGAGGACGGCGGTCTTGTCGGCCGAGGTGGAGAGGAATGAGAAGTCGTTGGGGTGCCAACGAGCCGAGATGACCTTATCCGGATGTCGGGCCACCGGCACACTGGGCAGGGCGCAAGTCAAGTCGCCTGGAACAAACGACCACTTCCAATGTACTAGTATACACGTACCTACTGTAAGGGCCGTTTTGTGGAGACCGTCGTGACAGTTACCGATAGGGAGGTCTTTACATATGAAATTGCCGAAATTTTCTTACAGATTCATCAGTTCATACATCCTGTAATTCAATAGCTATTTCCATTATTTATTTTTTGTTCGAAAGTTGATTTCAAGGTTTTACATATACGTATTAAATTTTGTTTTTATTGTCAGTTTGATAACCAAAATTATATCTTTTAAAACAGTTCGTCTTAAATGCCATCCATTTCCATGATAAGATTCGTAATTTTTTATACAGCTGACACTTTTCCAAAATTAAATTAATGTTACAGTTAGCTTAAAGTTGACTCATTCATGCACAAAAGAAACGACATAATTTGGATTAGTCGTTCCTAAAAAAAATGCAAAAATGTTAGTACTGAAAATTGAGTTTTCTTCAAATTCTCTATAGAAAACGGCAATTTCATATGTAAAGACCTATTATTTAAGGCCCCGATTATTGGTTATTTTTTACACATAATTACTTTCACACTGGTCAAAACCACAGAGTTTATTAGGGATGAAGACATCCCATAATATTTAGCATGTGTTATGTTGCTTGGTGCAGTTGATGTAAAACATTAATAAATTGCATAACATTCATTAAAAAAAAAGTTGACGTCTCTCGAAGTGGCAGATAATTATTTTTTTCATCTCTAGTTAGCGTTTCTAATTATGAAGGACCGTATTTCTTGTTATTAGATAACTTTAACCATTCAAATGTCAAAGTAGTCCTTACAAATCTTTAATAATCATGTTTTTTTATATTACAAAAAATTACGACCCAGGTTTTGAGGGATCGTTCGGTATTTGGCAAAGAATTGAATGTCAGGTGGATCACCAAGAATTGACCATTCTATGACAGCTACTTTTATATGGAACTGAAATAAGTCGGAATAGTCAATAACGTTCTTTCTTATCTACCGTTAGGTGAGGGGTGCATGTAAACAAAGCCTATCACTCGAGTTTTGATAAGATCTCTGATTGGTTGAAAAACTCCCGTAGTTTGCAGGCAAAATCCACTAAGGTAGTTGAAAAACAAGAATTTGAGTATATCATGAATTCTGTTAAAACTACAGAGGTCGCCTCGCTTCGCTTCACTCGGCTCCCGAATTTTCAATCACCAGCAACCTAACCCGCTTCGCTCGTCGTCGCACCTACTATTTTGGTTAAAAGCCTTTCGTAAATAACAATTCGAAAATTCGGTCCAAGCGCCGCCAAGATCAAGACATATTTTAAATGAAAGAACATAATGTAGTCCTCAAGAAAGTAGAACCTCATCAAAATCTATCCGAGATATTTTGAGATATGACTAATTATGTTTTAAAACCTCCCGTACTTCAGTTCTTGTAATTAACACTGGGCCCCGACGAAAGTTTTTGCAAATGTAATAATCTTAACGAATACATTTTATTTTATTTTCATTTTTTTATTTTAATGAGTTTCTGCTTTCTTGAGGACTACTTTATGTCCTTTTATCTTAACCGTGGCAGCGCTTCGACCAACTCCCATACAAGCAAAAAGAAAGCTTCTAGCGCGATTTGAAAACCAAAACCTGATAACTAAAACTTAGTTCTCTCACCACTGCACGATTCGATACCTGAAGTGACGAATTAAGCGAATATATGTAAAACTGCCGTAGTTTCAGCCACAGAGATCGCATTCAAAACTTAGTTGGTTGGCTTTGCTTGAATGCGTCAGTATATTTGTATGCGTCAGTATAGTTATATGTATTTAGCCATTCCCTATAACTCACCTTGAAGATCAGTAAGCACGACGCGCCCGTCGTAGCCAGCAGTCAGTAAGTAGTACGCCCCGGGCGAGAAGCGCACGCTGCGAACGTCGCCAGAGTGCGGCGTGAAGCGTTGCAGCGCACGCGAGCCACGCACGTCGTGCAGCGCGCACGAGCCATCGTCGTGCCCGCACACCAGCAGCCTTCCGCTCGGATCCACCGCGAGCGACGCCACCGCAGAATTCTGGGGAATATATGAAAACATTCATTCTGAGCACAAATATGGTAATGGGACGTGGCGCTTGCGAACGCATGAGGCCTACAATAGGCCTGTTGTGTTGTCAGTGGCTACAAGTTGATGCGCCTTCTTTTTGCTTAGTATCAGTGTGCGTGGGCCGTATTTGTAGTTTTTGTGTTTAGGTCGGTGAAATAAGTGGAAGGAAACGTGGAGACTAACCGGGTACGGCAAATTACAAGTTAAATTATGTACAAGATATTTCTACCTCGTCCAAATCATTTATCGTCACAGTAGTTGGCAGAAAAGCAGATTATGATGACGTGACATGATTTATTATCTCAATTATTAGTTTGGAGCCCGAGCTCCATCAAGCGTATGCGTATGTTACCTTGTTAGTGGGCGCGGTGCTTGGCGAGATGACGTTGACGCATCCACCGGTGCGCAAATCCCAGAAGCGGACGGTCTTGTCTTGGCCACCGCTAACGAACATCGCCCCGCCCCAATTGTAGAGCGAGAGCACGTGCCCCGAGTGACCACTTAGCGCCTGTAATACACACATACTGGCCTGTTAGGTGACAAAATCGAACCCGTTTGACAAGTATAGCGAATTCCATCACAAAAATCCCATCCACCGAATTTAATTAATAAGAATTGTAAGAATTCTTTACTCGAATAATTATTAGACGGAAACCTTCGTATCATATATATTTTTAATTAGAACGTTACAGAGTTGGTTTATTAATTTTGTACGGGATTTGTTTCGAAATTCGTGTTGAGGCGACATCTGCAAATCAGCTTTGCGTAAGGCTCTCTATTACAAAATAGAAAAGCTATACATTTTTTGAGCAAGTAATACATTGATGGCGGCAAAAAAAACCGTACATAGGGTGCCTACGTAATTTAAGTGGATGACAAAGGTGACAAAGGTTGAACATTATTTCTCAGAAAACATCTTACTTTAATGTCACAAAACAATAAAAAAAGCACGTGGATGAGTTCTTTCACGGCTAACAGCTTTACCGGAAGTTTAATGCCGTTAAACGTAAGAGCCAGTAAAAGTTCATGGTCATCGTTCATTAATATATCTGTATCGGAGAAAAAATTACTACGTCGCATAAAAACTAAAACCAGACTGAAAAGTTAACCATAAATAAGTCATATCAAAAGCTTATGAATTAAAGTGATTAAAATGAACTTTCCTCTTTGAATACTTGCATATCACGTTTTTAGTGAATCGGGTCGACGTTCTTCTCGATTTGTATAGTAATCAGATATAAAATATATGATTTACAGATAACCGACACTCACAAGCCTTGTCTGTTTTTCCTTTCCCTACATCAAACTCATGATAATTCAACAAATATTGCCTGAATATAAACATAAAATGCATTGTTCATAAGTACGAGTCATAAAAACATTTTATGTTATCTGCAGCACAATAAATTTTATGCATATCTTACGACGTGATATCCTAGCGAATATCACCTAAACAAACCAAGACAGAAATAGTGTTGACATTCGTTTTCTTGGAAGATGATATACTTATATTCGATTTACTTTAATAAATATATAATACGCCTCTATTAGCTTTTTTATTTAGAAGTACACCAAGTATATAACTATAAATATATATAATAAATAAAAGAACATTTAAAACTTGAAATATATTTCGGCCCTTAGTGGGCCGTCATCAGCCAAGTATTAAAAAAATTACAAATTTACCATAGTAATAAAAAAAACAAAAAAAGACTATATTTTTCTTAATTAACCTAACCTACTTGGACAAGTACAAGCGCCCTTCAAGTGCCAACAGTCACCACCACCAACTATTCTCATGCCATCTCAATTCTGGCATATGTGTTCCCTGAAAGGGACAGAGAGTTGTCTGTAGTGAGGTGAGTCGGTGGGGTAATCAGGGTATGTGTGGAAGAGGGTGATGGAAGTGATGAGAGGGTGGTTTAGTTTTTCTGTCAGTTAGTGTTTTCTGTTCAGTCCATGGTTGTAGTGGGCACCAAGTGACCAGATGTAGGACGACTCCCAGGTTCTAAGGTAACTTTATATTATGATATATATATAATTTATATATATTTAAAGTTATATATTTGATTTAATGGGAAGAATTCCATAAATTATAGCTCTTATTTATTTATTTACTTTAGAACCTTAGCCTACTAACAGTGACTTTCACCAACTCGTAAGCTAAGTTATTAACACATTAACAAATTTTAAAAATGTCCAATATATGTGCATAATAAAAATATTAAAATGTCCAATATATGTGTAGAAAACGGGAGCTTTACATATCGGTGAATATTACATCCACTCTCTTGACCTATAGTATCATTTTTAACATTAAGCACGACGGCTTTTCGACCGGTGCGTAAAAGTTGCAAAGGTATAAGTATATTTATCGAGTTTTCTAAAACCTAAAACTTATTTCTCGTAGCTTTCATTTGCCAATGTTTAGTCTTACTTACATAGCATAGTGTTTACCACGCGATGGACAAAATGTAGAATAACTGATATTGATTATTGGTTCTCGGTTTTAATCGCAGAGGAACGCTTTCCTTGTTTACATCTTAACATCATTGCAAATACGGATATAAATAAATAGATCGAACTTCTTAATGCCTTGTTGAACAAGGGTATCATACTCTAACGGACACCGGGAGAATTAAAAAAAGGCCTTATTCTTTTTCTAAATTGTAAAGGGAACATCTGTGCAAAACTTTAGCTGTGTTACTACAAAAGGGTGTTTAAGCGATGTTTAACTTTTGACAGTGTTTAAATCTGTTGCTGTCACTTTTTTACAATATGAAAGAAAAGGTGACAACAACAGATTTAAACACTGTCTAAAGTTAAACACCGTTTTGTAGTAACACCGTAGCTTTCTAAGACAACGGGTTTGAGTTGGGCGTTGATGAGTCAGTCAGTGAGTGAGTCAGTACTTCTGTAAATATTATATATTATGATGATGATTGTTATTTAATACTAACTTACCTGTAAGTGTCCCGAACACAATAAAATAAAATAAACCATATGTTCTATTCTGCTCGCAATCTGAAAACAAACACGCGGAAGGAAACATTCACGCAAACCATTATTTAAGAAAATACTCGATTTAAAATATGTATATAAATAAAATTATAATAATTTGACATAACTATTAGTAGATAACATAATATTATCGTGTACCGTATCTCGAAGGTCTTCCCTGTAACACAATAAGTGACGTAAATCTGGCAGGCGCCCGTGCCGCCACTGACCGCCAAACTCGTCGTGTTTGACAGGTCTTCTATGAAGCACACGTCTCTCGTACCGTTATGCATTGCGAGCAACATGTCCCGAATGAACCGTACCTGGAAGGTCTTCCCTGTAGCACAGTCTGTGACGTAGATTTTGCAGTCACCCGCGCCGCCGCTGACCAGCAGACTCGTCTTGTTAGACGTGTCCTCTATGAAGCACACGTCTCTCACTGTGCCGTCGTGCATTGTGAGCTCCACCTACAATGATTATGGGCAAATTAACGACGTACTCTGTTTTATATTCGTAACACACATAGAACGTAACACAAAACCTACTGTATTAATCAAGGTAACTTTCACCCTATTTACACTTGACAAATATTTTCAAAACAGAACTAAAACATCTTAATCTACGTAGAATCAATCTAGGTATGTTGGTGGGTATTCTAACTGGCCACTGTAGGCTGAACAGACATCTGTCAATAATGAAGGTACAGGAGGACTCCTCTTGCCCGCAGTGTGGCGAGGAGGAAACGAGTAAGCACTACTTAGGCGAATGCTTTATATATTCTAGCCTAAGATGGGAACTATTTGGTAGAAGAAGACCTCAAGTGCCTTGGGTACTTAGACATATTAAGATATATTAAGAGAAGCGGAAGATTTGAGGAGGGAATGCAACTGGGACAATAGGATACCAAAGCTCCAAACAATGGGAATTGGATGGAATCCCCAGCAGGCGTCCCACCTCTAAATCATCAATCATAATCAAAACATTGCAGAATGTGTAATGTATAACGGAAAGGCACAGCAAGAGGGGCATAGTTTATAATAAATATAACATTCTTGATATTCATAGATTCCACCAAGATTGGCTAGTACATTCTATTCTCTATCAAATGCGGATGAACGACTCACAACTAACACAATACCCATTGTGTGTCATGTCAAGATATTTATTAATCTGTTGTTGCTTAGACACGTTTCTTTCACTTGTGGATAAATATACCATCGTATTGATCATGAACTAATATAGACTTTAATTTTATTTTACTGGGCACAAATATAGTAGACAAATTTAATGAAGTCATCACAAGGGTATCGGCAATCAATTAATATAATCAGCAGTTAAACAACGCTTGGCATGGTTACTTATTGGATGGATATTCGTTTAGTTACATATATTCCTACGTAAAGTAAAACTCACCTCCTGCCCCTCAAGATTGCAGGCGTGGCTGTTGAAGCGCATAAGCTTGACTGTCTTGTCATTGGAGCCGGTGGCGAGCAGGTCCCCTGCCGGGCTCCAAGCGAGGCAATAGATGCTGCCTTTGTGATGCTTTGTGCGTTTGAGGAGCACGGTGGGCGCTACGGGGGCGCTGCTGTCTCTATTCAGAAAAACAATTTTCATTCGAGATTACATTATAAGAAAATTAAATCAGAAGGAAATTGCTCGAAGTTCTTTATATAATTGGAATTTTAAGACAGAAAACGGACTGTATTATGTACATAAATTATGACGCCCCAGAGAGCACCCTTATTATTAACTAGCTAGCTATTATTAACTAGCCGACTAGCATTGTGAAATTGGCGGGAAAACCGTAAAATGCACTAAATCACTTTTTGTAAATATTTTATTTCAACTATTTTCCGTGACTGATTGATTACACTCAAAGCTCCTAAGCTGTGTCAATATTCCAATTTTCTAATTTTCAACATATTGGAATTAAAATTGTAATTTTGAATTATTCCAACATAACAATTCAATAATAGTAAAATAAATAACGTATTTTTTTTTCTTGTTTTTGTATTTAGGCGTAAAGCGTACTGTAGCTATAAAATTATAAATATGTAAAAACGCTGGAGTTGGTACCATAGATCAAGGATCAAGTTATGTGTATGCAGAGTTCCAATTTTCCAAATCGATGGATGCGACATATTCGACATCCAAAAATGTCGAATTTCACATTTGTAGAAAGATAGTCGCCGAAATGGCAATCAACATTTATCGTCACACAGCTTTGACTTACGCTGTACAACAGACTTCTGAAAACAGATTTTACCTGAAACGATTTAAAAAAAAACCGGCCAAGTGCGAGTCAGACTCGCGACCTAGGATTGCGTATTGTGGATGATAAGTTTAATTTTGTCATTTTTTTTTTCGTGAATAACTCAATTTTTTTAAGATTTCTCGAGACCAGTGCCAGTAAATATAGTAAAAGTATATATTTTTACAATCAACTTTTTAATACCTGCAATTTGATACCTACCCATATTGTATTTTTATAAAATATATTTTTTATTTATTTTACTTATATTTTTCTAATCTTGATAAAAGCACTTGTACTGTTTCACAATATCACTTTATATTACTCCAACCGGTTTAGCCTTACGGCATTATGAAGGAACACTGTTAATGATGATGTTTCACCAAGTGCCGACAATCGCAAGTATTAATCATATTCTTTTTTTATATTTCTCTTTAGAGCTGAATTTTTTTTAATCGCTATAGTTTTCCTGTAATTGGCAAGTTATGATCTATAATCGAGATTTTTTTCATATTTTTCGGTCTACCAGTTTCGGAGATAAGGGGGGGGGGGCATACATATTTTTGGGTTTCTTTAAAGATAAATAAATGATAAATATAATAACACTGAAATAAAAACAGTCAACTCGGCTAAGCTTTTAGGTATCGACCTAGATAGTCACTTAAATTGGGAAAAAAATACACAACATTTACCAAAAAAACTAACTTCTTTTATCTACGCACTCAATCATTTAAAGAAAGTCTGACTTAAAAACATCACTTTCAGCGTATTATGCATATGCGCACTCCAGACTCTCCTACGGTATCACTCTATGGGGAAACTCCACAAACATAGAGAAAATACTCATTCTACAAAAGAAATGTATTAGAATTTTAACAAATATTAATCAAATGGACTCTTGCAAACCCTACTTCATAAAATATGAAATACTTACACTTACATAGAACTCATGAGAGCTTATACTCTCCCAAGAAGGCAATAAAAAGAAACAACCGTAACCAAAATAAATTAAAAACTCCCTTTTCTAAATTAAAGATGTTAACATCCCAAATTATATAAAAAAACTCAGAAACATACAGTAAAGCCGATTCTGTAGGCTTTAATTTTAGTTTTAGTGCTGTCAAAACTAATTTTCTTCAATACAAAATAGTGCTTAAGTGTTAGGAATAGAAGCTAAATTTCTTTGGAAATTTTTAAGCTTTGACAGCACTAAAACTAAAATTAAAGCCTCCAGAATTGGCTTTAGTACATTCATAAAAACATTAAAAAATTACCTCATATCCAAAAGCTATTACAATGTAAATGAATTCTTCAATGATAATAAATAATTGTACAATCCAAATTATAATAAAAATAAAAGTAATATAGTATCCATAAATATAAATATATTATAAATTCAGATTAGTAAATTTTATGTAATTAAGTAGTGGATAATAATAGATAGTAAATACTGTATAAGTGTAGCAATTAATCATTAATAATGGGAGTGTGTGAAAGATGACACTAGATATAATAATAAAATATGTAAGTAATATTATATTATCAAAATCAAATAGCATATTTAGTTATAAAACAATTATAGTACGTTGCTGCGTCCTTACAAGACGTCACATTTTGTACATTTCCTTTAAGATACCACCAAAAACCACAATGTGACATACAATAAATATATATGAATATGAAATAAACGCATGTTTTTAAAAAAAAAACGCCTGCCCTTAAAAACGCTGGCTACGTCCAATGCGTTTGATACTAAACACATATCCTTTTAAAGGCCGATACACACCAAAAGCGTACGCACGGCCACAAAATATATACTACTGAAGGCTGACTCGACGACGACGGAGCGAAAACAGACGCACACATGCATAGACGCGTACGTATGATGATCTCGGCAGAATTTCGTATTGGCATTCGACCGACTTCATCCGAGATCGTCGTACGTACGTCGGCAGTACCAATTTTTGTATGAAACTAGACTGACGCATTGTGCACGCAATACAATATAACTTGAGCTATGCCACGCGCACGCATTTGGTGTGTATCGGTCTTATCGGTGTGTGTATCTCTCCGATGTTTTGTCATATTATCACGTCTTTGTTTACTGATATAGGACTAATTAACAAACGACTTGCATAATGTATTTGTAACATGCAAGTTGTGTCCAAACGGTGGCGATTGAAAAAATGAAATAACGTGCACTATAGAACCAAATACATTATGTGCTGTGGTGTAAATATACAGATATCTTTAAATAAAACCACATAATCTACTGGAAATTATGAAGACATTTTAAACAGGCATCCGAGTAGGATTTGAGAGAACCTAGATACTTATAAATTGTAAAAAAAATACTGAGCGAAAAAAAACACTTTAAAAAATTGTATTTTTCGCCTGCCAATGTACACATTTTCTATATTTTTGGGGTATTGATATAAAATATAGTAAAACGAATGCCTCCGTGTCTAAAGACGTTGCTTACATATCAATAGACAAGATTCTGAAGCTTTTGGATGTAAAATGTACAAGCAACCTTTATGGTGAGACTCCGTTGTCCGTCCGTCCGTATGTCACAGCCTAATAACTTTAGCACCGTCAAAGATAAAGTTTTTTTTTTTAACATCCAACCATACGTTTTTAGACACGTGATCAATCAGTATTATTTTTACTGTTGAATTCGTCATGAAATGCTTTGGTATAAAATGCTGCGAAAGTGCTATCAGTTGAAAAAAAAAACATGTCTTACTTACTAGAATAATTATTAAAAATTTGCTCAATTAAATGCCTAGAAATAGCAATGAACTATTTTTTCATAACAAAGATTTCAGAAAGAACGTCTTTTTATAGCTAGAATTTTAACTTGTGCCAAAAGTGGCCGTTTTTAGCAAAAGTTAAAATTTTAGCTCATCAAAGGCTTTGTTTGCGAAAACTATGCTATTTAAAAACAGTTCATTGCAGACTTTCAATAATTATTCTGGTACGTATAATGACTTTTTTTGTACATTGGCAGCACTTTCGCAGCATAAAACGCCTTAACGTGTATGTACAGTGGAGACCACATCAAGCTATACACTTGCAGTAAGACATTAGCCTCTACAGAGAAGAATATAAGATAGATACAAAGTCCAATGTGTCTTACTTGATGCGGTCTCCACTGTACAAGTAATTTCCTTACCTCACGAGAAATTGTCATGTTTTAACAGTTACAACAAACAACCTATGTCATGCTCCATACGCCTATTTGTAGTTCGTAAGACAAACAGAGGAAATAAGTAGTTACATACAGTAAACACTACCAAATATTTGCTGTGAACAAAGGCACACGTCTACCTTAGGCTGAGCAGGATGGTAATGCAACAACCGTTTTCTCATTAAGAGGATGGCATACCCTAGCAACTTTTTTTATTACCCGTCCAGCACAATAAGTCTAATGGCAAAGACCTTATTGGCTTTTTATAGAGGCGATTATATGTTGGAGCTTTGGCCTCTTGTTCTTGGACGCGTAATACTAGTGATCACGCAGCGAAACAACAAATTGATGTGTTTTTAGCTAATACTGAAATATTTTGTAGGGGAAAAAAATATTGGATTTAGGTAACATCCCTTTATATTTCTATTGCAGTGAACAAGGCCCCTCTCAGCCGCGTGCTTCGTTTACTCAACGGTATGGCTAGAGATCAACCAGAGATGGATATTTTCTCTGCATCACTGACCCAAATCCACACATGTATGGTGAAATACTTGGAGCAGTAACCATTTTTATTCTAAGTGTATGTATATTTTGATTTTTAGTGTATTAAAATTTGTTTCTGTTTTCCATGTATACGCATTGGACTTGTGTCTGTAATGTATTCATGTGTATTAATAAATAAATAAATTGCCTATTTTATACAAAAAAATCAAGTTGATCTCTTAACCGCGTCTTTGAAACGAACGTTTGAAAACCAAAAAAAAGAGAGTGGAAAACATTTTTTTTTTTTGACAAAAGTATAAATCTTAAAACATTGTTTATAGGTGGAATCCCTAGATAAAATATCGATAAATCAAATATATTTTCTTCAATATGAGGAGAGACCTAGTTTCTTCCAATGAATCCTTGAAAACCTGGTGTTGTTGATGTTCTAGCGTCAGGTGTCCCGTTAACTGGTGATGGTGCTCATCAATACAAACTATGAATGTGCGAGTACTTTATATATTATATCCTAGAGCCTTTTATTTTTGTAAATGAATTATACTATAATATATACAGGCTATAATCGTTAAGTGTGACCAGGCGACTATTCCGTAACTATTACATATATCAAAAAAATTTAAACTGATATCGAAAGTACGTTAGCTAATCAGTAAAATTACATCTATAACTTTTTGAAAATCAAACGAGAAGTATCCAAAATTTTGACATTAAACATTCCCATACATTTAGTATTAATGCGATTTTGAAACAAGGTTTATTACTAATTTGATGTGGTAACATAATTAATCTACACGTGTATCTACTTGAAAATCATTATTATCATATCATACGTAATCATAAAATGAGATTAAGGTAAAATGAATTAAAAGTAAAATGAATATCAAATGAAAGGGCTTCATGAGCTGATTGTAAAAATATAATAAATAATATAAAAATATATATCATTACATTTCAGCTACCTGTTTTCTAAAAACCAAAAAAACATTTTCGAAGCACACTAATTTCCTCCACGTAGAAAACGGCTGAAGGAATTTTTGTAAGACTTACGTCAAATTACTCGGTATATTCTCATGTCTGGAGCAAAAAAAATAAAACGTAATTTAAATGTTAGACATGAGGATATAAGTTTTCCAAAAATCTTCAGCCGTTTTCTATCTGGAGGAGCCCAAACTTGGCGTTTTGAAAATGATTTTTTGTTTTTCCGAAAACAGGAGGCTGATATTTATCTATGGACTATATAGGCAGTTAAGGCGATACGTAAATGTTTTAGCGTCCCTGTCACTCTATATGCGATGAAACCCTCAACGCAAGATGGACGGATTCGAGGAAAAGTAGCAAAATGTCGGTTTTTTATTAATATAAAATGTAGTCAAGTTGCTATCAAAATTTCGTTTGACCAGGTCCTAGATACTGTTAAAACCCATCTAATAAAATATAATCTAACTCCATATGTCATTCCAATTTCTCAAACCATGAGAAATGGTGTCGAAAAGGACCATTTCAATAAATATTTTTATCGAGCCGAATTTCTCCAATCGCGTCTCTGTGTAACAGGTCCCTAGAAAAAGATTCCAAAAATAATATTCTATTTTATCAAAACAATACCTTCTTTACTAAAGGAGATATGCAAGTTCTAAAAAGTCACTTTTATAATTTTTTCATTTTCTCGTAAAAGGACATTATACCTACTCACGCCTGTCTTCCTGAGGGGTAGACAGGGACCACGGATTTCAATCTGCTACAATCCTGACACATCTCGTTTACCTCTTCCACATCCGTAAAGGACATATGGTACCATAGAGGAGATGGATGGTACGTTACCTAACGTGTTATATTATAACACATTAATATCATTATATTCATATAACATTAATATCATGATATAAAACATTAATACCATGCAGGTTTCTCGAGCTAACACCGCAAAACCCCACTTCAAGCCCCTTAGAATACTAACGCTGCCTTCCTTGTTTATATTCCAGGTAGCAGTGTATGCGCGTGAAAATATTAACCGTTACCATTGAGTTATATACGTAGTAATATAACTCAATGACTGTTACAGTACATATAATGGAGCACGCAATGCTGGAAAACTTGTAGGTGTTACTCATAAACTAACAAAATCTAGTAAGTTGACACATGTTTTAGGTCCCAAAGTTTACAACCGGCTTCCAAGTGACGTATTACAGTCCCCTAATTCAGTAATATTTAAAACCAGGCTTAAGTGCTGGCTTATCCAGCAGGCGTTTTACTGTCTGCAGGACTTTTTAGATAATACTAAAATTAATTAGCTGGTAGGGTACGATGACTTCCCTGCCTGTTGATTAGAATGCTTGACATCCATTCAATGTATAATTAATTTAATTATTTTGTATGGCTGTACTTAGGTACATATTTTTTTAATATTGTTTTTTTTGATATGTGATTCTGCAAATTTTTGACATCTAATATATCTAATGCTATGGACATGTAATGAAAATTATGAGTAAAATGATTATGATTATGATTAAATTTTGAAATCTGTATCCGTTTTTTTTTTTAATATTTATTGTCAAATCTATATTATGTACGCTTGTCTAAAAGCATCGTAAAATCGCTTCTTGATACTGGATTGAGGGGGAAGGTCGAACAAGGCTATAGAATATTAATCAAAGTATTTATCGAGCTCTCAAGATTATTTATAGGCGCGAGGTTTCCTGAATCTGGTAATAAAAAGAAAATGTATTTAAGGCGGCAGTCTTTGGTGCGACGATTTGACGACGATTCTTGTGATAAATAAACGAGATCCAATAAAATAACAGCTCAAAAATAAATAAACAATAAAATGGTATAATATGATGTATAATTGATATATTTCATTGCCAAGTATGTTTATTTATTTTCTAAGGCCGAATCATAGTACTAATAATTCTGTCAACAATCGAAACGGGATACTGCAATCCTATTGGCTCTTCCAACCTTACGTATAGCGCCACAAACTTATCTTTCCCGTTAGGTATATTTTTAGGTTTATAGTGTATGTAGAGTATTATATTTATTATAGTTACATACATATTTTTATCGCTCTTTATGCCCTCCATTTAAATTTCAATAAGAAAATGTATAACTTGTAATTAGGGGGCAGAAGTATTAGTTTAAAATATCCCCGAACTCGTCTGACATAACAAGTACATACAATTATTTTATTTTATTAAGTTAGTAAATAAAATATGTCCAGCAGTGGACGAATACGGGCTGATGGATGGAGTAAATAAAATGATAGCAACAAAAGATACGAGGTTAAAAATAAAAGTATGTCAAGAGCACTTTGCACTCAATGTCCGGACTCCTTCAACGCAGATGTGATCTGTTTGAAAATACGCTTCAGTTGACTAACATTCTCCGTGGTGTCCCTACAGGTTTTTCTGTAACTCTGCACGTATAGGTACACGCCAAATTTCCTGGATTAAAAAACGCACAAACGCCCAGGCTTCGCTAAAAGCGTTTCCATATACGGAACCCTAAATACGACAAGAGTCGCGTAATAGCTCGTGAAATCTTAAAGGTTAAGCGCGTGCATGGCGTGCGAAAGAAAAGTACAGGGTCACCTTGCCATATACCGAGAGACGAGGCCAATGCACACTTTTAGTGCAACCACTCTTTATTTTTGTAACCAGAAAATGCACTTACCAACTTCACTTACAGTTAGCATCGATATGTCGCAGGCAAATCGTAAAATTCTGCCGTTTACAAACGGCGTCGTCAGTTTCTAATCTTCGTCAAAAAGTAGAATTCGGCATATACTCATTTGCCTCGGCATATAGTAATTCTATTAGAGGTTTTGAGGATGGCCTCGTTCCGCACCGCTTCGCTCGGCTCCCAATATGTACTCATGTAAACCTAACACGCTCCTCCTTGCTCCGCTAGCAATCGCACCAATTTTTAAATTTGTGTGAAAGACATTCGACATAGGCTTTCGGGCATTTTTCAATTTGCCGAACGGCAGACTGCAGAACAGTGAGCGTTTAGAAACTGACAACGCCGTTCGTAAACGGCGGAATTATACTATTTGCCTGCCACAGTACACTATTGAACTCTTCTTGTATAAATTAATATATGAAATTTATAAACATAGCCTAGCTGGCTATAACTATTCAACCGCAATTCAAGATCAAGCAAAAGTTATGGATTTTGGTTTTGTTAAGTTTTTTTTTTTGGAGGACCGATATAAGAAATCATATATTACGTGTTTGGAACCTTACATTTACCAGCACAGGCGAAAAAGTCATGTATGTCGCATTTTGTTACAACAATTTCAAAGTGTTCAAATTCCGATCAAAGTTGTTTTAGTTTTTACTGATACATAGAGTGACAGCTTGCCTTGTCTGAAAAGGTACTATGTTATGTTATGATATGACTCTTATGTTATGACTTGTGACATGGTTTGCTGATTCATCGCGATGATGGACTACATAGTAGCGCTCACGTGGTCTACTTGTGAACAATTTTTTCATTTTCTTGCTGGATTTTTCGATTGACGGCTTATTGCTACCTAATAGTGAGTAAAAAGCTTTTAATGCCAGACTGAATTTTATATTTTAGATATAACTTCGAGCCTACAAGCAACGTAATTTCCATCCGTAAAATTCTGCGTCCTGACCTTTAAATGCTTTGCAATATAACAAATAATGTTGTTGATGGTGACCTTTGAACTTAAGAGGTACCAAAGAAGAATTTACTGGACGAACAAAAGCGCCTGAACAAGCATTGTTGACGTTTTTGATTTGATATTACGAAAGGTAAATCTTTTGTAATATTTTCATCGGGGAATCAATTTTGTACGATGACTATATTTGGGAAGGTAAGTACGTCATGAATATGCAATGATCAAAAATTAAATCAGCGGAATTATGACAATTCAAGGAAAGGGATGGCACTGTGCTGTAAAGGAGAAACTATATAGTTCATCTCGCTTACTTGCACAGTTCCATGCCTTTCCTTGTACAACAATAATATTGGATTTCACAGCACGTAGTTGCAGTAGTTCGGAGATAAATAAATAAAACCCTTGAAAATGAATTAATTATTCGAAACCGGTTGGGTGTATAATTATAAATTAAATGTGTGAAATAGTGTACAAGTGAGTTTTATTAAAGATGCTTTCCAAGTTTCACCAAGTGCCGACAATCGCAAGTATAAATTTCCTTGAACTGTCATAATTCCATTGTATTTAATTTAGATTTGAAATCAATCGTTTCCAACAACCAGAAGAACCCGCATTTCGCTGTTTGACATTAGATTCATAACAAAATTCAAAAATTCAAAATTCAAAAAGTTTATTTTGCAAAGTAGGTATATACAATGTGTAACATAAAGGTGTAACCATATTTGAAGAGCTTATTCAGTCAATGGTATAGAACAACTTTTACTATAGAGCCAAACACGAAATCTCAAAAAAAAAATTTGCCCTTTCATACATTTCCGTCGAGCGGCATTTCATTTTTCTATGAAACAGTTCATTTTTTTTTTTCGAGATATAGGTTTGGCAGCATAGTAAAAGTTGCTCTATACCATTGACTGAATAAACTCTTCAAATATGGTTACACCTTTCTGTTACACGTTGTATAATACACGTTTCACAAGTCAAATTTTAATCTCATAAAAATATATGTAATAAAATAATAAATGTACATGAACTAGATTAAATGTTTATTTAATTTATGTAGCAATATATATATACAATTAAAATTATAGGTAAAATATTATTATACAAGGTGAAATCCAATCAACCGCCCGAACCCATACCGGAGACCCGGCCAGGGACCAGGAACAAGGTTCAATGATCACCAACCGAGCCCCCAGCACGAATCCAGGCAAAATACACTCTAAAATAACCTCTAAAACCTTGGAAGGTCAGCATGAGTTACTTACTTGACATCCTCAATTTTCGGGTACGTGCATATCCTAAGAGTCTTCGTGTTGGAGCCGACTGCGTATAGCTTCCCGTTGGGATGGAACTCTGCGCAGCGGACCGCCTGCAGATCTTCCAGGACTGTGACGGGCTTGAAGGTAGGTCTGGAGCCGTTCACCTCACCGCTGACTCCTGTCCCGGAGAGCGGGAGACCTTGGTGACTACCGTTCCTGGCTTGGGCCTGCAAAAAGACGATTTTTGTCAACGAATCTAACCTATAGGACAATAACTTGATGTTAAGAGCGCACCGAGCTTTTTACAAAGTCAAACCCATTTTTATAACCCTTGTTTGAAGTAGTAAACCATTAAATGAAAATCTAGGGAAATATATTGGTATTATTGGGGATATATACTAGACAGTACACACGATGGAAACACGATTTGATAAAGTTGGCTCGATAGAATAAATTCGCAAAGTAACCTCTTTTCGAGTAATTTTTTTCTCTATTTCCCTACTCTTATACATAAATAAGTAATTTTATATTAGGTTTCATTTACTAAAATAAAGTTCATAGATGACTGGAGCGTGTATACACGATAGTTTTTTATTTAAGAACAATATAATGAAAATAACAACGAAAAACATCGAAATGTGCAAAAGCTTGGTTATTATCTTTACTCTTTACACGTAAAGAAAAAGACAGAGACAAAGGCAAACGCTCGGTGCGCCCGTGCTGAAATTCTGTACAGTGCTGTACAGTGCTAAAATTCAGTCCTGCTCTAACGCTTTTGTTTTGTAACTGTCTATCATGCTCTAATCAGGTGCCGCGCACGCAAAACTTCAATTATTTTAAAATCGCGGCTATATTAGAACATTAACTATAATTTCTGTAGTTAGTATCTGTGTGTGTTGGTTTCGTTTAAATCGGTTTTGAAACATGAAAACTCTATCGCTTTATTCGTAAAATTAATGATTTTTTTTAAAGTGTTATAATTAAAAGAAGATTGAAGATATGTTTATTTATAAAGTGTAATTAATAGTTGCCTTCGAGTCAAAAAACACAAAATATTTTTTTTTACCGTCTTTGTTGACGGAACTGAATCCAATGCAATACTGATGTTTAGCATTGTGGAGCCCCTTAAATGGTGGCGATTTGTTTATTTATTGGAATTAGGAAAGCAAACTTTATAAAACATCATATTTAACTAATAACTTTAACTATGCAATAGTCGGCTTCACTATAGCGCTTTTGGTACATAATTCGTCATGACGCCCACAGCACTAGTAATTTTGATTTATGTGTCTGAACATCCAATCATTAAAATAAATATGATAGAACGCTTACATCACTTGCTCACTACCATAAAGAAATTATTTGTATGTGGAACATAAAGGTCATTTCGCATTTTATTATTCATTTGACTAGTGTTTATCAGAAAACATAAACCAAAGAAAAGTTCTGCCCAACTTGCGTTGTGTATTCCTATGCGTAATAAATAATTTTAGTATTACAATAAGTATAATTGTTTTAAATAGATTATAATATATAAATAAAAAAGTATTAATTTGTTTCGAAGTATATTTCGACCAACTTGTGGTCGTCGTCAGTCGAATAAGTTGGTCGAAATATATTTCGAAACAAATTAATACTTTTTTATTCATATATTATAATCTATTTAAAACAATAAAAGGTTAAAACAGACTTAAAATAAGTAGAATTAAAATACATTACAACTCACGTCCCACAAGGCACCAGGAGCCGTATTTTTGAATCGTTCGTTTTCAATTTACGTGCGAAAGTATATACCCATCTCACGTAGCACATCAGAACTTGTCATTTGCAAGATGAGACAGGTATATATTTTCGCACGTGAATTGAAAAAGAATGATTCAAAAATACGGCTCCTGAGCCTTTTGCAATAATTCATGCTAAAGCCCCTTTACACGTGTAATAAATGAAAAAAAAAACCTGTCTAGGTTTAAGGGCATGGGTGAGCACCTCATTTTGCATCAAGTAGAAATGAAGTTTATGACGTAATTAATTATTGTTTAAAATAGCGCGCTCTGATCCGTGGCTGTTACGACTAGGGAATGCAATCCCGCATCAAAATTTCAGTCCCGCGCGGATCCGCACAATTTGCGGGACCAGAGACAAATTATAAATTTTTTGCAATTTTGTAGATACGTTTATAAAACCGAATAAAAAGCATGGAGTTACATCACATATTTATTTAAAATAACATTATTGGAAATGTTTGATTTGATGGCAGTGTAAGTTGTTCATACTTGGAAAAATTAATTTTTAAAGCTAGTGATTGTATGGATCTAGTGCATTAAAGTAATGTTTAATTTTCAAAGTTTATTTTATAGCTATAAATCGAGTGTAAATAAAAGTGTTGGTGGTCGTGCCACATATCTGAAACCGTAAATGTGCCAATACCAATTTTGGGCTCGAAATAATTTTTCACTTTGCGCAAAGGGCCAAAAATGCTCTTTGCAAACAAGATGGTATGTTTAATTTCAATTTTTTTTTTTTTTTTTATGGGTGTTTTTGATGACCAGCTATGAACTTAAACACTTGAGATTCCGGACGTTACAATGGGTCGACAACCGAAATTTCACGCGCTCTCGATAGGGTTATATTTTTATTAACTCGGCTTCTGGTTGAAATAACAACACGCATTTTTTCAAAATCGCTAGATATCATTCAGACAAATTTTATAATGAAAAACCAACTGAATCCCGAAATCGTTACTCGAGAGAGAATCAATAAGTCTTAAATGCGAAACGGGTTACGAAAGATTTTATTTACAGTAAATAAATGAATTAATTGACGCGGTTGGTTCAAAATTACTTCATATAAGTAAGGAGAATTTTTTGATAACTTCTATGGATATCCTGATGATTGCAACAAAATCATTCGAGGTCAATCATTTTCCTCCTTAAATCGCGCAAAATGACATCTGTAACCTTGAGATTTAAATGTAGAATCACCCGTGATCGGGGCTGAGCGCAGGGAATACAAATGTAAATAAGTACCAGTATTGAGAATAATACAATACGTATGAAACACGTACTGTGGATACGTTTTTTCTGCTAAATTCAAAAGCCTAAGGCATTGCCCTCTTATTCGAATGGAAACAAAGACTCTCGAGCTCATTAATCTGCCTGACATAATACCATTAACCTGATGATAAGAAATACGAGTATATTCACATACTATAAGTGTTCATATGTCGTTTTTTACGGTTCCGTACCCAAAGGGCAAATCGGAGCCCTATTTATGTCACTCCGCTGTCAATCTAATTAAATAATAATAAAAAGCGGAAAAGTGCCATATAGCTTTATTTTCTTCAACATTAGCAGCCCGTGGCTGTGTGATGTTATATAACATAATATAAGTTAGAATTAGTTTAGTTAGTTTAGCATAAAGTTTGCGATCTCGCCATACCGCGCGTAAACCATGTGGTTTTAGTCGGATGGCTTTAATTTAAATTCTTCAAAATGTAAGTAAATCTGTCTGTCCGTATGTCGCGGGTCTCTAGCTCTTAGACGGAATGATAGAAATTTTTATATGCTGTGTCAAATATTGACCCAAAACCGAATTTTGAATTTAAAATGTAATTTATTCATTATTTTTCATGAAAATGGAGCCGGAAAAACAATATTTTTCTTACCCTAGCACGTGGGGTGTAATTGTCTAGAGTTTAAATATATATATTTTTTTTTTCTTAAAAAATAAAGAAATGGGGGGCTACCAAACTTGCCATTTTTAGACCATTTTTGTTACGGTGTCCATCTCAAAGTTAGGAATTTGAAATTTCTATATATTATGTACCATATTATGCTGTATTTAAACAACAAATACTAAAAACACCGATTTATAATGTAGTTTTAGGGTTACGTCCCCGAATAATTAACTTAATTTTGCAGTTTTTATGTCTGACAGAATTAGAGCATTACCAAAAATTAAATAAATATGTAGTTTGAAATAATTGGTCATATGTACGGAACTCTAAAAGAGCGAGCCCCGACTCGCACTTAGCTGGTTTTTTCGGTATAAGTTTATTACTATGTAAAATCAATACAAAAAATGCCAACGCATCTGATGACATCAGAATGGTGATAAAAACTTGCCGCCCGAAATTTAACGACGTCGTTAAAGCAAATAGATTCATCTCCAAATATACTGACGTCTCTGTTCATGTTAAATGTATAGGTGTTTTATTTATCGTGAAAAGAAAATATCAATAAGCGACAAAACTTTAATTAAGTCATTTTATTATCTGCAAAAAAGAAAAATAAATACATCGCCACTATGAATACCCAAAAGAGAATTTCACAAGTCACAGTCGTTCACCCACGTTTGACCAAAGATTATTACGTCCCAGCTTGATGGGCTACTAAGCTCTATCGCCGTACTTCAAGCACATAATGAGTGCCTTCCGTAGCACGGAGACTAATGGTCTAGGAGCCGCTGAGCAAAAAAAATAACTCATTTTGGCATGGAAATGGTTTGCTTCTCTGTTATTTAAATCTAGTTTCAGTTACTTATGTCAACGTCTTGCTAACTACAGCTGTTGCGTTTACCTAGAACGGCTCAAATCTAAGTTTGATATCGTCTGGCGGCATGAAAGCAACGAGTAAACGGTCTGTCATTTCAAATGCAGTATGTATATTTGGTGAGTGTACAGCAACATGTATCATACATGTTGCTGTATAATATACATACATACATGATGTATGTAATTGTATGTTGCTGTACTCTCACCAAATATACTACATTTAAACTGACAGAGCGTTTACTCGTTGCTTTCATGCCAGACGACAACAAACTTAGACTTGAACCGTTCTAGGTAAACGCAACAGCTGTAGCGAGACGTTGATGTAAGTAGCTGAAACTAAATTTACATAACAGAGAAGCAAACCATTTCCATGTCAAAATGAGTTATTTTTTGTTGAGCGCCTACTAGACCACAAACACAAAATCCCTACGGGATTTAGGGATTTGAGGCCGCGATCTCCAGATTAGTAGTCGTCACTAAACCACAAAGATGATCATTGTATAGAAATTTAGATATATGAAGTAAGGCATTTATAAGAAGAAGGATTTATGTGAAATGTCAGTTTATCTCTGTTCTCCAATCTTCATTGTATCGGACAAATAACTTTTGTATCACAACTTTTTAAAAAAGAGCTAGTTAATTCTTCGTAAACAGGGACCAAAATATGTCAATGGAAGCGTAACAGTCTGAACGAGTCGTGAAAAAAATGACATAACGTGATTTGCTTCATACAAAAAAATACTATTTAATTTTTAATTTCGAACCACTGTGCGTGAGGAGAAAAAGTTCCGCATGTTTTTTGAAGTTGGTTGTGACAACCCTGCATTTTTGTTTTGTTCAAAAACCGTAATATGATTTCTATGTATATGAAACGTAATTTACCTGCCACTGTGCGACGCCCGCGTTCGAACTACCCGCATGTGTGTCGGGATCGGGTTCCTCTACATTCAGTATTTATTTTACAGTGCGCGCCAATCTTTTAGTCGCCTCTGAAGATAGCCGCAAGAGGCAACGCAATAGCCGTTTTACGCGTGCCGCACCACACCCCCCGCTCACCTTTTAGCAGGTGTCGACACTATGCGTTAGGTTAGTGCTACGTCCGTATACTACAAACGCGCGCGTTGCATGAAAAGTACCTTCGAGGAAAAAATCCATGATTCGTTAAGTTTACCGTTGAAGCTCTTTGTTATAGTTTGTTGATTTAGTTTGTTAATGTTTATTGTTGTTGTTATGCCTCGCGAACGTTATAGCGTTTTAAGGTGACAAGGTAGGAAAATAGTGTTTATATTAATGCGTTTAATTTATTTAGTTAAGATTGCACTAAAATAATAATTAAATAGGTATGTACAACAAGTACACCTTCCCAATTATAGTAAACATTTAATAATCCACCGTTGATATTATTATTTTCTTGACTGTACCTGCGCAAGCTTGCACTCGTTACTCATTTAGAGGCGACTAAAAGATTGGCGCGCACTGTACTGTCAAGCTGATAACACGCACAACAATGCTACGTATCGAAATACCTATCTACTCTGCGTGTTGTCCGCAGCGGATCAACGCACGCCAGAAATACTAAAAGGGCACTTATAGAATTTATTCACAAATCTTGATCGAATTTTTCCAGGAAAAACTTACGAACCAGCCCCCCTATTTTGTATCTTTAGTTGCCAACTGTACTAGGTGCCTATCATCAAAAACATAGATAAAAACTGAAATTTCAAAATTGCCTTTAGTGGATACTGAACTATTAACAATCTGTGTCGTCACTTGAAGTGCGAACATATCCTTAGGAAATCGGAATTCGATGGTATATCTATGTGTTTGATGATAGGCACCCAGTACAGAAGGCAACTAGAGATACATAATAGGCCCGCTGGACGGCAATTCTGGCACATGCGACGATTTTTAGAAGCTCTTTGCACAGAAACGTATCAAGCTTTTGAAATAAAACCCTTTTGCCCGGATTCATTAACATGTTTTACATGTCTTTTAAGGAGTTTTACTTATTGGTATTATTCACACACTGCATTTAATCACGCGATTAACGAAGTCGTATGAAACATAAAGCGTGTGAAAAACGTTGCGAGAATAGCCGCCCTGCGGGCCTATTATGTATCTCTAGTTGCCTTCTATACTGGGTGCCTATCATCAAAAACATAGATATACCATCGAATTCCGATTTCCTACGGACATGTTCGCACTTCAAGTGACGACACAGATTGTTAATAGTTCAATAACCACTAAAGGCAATTTCGAAATTTCAGTTTTTATCTATGTTTTTGATGATAGGCACCTAGTACAGTTGGCAACTAAAGATACAGAATAGGGGGGCAGGTCTCAAAAAACTCAAAGAATATGCATGTTTATTTTTAATCATCAAGTTTCGCCCTTTTAAAGCTACCTTGTTATTGGGGTCGAAAAATAATAATTTTTGACCCATATCATGTAGGTGTAGGTTAATTTTAAAAGCTTTACTCGTCTATGAGAGACACCATAAGGGTTAAGGGTCCAAAACCTCCCCTGAGGTTAAACGTCAGTCGCTCGGTACAAAGTGCACAACTTAACTTTGTTTTTCTTGTTAAGAAGTTAAAGGATTTCGGTCGAAGGGTAAAGGTGAAAAAGATATTGGTATGTGGCAATTCACGCCAATAGTTCAGTACTTATAAATTAGGGTTATGGATCAAAATTGAAATTTAATGCACAATTCATTCTACAAAATGCAATGGAGAAAAAATTAAAAATATTTACAATGGCCGTCACACAGGTAGAAGTTTTTCAACCAATAAAATATATGACCTATAAGATTTTATGAGAGTTTTTTTTCACAATACAGCAAGTAATACTTACGCACATTGATAAATCATGAACAATTTACTATCAGGAAAAATATTTCTGACAATATTCCTATAAATATTGTTCGGGTTAGCAAACACCTAAGCATAAGCTGCCTACATATATGTACCTGATATTAGAAAGGACTGCCATCGTCGTCATAAGCCACTTTAATATGAATGTTGTAAACCAGCGTTTCTTAACGTGTGGTCCGCGGACCCCTGGGGGCCCCCAAGCATATGTATGGGGGTCCGCGGCCCAATCTATGGACTGAAACATTTACTGCTTTTCTCAACGACATACCTCTGTGAAAAGGCATTCTCTGCTCTTGAGTATACTAAAAACAAATACAGAAATAGATTAAAAGTGGAAGCCGATTTGAGACTACAACTCAGTAGTAATACAAACCCAAATATCCCTAATTTAGTTGCAAAAAAGCAGCACCGATTTTCTCATTAACGTATTTTATATGAAAAAGTATATATTTTTTGTAATTTGTAGAACTAAAATAAATGGTCTGAAATTTATTGTTGCTTTTTTATTAAGGGGGTCCTTAAAATTGTGCTTGATTTCCTAAGGGGTCCGTGGACAAAAAAGGTTAAGAAACGCTGTTGTAAACGACACTCTCTTTGTTTCCTATACAAGAGGTGGCAGGCATCATAAAATTACTGAATACAATGGAAGAAACACCGAGAATACTTTTTACCGTAACCCCCGCATCTTCGTACTTGTGCAGCCATATGGTACAGTCATAAAATAGATACTACCAGAAGACCGACTCCATACAACGAGCGAAAACAGACGCTCACATGCATAGACGCGTGCGTATGCTGATCTCGGCAGAATTTCGTATTGGCATTCGACCACAGAACTATTAATAGCAATAAAGGCCATGAAAGCCGTGACTGCGAAGCACCGATATGATCAATACGTCAAGACATAACCCACGGGCCTCTCATTTCTCAACCGAACGCGTTAGAACAAACATATTGTAAAAACGGTGTATTGAAGCGTGGCAAATTGTTCTAACTCTTCAAATAACGCAAATTAGACATCCAAAGGAATTTCATTTCACTCGTAAGTAATTTAAACATGTATTTACTGTGATATTTACAGAATAAACCTCGCGGTAAATAAAATTTCAACCTTACCATGAAATATTTAGCATTGTAGCGAGTAGCGTTGAAATTAGACAATATTTTGTCCATTGCAGGTTATAAAGAGTGTCACACATTGAGTTAGAATATTAACGCCGCAATGTATATTTTTTCAAACATCATCAACACGGACCCTAATTGTGTCATAGTGCGGCCGCTGGTCATGGCCTTTAACACATTGGCACACATGAAGTGTTTGGTAATTTACATAATTATAAGCTTCATAGAAATACGGTGTTATTTTGGCTGTATGAAGACGGGTGAATCTATGTGTTCACCGCGTATGTTTACTAACTAGGTAATACTACGTTATTCTAAAAAGTGTCGACAAAGGTTCTCGAATAAAATTTGTGTCACACCATCCCCATGCATTCGACCGACTTCGACCGAGATCGTCGTACGTACGCGTCTATGTGTGCGTGCGCCTATTTTCGCTAGTTATGCGGAGTGAACCTTCTGTGAGTGGTTATTTTGTGGTACAGTACAGTGTCGTGAAACGCAAGGCCGGTGTTATAGTTTTATGGAATTTCCACAGTCAACAACAATACACAATCCCTATCAAGCACTAACCTCTGAATAATACTGAAGTGGATACTTCTTTGTTTGCATCTTGTATAGAGAGGCATTGCTCAGAATTCAAAACTTGTACGTCACTTCTGGGACGAACTTTTTTAACGATGGATAATTTAATTTCTGATTATGGATTTTTTAATCTTTTATTATTGATGTTAGTTATTTATTATTCATGATAAGTTAATTTATTTGATCGGAATAATAAAATTTTGAAATTAACCCGTAAGCGAATGCGCCGCCATCACTGACACATTATTATGAATATTATTATATATATATAGAATATGGCTATTATTGATCGAAAGAGGCGCCGTAAGAGGTATCCTCTTAAATTATTTACAGTGGGTTGTAACTCTGACACAAACCGTTGCTTTTTATTATGATATCTATGCTATCAAGAGACAATTCAAAGAGTAACCTATCTTTTCGACTCGACCTTCATGGGTGTACAGCGAAGCGTACAAAGAAACTGATGGCGCGTGGATGACTGTGACAGGGGGGCGCTGCTGTGTAACAAAAAGTATGGTAGCGGTGCTAGTTCCGATTTCGGACACAACCAATTCACGCGCCATAAGATCCTTGTAGCACTGTACTGTACGTATAGGTCACTGGTACAGTAACTTACGTATTAAAACAATACATAACTTTAGTATAATCGATCGTTGCATTATGCAGGAATCTAAGCTGGATTATTTTGAAAAGTTCGACCATTTATGTGAGTACTTAATACACGAATACGAAATTTAAGAAACATTATGTAACACTTCCGTTTTTCGATACATTTCTGTCGAAATCATCACGACATATCATAAAATACACTAAAGCGTTTTTTCTTGCATAATGCACCGAATTAGCAAGTAAAAGCGGAATGTTCAAATCATTTTTTATTACGTAATAAACTACGTCACGATCGAAAATCTTATAGACTAGCCATGTCATTCACGGTTACATAAAGTTCGGCAAATCTCGGAAAATGTCTGTACATCAAATGGTTACACCAAACGTCTGACAAGTGAACATTGTATGTACAAGTATACCTATACAATAAACGGGTTTCACAAAATAAGCTGTAATCTACCTAAAAAAATATTCATATTATTCCCCCATGTGTAAGTATCAAAATATGTATATAGGGATTCTGAGATTTCCGTTGCTTGTCCTGCGAGCCCATTGTGTATCTTTGAATCGGTTTGCAACTAGGTGCCTATCATCAAAAACATATATATATACAAGGCGACTTTTTGATCATCGTCCAAATTCATACTGGAGGCTTGGTAAGTGATCAGCATCATGAATTGATAAAATAATTTGTAAAATTTGTGTAATGAAATTTCGACTTTCCATAGTAATTTACTCCCAGTTCTGAGTGAATCACTATGGGGAGTCGAAATTTCATTTTATGTTTTTTACAAAAATCGTAATTGTTTCATGATGCTGATCACTTACCAAGGCTTAAGTATGAATTTGGACGATGTTGACAAATTCACCTTGTATATACTATCAAATTCCGATTGTCTAACGATATGTTGGCACTTGAACAGACGTCACAGTTTGTAAATAGTACAATGGGTCAGTGGTTCTGAAGGCAATTTTGAAAGTTCAGTTTTTGTCTATGTTTTTGATGATTATCATAGGCACCCAGTTGGTAACCGATTTAAAGATACATAATGTGCCGGCTCGAGTCTTAGTGTATTTTTCAACCCATACATAGCAAATCTGAGCCCTTCCGACCGTTTTTACTATACGACCGAGTCTTTACTACGAGCGCTATTAGCGTTTATTTTTTTGTTATTGACCGAAACCCAACATGTTCTAAAGTCGCAATACATCTCGCACAGCATTACAAATAACTTCATTACACTACAGGGAGACACATAAATCGATAACATTATTGACGATTTGGCCATGGTAACAGTTTGCTTTCAGCAGTACCAACCTATTGCAGAATGGCTTCCATTTACTATGACAGATACTACGATTACGTACAAGTATAATATGTTCTGAGATTAAAGAATGTTGTAACATTTTTGATTGTTTATTATATGAAAATAACAGGTGTGAATTCTCACAAACTCAGAAGGTAAGTCGCAGTGCGGAAGATTAGGTAACAGTTTGAGTAACTGCTCTAATTACCTCGTAACACATTTGATTTGGTTGATAAAAGCGCAATCCGGCTAAAGAGAAAAGCTGGTTAAAATTTTGAATATAATGTATAAAAACATATGTATATCCGTTATGCGCAGGAGTGCGTTGCGGTTCAGTGGAGCTGAACGACTCTGACGCAGTTATCACCGATCGTTTCCTATTCGTAGGCTACCCACGGTCACTCGACCTATGCTGAAATTCGCTAGGGCATTATCAGATCAAGAATCAATTCGGTCACGTATTTCGCTTAGCGCCAATGAGGAAATCATGCAAATATAGAAACTTAGAAAGTGTATAAATACGTCGTAAGTAGCACACTTAAACATTAGTACTCGTAACAGATGTAGGATATGAGAAATTGCGCGGTGATAATGACAGCATTCTCATCGGTTCATACGATCCAATACATAAAACTGTGTTCGATAAAGATTAATAGAAAGCAACTACGTAACTATTATTGTCAATTTACCTGAAAAGCAGACACACGTTTCGGTGGCAACACTTGTGGCGGCTTATCGACTAGATTTTCCATTGAATGGTGACTAAGGAACCCTTGTTTCTGGAAGGTTGCATTCGTTTTGTATGAACTACGGTTAAATTTTGTGGCGGGTGCGACTATTTTGGTTCCGTTCTCATCATCGTCCTCCCATTCTGTGACGACGTCGGTGCGCACGTCCTCGAGAGAACGAGATCGGCTACAGGGGCACGTGGAGGACGACGCCTGGTGGCTGTGTCTGATCTGCAGCCTCTCCCGTCCCGAGTAGAGGTCGGCGTGGCTGCTGGCCGACGCTACCTCCTGCACGCGCCGGTAGCTCGGCGATAAGAAGTAGTAGTCTTTCGCCTTGTTGCTGTATGCACTCGCCGCTGAAAAGTCCGAGTAGGTAGAGCCCTTAGACGATGACGTCTTGAAGTTCCGTAAATCCATCGGGTCCGGCGGACGGAAGTAAAAATTGGTTTGTGCTTGGCGCGAAAGCGGCGGCCAGGGCCTGAACGGCGCGTCAACGTAGTGTGTCGGTTTGGACTTCATGTTCGCGATGCATCCGACCGCGGCGGTTCCGTGCGGATGTTGCCGAGGAAGCTCCGCTACTGCTGTCACGGTGGTGCGCGTGCGCCGTGCCCGCCAGCCGTCAGCCAGCGCGCCAGAGCGAGATAAGAACATAGAGAAAGGCGGCGAGTGCGTTGCGCTCGATCCGTTCGACGCGAGTACAAGTGAAAGGGGTGGTTCGTACGCGGTCAACGTGTCGAACTCGCTCGCTCGGATACTGCTCGTAATCATCGACCGAGCAGATCTCTCAGTTTTCTAAGAACATAAAGTGCCATGAATTACTGCATATACAACCAGCACCACATGAATGCCAGTACTTATGGATTTAATGCATCTGCATCTGTGTGTAAATTGTGCTTGGGGTATCGCACAAAAAAGGCAATTTCGTAAACGATATTAATTAATTTTATTGAATGTTTCGGACGATATCTTGTTAGTAACTCGCAAGAATGAAATACCCATGAAGCATCTTACATATTATTTAAAGAAGGATACTAACATTTTTTTCAGAAACACTATCAATGTTATGACCGCAGAAAGAGAACACATGTTCTACGAGCATATCAAATAACATGCCATTAACACTACTATTGTCTCAGTGATGTGACAGCTTGTAGGCGGTCCCAGAACATACACTCGTACCGAAGCAATGTTAAGCAAGCGGGTATAATAGGATGGTCCCGTTAAATTCAAGTATATTCGATTGACTCAAGCGCACTGACGACTTTACGTAACCGAGGCATTTAGATCGCGGAATCAATTTAAATCGTTACGTGATTAAACATTGTCTGTGATCAATTCAAATCGCAAGTCTCAGAAGGAACATCGAGCACGTCACGCACGCACGATACTTTCGTTTTATTCTTACGGTCCAATAAGCATTAAAAAGCAACATAAGAGAAAGAACGTAATGTTCAATACGATTTGCTTTAATTACAAGGTACCAAACAAGTTAATGTTGTTCATTAAGACGCAATACAAGAGGATAGGAACAGAGAACAATCGGTAAATCAAACTAATATTGCGCATGTTTGCACCCACGCTTCTCTAGAAATAACGCTGGAAAATTCAAATATATATAATTAGTCGCCATATTTGTATTGAAGGAACTCAAGGCTACCCCATATACAGACCATATAATAAACAAGTTTTATAACAGAAGAAACTCATCTTAATCATCATTTACAGCCTACGCTCAAAGAACATTGTATGCGTGCACCATAACGACAAAAGTCGGAAGCAAGGCAGCATATAAGAAAAGCAACCTGAGAGACTTACCAAAACCAACAAATGACAAGATTTGGAATTAGGTGACTAACACAACAATTTCGTCTATGTGGAATGTGGATAATTCCATGACAGCTGTGGCAATTCGCTTATCGGATTCGAAGAACTATAGGCAATAAGTTCATAAAACAATGATAACAACTACCTATAAATACCACGATTAATACTTTCAATTACTTTAATCACTTTAAATATTAGATTTTAATAAATTGCGTAAACTATACGATAAAGCAATTACGCTGACTTTAACATTAATGTAGACATTCATAAAATTCAAACCAAAAAATTATTCAGAAAGAAAGAAACAAAAGATTTTCTTGAATAGCTATAGAAAAAGTTTTCTTTGGTGAAACGTTAATTCTGCGTCTTTAGTCTAACTTGCTTATAGAACATGATTTTCATAGTGGCTTTCTATTACGGGCGGGCGGAAATTTATTATTTATTTGATTAATTTTTAACATTTAATACTAGTAGCATTCACTGTAATACCCTCCCCTAATTTTGAAATTGTTGAACTGAATCACTCATATGCGTCGCTCGGGTAAACATTTACAGAATCCGGGTCACAATCTCTCAATCAATTGAGAGCTATTAAAAGATCTCTCGGGACAGGCAGCGGAAACCAGCTTAATGGTAGATTTATGTCCAATAGAGTTTCACCGCTAAATCGAATTTTATTAGGTCAAGAACGATCACTTGTGACCTTTGTTAACATTTAATTAGTTTCCAATGGTTTTGTGTAGCGGTTACCCAGTCCTTCAGATTAGTTTGCGAGTTGGTCGGCTTCCAAGGATCTACTAACAATTAAATTTTTTATTTATTTCACTTTTTGTACCTTTACAAACATAATTTACAACACATTTTCACATAAAATACAGATATTGTGTAATGTGCAAATTTTAACCAAAAGGTAATATTAATTAACATAATAATCTAATATATATTTTATATTTGATATGAAAAAATACACACACATACAAAAATTCAAATAAATAAAATAAACATAAATAAATACATACACATACTTAAAATTAGGGACGGGATATTTAGATGGAGTTCCATTTTGACGAGTATTCAGAATGAAAAAAGTGCTTCACTTTGATCTTAAATGAGTTAACATTTTTCAACTTTTGGATAGAAAGGGGCAAACGGTCCCAGAGTCGTGCAGCATGAAAAGTAAACGAATCATTGTAAAAACCTGTTTTCGCTCCAGGAAGTGCCAATGTTTTCATATTACACAGCCGCATCTCTCTACCGTGATCGGAGAGAAAACTAAATCTTTCTCGCAAGTAACAGGGAGCAGATGGGTTGTTAAGGACATCATGAAGAAGAGAAAGAATGTGAGCATTTCTCACACGTATGAGAAGACGTATGGGGAGCCAGTTTAACTGTGATCGGAATTCAGATACATGGTCATATTTGCGAAGAAAGAAAATAAAACGAATACAAAGATTCTGGAGACCTTCGAGTTTATTAAGAAGTTCCTCAGTAAGGTCCAAGTGACAGGAGTCCGCATAATCTAAAATAGGGAGGAGAAATGATTGCGCTAAAATAATTTTGGTTTTTATTGGCAAAAAGCTCTGCAGGCGCTTCATTGCGTGAAAAGTACCATACATTTTCCTACTCAGGGATTCGACGTGAGGAGCCTAAGAAAGTGTTTTATCAAACGTGACCCCTAAGTTTTTTACGGTGCCACTGTATGGTTTTACAGTACCACCAAAAATAACCTTGGTAATTTGGTTAACGATTTGTCAATTACTCAACAACTACTTCTAGCTCGAGAAATAAGGAAACATGGCGTATCGCTATCATAAAATGGCATAGCGTGTTTGTGGTATTACATGTAAATATTAGCATGATTGAGTAGTGACGGTCGTGTGCCCGCGTCATGTCCATCTATGGCCGGTGACTCGCCTCGCTCGGTGAAGCGGCCAGCGGTCACCAACTCGACGTCTTTGGAGACCTTATTTGACTTTTTGACGTCAAACGTTCCCTATCTTTGCAGCTCATCTTTTTTACCAGGCGTCAATTGGATAACAGTTATACTTCCATTTAAAAGTGTAGTCCAGTTAATTTAAATTTTAAGCTACAACATTCTTACTGTTACAGTGGGTCAGCAAAAACTTAGTGTAGCGTAGCGTAGCATTTCCGCTCGTAAAACAAATGAAAGTTTCAGAAAAATCTCTGTCTAAACCCTCTAACAAAAAGTTAAAGTTTTATCTGTACGTAACAAGTCTTGTTGCTTTAGTTGAAACAAAAACAATTTAAATTTAAGGCGCTCTTATCCCAAAATCAGTAATTTCAAAGTCAAATAGAACTTTCAAATATCGTCTAAAACTTCCAAAAAAAATATACGCAATATAGTTCGAACCTTTATCTAGGTCTTCCACGCATGTGTTACACGATCAGATAAACTTTGATCGATAGAAATAATTCACGAACACAGCATGTAATAAGACCTTTCAAATCATGCCATTTCCATAATTCCACTCTTTTATTAACGAAACATATCTGGTAATATTGCTCTTTAAATTTTCTAGGTCGACCACGTAAGTGGGTTTTAATAAACATATCCCTTATTTTTAAACAATTTAAAAACCGATAAAAACAACGAAAAAGTACAAAAGTGTGGTTATTTTATTTACTCCTTACACGTAAAGAAAAAGACAGAGTCACTCTTTTGGGATAAGAGCGCCTTAAATGTAAATTCTTCATTCGTGATATTCAGGGATCGATAAATAGGAAATAATCAACGTACCAATAAGAATTATTTTACATCCACACAGAATCCACAAGATATACAATCACCGCGTTGCAAAAAAAAAGTTATTTTCAAAATTTTAATTTTCATAAATATTTTTTACTTTTCTTTGCTGTTTAAAATAGTTTACACACTTATTTGCTTACGAATAGAAATAAAAAAGGCCGTCTTGTTGGCCCGAGTAGTAGAGCCTACGATAATCCATATCGTTGGGTAGAACGCTCGCCTGTGCTAATCCAGAGGTTGTGGATTCAATCCCCGCGGTGCACGTTAGGGGGAAATATGAGGCAAATAGAAATGAAATGATAGACTTCGGATGATTTTGTTGCAATAATCAAGAAATACAGTCATTAAAAAATCACGTCAATTGATTCATATATTTGTTGTAATCAGAATCTTATGTAAACCACAATTTTACAAATTTTGGATTTTATATTAATTTTCTCTCGAGTATCGATTTCAGGATTTAGTTGGTTGTGTTTTTATAAAATTTGTATAAATTATGTCTAGCTAGTTTGAACAAATCAAGTTTTTATCTCAACCAGAAGTCGAGCTATTTAATAAAATGCAGTTTTTCGAGCGCGTGTGACATTTCGGTTCACAACAGCCACAGCTCAGAGCGCGCTACTCTAAACAATAATGAAATAGATTGAATAGATAAATAAAATAGTTTTAATTGATGCAAAATGAGGTGCTCAATTTCGGGTTACACATATCCTTAATTTGTGTTCGGTCTGTTAGATTTAGAAGGCATGTTAAGCTGTTGGTCCATTTGTACTCGAAGTATGGCGGTAGGGCTCGCCACTCATCACGTTTGGGACATAATAATCGTCAGTGAAAAGCGAAATAGCGGCTGAGGAGGAGCGGAATTTGTAACAATTTTCTAGAGTTTTATATACGTATACATAAGGCCCGCGGCCTCATCCGTCAATACGTTTTTGTGAAGTCCCAACGAACGAGATTTTTTTTCCGACCATTTATTTTGTATGGGTTTGACTTAACCCTCTGGTCTTTTTTGGTACGGCCAAAGAATCAATTATAATCAAAATTATTATTTTATAAAACAAAGGTTTAGATTTTGCAAGCCGGGTTTGTGACTGAAATTACTTATAATACGAGTACATGACAACCCCCCTCCCAGAGGTTTGTTTGCTTTGCTGCTCTTGAAACGTAGGTGGATCCTAGATTTTTCACTTACCTTCACCATTTTGTTTTGCTTTTGCTTGTTTCATATCAAGTAAAAAAATGGGTTCTGAAGGATTTTGTATTGATTTGAATTATTACAAACAAATATACCGCCATCTAAAGTACCATGTGAAATGAATACCCATTCTTACAAATAGCAAGTTTTAAAATAAGTTTGCAGAAATCCGATTTATTCACATGGAATATTCTAAGCATGGAATATTAAATATTAAATGTACCGCCATCTGATGTAATCCATGTGAAAAGAATACCCATTTTTGCAAATACAAGTCTTAAAAAAAGTTTGTAGAAATATTTGAGAAAGCCGATTTATTTAAGAAAAAAAAGATGCGCCAAAAACTAAAAGACTGCCCTTGTAGATTGTGGCCAAAAAATTCATATTATGATGATGTATTTTTTTATCTAAGTAAGAATTCTTGAAACTTAACAATACAAAATGGCCCTTTTAGCCAATGATTGCTTCTAGCTGAATATAATAGGGCTCACGGTTCAATCCGTTTTCGTGTCACGCGTAAAAACTATCTATGCATATCCGTTTAGATCACAGACTTTCAACACGAATGTCTGTGGTTTAGATGCCTTAGAATAAGGAATTAGATGCACTATCATAAAAACGTTTATTTAGGAAAAGCGTTGCAACGTAGCTTCGTAGGTACCTATAAACTATTAACATTATATCATTGCAGTATAGAAACGCAGAAAGAAAAGTAAATCTGGATCTTTCTTATTTACTTTTTCCTCACATCCGCAATTATGTAATGTTAATTTATATCTCCTTGCGATGGATAAATCGCCAAGTGTTCAAACATAGAAATTTATTGCTATAATAAATATATAAATAATATAATAATAAATAATATAAATATATAAAGATGACACGTTCAATTCAAAGAAACTATGAAAGGTCAGTTATGCTCTAATACTTAAAATAACTCTAATATATGATCAATGTCTTCTTTCAAAACGTAGACTTCGAAACATACGTCGATTAATATATCTCTGATGCCCGCGACTTCGTCCACGTGGAATAAAAAGCGGCCACAGTGGGATTCCCGCAGTAGAAAGTATCCAGTTTTTAGTTAGATAATAAAGCCGATTCTGAAGGCTTTAATTTTAGTTTAAGTGCTGTCGAAACAAAATTTTCTTCGATACAAAATAGTCCTTAAGAGTTAGGATTAGAAGCTAAATTTCTTTGGGAAATTTCAAGCTTTGATAGCACTAAAACTAGAATTAAAGCCTTCAGAATTGTTTTTATTAAGTTATTGAACAGTGATCTTCCTTCCTTTTTTAATTGTAATTAATGCCACCCTGCTGAGGATCAAACGGTGGTAACCATACCCAAAACTCGTTCAGTAGTTTTTGCGTAATGCATGAAATACCGACAAAAATAGCGATATTTTTTTTTGTATCAGTGTCCCACACTGCATTTTTTTTAATATCATCTATGTACAGACAGATAGATACGGTTGTATTTTAGTTTTTAATTATATTTTAAATAATTAACTTTAAAATTTTCAGTTATTATAGTGGTAGAAAAAATATTTATTTATTATAACTGTTGCCCGCGACTTCGTCCGCGTGGAATTTAGTGTTATCTTGCACCACTTTGAATTTTCAATATTGTAATTTGACAGTACATATTAAATAATTTCTTTTTACACAACATTTACCGTTTTTCCATCTTGGGCTAGCATGAAAAGATTGTTTGCATTACTGACCCGCGAGCAAGCCACGTACAGTTGGCCGTGAGAAAAACAATCAGACCTTAAGTCGACACCAGCAGCCTTAAGGGTCTGACCCTGGGACTTGTTTATAGTCATCGCAAAGCAAACGGCTACTGGAAACTGCGCTTGAATTCGAACGGGAAGTTATTGGGGATGAGTGGTGTACGCGGTATAAAAGCAGTTTCACCTGAGCCACATCCAGTAAGAATATCAGATTCAATAATTTTTCGTTGTAAAGCAGTCGAGTTCCATTGCACAAATTTTATACTAGAATCAAATAATTGCACGATGTAATTTACTTGCAGCGCCATCTATTTTTCAATTCCAGAACTAACAATAATATTTCAGATTTTCGAGGTAAGACTAAAAATGATAACTGGCCAATTACAGGAAAACTATAGCGATTTAAAAGAAGTTGAGCACAAATGAGAATTATATGTAGGTACCTATTAAAAATCTGAATGTAAAAATATATAGTTTGGCTACATTTAATTGCTTTTATTTCGAGAAATCCTTGAAAAACCATAAAAAATGTATGTCCCCCCTTATCTCCAAAACTGGTGGACTGAAAAATATGAAAAAAATCATGGTAATATGTGTTTACGTAAAGATTACAGAAAAAATGTAGCGGTTGAGAAATTCACGAAAATAAAATTAGATAATTATATTTATCATCCACAACACGGAAACCTAGGCACGCGAGTCTAACTCGCACTTGGCCGGTTTTTTCCTATATATATGCTATAAGATCTATTTGTGAACGGAATTTCAAATTTCTAAGAAAGCTGGAAGTGCCTCATAGCCTTCCATCCTTCAATTTGCAAATTGGCTACTTAAAGGACTAATGTTTGTGTACTATAATGTGATACGTTACATACTTCTGACCAAAGCTTTCTTGTTTTCTTTTAACACTCATTCGTGACGTCTATTAGGCCTTTAACGCTAGAAATTATTATTTGCTATGTAACTTCTAACAGTAAAAAAGTAAATTCCTAGAATCGATGACGATAACTTTTTTCCGTCTTTCGATTTTAATGAAATAAAGCCTATATTCTGCTTCAAATTGAGCCCCGTTCACCTGTGAAAACTACATCAAAATCTGTTCAGTAGGTTCGGAGATGTGCGCGAACAAACAAACAGACAGACAGACAGATAGACAGACAGAAAAGAATTCTAAAAATCACTGATTTGTGTTTATTATCTACTCAATTTTAGTCACCCCCTTTCTATTTTTATTATTTTTCTCCAATGTACAGACACAGCGGGTTCTTCTCTTTTATTATATGTATTGATATTGATATTGATATCCTACGTAGAATTATAAAACTACGTAGTTTTGCAGTCTACGTTTTTGTTAGGCGTGAATGTCAAGCAACGCATCTGACGTATTTCTGACTATACGTAGGTAGCTTATACGTAGAATCGCGAGCCCTAATATGTAAAGATGTCAGACCTTCCTTGCATTGCTTGTCAATCAAGGAGGTTATAGGGAAGAGGTATATTTTTTTGGAGGTTTGTCATATACGAAGTACGTTCTATTTTATTTACAGCGCAGCTGTGAAACAAGGAGTATGGTAGCGGCATTAGTTCCGATTTTAGACACAACCAATCCACGCGCCATAATATCCTTGTAGCACTGTAGTCTACGAGAGTCTTGTTATCTGAACAATATGGACTCATGAGTCATGAGTTGAGACGTCAACATTAAGTTATGGATCCAAATGGTACTATCAAGTTGTATTTATTACCAGATACCAAACCACAACCAGAGAATATACCACAACCATGTTTGGCTGATTTGTCCTAAAAAATATTGTTACCTTTTAAAGGAACTAAACTGGATTTAAACAAAAATTAGGAATTATCGCTAAACAACTAGAAAAATGTTTTCTATGACGCGACCTCAATTCCTCATAATATTTCTTCGCAATTTATTTAAAAGCTATTAGAAGATTAAAACGAGAGAGCGGATTACGAAGAAATAATTACAAAAAGACTCCCCCTTAACTTACAATCCCCATCAACTTACATCTGTACTGACAATAAAGTAGTATTTTAGCGAAATTTTTAATAAAAGATGTTATTGTTATTTGTACCGAGGCCAAAACTAAAATTTTTCGAATTTTTGTCTGTATGTACGTATGTTCCGTTTTAACTCGAGAACCACACAATGGATATGGATGCGGTTTTCTTTATTATCACCGTAGTAACCCTGGTCAATATATAAGCTACAATGGGTGTTGATAAAATAACAGCTTAGCCGAAAATAGAGTATAAATTAAATAAACGCGGGCGGCGCGGCGCCTCGCCCGCGGTCGAAAGGCTATCTTAATTAAACGTTGTACGAGTTGTACGAGTATATATTCGTATGTATAAATTTAATGTTTTGCTTGGAAAATATAATAATGAGCTAACAAAGTTACTTTTATTCCATCATTGGTTTAAACTTTAAATGACACAACTCGTCATAAAGAATTGTACAGACTGGTTACGCATATGTTACGAGACTTGGAAGTTATTATCTCTAACGCAACGATATTTAACCGGTTCAGAAAAAAAAGGTGTTACAACTGAATCAGGTGTATGTAACACGAAGTAAAGTTCACTGGCATACATAAAACGGGAAAGTTTTGAATCTCTGTAACCAAAGCTTAAACTAGATTTTGCAATACAGGTTATTATTAATTAATATTACGGTTAACAGCATCGAGTTTATAAAAAGTCCAACTTAATGATGTAGTTAGCAAGTTAAATAGTGATTATTTAATACTTCATGTATCACAATTCACACATGATTGCCTATATTTTAATTAGCATACGATAGTAAAATATGCCCGATTCGATCATATTTCCTTTGTGTCCGTGTTCCATAGATTTGATTTCGCCACAAGTTGGGTAGTAAATACTTGTCAAACGATTTACAAGATATTACGAGAGCAATTTAAAATGTTATTTATAAATTATGATGATTTGTAAAAGGAACAACGATGCATTGTAATTTTCCTTATTCACCAGGCAACGAGACGATGTAACATCATGCAACGTTACTGCGGTCACTAAGTCTTGATGAATGACGCATTATTGCAAACATATCGCTGACCAAAGAGTTCTTTCACAAGTGTACATGGGCTTACTGTCCTAGTTAATTACCTTGTATCCATAAGAAAGCCGCTCGTTCTGCGCAAGCGACGACATAGATGTGTTAATGTCAGAGTCCCAAGTGACATGCCAGTGGTCCAAGGAGTCCGTGGAGGACTTCTTCGTATCTACGGAGCTTTTCCTTGACAAAGAGTTTGTGGATCCGACGTAGTCTCGTTTCATTTCTCTGATACCGTTACTGGAGAGCGAATCCCGTCTATTATAGTTGATAGAGTTGAAATTATTTCTGGTGAGATTCGGGAAGGAGCCCATGGAGTGTCTTTTGCTGGACTTTTGTGTGGGGCTCGGGGTCTCCCTGCGCGGGGGGGTCATCGAGGGGCTGTGCCGATCGCGGCGCAGGATGCTCGGGAATGACGACGGATGGTCTATCTCTCTAGCCGGCGACCCGGACAGGCCGAGCGAATCGCGGCGCCTGTCATACATTATTTATTAATCCAAGAAAAAGAATTTAATATTATATATTAGTCAATTTATAAGTGAATCATCTGACCTGATAATGAGACCACCGTTGGTGGGAGAAACGGAGTCCCGATAGTACCCAGGGGTTGACTCCCTGCTGTGTAGATAGAGCGAGGAGCGGTGGTGGTGGCGGCCATGGACGTCACAATGAGGGTCGTGCTCGACCATGGACCGGACCACGGGCGAGTGGCGGCCCTCCCCCTCCAGACTAACGTTACTGAACATCGTCTCCAGCTGTCGCATCGCAGACGCTTGCTTCAGCGCCGTCATCTTGTTGTTCACTTAATGTCACTAGGTAAGTTAAGTTACCTTTATCGTATTTCAAGACGCTCGTGCTCAGATAAAGTGACATATGTACGAGTCGTGAGCACGCCGCGAGTCGACTGCTCTGCTCGCTCTCCGGTCAGGGTTGCCAGACACCGATGGCTTCTCCTCGTACAGACAGGGTCGAAAATCTCGTACTTTGGCAACACAACCTCGTACACACCTTTTACTACCATACTTTTAACTGTAAATCAAGTTTATTTAAAAGAAGCCATATAATAGACAATATTTTATGCAGTTTTAGCATTTTGTTAATAGTAATAAGTTTTATAATTTTAGGTTTTCTTTAATTTGTTTCTATTTTGTTTTCATTTGAGTTGCAATTTATGGATCAGAAGTCTGAAATAAATATTACAATTACGGTTACGAACATAATCAAACAAAATATAATATGAAACTTTAATACTTTAATGTATCTTAGGTAATTAAAATAAATGCACCTAAACTATAATAAAACTAATAGCACAGAAATACTACGGCTGAAGAACTGAGTTATCAAATAATATCCTCTATCTATAGCATCATTATCTGTTTCATCTTCCTGTGTGCCTTTCTTCCTATGTGAAACTGCATGCGTACGAAAGATTCAAAAGATTGCTAACTATAACCATTGCTACAAACATAAAAAAAATAAATTTTCGAAGTTTAATATCGGGGGAATTCCCTAGCGGTATCAAATGATTGACGGAAAACGATGTACAATGCTGCTTATAACTTACACTCTCAGTGATAGCAGCAGTGTATCTCGTTCCTGATTAAAGTGCGTTCCGAAATATTATTTGTATGCAGGAATTAAAATTTAAATTTGTATTCATGAATCTCGTACAATTTCGTACGAGGATGGATGTGAGCTCGTACCTCGTACTGAGACCTCTAAATCTCGTACTTGTACGAGAAACCTCGTACGGATGGCAACCCTGTCTCCGGTCGGCATTGTGGTTGGTGCGCAAAACATTAACCGATGACTCACAGCGCAGAAACAGGCGCGAGCGCAACGAGACTACGATTTTATCAAGTCCTACAGTTACGAGTACTTATAAAATATACGCGGCAAGGAGGTAAATAATACTCCTCTATGCCGGCGCTGGCCATCGATAATAAACAGGGACCGTGTGTAGGTGGCCGTACAAGTTCAAGCCAAGGTCGCCTTGTACTTAGATGTAACTTGACACTTACTTAAACAACAGCTATACTTTATAAATAGGGCAGAGAATTGTGATTAGGAAACGTCTTACAACACGAGGGACGACGAGGGTTACGCTAGAACTAGAAATTGTTTTACTAATAGTGTGTAACGATAAGATATATTGTCGATAAGAGAATGGATATACTTAGTTAAGTGGAAATATATTGTACAGGTGTGCTATAACAAGCTTTTCATTAAATCAAATAAAATATACACAATAAATTTCGATATTTCGGTGATATCCCTATTTCGGCATCAGTCCAATGAATGACAGATGATATGAATGACAGATGATACAGATGACAGAATTTGTACAGTAACGAGATGACATAAAAAATCTATGTAACCTTCTAGCTAATTAATCTAACCTACTTATCACAGTTTTTTTTTTCTTGATGTTTTTATGGGCGTCCAAAGGGGGCGTCGATATACCTATTACGTTATCGATTTTTGCCGATTATCGACCCTCTCCCTACAATCATGGTATCGTCATTATTTAATGCCCCACCCCTCACAAAACTGATTGAATTTTTATTGTCTGTATTACAAAATCAATATTTTTTTTTCTTTTGACCGGATCCCCCCTAATTTCAAATGACGTAATAAATGAACGGCCCCAAAGTGGGCCGAAATATATCTCCAAAATACCAATTTTATTGTTTTTATTGTGTATAGTTTATCGAATTTAATGGATATGTAAAGGTTTCACTTGGTAATAAAAAATCCTGACAAATTGCGGCTCCTTGTAATTTGATTGGGACAAAAAGCCTATTTCCAAGTATGTTGCCCAACAAGAACCCACGCCTTGTTATCTCAAACGCCGTATATCATCACAGCATAATGAAGGATGTTTGTTTACCGAATACCTAACTGAATAGTAATCTTCTAATTTAACGCCCATACCCGAGGATCTAATTAGCTTGATTAAGTGACGTGACTAATTCGCTCAATTCTTCAATTTTATAGTTCCTCTGGGGAAGCTTCGAAATGGACCTCTATTTCGAAACGGTTCATTACATAAAATAAAACAGTTATGGGCGGAATAAGTAACTGCAGATTCCGAGTGAAGATCTCTGTTACTAACTTATTACGTGCGACTATGACATAAAAAGATATAAGGTTTTGTGAAATCTAAAAATTTGGGCAATATTTACAGCATGCACTTTTTTAGTAGACTTCTAATTTCTTATGAATTGATTTATTAGTTTTTGTATTGATGATAATTGGCTCCGGCCTCCTAACTTTTTCGGTCATGGCGCACACTTTGACTCTCAAATTCAAATTCAAAATTCAAATTCAAATTCAAAAAGTTTATTTTGCAAAGTAGGTATATATAATACACGTTTCACAAGTCAAATTTTAATCTTATAAAAATATATGTAATAAAATAATAAATGTACATGAACTACTTAGATTAAATGTTTATTTAATTTATGTAGCAATATATATACAATTAAAATTATAGGTAAAATATTATTATACAAGGTGAAATCCAATCAACCGCCCGAACCCATACCGGAGACCCGGCCAGGGACCAGGAACAAGGTTCAATGATCACCAACCGAGCCCCCAGCACGAATCCAGGCGGCCGACCAAATCCCATCCTATATACTACATAGTAATAGGTTACGTATATAAATACATGCCTACCTCCGCCCATTCGATTAGTCTTGCTAAGAAGAACGGGCAAGAAACTTGGCAAGATCATGTCTTTTTTTTTTAACATAAACTTAAACTATACATTGAATTACTTATATCTACTTTAACCAAGGGATAAGAAAATACAAGACAGAACTCTTAGTCAGAACGGCGCTGCTGCTGGTGCGCCCGAAGACGGCTAATGTAGCCCGATCTGCTTAGTAAACCCTTTTGCGCACTGAGCGCCACAAACTGGTTCCATATCACAAAATCGTGGACTTAGGGTTAAGTCAAGTTAAAGGTCAAGGAACCAAACTGATTTTTTTGTGGTAAACTCCTGACGCTATTACTGAAACACCTTTTACTGAAGTAGTTTTTCTGAAATCACGAAAGTAAGTGACTAATACATAAATTTTCCATACAAAAAATAATTAAATATTTTTTTCTGATTATATATTTTTATTGCAAAATCCATCGCTTTGAATACTCTAATTATTATTAGAGTGCATTACCAGCTAGAAATCAACCAGAAACAAATTTAAAAGCACAAATATTTTTGAAATTTGTTTCTGGTTGATTTCTAGCTGGTAATGCACTCTAATAATAATTAATTAATGGATATTTCAGAAACACTTGTACTTCAGTAAAAGATGTTTGCAATAGCGTCAGCAGTCTACCACAAACAAACTAGCTTGTTTCCTTGACCTTTTAATTCAACATTTTCAAGTGCCTGCCTGCAGGATTTTGCAGTTAAGTGTCCATCCATCCATCCATCAGCCTAGTTCGTCCACTGCTGGACATAAGTCTTTTCAGGACTTTGCCACTTCCGGCGGTCATCCTGGAAGATTTGCCCATACTCACACACGCTGGGCAGGCGGGTTGGTGAGCGTGGTGCCGGAACCCTCGCACCAGTGACGCCGCTGCCCGTCACCAGTCTGTTCCATATAAGGCCTGGCTATTAGAGATGGATATACCGCCATCCATCGATCCCAGGCATGGTGGGCCTCTTGGTTTTTTGCCTGTGAGCTGTCCTTTTACTCTCCAACGAATTACATCGAGGGGGTCTCCAAGTAAGATGGTGGTACCTCCACAGTCGAGCCCGGCATCAGCTCTACGTTGGTTAAGTGTAAGTAAATAAAATGTTGGCCGAAATTTTATAGTAAGTTTCATTTTAAATAAATATGAATCGCGCAAGTAATTAACAAAAACATTATTTTCTCCACACAAATAACTAATTTTTTTTTTCTCGGAAAGTAATCCATATTTCAGAAAAACTAGATCAGTAAAAGGAGTATGTAATGGCATCAGCAGTTTACCTTCAAGTTGACCAGTCGCTTAGCGCAAAGTGCATCACGTACTTAACTTTGTTTTTCTTGTTAAGAAATAAAAAATTGAAAAGCATTTTGGTCCGTGGCAATTGACGCGAATAATTTAGTATTATTGAGGTTTATAAAGCAAGACTTATAAAATGTATGATGTCATGATCTTTTCTAAACCAACTTAAAATGCTGTTTTAACATTGTTTGGACAAGATCATGACTAATTAATGCTTTGTAAACCTCACTAATACTGAACTATTGGCGTCAGTTGCCAGAGACCAAAATATTTTTAAATTTTTTACTTCTAAACAAGAAAAACTAAGTTAAGTTATGCACTTTGCGCTAAGCGACTGGCGTTTAATCTTAGTCCTAAGTCCACGATTTCGTGATATGGAATCAGTGTGCGTCGCCGGCAGTCTACATAAATGAAGTGAATAGTCGCGGGTGGTTGGGCTTTTAACGCGTTGCATTTAGCATCGATGTCAATTTGCGCTATTCTTCGAAATCAAGTTTTGCCTCTGTACAAGCCCTGGACGCGGCCCTGGAAGCCGACATTTTTTCAGCTCCATTGGAGCTGGAGCTGAAAGGAATAACCGGAAAATCTCTAGGATCGCCTACTCAAATGATAGTCCTTTCTTAAGAGAAAGTTTACCCCTTCGATAGGGAAATTATTACAAAAGATGAAGATGTAAGTATGAGTTAAAAAGAGCATAACACAAAGAAAACTGACTAGATTCTCTCTAGCGAATGTCGACAGTAGCTTCACCTGACACCGTTATGGAAACTTGATGAAAATAGTTATTTGTGCAAAACGAGAGCTGGAGCTGAAAGGAATAACCGGAAATTCTCTAGGATCGCCTACTCAAATGATAGTCCTTTCTTAAGAGAAAGTTTACCCCTTCGATAGGGAAATTATTACAAAAGATGAAGATGTAAGTATGAGTTAAAAAGAGCATAACACAAAGAAAACTGACTAGATTCTCTCTAGCGAATGTCGAAAATAGCTTCACCTGACACCGTTATGGAAACTTGATGAAAATAGTTATTTGTGCAAAACAAGAGCCGGAGCTGAAAGGAATAACCGGAAAATCTCTAGGATCGCCTACTCAAATGATAGTCCTTTCTTAAGAGAAAGTTTACCCCTTCGATAGGGAAATTATTACAAAAGATGAAGATGTAAGTATGAGTTAAAAAGAGCATAACACAAAGAAAACTGACTAGATTCTCTCTAGCGAATGTCGAAAATAGCTTCACCTGACACGGTTATGGAAACTTGATGAAAATAGTTATTTGTGCACAAAAGAGAGCAAAGTTTTTTTCTTTGTTTGCGAGTGCCGAGTTTGCATCCCGAGCAAGGGAAGGATTCTAAGTTAGAATCCTGAGCGTGGTGAGGTATTCAAAGGCACAAAAACCAATAAATTGGCTCTCGTGTGAGACATACAACTTTTCCCCTCCCTAGCTAGAAAACACATAATGTAAAGACACTATATTTTCGAACGAACTTACAATAATGTAATGGTGTTTTTCTTTAAATAATACACCAAATAAAAATATTGAACATGAAAAAAATGTAAGGAATCATCACGCGGGCGTTTTACTCTATCCGTTTCCGGTAGAAGTTCATTAGTGTATACGGAGTCCATCTTTGGTCCAGATTCCATACACGCTGGGAGGCTATACATAGAATTACGAGAAGTTTACCTTGTCGATGGTATCCGACAAGCTGTAGGGATGTGTATAGCCCAATGTGTATGGAATCCTTATAGAAGGAAAGAGATAGTCACAATACTGATATTTAGCAGTTAATTATGGAGTTGCTGAACGTTTCGTGAGCCAATGAAATATGAAATGTCAAAGGTTCAAAGGTTCTTATTTCAAAACACTTTTCTTCATTGAGTGAGTTTAAGCAACAACGGCGCGCTTTTCGAGCTAGTGAGGGTCAAAAAGATGTTTTTCCATGCTCTTCTCAAGTAAAGTTACTGTCAACATTCGCTAGACACACTTATAATAGATTACCTAAACTCTCTCAGGCAGGATTGAATTTAATTTATTATTTAATTCATTGAGAAATGGAAACATGACCTGAAAAATATCTCAAATTAAATCATCTTAGAACGACGAACAAACAACCTTAAGGAGCCTATGAGAATTTTATTTTTGTCACTGTCACTCCAAGCAAAAACACGCTCAGTGCGAGAGGGGCGGATTCATGGCGAAAGCGAAAAATGTTAGTTTTATAATTTTTATAAAAAAACTAAAATAGCTATGGAATCAACCTAATAAAATATGTTTGAGTTCTGTATATGGATTCTATTCGTCAAACGAGGAGAAAAAGTGTGTTTGAAGACCTCATTTCAACAATTATTTCTATCGAGGAAAATTTATCCAAACATGTTTTCCAATTTCGAAACCCTAGATTATATAGTCAAAATGCATATACCAGAAAATTATTAAAATTTACCGTGTATTTCATGAAATACACAAAAAAGAAGCACCTCTATTTTTTACATATCGCCTTAATAAACTTTGTATCAGTCTATTTTAATTAAAGCACCGAGAATGTCAAAGCGACTGGGTGAATGGTGTAACATACTGCACACACACTTGTTTATGTATGTATCTAGGTCACTTCGTGTACGTCACGTACTTATTAATGTATAAATAATAGTACATTGTTCACCGAGGGAAGAAAGGGGAAGATTACCAACGAGGGTGTAGTTGGGAATCGCACTTTCTCCCGAGTGATACATAGTGCTTTATACTACACCTGCGAGGAAATAGTATAATTTTACTTTTAATCAAGATACAATAAAAGAAACCGACTGACTCGCGTGCGATTGTTACTTTTTATTTCCTTCTTATTTTTTATTATGTACAGGAAAAGCAAGTGGCCAGTATCATTTTTCGAGTTTTATGTACGAGTTCGCAAAATAATACTGGCCACTTGGCCACTTGCTCATTGTTTATGTTATTAAAAAAAAACAGCACGTTAACAATGGATTTGCATATACTTTTTCTGCCCGTTCAAGCACGTTAACAATGAATTTTCATACACTTTTTCCGCCCGCATATTTGTATGACAGTAATGGCGTATTTTCTGCATCGGTTTCAAAAAAGTAAGAAGGTACTTTCCGAGCAGGTGTAGTATAAAGGAGTTTTACAACAATAAAGCTAGATCTAATACTGACTTCATAATGACTTTGTCCAAAATAAGAAAAGCAATCATAAGTTATGCGTTTGGGAACGAAATCCGTCGCATCCACCTTAAACCAACCCCGTATCTTTACTAGAATAAAATAAAAACGGTCAGACACAAAAATGTTGTTTACTGAAATCTCGAAAAAATATCATACAAAATGTGCTACCGATTATGTATTTGTACTAGAGGATGTCCCATTAATCCTGTAAATTAAAAGATTTGAGGTCGAATTAAAGATAAACTACTAAAATTACTTCGAATTAGTAGTGTTTTCAAATTAATGACACTCTCCCCTCCCGGAAGAATATTTTTTTATTACTGCACCATTATAATTAGACCCTTGATCTTACTAATATCGTTCATGGTCTATTAATGTGGTTCTTTTTTTTAGGGTTTCGTACCCAAAGGGTAAGCAACAGGACCCTATTACTAAGACTCCGCTGTCCGTTTGTCTGTCCGTCTGTCACCAGGCTGTATCTCATAGACCGTGATAGTTAGACAGTTGAAATTTTCACAGATGATGTATTTCTGTAGCCGCAATGACAACAAATACTAAAAAACAGAATAAAATAAATATTTAAGGGGGCTCCCATACAACATACACTCTTTCCTGTGGATTTTGTCCCTCTCTAACTTTTCGATATTATATAATAGATGTATGTAGGAGTAGTGCAGGTTCAATTTTGCACTTCTTTTCACTAATTCGATCCAAATCTTGCTAAAGAAAAGTAAAAGGACTGCTTTTAGAAAACAAATCACAAACCGGTAACACTCAAAAAGAAAAAACGCGAGTCACTAAAAACTTTAACCGAACCTTTTCTTACGTTCCCTTAAATACCGATGTCCCTGAGTGTACGTAGTATCTTTCTTTCTTAAGGGGCTGCACAATGCTAAAATTCAGTCCGGCTCTAACGCTTTTGTTTTTTAACTGTATATCTTGCTCTAATCTGATGCCGCGCACGCAAAACTTCAGTTATATTGAAATTGCGGCTCCATTAGGACATGAACTATAATTTCTTCATGTAATAAAGATGTTTTTTCTAGTTCACATCGGCGTGTGTTGGTTTCGTTTCAATCGGTTTTGAAATATGGAAACTGAATCGCTTTTTTCGTGAAATTCGTGCTTTTTTAAAAGTTATATAGGTATAATTAATAGAAGATTGAAAGTATGTTTATTTATGTAGTGTAATTAATAATTGTCTTGAGTCAGAAAATACGCCATATTTATTTCAAATTTTTCCATGTACACATTGACGGAACAAAGTCCAATACAAAACTGATGTGTAGCATTGTGGAGCCCCTTAACATTAATTCCCATAGCTTAATTTCTAAAAGATTATTTTTTTTATTTTCAGATAATATACAACATTTTTGGACTTAGTATTAATTATTTTGGTTTGGTATATGAATTAACTATTATATTTTTATGATTTTTTAGTGAGTTGTCGAATATGACGACACTTGAGTATTTTAGACATTATAGTGATTGTGATGTGTGATTGTGTCTGTCTACTCATCTGTCATCCATCTGTCAAATCAGTCGGAAGCAAATTATTATAAATTTATCTTTAATTTTTTTTTATTTATAATCTTATTTAATATAAATAAATAAAATAAAATTATATTTATACATATATTTTTTTTAATTTATTTATACTATCTTGGTGGCAAAGGACACATTTCTAAACTTTTCTTCGACCACAAGTTCTAAAATTATTAGACCAAAATCTCGAAATGGTTTTCGAATTAACACACCTTAACATAATTAATTCTATGCGCGTTGAAGAACAGCCTTTCTGGTTATTTTATCGAGCATGTCCCTCAACGTTTAAAGAAAAGCTGACCGGCGAATAATCGTTATCGTTATGATTTAATATTTTTCAATGCAAGTGCTCGTAAAGGCCCACTTTTTATGCATCTAAACCGACCAGAAAGTCGATTATTTTGCCCTAGTGCTTTATTAATATTATTTTTTTATTTATTTGCATTGGTTGGCTAACCTGCAGCCTTTCCTGTGTACCATAAATGTTATACTTTTTTACCACTGTTTAACGGCTCGGGATACAGTCCTTTTGAGCCAATCATAATTTAAAGTTCACAAGATTATATTTGTTTTATTTCCTCACACTATGCATTGAACAACGTAGTATGATACACGGACGTAAGAGCAATAAATTGTAGCATAAATTGTAGCCCTTGTAGCATAAACTACTATTATTTCACGATCATCAATATTTAGGTTATGCAAGAATCATTAATTGTGTAAACCATACGGACAGTAATACTGATTTCTGACGCCGTTTATTCCGGGTAGCAAGGTGAGTTACGTAAGGTTTTCAATACAACTTGCTTGCTTTTAAGTGGGCTAGTGATTATTTATGGTCATGGAAAATAATTGATACCTATACATACCGAGTGCAAATGGACAGGTATCTTTAAATGAAACAACACAATGTACTGATCATACTGAATGTGTTTCCCAAAGAAACGTACATGCGTTAAAGAAAAACATTTTATCAACTACATTTAGTAAAATCATAGACTAAGTATTACTACGTATAGACTAGCAGTTCCCATACATCAGTTTGTAGACACAAAAATGGAGTAAAATTCTAACGAAATCTAGATGGCGTTGCTAAATCTTCTAACGAACACGATGCTAAAAAAGACCGATTGGTGACGCTATAGTGGCACAGCGATGTCACGTAACTTGGAAATAATTCCAACTTCGATAGTAGATGGCGCTGAAATATTTACTTTTAGTGTTGTTAACATAGCACCATCTAGTTTCTCTAAGCAAAGCTATTACAGCCACATGTTTACTTGGTAACCATGAGAGTTTACTTGAACAAATTATGCTTCTTTGCAACACTTGCCGACACCTAGAGATGTAAGGGCACGTTCAAAATTTGGTACGCCTTGATGTATGAGTGTTGTTAGGTTCTTTTTGACGTCCTAAGTTTGTCTTGATACTTGAAATTAATTCGCGGCCTCGTAGTTGGCACAATGATACTGGCAAAATAATAGCGCTGTGGGCCGGCAGCTTGAGAACCAAAAAAAAAATTATACCGACCACTTCAAGCGGCGCCTCGGGGTAAGGTAATTATAAAAGACTTGAAATTTGGGGGGAAAACATGGCGAATTTTTGAGAAAGTGATTCTACATAATGTCTACTCCAGCTGTGGTTCATCCACAGAACTGTATTGCGTGTCCAAACTTTGATGTTTTATCAAAATTGAGTCCGACTAAAGCTAGACTGCTCTCAATCGTTGCCGGGGCAACACTTGTATATAAGTTGATAACAAAAATGCTGAATTGTGCAATACCGGGTTGTAAAAATAACTCAAATAGTATTGGCCGACAGAATGGAGATATTTCCTATGACAGGTAAGTACTTTGTGGGTTCAAATTCCTCTTATTTTATATTAAATCGAATTAATTTATATTTGTATCGCTACTACCACTATAATTACACTATTAACGTATCGCCACGACTTACACTTCCATTGCGGCTTTTACTTGACGCGATATGCATGGTACGTTTAGTTAGCACGCAATGGAAATTTCAGCTATCGATATTTTTATGCGCAATTCCCGTCGTAGTAGGGGAACTTTTCTCATTTTTCTGTCTAATTTACAGAATTGTGCTGTACCTTTGTTTCCATTTTTTACTCGATTATTCTATTGTATCGATTATTTAACAGAGGAATGAGATTAATTTCTTGAATTACGAATGATGCTTTAGTTTGAACCTTTGATCATAAATTTTCAGCTTTCCAAAGGAACCAAAAGTTAAAGAAAAGTGGATTGAAGCGATGGGTAATACAAATTGGTTTCCAACAAAACACAGTGCAATTTGTTCAATTCACTTCGATCAAATCAGCTTCACTGGAGCAAAAAAATGTCGACGATTGATTAAAACAGCTTATCCGACTATTGGTGTGTTTGTGATAGTAAGTCATGAACAAGTTGTTTAATAAATATTATATTTTCTTTTTTCAAACAATTTTAGTTAAGAGCTAAATGACGGTTATGTGTGGATTTATGACATAAAGCGACCTTTTAGGTTACCAAAGTGTCACTTTATATTATGTTATTTAAACTGAATTCTAATTTTTTAATATTACTTGTCTAAAAGGTTTAATTTTTTAATCACATTTTATTGACTAAAAGACCGTTCAAAGCAATAACCACCTTTTATTGGTTTAATGAAAATTACTTCCTATTAACACATAAAAGTGTGCATAGTAATCGTACGCTTAAACAATTAACCAAACGGCTATTTAGCTTAGTATGTTACGCAAAATCAACAATAAAAGTCTAAGCTATAATATTAATTGGTTGGTTCACAGCAAAAAGTAGTAAACAATTTGAACAATAAGTAAACCTAGCATTTTGTAAAAACATAACTCCAATATGTCTTTAATAATTCTAGAAAAATGCGTTTTTCCGTATTTATCGAAACTACCTTTTGTCACTTAGCCGCTTTTTTCCGCTTCGTGGCAGAGTAGTTGACGCTTTATTTTCAAACAAAAAAATTTTTTTTTCTTCAAAATAGATTCAATAGAATATTTTTTGAATGTCAACCAAGTCTCTGTGATAATGATAATTCAATAGCAAATCTACGTTATCATGTTCCCTCTTTTCTTCGAAACGATAGGACAGAAAAAAATTAAAAAATCATGCTTATAGGTGATTATGTAAACTGTTCTTCTTTCTCTAGCCCTCTTCCTAGTTCAGCTGGGGTCGGGCCTCCTCATATGGCGGCGCCAGGATATTCTATCCCGGGTTGTTATTATGGGCAGGTTCTGGTCTTTAATTTCCCTCTCAATATTGGACCACCAGGTTGATGGTGGTCGTCCTCTCCCTCTTGGTTTTTTTTGGAATGTTAATAGCTTTCTTTACGACGTAGTTTTCCTCTCGCCTCATCACATATCCATACCATCTCAATCTGCTTTCCGTTAACTTCTCAGTAATAGGTGCAACTTTAAAAGAGCCTCTCACATATTCGTTTCGCACTTTATCTAGACGCGTGACACCGCCAGCCCAGCGCAGCATTTTCATTTCAGTTACGTGCAGTTGTTGTTCGTGGGTTTTCTTTGTAGTCCAGCATTCTGAACTCTACATAAGTACGGGTCTAATTACAGTCTTGTATATCCTGCCTTTAGTTTTAATTGGCTTTCTGGAATCACACAGTACACCAGTCAGGGATCTCCATTTATGCCATCCCGCGGTCACCCGATGGGTAACATCTTCGTCTACATTCGCGTCTGTGGTCAGTACAGAGCCGAGGTATTTAAATTGTGATACTTTAGGCAGGGGCGTGTTGCCGATAAAAATATCACAGCCTGGATCATCTGTGCCACCGTAGTCACATTCCATAATAAATTAAATATTACAGCGGTTACATCAGGGTTCTGTACTCACTGGGAGCCGCGAATTTGTTTGCCAGGCGCTACCATTCTATTAGTAAGCCTCCACTGTCCGTCTGTCACAGGGGTCTACAGCCTCAGCGGTTATAGGTAGCCACTTGAAAATTTTACAGAACTATGGCCTCTATCCATGGGCGTACGCACGGTGGGGCACCTCTACCCAGGCCAGGTTTGTAGAAATGTAAGTAATAAAATTAATTATTAATTAATAGTAAGTAACAATAACAAAATTATTAATTTAGTAAAATTCAAAATTACAGCAAAAAACATAGCAATTTCTAATTCAAAGTTATCTATTTTCATGTTCTATGTCATACACTATGCTATGCTCACATGCTCCTAGCTACTACTTATCGAATTTTCTTACTTTTGCCCCACCCCTAAGAAAATCTTGCGTACGCCCATGCCTCTATCACAGCATATAATAATAATTTGGGCAAATGCGAGTGTACCCGCGCATAGTGGGTTCCGTACCACCACACAATACAGGGGCTCTACCGCGTAATTCTCATTTGTATCAACTTCAAGCAAATACATGCGAAATTCAACGCGTGCAAAAGAGATAGCATGTTAGGCGGGCGTCGTCGCACGCACGGCAAATTTCAATCTCAAGTTGATGTTGATGAAAATGAGAATTACGCGGTAGACCCGCAGATATAACTTAAGAGCTACGCTTGTCGGTGGAGTAACCGCCATTCTTCTCTATCTTCTGCTAACGATTTGACCTCTTGATATGACATTACATCAACTTTCTACTTCACTTGAGTAAAGTAGGTGCGTCTAGGTCTTCCTCTTCCTTTTTTCCCCTCGGCCTTTCCTTCTATGATATTTTTAAGAAACTGTAATGTCTAATCAAGTACCCTATCATATTCCTTCTTCTGTTTTGAATGGTTTTTAACAAACATCTTCCTTCCTCTACGATTCTCAGCACGTCCTCATTAGTCTTTTTCTCCGTCCAGCTAATTCTCCTCCAGCACCACATTTCAAATGCCTCCAAACTTTCTGTATCTGCGTTAATGTCCACATTTCACTTTCATACAATGCAATGCTCCAGATATAGACTTTTACAAGTCATTTCCAGACTATTCTTGAAATATTCGTTATAAATATATATTACAATATGATACGGAACCCTAAAAATATAATGGTAAATAACAACAATATAGATGCCATAGCAGCACGTGCCAGGTCCAGATTAGTTGGCAGGTTTTATCAGTGATGCCTCAAACACGGGTGTTCTATTCTAATATCCTTAGGCGTCGCGTTCGTCCTTCATCGTAAGATACTTCTAACGCAGGCGGCTTGTCTTTAGACGATTTACAGTGCGCGCCAATCTTTTAGTCGCCTCTGAATGAGTTACGAGTACAAGCTTGCGCAGGTACAGTCAAGGAAACAATAATATCAACGGTTGATTATTAAATGTTTACTATAAGTGGGAAGGTGTACTTGTTGTACCTACTTATTAATTATTTATTTATTATTTTAGTGCAATCTTAACTATATAAATAAAACGCAATAATATAAACACCATTTTCCTACATTGTCGCCTTAAAACGCTATAACGTCCGCGAGGCATAACAACAACAATAAAATTTAACAAAATTAATCAAAAAAACAACAAATAAAGGCAACAAAAACAATAACAAATAGATTCAACGATAAACGCGTCGATTCTTGCGGCTATCTTCAGAGGCGACTAAAAGATTGGCGCGCACTGTAACTAGCGAATAAAAGCCATGTAAAGTCGAGCCATACTAAACAACTATCTGTCAAATTTCAAAACTTTAAACATCAAGAAGAATTCATTATTATATCTTTAAAGCCAAGTCTTTTAACACAAAATACTACTTGCTTTTTATAATAGGATACTTTTTATTCAAAGAAGAAAGAGCGACATTTCAATAACTAAAATGATGTATAGAGATTTTAATGCATACATACATATAGTCACGCCTGCGTCCCAGAGGGGCAGGTAGAGACTACAGATTTCCATCTGTTACGATCCAGACACACCTCTTTCGCCTCTTCCACATCCACAAATCTAGTTACAGAAGCTCTTCTATTCCGGATACTTTTGAAATTGCCTTTCTTCAGTATGCCACCAATTTGGTCAGCAGACGTCCTTCTAGGGCGGCCTAGTCGAGCTGTACATTCCACTTGAGACGAGGAAGTAGAACAGGTTAACGAGTTTGTCTATCTGGGTTGTCTATTCGAGCGCGATAGAAAACGTGACGATGTCATTGAAAGCGAATACGGGAAACAAGATGAATGGAGCCCTACACTCCTTTATTGGCAGCCAAAATATGCCTGAAAGACATGATGGGCGGTTCATAATGGAGTGCTGGCTCCTACACTCGTATATCGGCTAGACAAACATCAAACTAGAGTGAATGCAGTGGAAATGCGTTCCTTACGGAGTATGTGTGGTTTAACATTGAATGACAGAGTGAAAAATATCGACATACGGGATCGTTTCGGCTTGAAAAAAGATGTAGTGACTAGAATAGAAAAAGGAATACTATGTAGAGTGACGAAATAAATTTATGGTGCGCAAGTGGAAGATACAGCTCGACCAGGCAGCCCTATAAGAACGTATGCTGACCAAATTCAAATTTTCAAATTCAAATTTTTTATTCAAAATGATTGTAACATAACAGATAAATCTAAATCATTACAATAATATAGTTCTTAAACTAAAGCACTTACTTTCATACTTCTCTCTAACATTCCCTTACAAACATCTTGGTGAAATACTGAATAAGGGAAATGTCAAAAGTTCCCTGAAAAAAAAATCTTGTTGTTTCAAAAGTATCCGGAATAGAAGAGCTTGTATGACTAGATTGGTGGATGTGGAAGATGCGAAAGAGGTGTGTCTGGATCGTAGCAGATGTAAATCTGTAGTCTTTGCCTACCCCTCTGGGAGACAGGCGTGAGTATATCTATGTATTATTTTGTATGGGAGAGTCCAATTTTCTTTTCATTGAATTTTCATATTTTTTTGGGAAAGTAGTTGAGTATGTGGTTCTATTTGATGATAGCAGTCCAATGGGAATCCACAGGTAAAGCATAAAAGATGGCGCTAGCATAGGTCCGGCCAATAAATACTACGTTCCTGCTATGTCAAACTTTGTTGTTGTGTGATCCGGTTTTCCTACTGTTTTTCTCCAATATCTCGCATTTATTTTACTTCCTCTTTACTGTGTATTCCAATGTTTGTTTTTTTTTTTGAATAAATTAACAACATTATTAAAGCGACACGGTACGGCACACAAAGACACAAATCCAAGAAATTCATCGAAAATCACAAAAAACTACGCAAAAACCATAACAGTGTACAGAAATGACAGATTTTCATGACCATCTACAGGGATAATTTTTGGCAGTGTGAATCCCTATTACACCCGATGACAGACACACGCCCGCAAAAATACATTTATTTGGGGGCTACCATCTTTTTACGACTATCAAGCAAGAAAGATATCACATAACCAGACGTATGACGAATTGGTAACCTCCTTTTTAAGAAGTCCTAAAAAAACGATGTCTAAAAAAAAAGGAAATTAATCTTAAGTCTGTCTTTAAGAAATATTTAGAGTCACGCAAACCTAATAATAATGTAAAAGAAATATCTGAAGGTTTCAAAAAAAGTCATCAGAATAATAGCAAATAGGTTTATCTGTATCGACGATATTAAGCCACTATTGACTATCCCTTTTCCTGAACAAATAAACCGCCCTAAAATACATATATAATATTGCAAACGCAAGAAATATATATCATATTAATTTCTTTGTCTAAGACTACTTTCTTTGTCATAGAAGTTAATGTAGTGTTTCATGGCGTCCGAGTCGCCGAAGCAGTTTAAAACATTGGCTACAATTATAGTTCGCAGTGGCAGATTGTTAGTACATACAAAATTTAACAGCTAATTGCGTGTATGAGTAGTTGATTAAGTAATAAGAGGAAGCTGTAGCAATAAAAGAATTCTTACGTTTGATGGATCCACATTTTCCGACGTAGAGTCGATATCGTTCTTCCTGTAATAGAAAATAAAGTTATATGAATAATAGCTCATTGAAAAAAAACTATAAAAGGTAATATCTCAAAAAAGAATGGTGCGCACCATGCATGATTGCATTCGGCCATCTCATTGTGATTTAGATCACATGGCTTTTGTTTCCAAAAATCGTGCGGCTGTTCGAACATACGAGTGCGTTTCATACTGAAATACGACTGATTCCTATTTGTATTCCGCAGACACCGGCATGCACTGATTTGCTTGTTGGAGAAAACTGCTCAAGTAATTGGCCATCATACACTCGGAAAAAATTACTTGCTCGCTCTACCGATGAAAATGCACTACAGAAAATTATGCTATCTCTAGCTAGATCTACTAGATAGAAGACAATTAAGTTTTTTTTTTTTATTATCCCTCTACAGTAATTTATTGTTAAACATATTATACGGAATGTAGACGCTTTTCAATTAAATATTAACCATTTCATATATAGTGCTTTATATTATGTGATATATTTAGGGTTCCGTACCAAAAGCGTAAAAAAGGCACTATTATGGTAATTGTACATGTGCGCCCGTCTATCTGTAATATGTCACAGCCTTATAACTTTTGCATCGTTAAATATAGACACTTGAAATTTGGAAAAAACAATACCTTGCCCAGACAGTAGGGTGAATTATAATATTGAAAAATTCATATCTGCTCACAATTTGGTACCATAGAAGCTTAGAACAGTATTAAGTAATAACACATAGAAGCGAAAAATATTTTAATAATGTATTTCAATTACAACATGGGCATTGTGTTACAAAAATATACAGGAATATTTTATGCTTTATACTTAGGTATACATTTACTTGCATTGATTTTGAGAAATCGTCGAAAATCTTACAAAAAAATGTTTGTCGAAACTAATTAATGGAAAATTATGAAACTGAATTGAACGGTTTTTTGAAATATATTTTGTCTGTATCTACTGGATTGCCCTTGAATGGCTTCTATTTACCCAACTTAACCAGTTTTTTATTTTTATTTTATGGCTGCTTTGTGACCAGATTTGGCACGTTTGCCTTTTGTATTATTATGTCGCATGTTGTATGACGTCTAATAAATAATGTCTCAATTCACACTTGATTTTTATTTTTACCGAAATTTGAAATTTGCCTCTAAACGCAGCTGTACCAGAGAATATAGCTTTGGTTGCGCCTAGTTTAGTTGAATTTATACAGCAAACTTATGGTATTATTTTATAAACAAAAATACTCAAAATATCCTCATATTGAGAATGTCCAGGCCCCATAGCATGGTGTTTAATCGCGGCTTAGTTGAATCACAGGTCCGAGGACCTGCAAAAACATCGTGTCACGCTCCTCGCACTTGTGATTCAACTAAGTGGCGTCGCGCGCGATTAAACACTATGCTACGAGTACAGAAGGAGGCATAAAATTTCGAAGACACAATTTGATGTGTATTAAAATGAATATCATGAATGAAACGCGGCAGCGTCAATGGTCTCCTGAACAATATTGCTAACAGGACTGATAGTTCAATCCTGAGACACTGGGTCTCAGTACATATGGACAGAGTCCCAAACTAGTTTATGTTAATATGTAGGTAGGTTATTAATATTTGTTATAATATACTAATTAGTTAATACTAACATAGTTAATAAGTTATTTGTAGTACTAACACCTATGGCCTAGTCCGAAATAAAAATATTTGATTTGATAAATACGAGTGTCTTAAGGCCCTGTCAACCCCTGTTCTCGCTCTCGCTCTAACTAGGTTGAACTACGTATTAAATTTCTGAGGTCGCGGAGCCACGCGTGAAAACGTATTTATTTTGTAGGTTTAATTGTTATTATTTTAAAACTAGCCCATAATTTAAAAAAAATATCTGGTAAGTCGAATAAAGACTTTATTCCCATATAGGTATTTAATCTGAAAATAAAAAGTGGTAGTTGTAGATCTAAGTATTGAGTTCTCGCGTACAAAACATCAAAACATATAATTTGAAAGTATATACCTTGAAATTTTTTTGTGCATATATTTGAAACTACTTTTTTAAATTCTGCTCCGTTAAGCCTTTATTTTGTATTCTTAACTAGCTACTGTATTATATTGTATGTACTGTATGATTTTATTCTGAACAAGGTGCCCAAAAATTGCATTTTTTAGAGCGAGACGCAGAGTTAGGGGCATACAAGGTCTTAAGGTTAAAGGTCAGTCGTTCGGTACAAAGTGCACAACTTAAATTTGTTTTTCTTGTTAAGAAGTTGAAAGTGTAATGCCATGATTTTGTCAGAAAAAACTTAAAATATTTATTTTTTATATTTTTATTTATTTACAACTTACATCTACCATCACAGGATAACCTAATGTGATAGAATGCGATCTTTCAACATGAACTTATTCATAAATTATCATTTTTACACTATTATAATTATAACACACAATGTACATGTGAAATCACTCAGAGCACAACAGAAAGGATCGATCAATTCCGCGATGAGATTGAAAGTGTGAAGCGCGCGACAGTGGTGCCTCGGACAGCAGGTTGGTCCGCGAGCGCGGCAACCGCAGCCGGCGGCGCTCCACGTATTTTTCCGGCACACACATGGTCACCTCCCTCAATATTACAATTTTGTCGAAACAATCATGGATAACTGTGTATTTTATTTCAAACTTTTGATTTATAAACCTCACTTACATTAAAATAATGGCGTAAATTGCCATGGACTATTTTTTACTTTTATCTTCTAAAAAAAAAAACAAAAAACAAAGATAGGTTTTCCACTTTGTACCGAACGATTGACGTTTAACCTTAAAGGCCCTTTGTATGTGAAGATTGTATAAAATACAATTTTCACTAAATCAACCCACCTTTTAGTACTTTTACTACTTGTAGAAAAAAATACTTACATTAGCCCTTGTTGTTCATTCCCTGGAGCAGGCATTGGCGGAGCAGCTGGATTCATGCCTTGAGGGAAGCCCGGTGAAGTATCTCCTTGTTCGCTGGAAATTTGAAAAATACACACATTACATAGTTTTAGACTTAATTTTCTTTATATTTACCTACGACGAAAGTTAATTTTATATTTTCGGTTGTTAGATAATAACACCGATTCGGCGCAACACAACTTGACTTAATTGACAGGACTTAACTTAATTTAAATGTTCTGTCCTTTTCTTTCTGTATCAAATAGACAAAGACGGAACGCTCAAAATAAGTTTAGTCTTGTCAGTTGTGTTGCGTCGAATCGACACCATTATCTTTGAAACTACTGCACCCATTTTAAAAACAAATATTTTAGATTTAAACTGTGTTTTTGAAGATTTCTATTTAAAAAAGACGATGTATATCTGAATAAATGTTTCAACGGAGTAAGTTCTGTAAAACTACTTTTAAACAAAATTTTAAAACAGCATACGTTATAAAAACTTACTTTTTTTGTGGTCTCAAGTCTGAAGAGCACAGGTTCCGAAGATAGTCGTCACATTCTCCTTTCTTTTTAATCTGATATTGTTTGAGGAGTTCTCTTCTAAAGTCATCGAAAACCGGTGCTTGAGCATCAGCCTGCACGGCCAACCTCTCGGCCAGAGAAGATCTCTCTGTCGACGCAGCCGTCGTCGTTAAAGAAGACGCGGAGAAATCCTGACCACGATGCTCTGGCGTCGTGGAATTCGAGGCACCAACGCTGCTTTCGTTAGTCATCGAATCTTCAATTGGTTTCAACTGCTCATCGATCGGCTTCAAGGAGTCGTTTAACCCATTAAACACGCTAGCACCATTGTTGTCGAAGAGCCTATCCACAGAGGTATTCATGAGCTTACTGCCTTTTATACCGGTGAGATGGAATCCTGCGAAACAAGACGATGAAGGACCGTAGTCTAGAGCAGACAAAGCCATAACTGCTGGATGTCTCGGCGCGCCGTCAGGGAGAGGACGTAGAGATCTCGTCATCGCGTCAGCTGCGGATCGTGGCCTTCTAAATGGCATCGCCAAGTGAGGGAATGTGCGCGGTTTGATCGGCGTCACCAACATGTGCTCAGTCCAAGATGTGTGCAGTGATGGCCGCTCCAGCTTCTCCACATCTACGTTCAACATTCTCTGTTCGAACGGAACACTGAAAGTTTCAGCTGGAATAGATTGCAGCCACGAAAGTAGACTCAGATCAGACTCATCGAACCCTGAACCATCCAGTAACCTCGAGAAATTAACGTCGTTTGACTGCGCTTCCTTAGAACCAGTCGCTTTCGCTTGGCAGTAATTTACACAAGACTCGTATAGAATGCCTTTGATCAGAAGCTGCATCAATCGATCATTCTTAGCACACTTTGAATGAGCACCACCGCCAGTTTTCTTATCACATGGAAGGAACTGTTCCACTAATGGATATACCTCTCGGAAGCATTGGACTCTAGCATTACTAGGATTCCATTTTTTGAATTGTGCGTGATCTGTAATGCTGGGTAGCGTAAGCAGGAGGCATAAGTTTGAGTATTCTTCTTTCGAAGGTGCTAATTTTTCTAGATCATTGAGTACCTTAACTACTTCGTCTACAATATTCTCGACGTTATTGTAGGCTTTTATTTCAGATCTGATGCAAAGAAGTTCTATGTACTTGTGCCTTAAGATGGCGTAGTTAAATTTGTCTGATTCGAAGGCTTTGAGAGCGCTGAGCGGTTGAATGAACTCGAGGACGTCGTCCCACTGTCCGTCGAGGATGAGTTGCCTGAGGAACAGTACGTCGTCGGCGTAGTTCCCGTTGATGACACCAGTTTCACGCTCGAGCGAGAGCTGCGTAATGTGCAGGTCACGGTTGTGGAGGAACTCTAGCGCCAGCCGAACCACGTCATCCTCGCGCAGGTTCAGGTGCGTCGACGGCATGGCGGCGCTGTCGGCTTATCTAGAATTGACAATAAATCGTTCGTTCAATTTGCTTGAGATCATTCTACGTAGTTTCGCACTCAACATAATCCTGAATATAGAAATAATAAAGAAATAATATTTTAAAATTAACGTGGAACGCTAAAAAATCAAAGTAAACAAGGAAAAAATTCTCTAATTGTTTAAGAAAACCCTGTGAAGTGGATAAATGTTATTAAATATTAATATACTCGTATAGTTAAGGTATTGTAATAGTAGTTTATGAAACTGGCACATAAAGAGGTTATTAAAACACGACTGAGTTTAAAAAACAAGCCGTAGGTGAGTTTTTAAAAGTATACACAAGTGTTTTAATACCAAGTTATGTATAGTTCCATACGCTACTTTATCTGGTGAGGGGTAGGCAAAGACTACAGATTTCCAACTGCTACGATCCTGACACACCTCTTCTGGCTCTCCACATCCATCAATCTAGTCATACAAGCCCTTCTTTACCTAGTACTTTTGAGTTTGCCCTTCATTAGTATGTCGCAAATTTGGTCAGCATACTTCTAGGGCGAGCTTTATATTCCACTTGCGCACCATAACTTTCGTTCCTCTACTATCATTACAAATACAAATACAATAATACAAAATTATTTATTTCTTTACACAATCATAGGTATTTACAGGTTGTTGGAGCCTCCTTTTAAGTAAAATAATACCTGTAGTAGGAGACTCCGCTCTTCCATAGTGGACAGCAGCATTAATCCTCTCTAAATGTGCATATTATGTTATTACTCCAAAAATGTTTTGATTTGGAAAAGGATTACCATCTGTATTCTCAAGATAAGCCCCAAGGTTCTTCTAACATGTCCTTGTTAAAAACTCCTGTACCCAACACTGGGGCTTATAGCATTGAATGTAATGTTATAGTAATTGGACTGTGGAACTTATTACCGCACAGTATTCACAACTGTGCTATTATAAGCCTTTTCGAGAAAAAGCTAAAAGAGCACTGCCCCTCGCTGTCATAGTAAATAGGTTAGTTTATGTATGTTATAGGTAAGTAAGTTTAAGTATTTTATAATTATGTATGTATATATTTTGTTTTAAAAGGTATAGTACGTACGATGAAATTTTAGGTTTGAGTTAGACAGAGTTAAGTTTTCAAAATTCTCTTAACGATACAAAATGGATGTATCATAGGTTCAAACTACTTTTAAAAACTTGAACAATTTATTAGCTTACCAAATAATAATAAAAAAGTTGTTCGTAATAGGCAATTTTTCGATGAAATCAGCTTCTAAACTTATTTAGGTCAAAATGAGCTAAGAAAAAAATGTGTCCGGAAAAATTGTTTTAACTTTTTTTTAGCTCGTTGCAGCTTCTCTCAATTTTCGTCTCAGCTCTTCTTCGGAGTTAGTCTCCCGAGCTTAGAATATTTCCTTGATTTAGATGCCTTACAATTGGTGGCCATAAAAAAGCTAAAACAATTTTTTTGGACACAATTTTTTCTTAGCTCATTTTCACCTAAATAGGTTTGGAAGCAGATTTCCGAAAAATTGCCTATTAAAAACAATTTTTTTTTTATTATTTGGTAAGCTAATAAATTGTTAAAGTTTTTAAAAGTAGTTTGAACCTATGGTACATCCATTTTTTATTGTTAAGAGAATTTTAAAAACTTAACTCCGTCCAACTCAAACCTAAAACTTTCACTTTCGACCCTTTTTTCGGTAACTTGTAATGAAGAATGTCTTGTAGTTGATTATTACGTATCAAAGAATAACTCAATACGACTATGTTAGAGAAAAAAAAATACAAAAAATCTTACTAATAAACAAGTTATGATTTTTTAAGTTTCTCCGGTAGAAAATTCGCAAATACACATTTAAAAAATCATAACTTCTAAGCTGCTAAAAATCGCGGAACATACATGGGGTATTTTTAGATAGATACACCCAAGCAAGAGGAATCTAAAAAAAATTTTTTGACGTCACCTTTTGGACTACCCTGTATGTCTAAACTGTTTTTTGTGAACATTAAAGAATAAAAAATAAAATATGCCATTGAAGTATGGTGCAAAAATAAGAAATGTACGTACATACTAGGTTGGTCTATATATTTTTTGTAAAAGTAATGAAACTTCAGGAAAGGCATAAATTGTATTTATTTTTCAACGTAATCACCTCCGAACCTAATACACCTTAAATAACGTTTTGGAAGTTGCTCAATTCCCTTTGAAAAAAAAAGCTTGATCCTGGGTATCGAATAATGACCCTACAGCACCCATGACCTCAGCATCTCCTTCGAATCTAATACCATAATCATTTTTCAAATCGGAAAGTAAAAAGTTGAAAATCACTAGGATTCAGCACTAATGAGAAATACAAAAAAATATGTAAAATAAATAAAAAAAATATTTTCTAAAAATACAATGTGTATCAAATTGTAGGTATTAAAAAGCTGATTGTAAAAATATATGCTTTTACTATATTTACTGGCACTTCGAGAAATCTTTAAAAAACCACAAAAATATGTATGCCCCCTCCCCCCCTTATCTCCAAAACTGGTGGCCCAAAAAATATGAAATAAATAATGGTAATGTGTTTACGTAAAGATTACAGGAAAAATAAATCGGTCGAGAAATTCACGAAAAAAAATGACAAAATTAAATTTATCATCCACAATACGGAACCCGAGGTACGCGAGTCTGATTCGCACTTGGCCGGTTTTTATTAATGTTTTTTGCGTAATTTTTTATCAATGTTGCGTAATACTCTCCTTCCTGTCATTGTCTGTCCTTTTGTTAAATAATAATGATACCTTCCGCATCCCGGATAACAGTGGCCAATATCTTGCCATCGAACGCAGAGACCATTAGATCTCTTGGCTGGCGGGGAAGAAGGTCTTTTTCCATACCTTACTTCAGTTCTTCGCCTCCGGCTCAAAATGCTGAGTCCACGTTTCATCAACATTCACGAAACGTAGTCGAAAATATTCTGGGGCATCATCAATCCCGGGTAATCAGCCGCAGAGTTACGAGCTTTCATATGTATATTGATCTTCAAAACAAAATACAGCCTTTGCGCTTTTAAGAAAAGAGAAAGTAGCGGCAGCCTATGATAGATAACTTATTTACATGAAAGATTTGAATTAAATTAGCATTAAGGTTAAAATTATAATAGGAATTTAAGAAAGATTATGTCAAGGTAAATATAAAAGAAATATATTTTCTAAGTATACAGTGCTACAAGGATCTTTTGGCGCGTGGATGGCAGTGACAGGGGGGCGCAGCTGTGAAACAAGTCATAGGATAGTAGCTTTAGTTCCGATTTTGACCACGACCAACCCACGCGCCAAGAACCTTGTCGCACTAGTCTACACCAGCGACGGAATAATTTTAAATTTTCTCAGATTGCTATGAAAAAAATTATTAAGAGATACGAGTATGACTTTTAACCCCGGAAAATTTAATAGCTCTTCACTGCGATTATTCTTTCATAAAACCAATATTCCCCAGTAGTTAGTCAGTACTAATATAATGAAGGTATAACACAGTATGTATCCCGACTTTTAATTTATAGTAGATTACTGCCACGGCCGGCAAGTTAGGCGCTGATGCTGTTCCAATTTATAATAGATTACTGCCACGGCCGGCAAGTTAGGCGCTGATGCTGTTCCAATTTATAGTAGATTACTGCCACGGCCGGCAAGTTAGGCGCTGATGCTGTTCCAATTTATAGTAGATTACTGCCACGGCCGGCAAGTTAGGCGCTGATGCTGTTCCAATTTATAGTAGATTACTGCCACGGCCGGCAAGTTAGGCGCTGATGCTGTTCCAATTTATAGTAGATTACGGCCTCGGCCGGCAAGTTAGGCGCTGATGCTGTTCCAATTTATAATAGATTACGGCCTCGGCCGGCAAGTTAGGCGCTGATGCTGTTCCAATTTATAATAGATTACTGCCACGGCCGGCAAGTTAGGCGCTGATGCTGTTCCAATTTATAGTAGATTACTGCCACGGCCGGCAAGTTAGGCGCTGATGCTGTTCCAATTTATAGTAGATTACTGCCACGGCCGGCAAGTTAGGCGCTGATGCTGTTCCAATTTATAGTAGATTACTGCCACGGCCGGCAAGTTAGGCGCTGATGCTGTTCCAATTTATAGTAGATTACTGCCACGGCCGGCAAGTTAGGCGCTGATGCTGTTCCAATTTATAGTAGATTACGGCCTCGGCCGGCAAGTTAGGCGCTGATGCTGTTCCAATTTATAATAGATTACTGCCACGGCCGGCAAGTTAGCCGCTGATGCTGTTCCAATTTATAGTAGATTACGGCCTCGGCCGGCAAGTTAGGCGCTAATGCTGTTCCAATTTATAGTAGATTACTGCCACGGCCGGCAAGTTAGGCGCTGATGCGGTTCCAATTTATAGTAGATTACTGCCACCGCCGGCTAGTTAGGCGCTGATGCTGTTCCAATTTATAGTAGATTACTGCCACGGCCGGCAAGTTAGGCGCTGATGCTGTTCCAATTTATAGTAGATTACGGCCTCGGCCGGCAAGTTAGGCGCTGATGCTGTTCCAATTTATAATAGATTACTGCCACGGCCGGCAAGTTAGCCGCTGATGCTGTTCCAATTTATAGTAGATTACGGCCTCGGCCGGCAAGTTAGGCGCTGATGCTGTTACAATTTATAATAGATTACTGCCACAGCCGGCAAGTTAGGCGCTGATGCTGTTCCAATTTTTTTATAGTTTAGAAAAATAGTTTGTCCTGACAAACGTCTGATAGTTACGTAGACGATCTTTTATCCTTTCCGTAAATTTTTCTGAATTTTGACAAAGTTGCTCCTTAGTTATTTTTTTGAAAAAAATAGTAATGTAAAAATTTATGGATTACATACCATTTTGTGTATTATTATCCCTAGATTACCTCCTGACGAAATTGGGAGAAAATATTAATCAGTGTAGGAGATAAATCCATTTTCGTAATTTTTCATTTTGTCCTTTTTCTACGGAACCATAATGTATTTTAAACCAATACTTGGCATACTTGCAGAGCTCAACGTAAGCAACTACAGTATAAAATAAGAGGTCAATGGCTATAGGGGCACTTTTCCTTCTCTTATCCCGCTACAGCCTTTACCCTCACATTCAAAGTTACTCAGCGTGACTATAATTATTGTGTCAAAACAATAGATCCAAGCTCAAAATGTACCCACCGAAAACATTTCACATAAAGTAAGTAAAGTATCTTTTGGAAGTTTGGTATAGAAATTGTTATACGATAGTACAGAACTGGACCCCCTTTTATGGGAGGTCGGAGGGTAAAAGTTACAGATTTTACTAATTGTTTGTTATCTGTGCTAATCCTAGACTACGTACCAAATTCCAGCTTTCTAGGATTGTTGGAAGTTTGGAATACAAATTGTTATAATACCTAATACAGAATAATACATATGTATTGTATATAATAGAGAATCGCAACAACCTTTAGGGGTAGGAGGGTGAAAGTTACAAATTTGTGTTGTTTTTGTCGTCTCTGTGCTAATTCAAGCGGGCATGCCGCATAATTTAAGCTTTCTAGGACTTTTGGAAGTTTGGAATATAAGTTGTTTTATATACGGAACCGGAGCCACCTTTGTGAGGGGTTGGAGGGTGAAAGTTACAAATTTCTTCATTTTATTGTTGTCTGTGTGCTAATCCTAGCCTGCATGCCAAATATCAGCTTTCTGAGACTTCAGGAAGTACCCTAGATCTTTTGATGATCATGAGTGAATTAGTCAGTCAGTCAGTGAGTCAGTGACGAAATCGACGTACTTTAGGTATTAATAAAACCCCAAGTATAAAAGCGAGACAAAAGAAACTTAGCGTATTTCATAAATCTTATCCTGATAATTTGGGCTATCTAGTATTATCTAGACAGAAGCTATGAGGATTCGAAAATGCGACGAAATGTTTAGAAAAAAGGTTCGTAGTGCCCTCATTCATTTGGGTTGTTTTGACGGGGGTTAAAAAACTATAAACAAAAAAAAGCTTTTTAATGATATTTTAATAGTATAAACAACTGGATTTGCCCTATTTAAAATTACGACTGTATTGTTTTTAATCTCTTACTTCTTCGAAAAAACAATATACCTACACACATACATACATGTACTCACGCCTGTCTTCGAGGGGGGGTGGCAGAGACTACAGAGATCCATCTGCTACGATCCAAACAAATCTTTCAAATCTTTCGCCTCTTCCACATTTGACATTGCCATTTTTCAGTATGTCACCAATTTGGTCAGCATACGTCCTTCTAGGGCGGCCTGGTCAAGCTGTACCTTCCACTTGCGCACCATAAATTTCTTTCATAACTCTACTTTCATTCATTCTCTCTACATATCCAAATCACCGAACCATTCCTTTTTCTATTCTAATCACTACATCTTCTTTCAGGCCGCAACAATCTCGTATGTCCTTCAATGTTAAACCACACATACTCTGTAACGAACGCATTTCCACTGCATTTACTCTACTTGGATGTTTATCTTGCCATACCCAACATTCACTACCATAATTGTAGGAGCCAATACTCCGTTATGAACCGCCAATCATGCCTTTGCAAGATTTTCTCGAAATTTCATGACCGTTTTTTGAGTGAAAAACGTGTTTTTTGAAAACCGGAGATGTTTCAGGCTATGGCCTAGAGCACGCTATTTTAAACAATAATGAAACGTCATAAAGGTCAGTTTTACTTGGTGCAAAATGAGGTGCTCATGTGCTCAATGTCAAGGATAACAAGGATGTTTTTTATTTCCATTATATTTTCGTAGGAATATGAAATCAGATGTAGTATTTACTTTATGTAGTTCTTTAATCTAATGAAACAAAGCCGTTACATTAAAGAAGTTCTCTTGCATTTGTTTTTTTTTACTGACATTCCTTCGTTAACAACTAAAGGTTTGAATTCTAGTCTGGGGCTTGCACAGGTTAACTCATTCATGTTAGAAATTGATTCTTGTCGTTGTTTGTTCTTGATGGAACATTTGAAACATCTTGTCAATAAAACACATTCTTGGTAACTGTTCCACTTTTATATCTATATTACACTAGCGACCGGTTTCAGCCATTGCCCAGACGGGAAGGAAGTTCAAAACCCGAATAAAAGAACACTTAACAGCTGGAAGAAGAAAGACTCTAAATCCACTTTCGCAGAACACCTTAATAAAGAAAACCATACTTTTGACCCGAATCAGGACATAAAACTCCTACAAAAATGCAAAAAAGGACCGAAACTCAACGCTTTAGAAGCCCTGGAAATAAATAGACACAGCATTAAATCACCCCAGCCACTCTTAAATGACCAGTACTGCCTATCTTCGTCACCATTACTCAAATACTTCCAATCTAATTCAACCTAATGACCAAATTATTTTTATTTCTTTATTGACATCAGTTTTTTCTTTTTTGACTTTTTTAATTATGTAAACATTTACCTATTTTTATTTTTATTTTCATTTGATTTTTATTCAATTTAATTCATTTACTTATTAATTTCAGTGTACTTTGACTTTATAATACCAAATATTTTTGTTGAACGCTTCCATAAATGCACAAACAAAACGCCTTTAAATCATGTTTGTTATCCATCACATCACAAATGTAAACAAAGACGAAATACATTTTCCATCTCATGATTCGTATCCTGACGATGTTATTATAACGAAACCGGTCGCTAGTGTAATATAGATATAAAAGTGGAACATTTCAAATACCATGGCCCGATTCCACTTAAGACGGTCATTAGGTGTTAACAATAGGATTAGTGATAACAAAAGATACCTGGCCAGACCCTTTTGCGGTGTGGTATTTTACACGCAACCTAATGATCTTGATCGTTTAACCAAGTAATCTTTATGAATGTAAACAATATTTCATGTTAGTTGTCATCTGACTACGTTAGTGATTACACGTATACTGTCAATAACAATGTTTCGACCTTGGGTAACATCCATAAGTGACCCGTCTAGTGGTGAAGTTAGTTCGCAGCAACGTAAGAAAAGATTTTTAAGCAAGGACGCTCAAGATGTGGTGATAAGTGTTTAATCGAATGGGCGAAAAAGGTGTAATTAAAGAAACATCGATATTCACCAATGTTCCGGAAAGGACAGTTAAAAGGATTGTCTCATCACCCTCATCAGGACCAAGATATCTTCCCCGAACACGAATAAAAGCTTCTTTTACAAAAATTGATAATTTTACAGAAGAATTTGTGAAGAGAACTGTGTACGACTTTTATCGAAAAAATGAAGTTCCAACGCTCACAGAGATTCATCAAACATTATTAGCAAGCGATGTGGGCTTTCCATATTCAGAAACGACACTATGGAGACTTTTACGAAAACTTGGTTTTAAATATGGAAAGTTAAATGAAAGAAGAATCATAATGGAAACTTCACGGCTTAAAAAATTAAGAGAAGAATTTATTACCAGTATAAGACTAAAGAGGTCTTCAGGAAAAAGTATTGTATATTTGGACGAGACTTGGTTTGACACCCACGATACATTGAAAAAAGGATACAGGGACAATTCTCAAAATTGTTCGACAAATACTCCATGTTCAAGAGGCAAACGTTTAATTATATTGCACGCAGGCACTGAAAATGGTTGGATTCCAAGGGCTCTTCTTGTCTCGAGCAAACATTTGAAAAACTTAAGTGCAGACTATCACGAAGACATGTGTTCGGAATTGTTCGAAAGATGGTTCATAGAGCAGCTTTTACCCAATATCCCTGCCAACAGCGTTATCGTTATGGATAATGCGTCTTATCATAGCCGGCAAGACGAAAAAATTCCCAACACAAATACAAGAAAAGCGGATATAATAGCTTTTTTAAGAAGGCGTCATGTTACTATACCTGAGAAAATAACTATTAAGAAGTTGTTGGAAATTGTAGAAAATCAAAAGTTTGAAAAGAAATACGTCATCGACAAAATAGCGGCTGAGGCTGGGCATGAAATTTTAAGGCTTCCCCCCTATTATTGTGTGTTAAACCCAATCGAGCTTATGTGGAGTCATGTGAAAAAACAAATTCGTAAGACGAACATTACACCAACAGTGGGTGATACCGTAATTCAAAATTTAAGAACTGTGGTAGACAATACGAACCCCACGCTTTTGAAAAATGATTGTGAGCATGTCATCAAAGTGGAGAACGACTTTTTAACCCACCCTGTGTATCCATTCATCATAAACACCTGCGAAACCTTAAGTTCGGAAGAAAATATGTCAGAAAGCGAATGAATCTTATATTTTTTATAATTAATGTACCTATATGTTAAACGTAAATCAATTAAGCTAGTCGTAACATAAGTTATCTGAATGTCTGTACTTGTTAATTATTAGACGTTACATGTAATAAATATAAAGATACCATAGTATTATAATTAAACATTAATGTAAATAACTAATCATACGTATTTTTATTTTCAAGTACCAAAATTTCTTAGTCACGCTTTAGTTACATACAGATTGCACCGACGCGTGCCAATTTGAAGTGCTCCAAATTAGATAACAAAAGGCAAACATTATGAGCCCCATTGTTAAGTTTCAAGTGCAATAGGGCCATAGTATTTGAAATGTACTATACCAAGAATGTGTTTTATTGACAAGATCATTCATGTTAATTAACACATTTAAATCTCTAAATTTGAAAATTGAGGACTTTATATGAGGGCCTATCAGTCAAAGTTATAAATTTTGTCATTGATCTTATTTGGATCTTAATTTTAATAAATGTATATATTTAAATGTTGGTGACTTCCCTGACTTAATAAAGTAGAGTAAATTGGTTCCCCTTTACATCAGGTGATAATGAAAAAAGACCCTTTCAATAGACCTGTTTCAGTTTTACTACTGGGTTTTCAAAATAATCATTTTAAATCAACTTTTAGCTTATTTCAGTCTTGATAATTTGCTTCACTGATGGATTTACTAAGGGGAAGTCAAACACAGATGCACGAGTTGCTTTAGCCAAACATATATTTTATGCTTGGGAAGGAAAGCAGGATGTATACATACGGTGTGTTTTGTGGGCTCTCAAAAGCGTTTGATTACGTATCTCATGAAATACTTTTATCCTGGCCTGGACTGGCTATACGAGCCAGTGCCTCGATGGGCTGCTCGGGCCTGCTTCGGCAGAAATTTAAATTGTTAGATACTGTGTGTGACATTTGGTAACTGTTACATTAAACTGCGAATCTCTACGTGGTGTAGGTCCATCAATCAAAATAATATTTTACTGGTTGTAACTGTGAAACGTACAAATTCAAATAGTTTATTTTACAAAATAGGTATATATAATACACTTTTTACAAGTCAAATTTAATCTAATAAAAATATATGTAATAAAATAATAAATATACATGAACAAAATTAAAGGTTTATTTAACCGCCCGAACCCATACCAGAGACCCGGCCAGTATGTCAATTGTCACACTTCTTTTCTCTTTGCATGCTTCGCCCCTATGACTACACATAACCTAAAGCGTTCAGACCAATCAGTCTCTCATCGTTTTTACTTAAAACTCTCGAAAGACTCTGTGACAGATACGTTAGAGAAGGACAAATCCACAGAAACTGCATTACATTAGGTAGTACACAAAGCGGAAACTGGAAGCAAAAGAGTCCTGCCTCGCCACCTTCATCGACATCGAGGGCGCTTTTGACAAAACCACGTTTCCTAGCATAGTGCACGGGCTCGAAGAGCACGGTGTTAATGAGTTAGTTATTAAATGGGTCACCAACATGCTGAGCAAACGCGCTGCATACATAGAAACATCAGAGCGAACACGTTGCCAGGTGAGGAGGGGCTGTCTCTATTAAATAGTTAATAATATGTTTCTATTAAATACCATTGGCACCTGTTGTTAATAATCTTTTATTTATTACAATTGGCGCTTTGTCAAAAGTATAAATTTTCATTTACTACAATGGCTGTACACAGTAGTGTTAAGACCTGTACTAACTTATGAAGCCTTGGTGTGGTGGCCGAGAACGGAGTTAGCTACGCAGAAGGCGATGGTCGCAACCCTCTGGGTGAAGTCCAGGGCAATGGAAAGGTAACAACATAGAATCCTAGAATGAGCATTAGAGATTGTTCCGGAGGCAGCCACTGGGACTGACAAAACACCGAAATCCTACATAATGGATAGGAAATACGAGGTACACTCTCAAATAGGGCCACATTCCAATCAAAAGGTACTCAAAGGCTCCAAAAGGAGGGATGGCAGCCCAAACTGGGGCTCAGTGAAGCAGTTCCACTCAACACCACAACAATACTCCTAATGGCCAGGGCAGCAAAAGCGATTTGCACTAGCAGGCCGTGACATACAGGACGTCACTATAATTACAGACATTGCGGCCATATTATCAGCGCTCAGCAAACCTGTAAATAGATCTAAAAACATTGTCGTCATGCACTCTCTGGCTAAACTAGCATCCCATATGGAAATCACGACACAGGACACAAACCTGTGTCGATCATCAGCAGAAGCAATCAGGGGTGAACTGCAAAAACACACTCTGACGGTACACAACAAAACATGGGCAGAACGAAACTACTGCCGGCTGTCAAAACTAATGATAGCGCAGTCGAATGGTAAGGTAACAAGATACCTATTAAAACTAAACCGGTCCGACCTACGTGACATGGTGGTGACGTGATGGTAGGCATCATAACTGAAAACTGCAACCTAAACAAGCACCTTTTCACCAAAGGTGGCACCGATCGATAGGCCTCTATACAGAGTGTGCCTTCTAGAGGATAAGTCAGTGGAACACGTGCTACTCCACTGCTATGCAACAGAAGACATGAGACAAAAAGCAGAGATTCTGACGAGCTCCAGCTTCCCTTAACTGGACCAGTTTATGTGTCAGAATGCTGAAGCTGTTTGGCTCTACCTTAAGGAGCTGTCCTGGCTGGGCTGACTGACCGGCGGGAATTTATTTATTTATTGAAGTGCACAATATTCATGATTGCCGAGAATCAGTGCTGGCTCATCGCCCCCGCTACAAATTTAGAATCACCCCTATTTTTTTTATAGCAGTCCATTAAAAAGCATATTCCAGTATTACCATTGAAATAACAAGGTTGTATTCCATATGATTATTACCACTTTCTATAGAATTCATGACAGATTGTTCACTTCCTGTCACCTACAGACAGCCAAAAAGTCACCCATTATTGCTTCTGAACAATGATTCTTATTTTGTCAATTCAATTCAAAGCCGTTTTATCTGGCTTCCTTAAACGTGTCTCTGCACATTTTGATAAGTTTACAAATACTACTTTTGCAATTTATGATTTGGCTTGTTTTCGATAATATCATAATATATGATATTGCATAATATCTTTAGCAGATCTGTATGTTTTGTTTTGTGTAAGTGTAAACTGTCAAAATATTTTACATAACTAAGTACAAAGCAAGCTTTCATAACACTGCATAAAATAGAACATTTTATCAACACAGCTAACGAGATCGGCTAAATGTCAGGAAACAGCAGAGTCAAAATAAAAGGAATGTAACAAAATTAAAAGAATCAACTGCAGAGCTATTGAGTTTCATGATCGGAAATTTTATGTACATACTTTGTAATAACTTTCATGTCAAAAAAATCAGAGAATTCTAAATTGTCAGTAAATATGTACAACTAATAAAATACAAAGGTAATTTTTTGAAAGATATTCAGTTGTATATTAATTGAAATTACAATGCTTAGGGATACATTGAATTTTGTATTTTATAAGACGTTTTAAACACAGCAAAGCAACATGTTGTTAACCCCAAGTTGCATCTGTACACAAAATGTAAGTTATTTACCACCACTTCTAGAGAAAGCCGAATGAAAACAGCATAGCATGCGGTGCAGCTATGATAGCCACCTACTTAGAGAAAATTATTGGGGCATCCCTGACACTTTACACATTCCACACACTCTACCTGCTAATAGAACGTAGGTTTGTTATAGAACACGAATATTAGTGTTCATAAAATATATGACGAAAATAAATGTCTTTTGAGTCAGAACCGCCCACACAAACTTTGTATTCCATATGAAGCTTTTAAGAAATCGTAAAATCAAAGCATGAATGATGTATAGTTTCGAATATAATTTAAAAACTGGATGGTCCAGTTTACAGTTACAAAAACTGTACACAACACAGATCACAGAAACAAAACCGAAATCTACTCACGTCTGCGTTGGCGTCTTAGATCCTGATATCTCCAGCAAATTTGTAATTAAACATTGAATACAGCAGACGAACTGCTTTATGCAAAATTATTTTCCAATTCCTTACATTCTAATTTTAAAGGAAAAGCTAACTTTATTCACTTCTACCCAACTCAAGTAGCCACTGATTAGATATTTACGTGCAAAGTTACTGACGACGAGCGACCAAGAAGTCGAGATAACAGATGCGATGTCTGTATGTCTGACAATGACAAGTAAGTAAATACTTAAGTCTTAAGTTGTCTGTGTAACTTTTTTTTTCTGCTCACAGAGAAGAGAAAATGGCTTTTTTCGAGAGCGTGCGACTCTCAGAATACTTTATTCTGAGGTGCGACTCATGTTCAACTAAAGTAAGAAGGTGTAAGCGAACATTGATGTACCTAGTCTTTTTTTACCGTTATAGAGCTCGTATTCAACAACTACAAACTCCAAGTTCATGCAGAGGACGCCTGCGGGGCGGAGACGAAGGCAAGGATGAGGTGCAAACGCGTCTCTATAACGCACCCTACACACAAAAGGATTTCATTGCTTATGATTTATTTGGCAACCACTAATTATTTTGATTTATATTTTATATTGAGACTAAATGTATACTTACCTACTAATAATTATTAAACCATCGTGTCTGCGTTTTTATATTTAATCTGTATCCAGTCTAACTTATATAAATTCATGGGTAAGCAGATAGTGTTGGTATTATTTTTACATGAATAAAAGTTTTTAAATCATCGAAAAATACAAAAGTACTTACAGAGATATTAAAAATCAAAGTTTGAAGTAAAATTAATGTACTGCTAAACACCCGCCGAAATGAGCGCGTTGCCCACTTGACCGATTTGACGTCACACTTCACAACCGTGTGCGGACGCTCTACAGATTTTACGCTGTATTTCTTGTTTTTAGGATTTTAATTCAAGTTTAGGTAGGGAGGACTCTTTGAGAAATTATATTAATAAGTAAGCAATAATTATCTTTAGTTAAAATTTACAAATATGACTGAAACGGGTTTTAATACGGCCCAATCTGATACTTAATATTCTCAGAGTGGACCGCTTAATGATGGCAGTGGCAGAATATTTTTCTAATAATACCAAGTTCTACAGTGCGGAAATCAGGAGTGTCAAAGCAGAGATGTAAACAAACTTAATATAGTTTAGATATAGGTACCTACCTAATGTTTACGTTATCCACACGGTAGCCTAGTTGATACGTAAAGTTCTTTACACGAAAGAAGTCGGTATTTTCGTATTTACTTATTTATTGATAAATAGAAATAATCAACAAAATAACAAGAAAAAATTTAGTGAAAAGAACTTTACAGACAAGTTATTTGTTCCATTCGTCGATTTATTTATCAGCCTGGTTTGTCCACTGCTGGACACGCCTTTCCAAGATTTCACCACTCTTGGTGGTCCTCCTGGAAGAAATGCGCATACGCACACACTCTGGGTAGGCGGGTTGGTGAAACCCTCACGCACCAGTGACACCGCTGCCCGTCACCACTCTGTTTAGTTCGTAGTAGGTACTTATTTAAAAAATTTCTTAGAAGACTAATTCTAACACAAGCAAGAAATTTTATAAGTACCTACTTATGATACCTACTTAGAATACCCATATTTAATTTATGAAAAGTTTGCTGTAATAGTTTTCAAGGTTTACAAAATAATATTATTGTAATAGTTTTCAGCGATCAAACATCTACTCGTATTTGATTTGAATTAGTAACAAAAATAAGATATTGTGTGGAAGTTTAGCAGCTTCTTTTCAATACGAATAAAAATATTTATTTTAATAATAAAATTAATTAATTATCTTACCATTATTCACAAAAACAGTGGATTAAGAGCTTAGAGAATATAAACAAAGAAGATGTATCATTTGAAAATAATAAATATACCACAGATCCTATGAAAAGTGGTGTGACGGCACAATGCGACAAGGATCTTATGAACTTGGCCAAAAGTAAAACTAGCACGGCCTTCATACAAAACGTCACATTTTGACAGTTCGCCAAGGGCATGCAGCGGTGCAGCTATGAAACAAAGGATTACGATTAAGAGTCGTAAGGGACGAATGAAAAATTATCTCATTTCGTTACGAAAATGTTGTGCTTCTCCGTTATATAAATCTAATTTCAGTTACTAAGATCACCGTCTGCCTAGCTAGACCGGTTGCGTTTACCTGGAGGCGGTCAAGTAAATAGCCAAAAAGCAAGGGGTAAATACAATTACAAAGGAAATTCCGGTGTTACCTAGTTAACAGTTATTTATATTAGTAAACTTATGGTAATGTTGCCTGATCAGTATACAGGTTATAAGTGAACAGTACTAGGTATTGTTAATATAGAACTTGTAATAAATTTTCAATTTCATTGGTATTTCGAATGTTAAATTTCATCCTGAACAATAGTCCTACCGATTCGTATAATAAAATATCAAGGGTTTTTTTTTTAAATTTTTGTTGGTTCGATTCCCGGCTGAAACAAGCGAATTTCAGAATATCTTTGAATGCAGTTTTGTTCTTTTTTTAAATAAAGGAATGTTTTCTTTCAGTAAAATGAGCTAACTCAAGGATTTAAGGTAGTTCCTCTCCAGGGCCCTTCATTTTTTTCCAATCTGTATAGTGTATAGTTGCTTAAGCTGTTCCAGATCTATGTAAAGTTGCAGGAGGGCTATACTTTATTATTATTTACCTGATAATTTCAAGGCTAATTATTTTATATGTGGCTATACACTTACCAAATTTACAGCATTTGAAATGACAGACCGTTTACACGTTGCTTTCATGCCACCAAACGACGTCAAATTTCGTCTTTGGTGGAATCACTGGCAGTGATGCAAAAATTTCAAGTTACTTGAGCTCTCTTCTCTACATCTAATTTAATTAGTTACTAATTTACTGTAGACCATAACTGAAATACTTGATAGTAATGAATTAACATAAAATAAAATATTGAAAAAACACTATATTTGTACACATACTAATATTATAAATGCGAAAGAACTCGGTCTGACTGACTGTCTATTACCTTTTTGCCAGATGAACAAATTTCGGTCATCCTGAAGAAAGACCTTTTACCGCGAGAAATTACCTTATTTTCACGGGAAAATTTGACTTAATGTGGATCAAACACTGGCTAACTAAACGGGCGGAAAGCTAATAAAATCTAGTGTGTAAGTTCGTGGGCTGGGTAGGCACATGCAGGCAGTGCATATATATTTTCAGCCTAGGGCTGTCAGAACTCTTCATCAGGCCCTACCTAAGTCCTCCCGCTGCGTTAAGCGTGCGCCCGATGCGGGTGCCCACGCGGTGTGCTGTTTTATGCCTGTTTCATAGAGCAGCACTGCGCGAGGTGGCCCACCCGTCGCACGGTTCTTTACGAAAACAGCATGCCACACGGATACCCGCGCCGGACGCACGGTTAACTCAGCGGACGGTCTAATTTAGTCTTTGACTAGCGGACGCCTTGCAGCGTTGCCTGCGTAGATCCGAGTCTTCCTAATTCCGTGGGAATATCCCGAAATTTCTTCTTGTTTGATTTTTACATTCTATGGGGAATGTACGGTCCAAATTTTATGTTCCTAGGTCCAGCCTATTAGTTTGAGGTATTGATAGATCAGTCAGTCAGTCTGGCCCTCTAAAATGGCCACTTTTAATGAATCATATTATGAATCAGTTCTAATGCCGTCTCTTTTGCACGCGTGAAAAAACTCTGACTCTATCCTACTTTCAAATAATTTTATGATTCACCCAAGTCGGCCTTTTTAGATCCCCTGGTTATTCTTTTATAATATTGTACATAACATTTATAATTCTTCTATATATATATTATCACATTAGTTCCATTATGAAAGGTTACAGAATTGTTGGGTTGCTAATCATACCACAACTTTTGGCTGGAATGTCGGTGAAGAGAACCTTTAAGGTTTTCCCCTACAAAAAATCACTCAACGCACCTAAAGAAGTTTTCACTTCAAAAAACTGCTGACGTAGATTCGAACTCAGACACCTGGTAATCAAAACCTAGTGCTCTACCACTTCACCAACGATTCGATATCTGATGTGACTAATCAAAGAACATAACATAAGCAACTTAATTACGTGGCCTCCGGCATCTGTCCAAAGTGCCGGCTCCGGCACTCATCCCAAGTGCCGGATCCGGCACTCATCCCAATTGCCGGATCCGGCAGCTGAATTATTTCCTACGTTTTATAACGATAATTAAATGTACGATGGCAGCGTTATTGATATGGTGTTGCGGGGTCCATCGGTCAGCGGCCAGCGCCCTTAGCCGTCTCCGTCATTGTTGTGAGCCTCTGGTCTGAGTTGTGAGCAATATGCGGTGACTCACGGGCTCAAGTCTGAAGTTGTGGTTTTGAAGCGGGCAAGAAAACTTACACTGAGGTGCCCCCAATTCTGCTCAGTGGTATATATATAATTTACTCTATGGTGGTATACCTCTCAGCAGGGCTACCTCTTTTAAATACTTGGGCAACACTGATGACATGATGCAGGGCATTGGCAGTGAGATGTAATATGCTGGCTCGCAGGTTTGCACCCTGTACTAAACAAGAGAAAACAACTTTACTCAGGGCATATTATCACAACTTTTACACGTGCAGCTTCTGGGTTAACCATACAAAGAAATGCTTCAATGCCCTGCGTGTTCAGTATAATAATGCATTCAGGATACTGATGGGGCTGCCGCGTTACTGTAGTGCATCAGGCATGTTTGCTGAGGCTTGTACCCAGGATTTCTATGCCATAGTACGCAACAGAACTGCCTCGCTGATGCACAGGACGCACGGCAGCGGCAATGGTCTCCTGAATAATATTGCCAACAGGACTTATAGTCCAATCCTGCCTGAGACATTGGGTCTCCGTACATATGGACCGAGTCCCTAACTAGTTTATAATAATATAGGTTATTTATACTGTCACGGATAAAATGAGACGGATACAAGAATCACGTGCCAAGTACACGGACAACCGGGAGACGTCCCAAGGGCCATAGTAACTACAAGTGGGAATAGGTACTTACTGGAAGCTAATAGGTACAGGGCCACGGCAGCCAGCAAGGACTTCTCGGGGGGATTCGGCCTCTGAATGACTATAACTAGTTATCGTGACAATGCGGAAAGTCGTACCAATGAAATAGTATATTACGATACGAGAGCGATGAAACGTTTTCTGACCAGTGTGAGTTTGCGGCACGAGCCGAAGGCGAGTGCTGCAATCACACGAGTGGAGAAAAAGGTTCTCGCACGAGTTTCGTTTAATTTTTTATAGCACATGTGCGGAAAATGCCGACTTTACGCACGCGCAGCGTGCGTAAAGCGGTCATTTTACGCACAGTGTGCTATAAAGCTTATTAAAAGGACATGAAATATTTATTTACACAAAGGCCTAGCACCTAATGCCCTATTTCTAGATTCCAAGCTTATCTTACAGTTTGAAAGAAAGAAAGAAAAATGCTTTATTATCAAGGTAAAAGAAAACAAACACGACAAAAAACAATGATATTAAAGGATGTACATTGTAAAAACTATGTAACAGCAAAAAAAAATATATATAAGAAATAGAATAACGAGGGAGTGATAAGTCTGGTAAAAATTAAAAAAAGAGTAAATTTTGTTTAATTATTATTAGTTATTCTTCAACGTAGCACTTCATCCAGCGTTTCTCTAGCTTTTCGATCCCTTCCATAAAATACGACTTAGGCAACCCTTCGAAATAGGCATTGGTTTCGTGCATGATCTCTTCGTTGGACCCAAATCTTTTCCCACCAAGCCATTTTTTTTAATTCGAAAACAGAAAGTAGTCGCAAGGGGCTAAATCTGGCGAATACGGTGGGTGAGAAAGCAACTCATAGCGCAACTCATGAAGTTTGGCCATGACAATCACACAGGTGTGCACTCGTCCAAAGACTCGTACAAAACCAAAAGATTGCTTAAATGAATTAACACAGAAAATAAGGATGAGCGAAGTATTTACGAGTATGTATGTGTATGTACAAAAATATGGGAAAGCTTAACCAACCCGTCGGAAATATCTCTGCACCCGAAACCCCCCACCCGCAAAAAAGCTCTACCTACGTTTGCGGGCGAACCGAGGTGCAGAGATATTTCCGACGGGTTGTACTTAGATTAGGTAGTACCTCAAATATAGATTAGCGAATTATTTGGTTTTTGGGACATTTTAAAAGTCCAAATATTTTCTGCTTTATTAAAAGATTTTGCTTTAATTTGAGTTTGAATGTCTCAACTGAAATAAATTTGTCTCTAATAGGCGGAGGTAGATTGTTCCAAATTTTCGCACTTTTATACGTGAAACATCCTTGAAAACCAGATAATCTATGTTTTGGCATGCACAGTAAATTAAAATCATTGGATCTTGTATGTCTACAATGAGTGTCTTTTCTAAATTTCAATTTGTTGTAAAGATATGCTGGACAATTATTCCATACAAAGTTATGTGTGAGACCAGGGAAAAGATGGTAACGTTATCGCTGTCAAACGGGGTTAACGTTACTACAAAGTAACGTTATCCCAATTAACGTTAGTAAAGTGACTTCTTAACGTTATTAAATTATAACGTTAGTAATAAACTAACGATAATTTTACCGTTATTTATTCAACGTTATGACTCTTATGTGGCAGGTATGTTTCGTCTGTATTCTGCGCACGTTGAGTGAGCCAGTCTTCATTCCTCGGTTCTCGTTTCACTTTAGTAGGCATTTACGCGGAATATCAATAAGTACATATAATAAAAAAGTAGAACCCGCTGTGTCTGTACACTGGAGAAAAGTAATAAAAATAGAAAGGAGGTGACTAAATAACAGTATTATAACACAAATCAGTGATTTTTAGAATTCTTTTCTGTCTGTCTGTTTGTTTGTTCACGCACATCTCGGAAACTACTAAACCTTAATTCCTCATCGTACACTAAACCTGAATTTCTCGCCTCCGATACAAATGGGACTTTTGACCATTAATTTTTATAAGAGGGTTCTGTTGTAGCACACTATGGGTTTGGTGCCTAGTACCTAACGCTAAACATTTTGATTTAAGGGGATTCAGTACCAAGCAGTTTTTTTGGGCCCATATGAATATTCTGTCTAGATCGTCATTTACCTTTGTTACTGCTAAAGCGGTGTCAGCTTGTTTAAAAGAATAGTAAATTTGTGTATTGTCAGCATAAAGGTGGCAGTTGCAAAGGGTTGGCATGTATGTTGTATAAATGGTAAAAAGAATCGATCCCTGGGGTGTTCCTCTTAATAACTCAGATACGTCTGAAGTAACAGAATCCCCACTGTCTTTTCCTGTCGATACGTACTGTGATCGTCCTATTAGAAATGAATTAAACCATTTACAAGTATTGTCAGAGAAACCATAGAATTTAAGTTTTGCAACTAACAGCTCTATGTTAATGCAGTCAAATGCACGCGAAAAGTCCAGTAGTCCGAGCAAGGTTGAAAGTCCATTATCTGAGGCTAAAAGGATATCATCCGTGACGTATCAGTAGGGCTGTCTCGGTACCATGATCAGCACGAAAGCCAGATTGTATTTTAGGTATTATTTCTTCGTATGAGAAATACTTAATCAATTGTTTCTGTACTGATTTTTCGACCACTTTCCATTAAAGTGGCAAAACGCTAATTGGCCGTAAATCCTTAAAACTTGCAACGTTGCTTGACTTTGGTATGGGTTTAACGACTGCAAGTTTGTAGCTCCGCGGAAATTTTTGCATTTCGATTGATTTGTTGACGATCGCTGTAACAACCGGCAATGTAAAATGTAAAGTCATGTGTAGCATATACAAAGTGATGCCGTCATGTCCTTTTGCGTTTGTTTTAATGCTCTATATTATTTTTTTTATTTTATCCTGGGGAACCGAGGAGAGAGTAAAAAAGATTTTTGTAGCTTTACAAGTTTTATAATAATAAAGTAAGTTGTGGTTGGCATTAGCGTTTCCAGGTATATTTAAAAAATGCTCATTTATTTTTTGTGGATCGTTTATCTCTTATGGAATTTCGATATTTTTATGGGAATAAAATGAAGACGTTTCCTTAAAATGCTTCCACATTTTTCCGGGTTATCTTTATTTTGGTTTACATAAAATTTGTGGAAGAATCTTTGAAGGTTTTTTGCGTTATAGGAATCCGGCCTGAAAAGATCCGTGTTGAAGTCCGTTAACATAAATACATAATTACAGTAAACGCGTCGATAGCCACAACTATATATTATTATATATATAATTTTATAAAAATCATTATGATTTATTCAGAAAATAAAGATATTTGGGCACCGACAAGAACTAAGCTCTTAAATAAATGATGAATATTCGGAGATATACTTAATATTGATGCACTTGTTGCTTCGTGTAGGATGTATCACAATTCACATCACAATGGTATGACCTAGACTTGTTGCCTACTACCGACAACTGCAGTTCGCTTGAACTCAAATCCGGCGTTACTACTCATATTTCAACATGAAAAAAGTCCCATTGCCGCACAGCTTTCAATAATCAAACCCTTTTATTTTATGTTTTATTTTTGATTGCCAATCGATATTTGTACGAATGGTTACTGGCCGCCAAAAAAAGTTTTGGTATCCCAATAAGTTGCATACCCCTTTAGTAGATTTTAAGTTTGACGTTTATAAATTCGTGACTTTTTTTTTATGGAAATTCGTGACTTGAAGACGGCTCTTCGTTTTAATCACAACTTAGTGTACATTTAGATACGTCAAACTAAAACTAAAACCTTCAAAATCAGCGTTATTAAGTTGTTTGTAGTACTAACACCTATGGCCTAGTCCGAAATAAAAATATTTGATTTGGTTTGTTATTTCCAAATTTGGTCACGACACGGTCATGACAAATCCACGCATCAAAAGAGTCTTGCCTTGCCGCACTGTAAAGCGTCTCCCAAACTGTCGCAAGCAATACAAATACAAATGCTATTGTATATTATATTGTAATAATGGAATTGTCCGTCACCGCAGACCGTGTCAGTCTGAGAGGCGTTTAATGTCGACAAACATAAGTAGCGTTCCTCAACAAACAGCGTGAATATAAAACGTGCATTTTTGTACGCCACCATTCACAATATCGCTGCGCTGGGTTAGCATACGGCAAAATTAAGGTAGCGTTCCTAAACACCGTTGTAAAGGTAAAAATTAATTGTATCTGGTTTCTTTAAACGTTTCTCCGCACATTAGTTCCGCCAATATCTTGTTTTTAAGCGAAAAGACTGAATGGAAGCTTTACAGTTGAAATATGAAATTGTAGGTATTAATAAGCTGACTGTAAAAATAATATACTTTTACTTTATTTAACTTAGGTTACGAGAAATCTTGGTAAAAATGTACATTAAGGACCATTGATTTTAGGAGGGGTGGGGTGGGGAGTGGATGGGGGAGGGGGGTTACCCTTTGGTACACCCCCCCCCCTGCGCAGACTCGTGGTTTCCAAGATATTCGTGATTGAAGTTGAAAAAAATAGATATCCGGAACCATCGTCAAGGGATAGGGGGAGGGTGGGAAGAAGGGGGAGAAGTAGGAAAGTCCCCCCCATGTTTTTCCCTGTCTAGGAAATGTATAGTTTTTGATTTATGTATTTTTTGTAAAATCATAACCTCACTTTTCGGACTAAAATCGATTAATGACCTGTTACTTCTGCAACTGCTTCGGCACTACGGTAAGTGCAGCCCCTCCGCCCTTGCGTAACTTACTGCGGGCGGGGGCTGCCCTACCTCCGCGCCTCCGGCTTTTTATATACACTCTAGGGGTAGTAGCCACAAGACTGGGTGGAGTCGGGGTGCTCTGATTCGGTTTTGAAACAGATTCAACCTATTTTTTATCCATGAAGTTGAAGTGCGCTGGCTAGGTAATTAGCGAACCTCAACTTCATGGATACCATTTAAACCCAACTTATTTCAGTTTTTATAGTAATTTAAAACTATTTATAATAAAAACACATCACATGTGACTGTTTAGGTTCAACTTTTGCATTACGAAACGCAACTGAAATGGCTTAAAGGACTTAGCATCAAGTCGAATAACATTATAAAAAAACAAAAGTGAATGTTTTGACTTAAAATTGTGATAAAATATTCAATCTTTAGTAATTTATTTCACAAAAACCAAGAGTTTGCGCAACTTGAAACTTTACTGAAAGATGTCTTAAATCATCTACTTTCTGCCAAAAAATTACGAAAGCCCAAATCAACGGTCCTTAATGTACATTTTAGCCGAAATCTTTAAAAAAAAACACAAAAATATGTATGAAATCAAATGACACGTGACGTATACATTTCCTCTCACTCATTTGATGTGCATTTTCTTTATATCAAGCTTTCTACTGCTTTGTATATATTCCTGGATTGAGGACCACCCGAGTGAAAACTAACTGCTTGAAGCAGTGATCTTATAGGCCCGAAGTCTATAAATAAACCTTGTCAGAAATGTAAAATTCACTATACCAATATAACTTTACATTTACCCGGGCGTTTAGGAACGCAACCAACCAACGCAACTTTTTGTTTAAAGAATGACGGATTTTGAAGGTAGGATGAAAAATAGTGCCCGTTTATTTAAATGTTTTGAGTTTGAATTTATTGACATTAGTCTGCCTTACATTTTCCTTTGTTCGCAAAGCATTCAGTCATTTAATCTATAAATCTTTTAAAATGGCATCGCAGGATATTATTTTGGATCCCTGTTTAAAAAAGCAGCTTAAAGGTCATAAAAGCGGCATAACATCCATCGACTACAACAGTGATTGCAGACAAATAGTGACTGGTTCGGTCGATAAGACCATAATGGTGAGTACATTTTTTGTCCTGGTTTCTGTTTTGTCATCTCTTCAATCAATATGTACTTTATATTCAAAAAATCTGCCTATTGGCCCTATTGGGGCATTCACACAATAAATTAAATATAATAAGTTGAATATATGTGGTATTTAGGTAGGAAACGGCTGGAAATTCCTTTTATTTTAATTAAGGAGCAAACTGTATTCTGTGTTGGGGTGTAGATATAAGGGGGCACTATGGGAAATAAGACATACACTCGTAGCACAGTGTTTAATCGCGCGCGACGCCACTTAGTTGAATCACAAGTGCGAGGAGAGTGACACGATGTTTTTGCGATTAAACAGTATGTCACGCTCCTCGCACCTGTGATTCAATTAAGTGGCATCGCATTGATTTTCAGAATTCTTTATTAAGGTAATATTTTTTTTTATATTGTTAACTTAATAATAACAAAATTGGTTAACAGTATACAAAATAGCAGTTGAATGTTTTTACCAGATTATAACACCTATGAAAAACTTGATAACTAGTTAGCTTGAGCTATTTAAAACGGGTGGTGCCTTGGGTTTCCAATTCTTTTGCTCTCTAGAAAATCAAAACTCCATACATTAATTCTTCCAGTTTCCAAGAAATATTTTATTTATGAAATTGATTTCCTTTTAGTTTCCAAAAAATTTGTTGGTACAGTCGACAGCGGGAGCAAGTGATTATTAATTTATTTAATGTATTACTTATCTAATGTGTTCCTTTTTAATTAATGTAATTTAAAAAAGATAATTGGTAATAAACTACTCACAAACTTTTTTACCTGGACCATAAACAGGCGGCAGCCCCTTTGTTTTAATTTTGTCCCTTTTACAAGGGATAGAGACCGCCTTCTTATTTCTCGGAAACGGGTTGGCAAACTTAACAATAGCTTTACAACGAAAGCCACCTGGAAAATCAACTTGCAATTTCTGTTAACTAAACGGTTCATAACAATAAGTAAGTAGGTCATAGTAGAAAAAAGATTTATTTATGCTATTATAACTTGCTTCTGATGCTGACTGTACCCCATCTTGGTTTTGGGAACAAGAGTAACTGAATTTGTTTATTAAATAAAAATTTGGAAACTCGCGGAATTGCGAAAGGTCGTTTTTTGGAAACCCAAGGCACCACCCTTTAAAACATGAGCATAGTAAAATATACAGTTCTGAATTAGATATTGTTAAGTGGCGTGCATAGAACTTTTTGCTGGAAAAGCAAACAATTGTTCAAGAACAACAATAAAAAAAATATGAAAAAATTTAAATATCGCTTTGAAAAAAAAAATTTTGTATGACGCCAGGGTAGACAATGACATAGACAATGTCTACCCTAGAGTGAAAATTTCCTATACAAACTTTTTTTGGAATTTTTAAAAAGGAATTTTTAAAATAATTAATTACCTAACTATGTTTGTAATAAGCATTCAGTTTCTTTTTAGGGTTCCGTAGTACCTAAAAGGTACAAAAGGAACCTTACGGTGAGACTCCGTTGTCCGTCCGTCCGTATGTCACAGCCTCATAACTTTAGCACCGTTAAAGATAAAGACATGAAATTTGGCACAAAAATAGCACTAATTTGCCCACATAGCACGGTGTAAAAAAAATATGAAAAATTTGAAATTGATCAAAATATTTCCAAAACAAAAGTGAGAAAAATAATAAATATTAGCCTAAAAATACAATATGGGTATCAAATTGTAGGTATTAAAAAGTTTATTCAAAAATATATACTTTTAATATATTTACTGACACTGGTTTCGAGAAATCTTTAAAAAACCCCAAAAATATGTTTGTCCCCCCCTTATTTCCGAAACTGGTAAACCGAAAAATATGAAAAAAATGTCAATTGTAGATCATAACTGGCCAATTACAGGAAAACTATAGCGATAAAAAAAAATCAGCACTAATGAGAAATATAAAAAAGAAGTAAAATATATAAAAAAAATATTTATAAAAATACAATATGGGTACCAAATTGTAGGCATTAAAAAGCTGATTGTAAAAATATATAGTTTGGCTATATTTAATTGCATCTATTTCGACAAATTCTTGAAAAACCATGCAAAATTGTATGTCCCCCCTTATCTCCAATACTGGTGGACCAAAAAATATGAAAAAAATCATGGTAATATGTGTTTACGTAAAGATTACAGGAAAAATAAAGCGGTCGAGAAATTCACGAAAAAAAAATACAAAATTAAATTTATCATCTACAATACGGAACCCTAGGTACGCGAGTCTGACTCGCACTTGGCCGGTTTTTACTTTAATGACGTCAGTCATGCATGACTCATGAGGATATTATGAGAAAGTTGACATATGTTTGCAAAAATTTCTTTAGCCATTTCATACAGGGAGGAGCCCAAAAGTTGGTGTGTTGGAAAATGTATTTTTGGTTTTTAGAACACTTGTGACTTAAATGTAGTGTTTTTGTTTATATTTTCACAATCATGTCCTAAAGCCTTTTCATTTGATACCCCACACGATAGGCTTCAGAAAATATGTCCAACCAAAAAAATTATGACATCATAAAAACCAAACAGCGCAATTTGATATTATTAAAACTCGCATGAGCTGACATACTAAATTATTATTACATACGGCTTGAACACTCACGTGTGATTGTTGTTGTATGTAATAATAAATGAAGCGCAATTTGAAGTTAAAACACCCTGTAGTACAGCCTCAGATACTTTTTGGTTAAGAATATTTTATCTTAAAATTCTCAAATGTGAGTTTAGGTTAAGCCTTGACTAAGTAAAAACATATTAATTTAGTATATACCTATAAATGTGGACAAATGTTTTTACAAATTCCACTCATGTGTATGGATTTAAAAGCGGTTTAGGCGGGAATTGCGAAAAACCCGCCTTTTTCTAATTAACCGAAACAGAACACTTATATTCAAAATTTAGTCAATAGTTCCTCAACAAAACCTTATTACCTATGTTTTGTGAAAACTGTCATCGCAAAGTTTCCATTGGTTTCTGTAAATTAAAATTGTAAAGTTTTAAATTTTAACGCCTCGGTCCAACTGAGGATCGTACAGGTAACCACATCAAAACTCGTTCAGTAGTTTTTGCGTGATGCATGGAATACCGATAAAAGATTTTTTTTTGTGTCAATTCTACGCCACTGTTTTTTTTTTTGGAATATCGTCAATGCACAGACACAGCTCTTTTACAATTTTTTTAATATACTTAGTTTTACAATTTTACAGTTATTAAAATACCTACCTAGCCCGTTTCACAAAAGAAGGTATCACCACCTGTTATGCAATTGCTGCAACTAATTTCGCATTAAAACTATTTATTTACAAAAATAGACGACGCTATTTATACGAAATAATTAAATATTGATTTATGTATACGAACTTATAATGAATAGTGCCTGTTGAGTTTGTTATGAACTTGTATTTATTTTAATCTTGATAAAAACACTTGTACTGTTTTACAATATCACTTTATATTACTCCAACGGGTTTCGCCTTACGGCATTATCTAGAAACACTAGCTGTTAAATATAATAAACAATAAAATTGTATTGTGAAACTTGGTGAAACATCATCAGTGAAACAATACAATTTTATTATTTATTATATTTAACAGCTAGTGTTCCTTGATAATGCCGTAAGGCCAAACCGGTTGGAGTAATATAAAGTGATATTGTGAAACAGTACAAGTGTTTTTATCAAGATTATGTTATGCAAATATGCAAATGCATAAAATGCGATGTCCACTCATGACTCATGTGAGTGATAAGAATGCACAAATGGTATGGAAGTAATTTGCGATACTACAAAACCGGTCAAGTGCTGGTCCCCCAGTTTTGGAGATAAAAGGCGCAATAATTTTTCTGTGGTCTTTCGAGGATTTCTCGAAATAGATGCAAGTAAATATATATTTTTACAATCAGATCTTTAATACGTACCTACAATTTGATGTACTTGCTGTATTTTTTATAAAATATATTTTTCATTTATTTAACTTTTTTATATTTCTCATTTGTGCTCAAGTTTTTTTAAACTCACTATAGTTTTCTTATAATAATCGATGTTCTTTTTCATATTTTTCGGTCCACCAGCTTCGGACATACATTTTTTGTGGTTTTTCAAAGATTTCTCGAAACCAGTGCCAATAAATATAGTTAATGTAGGTATATATTTTTACAATCAGCTCTTTAATATCTACAATGATACCCATGTTGTATTTCTAAGATGTTTTTTTTCTTTCTATCTTTTGTATTGGAAATATTTGGAACAATTTCAAACGTCTAAAATTTTTTTTACGCCGTGTTATGTGGGAAAATTAATGCAATTTTCGTGCTAAATTGCAAGTCTTTATCTTTACAAGTGCTAAAGTTATGAGTCTGTGACATACGGACAGACGGACAACGGAGTCTCACCATAAAGGTTCCTTTTGTACCTTTTAGGTATGTACTACAGAACCATAAAAATAAAAGATAATTCGATTATTATGATAAGAGACTTTGTTTGAAAAATATGTTAGCTTATTATAATATTATGATAATCGTTCTTAATTTAAGGGGGTATATCGTCACAATCTACACTTTTTGAAGTTATTTATCAGCTGTTCAAACCAAGTCCTTAGTTAAATAAATAAGTATAACGATTTTGGAACCTTTTTCTAGATTCTGGACTATTAGAAACGCGATTGGAGGAATTTCACTCGATAGAAATAATTAATGAAATGTGGTCTAAATTTACACTTTTCTTGATATTCTGACAAATCGGGATAGCATACACACTTCAAAAATATTTATTTAGATGGCTTTTAACAATACCTAAATTACTGGTCATTGAAATTTTCGTAGCTATTTTAGTTAATTTTGTATTAATTTAAAACCAACTTTTTGTCAATTTTCCCCGATTACGTCCTTCTCGCACTGCGAATCTTTCCGCTTGGAGTAACGGGGACCTTTGCACGGACTGTGTATTTGAAAAAGCGATAGAAATTGTTTGTTCCCCCCTTATCACTGAAACAGGTAGATGATAAACTGATATATGATAATATTATATATCTGTTTATTATATATAATATCATATATTGTAATATTATATACATATATGATAATATTTTAGATTATATAGTATTACGTGAAAATTTCAGGAAAACTATACCTGTTAAATTAACTCAAAGACAAATTTGAGTGACCACGCGAATTTGAAAACTTATTCTTAAAGAAATGTTTAATACAGTAAGTACTACGCGTACAATTAGACAAATGGGCCAATCAGTAATCACCTCATCAACACGTAATAAAGTCTTCACCATAATATTGCACCGATTTACAGGAATCTTTGAATAACTACAAAAAAATGTGTGTGTGTGTGTATGTGTGTGTCATAGTCATCCATCATAAACAGTTAAGGGCAACATTTTGAAAAAAAAAACTGACGTTATAAGGAACTCTAGGTAGGTACGCGAGTCTGACTCGCACTTCACCGTTCTTTTTAGGGTTCCGTACCCAAAAGGTAAAATGGGGTCCTATTAGTGTCACTCCGCTGTCCGTCTGTCCGTCCATCCGTATGGCACGGGTCTCTCTCTAGCTCTTAGACCCAATGAGATCGAGACATATATATTCCATCCCATCCATCCATCAGCCTAGTTCGTCCACTGCTGGATATAAGCCTTTCCAGGACTTTGCCACACCCGGCGGTCGTCTTGGAAGAATTGCCCATACTCATACACACTGGGCAGGCGGGTTGGTGAGCGCGGTGCCGGAACCCTCGCACCAGTGACGCCGTTGCCCGTCACCAGTCTGTTCCATATAAGGCCCGGCTACTAGGGATGGATATACCGTCATCCATCGGTCCCAGGCATGGTAGGCCTCCTGGTTTTTTTCCTGTGAGCTGTCATCTTACTCTCCCCCGAATTACTTCGAGGGGGCCTCCAAGTAAGATGGTGGTACCTCCACAGTCGAACCCGGCATCAGCTCTACCACCTGTGATATACATATATATTAAATATGAAAATATAATTTTGACCCTAAACTGAATATTGAATTCAAAATGTAATTAAATTGTTTTTATTTTTCAAATTTTGCAAACCACCTTACATCTGAAGATCATAAATTTGACCCTAAAATTACTTTAAATTTAAACCTTTCCACTTCTGCAACAAAGAAAAGCAAATGGATGCTCTAGAGGCACTTGAAATAAATAAATTGACCCACCAATGAACAAAAAACCTTTTATCTACTCCCATACTGCAATAAGGCAATTCCAACATCAAAAGCAGTTTTATAAGTACCTAGATTGTTTTATCTAATATATATCTGATTTATAACACCGCGATTACGTGCTGCCAGTGGACCAATCTATTATAAAACCACTAGAGACCTTGAAGCTAGATAAATGGAGAATAAGAGCAAGTGCTGCGAAATCCACACAAGTCACATTTACACTGAATAAGTAGCACTGTCCGGAAGTAAAACTTGTGAATGACATCTTACCGCACAAGGAAAGTGTTCGATACTTGGGTGTGCATCTCTATAGAAAACAAAACTGGAAGTTGCACATAGAACAAAAACGAAGTGAAATGCGCATACGTTTAATGTCGCTGGATTTTCTGCTCAATCGTGAATCAAGACTGTTACTTGAAAATAAACTTACTTTATACAGAACTGTCATAAAACCAATTTGGACATATGGTATCCAACTATGGGGTACTGAAAATGATCACAAAGGCACCATGGTTCACCAAAACCAGTGAAGTCTACGAATACCTGAACATGCCCATCGTAAAGGAAGAAATAGTGAAGGCTGGTAAAAACTACAGCAATAGGCTCAGCTGCCATGTAAACAAACTGGCGGTGGCTCTTAATACAGATAACTCCCCCAGGCTCCTAAAAAGACACACAGTATTAGGTGTAACAGATCGACTCAGCTAAATATATATACAGGTTGGAAAAATTTAAGGGCCCTACCTTAAACTACCTTTAATCCTTTAGTTAGCTCATTTTACTGAAAGGAAACATTCCTTTATTTCTTAAAAGAAACAAAACTGCATTCAAAGATCTTCTGAAATTCGCTTGTCTCACCCGGGAATCGAACCACCAAAAATTAAAAAAATAAACCCTCGCTATTTCATTATACGAATCGGTAGGATTATTGTTCAGGATAAAATGTGTCTAATAAACATTTGGTCTTATACTCATCTGTTGTACGAGATACCCATGAAATTGAATATTTATTACAATTTCTTTATTAACAATACCTAGTATTGTACCTAGGCCAAAGTAGTTTTGGGTGGTCATAAAAAAACAACCAAACCTACCGGCTCTCTTTGCACTGAAGGACTTCCGAAAAACTAGTTTGGCCTAGGCCTACGCCCTACGTCACTCAAAATGATGTGCTTATAGAATTCGCACTGATCGCAGACAGAGAAAACATAAAAAAACCGGCCAAGTGAGAGTCAGACTCGCGTACCTAGGGTTCCGTATTGTGGATGATAAATTTAATTTTGTCATTTTTTTTCGTGAATTTCTCAACCGCTTTATCTTTACGTAAATACCATAAATACCATGATTTTTTTCATATTTTTTGGTCCACCAGTTTTGGAGATAAGGAGGTTTTTTAAAGATTTCTCGAAACCAGTTCCAGTAAGTATAGTAAAAGTATATATTTTTACAATCAGCTTTTTAATACCTACAATTTGATACCCATATTGTATTTTTATAAAATATATTTTTTATTTATTTTACTTCTTTTTTATATTTCTCATTAGCGCTGATTTTTTTTTTATTGCTATAGTTTTCCTGTAATTGGCCAGTTATGATCTATAATTAACATTTTTTCATATTTTTCGGTTTACCAGTTTCGGAGATAAGGGGGGGGGGGGGGGGGAGGGACATACATAATTTTGGGGTTTTTTAAAGATTTCTCGATACCAGTGTCAGTAAATATATTAAAAGTATATATTTTTACAATCAGCTTTTTAACCTACAATTTGATACCCATATTGTATTTTTATAAAATATTTTACTTCTTTTTTTATATTTCTCATTAGTGCTGAATTTTTATTTATTTATATGAATTTATATTATATTAGTTATTTTTTTTCCAACCGACTTGTGCGCCGTTGCTACTACTTTATTAAATTAGTATTTTATAATTATTTATTTATTAACCTTTCTTGTCACTGTAATGTTTCATCATCATATCGGTAGGATCCTCATTTATACTTTTTAATTTTTTCGGCCATTTTATGTTCTACTTATCTCAACTCACTTTCATTCAAAGGTAGTTAGAAATTTTTTTATACCAAATTAGTTCGCATTCGCAAGTTCGTATAAAATTTTATTGTTATAGTTACCAGTGTGACCATCTCATAAATGCTGAATCTGCCACAGAGTGGGCAAAAAATCTGCCAAAACCTGCCACACTTGGCGCCAAAATTGCCAGAAATATGCCTTCATGGAAAAGGAAAAAAATACACACGAATTCAATGGAATTATTGAAAAATTTTCTTATAAATTGTACCTATAAGTAACATTTACTCAACGTGTCAACATTTGCCTCCAAATTTTCGTCTTCTTTTTCCGTGTAGTACAAAGATTTTGAAGAAATCTTTTTGATCTTGTTTTAAGTTGGTTTAAAGAAGACACAGTCTCTGTGTTCCTTAATCCCCTCTTTTGTTTTAATTAAAGCTGAAACATGTTGGTTTAGGAACCTATTCCTTATTTTTGTTTTATTTAAATTCACTTGAGAGAATATTATCTCGCACGAAGCGTTGGACATGGACAATCAAAATAAAGCTTTGGTGAAATTTGTGATATTTGGGTATTTTGTAGCCCCATTCGCTTCCTTGATTTTTCCTATCGCTCCCCAAAATTTGTCTACACTCAAAATTGTGCTGGTGGTGCTACTTCCACCTGATTCTAATAAGTCTTACCACATTATACTTACACTCTTACTACTTACATTATACTTACGTCTTACACTCTTATCAAATTTAATTTGTCGAAGTTCGTCATCAACTTTTTGAATGTTGTTTTAGTCTACTATGTTGGGAAAATTCTTTGCAACGTTTAAAGTAGACGCAAAATCGTTGTAAATCAAATTAGGTAATGTGAATTTTCTTGGAATCTTTTAAATCTGCCAAAATCTGCCTCATTTGTAAATCGTCAGCATGATCTGCTACAGACAAAATTTAAGAGCGAAATCTGCCAAAACGGCAGAAATCTGCCACAAATGGTCACACTGATAGTTACAGGTTAGGTTTTTTTTTTTTTTTTTCTGTTCTGTCAACGTCAACAAAATTTTTCTTTTTCTTTTATGGCTGCGTTCATGTGCTCATTCTATAAGTCCTGATGTCGGCTTACGTTGTGTAATATAAATTTTTGAGCGCCAGTCTACATTTATAAATTCTGTCTGTGTACAAACCATGCAACTTTGTACTTATTCAAAACATTGTTCTTTCATATTTTCCGAAAATTATTATTTTATATATATTTTTTTTTTCAACTTGTGAGTTTCAAATAGTTTATTTATTTTTATTGTAAATGTCAAAATGTTTTTTTATGCGTGAAACCGGGTTGATGTTGTATATTTTAACCAAAATGTCGTCCTTTTCCTACTTTGCCTCTGATTTGATAGTGGGATCAGGAATTTTATTATTTTTTGTTTTATTGAGTTTTGTTTAGAGAATAGTCATTTTTGTAGTTATTTATTATATATTATCTTATTAAGTTTATTTATAATATTATGGACTTACCTATTGACCTAAATGATAGTTTCTTTTCCTGTTCTTCAGCTGATGAGTACGCCAGTGCGGAGAGTGATGATTCACAATCTCAACCTAACGTTAGCTTGCACGACCGTTTGAGCAGGGTGTTTAATGGTCTTCACAACAATTTTAATGTTGTTCATATCAATGCTCAAAGCATCTCTGCTCATTACCCCGACCTTCTTGCTTCTTTTAGCAATCAGCGCATTGATGTTATACTTGTTTCGGAATCGTATCTTAAACCTACGATACCGTCTACAATGGTGAGTTTGCCCGGGTTCCGTCTTATCAGGAATGATAGAATTGGCGCCGGTTGTGGTGGTGTTGCAATTTATCTTCGAGCCGACATTCCTTGCAAAATCATAAATCAGTCCCATAGTCAATATTCGGGTTTTGCAGAACATCTTTTTATTGAAATCTATCTCCACCACTCAAAACTACTTCTCGGTGTTTACTACCCTCCCGACCGCACTGTCGACTACTTTGAATCTTTCGAGTCCCTTCTCTATGATTTATGTCCCCAATATGATGATACATTAATTTTGAGTGATTTTAACACTGATCTCCTTAAAAATGATTCTCGTTCTTCTAAATTAACTTCGATCGTCTCTAGTTTTAATTTGCAAATTCTTCCCCTGTCTGCAACTCACCATGCTCCCCATTGCACCCCTTCTCTTCTAGATCTTATGATTGTATCTAAACCTTCTAAAGTTTCCACCCACGGCCAACTAAATGCCCCTTTCTCTTACCATGATCTGATATTCTTGTCATACCAAGTTCGTCCTCCCAAACATAAACCCAAATATCTTTCTCTTCGCAGTTTTAAGGGCATGAATCTGGAAGAGCTTAGGGCAGACGCCACTGCTGTCGACTGGACACCTGTCTTAGCCAGTCTCACAATCGACGAAAAGGTTATTAACTTTAATAGGATACTACTGAGCCTTTTTGACAAACATGCTCCTATTAAAAAGATCAAAGTAAGACATCTCCCAGTACCTTGGCTAACGCAGGATATACGTGACTTTATGGGTAAGCGTGATAAAGCTAAGCAGAAGTACAAGAAAGCCCCCTCTGAGGAAAATTTCGAATCATTTAAAAGACTGCGTAATCGCTGCACTAGAATGTGTAGGGATGCGAAGAGACGCCACATCCACCAGTCCATTGATAAATTCAACCCAGCTCAGGTCTGGAAATTTTTAAAAACGCTTGGGATCGGAAAATCTCCTGAATCGACAACTTACAACATTGACTTCAATGCACTTAATAAGCACTTCTCCTCTACTCCTGTCACATTAGAAGACAACATTAAATATATCACGCTTCGTAACATAGCCGACAAGCCTAAACCCAACTGCGTTTCCTTCTCATTTGAATCTGTATCTTTGAGTGACGTGAAGAAAGCTATCCTTTCCATTTCCTCTAAAGCTGTAGGCGATGACCAGGTCTGTTCACAAATGCTCCTCTCAATTCTCGATGAACTTGTTCCTACCATCGCTCACATCTTGAATCACTCCCTCGTAACTTGCTCTTTTCCTACGGCATGGAAACGTGCACATGTCATCCCTTTACCTAAGAAATCCAATCCTAGTTCCTTCTCAGAATATCGTCCCATTTCCATTCTACCCATCCTCTCTAAGGTACTTGAATCTCTAGTACATTTACAATTATCGTCCTTCTTATCCCGGAACAACCTACTTAATCCCTTCCAGTCCGGATTCCGTCCTGGGCACAGTACTGTTACTGCACTGCTGAAGGTCACTGATGATATACGATTTGCAATCGATAACAAACAAGTTACGGTGCTAACTTTGCTTGACTTCAGTAGTGCTTTTAACTGTGTTGATTTTGATATTCTCCTGGAGATCCTTCGCTCTCTTAACGTATCTCCTCTAGTAACAGAATGGTTTGATTCATATTTACGGTGTCGCCAGCAGTGCATTCGTTCTGATGAAGTATCATCTGAATGGTGTGAGCTTACTGCTGGTGTTCCGCAAGGTGGCGTCCTTTCACCTCTCCTGTTTTCAATTTTTATTAACTCTATCACCGAATCATTATCTTCTCGCTACCATCTCTATGCAGACGATTTGCAGCTCTATCGCCATTTTCTTGTTGAGGATGTGGAATCTGCCATTCAGGAAATGAATGACGACCTAGATAATATACATCTCTGGGCTAAATCTCATGGTCTCCTCGTAAATCCCAGTAAGTCACAAGCAATGCTGTTAGGCAGTAAGTATTGGCTGAATATTCTCGGCAACGTTCCTTCAGTAATGTTTAACGGGTCACCAATCGCCTTTTCTGACAAAGCCAAAAACTTAGGGGTAATACTCGACAGTAATTTGGCTTGGGTGCCACATGTTAATGAGACTAGCAGGAGAGTACATGGCGCATTTCACTCCCTAAAGCAACTCCAGAATTTTCTGCCCTTTAAAACAAAAATCCTACTTGCCCAGACCCTTCTTCTTCCCATCATTGATTATGGTGATGTTTGTCTCATCGATGCCACTGAGGTGTTATTAAATAAACTTGAACGTCTTCAGAATTTAGCTATCCGCTTCATCTATGGTCTTCGCAAATTTGATCGCGTTTCTCACTTTCGTAAGGAATTAAAGTGGTTACCTATTCGTCATCGCCGTAATGTGCGTATTTTGTCCCTTCTATTTAATATCATTAGGAATCCACTTTCTCCGCCTTATCTTCGCGAACGTTTTGAGTTCTTAATCTCTAGAGATAGACCCTTGCGTTCTGGGACTTCCTCCCTCCTTAAAACTCCTGCACATAATACTTGTGCTTATGGCAACTATCAGACTGTGGAATGCTCTTCCACATAGCATTCGAGACTTGCGTACTATAATTTCCTTTAAGAAAAAGCTGAAAGAACATTACCTCTCGCTGTCTTAATAGGTAAATATAATATTATATATATTAATATTTATGTATTCTATAATAATATATATATATATATATTGTATTTGTATTTTATAGTGTGTATTTATAGTAAGTATTTGAATACTATATTATTGCTATTTTTATGTTATATATATTTATATTGTTAATTTGCATCAATCTCCTTGTGCACTTGTATGATTACTCGTTTAAATTATTATTTTTGTTTGTTTGTTATTTCCTGTTGGTTTTGCTGGAAGAAATCTCTTCTTAGAGATAAGCACGCCAATGTGCACATTGTTTAAATGTAATATATTCCTGTTTCTGTTTATGTGTGTGTACAATAAAGAAAGAATAAAGAATGGAAAATGTTCACAACCTGTCCATTTACACCAGTTATTTATTTACAGTTATGGTGTCTTAGCGGGAACGAAAGAATAAAGAGGTTCATAGGGCACACCGATGCTGTAATGGATGTCGCTTTCTCCCCTAGGCGGCAGTTCTTTGCGTCAGCATCCCTTGACCGGACGGTCAGGTTATGGGTGCCACAGGGACCCACTGGCTGTATGAGAGGTCACTTACAAGCAGTAATATCTGTGGACTTCGATACCGATGGCTCTAAGGTAAAGGACATTTTTAGCTTAACCCTTAAATGCATCTTGAGTCGAAAACGGCGCAAAGGAATTTTTATTTATTATTTACATGATTTTATGTTAAAAATTATAAGTATATGATTGTATCAGCTAAAAATATGTTTGGCAACAACTTGATTTTTTTAAGTTAAAAATTGATTTATTTATTTTCCTTTGTTATTTTATTGTATTTTCTCGCATTTTGGCGGGAAAATTGTCAAAGAGAGCTTTTGGAAAAAAAATCTAATAAATATTCTGTCTGCATATATTTTTGTAGTTTTTTGATATTAAAGTCACAAAGAGGTCAGCTTTACAAGTACCAAATTAAAAAAAAACTAAAATTTATTTTTCATAGCAAATTAAATTTGTTTTTTTTTTGTTTTTACTTGTAAAAACCCCCTTTCAATCAAGAAATATTTTTTTATTATTTTTTTCATATGTTTTTGGTATTTTTCTATCACTGTTTTCAATTTCATACAAAAATAAAATCTCATGCATTTAAGGGTTAAATTAAAACTATTTTCTATTTATATGAAATATAGGGATAGAAATAATAAAGATATTGTGTGCAGATTTTAACAGCCTCCTCAGATAAAACTATAAAGCTGTGGGATTCTGAGCAACAAACGTTGCTATCATCATTTGGAGGCCATACAAGCAGAGTCAGATGCGCACGTTTCTCTAAAGATGGAGCAATTATTGCATCATGTTCAGATGACAGGGCCACCAAACTTTGGGACCCTGCTAATGGTCAATGTTTTCATACATTTAAGCACAAGGCAGGATATGGAATTTGCCTGGATTGGTATTCGACAGGCGCGTACCTAGCGGTTGGATTGTCTAATGGCGTTTTGATGATCTATGACACTACGATGTTGGAGCTTATTCAATACTATAGGTAATATTTTTATAAATCCTTTGTTTTCTTCACAATTTTATAAAATTAATTGCGTTTTATTATATTGCAGCGTTTCCAACGATTATATAACAAGCCTGGCATTCCACCCTTTCAGCATGCAAATCATATGCTCCAGTAAACATGGACCAATAAAGGTACGTGTCTTCTAAAATAAATTCTACTACACAATAGAATAACACATTAGATTATAATTTTTATAATCAACTCACAAAGCCCTTTAATTTAATACAACACACGATAGGCTTCAGAAAAATAAATCCATACAAAAATGATGACGTCATACTCGGTCACACTGAGACAAAACATCCGGTAGTACAGGAATCTGTAGCTCATTGCTAGAGAAGAAGCGCGGGTAATAATGGTTACATTCGGGCCCGTACCTTCGCCCGCCTTTTGGGCACAGTAAAAAAATATACTGCGCTTTGGGCGAGCAAAGGCGACATAGGCGACCCGTGACATACTGAGGAATGGACGGACAGACACTATAGATAGGGCTCCGTTTAGCCCTTTGGGCACAGAACCCTTAAAAGTGCACTGTATAATTATAATTACTTACCTTTGGTAGTTTTTACCGTTACCGTTTTATTAGTAGTTCCCATTTTTTTTTGACAGAACCCTAAAAAATATAGCATATAAATATGTAATAAATAAATATTAATATTTGCCTTTTTAAGGCTTTAAGAGCCGGCCCCAAAGTGAGCCGTAGTACCTACTCTATAAATTATTAGCGAAAATTTCATGCAAATCCGTTCATCCCTCACGATAGTGTGCCACGATTGAATTTGCCGCCCCTCTTTCCCTGGTATACGCTCTCCCACCTCCCCCTTAAATCAGAAACAATAGCTCTGTTTGCGCCCTTACTTGTTTAACCCTCTTTATTTTCATGATCGCTAAAACAATCGACCAATTTGATTAGTAACGAATTTCACCAAGAGTCATTGAGCCGCGATTTATCACTTACTGAGTCTTAACATAAAATTAGCTGTATTGTATAAGACATAAGAAAGGAGACTGTTCTTTTTTGTATGGAAAGTGGTCTATGAACCAACAGATATAATATTGTGGTTTTTACATTAGGTAACCCCAACTACACCTCTGTGCGAAAGGGCATCAAAATCTGACCCGACAGTTTTGAAATATTTCAAGCTTAAAATATTAGAATTACTTGACTTTGACTTTGATGTAAACAAAGGAAAGTTGCGAGGGAGAGGCACATGTCAATTACACTGACTTATAGTTAGGTGTGACAGAAAGAGGTGGCGTCAGCGTCTTCAAAGACACGGCGTGTATTTAGTTTAACAACGCTAGTATAACAAGCCACTTATTTATAGTTCTTAGTTCAGCGTCATTGCAGTCAAAAATGTAATAAATGTAGCTCATTGCAAAATTGGAGTTCGTAGAAGTTCCTTACTTTATTATAACATTATTGTAATAAAAATACTTAGTTGTAGTAAAATAATATATTTGACTTGAAATATCTCAAAACTGTCGGGTCAGATTTTGATGACGACATAACAAAAAAATACCGTCTAAATGTGTACATCCTAAAAAAAAATACTCCATATCTGTTGGTCTATATACCACTTTCGCTTAGTCTCCTTTTTATTCATAATTAAGATTACACGTATATCCATCACTGACATTATATTTTTCAGATATTGAATTTAAAAACTGCAAAAACGAGTATGTCACTAACAGGCCATACTGGAAGTGTCAATGCAGTCAGTTTCTCACCATCTGGGAAGTCCTTCGCTTCTGGTGGTCGTGACACAAAGGTAAACTACTAGTAGTTCGTCTCGAACTGTGAACTCGTGGGCCCCCTCTTATAACCTCATATCTCGGCAGCCCCTTGACCGATTTGGCTCATCTGAATGAGTCAGCGAAGCGAACGAAGTTCTCAGAGTCTACTTGAACAATCTGGCGTTTGTTTTTGTCTCCTTTACCCCTAGGTCACAGCTTCAGGTTTCAGAGGCGCGCCAAGTGGTTCGTCTTGCGACGCGACGGCGCCGCGCTGGCGGAAAGAACAAATGTATGAAGTTGTATAGAGCCGGCCATGGGTCTCCGCTCGCGCGTCTTGTCCGGCTTCGAGTCATTTGCGCTCTTTCGGCGGCGGTGTGCGGGCCGCGGGGAGGCGGGCGGTTGAAACAGTGATCGAGCGCACATGACAAACCTAGTGTCGAGCGCTTTGAGAGAGCGAGCGCGCTATACATCCGATGCGGTTCAAGGCGCCGACGCGACGGGTGTCGTGGCAGGGCAAAGCCCGTTGCAAAAACCGCCTGGAAGCGCAGCAAGAAGCGCCGCCAGAAGCTGTGGCCCTGGGGTTACTCGCCTACCAAATTCCATGATGTTCTGATTAACGATTTTTGAGTTATCATTGGACAAATATTCATACATACCTATACATACTTACATGGGTATATCGATGGTAACTCATGTTATGTTTTTGCCAGCCATTGGGGCTCTAGACATATATTGACATCGCATTTTAATATGTTTCCAATATTTTTTAATCACAAACACATAATAAGTAACTGTTCTTTGCTTCATACCCTTTGCTTTAATTGTAATTATTATGTAATAAATAGGAAGCCACCAAAATTTTCGGTAACTCACGTTACATAGGTAAATGTTTATGTTTGTAAAACTCTGCTCTGATTCAAAGAAAAAATAAATATAAAACAATTTTTAAAATTTTAGAGAATATTTTAGACTCCTGACACATACTCGTACTTGACAAACTTTATCATTGACACAATATTATTAATTAGGTGCTTACCTATGAAAAGTCCTTTTTGGATGGAGAATTTGACGAAAACTAAATTTTTAATACCTACTAAAATTTTTGCATTTTTTTACTAATGGCAAGTCCAAATCTTATAATTGTTTTTGTGTATGAATGAGACAACATTAAGCAAACAGTAAATTTAATTTAATTTTTGAAAAGTGAACATTATTACGAATCTCATTATGGAAATGGATGGCATTCAGGAGGAACTGTTTTTGAATATTTAATTTTAGTTATCAAACTGACAGTAAAAACAAGATTTAATACGTATTTATAAAACCTTAAAATCAACTTGAATTGTAATGAATCATCAAGAAAATTTCGGCAATTTCATAGGTAAGCACCCAATATGATGGTGGTTACGTAGGGAATGCAATCTCGGTATACCGAGATCTCGCACATATATTGCAAGATCAATCACGCATCGCTATGAGTGCGAGATCTCGCAAGATTTGCGAGATCAAGCGGCAGTGCATATTACAGATGCAGGGCACTGACGACACTTGAATAACTAAAAAAAAAAAGATAAAACTTTGGATTTGCTGGGTCGAGAAGACAATAACTGCATTTTGCATTATAAAATCATCAACATCATTTTGTTGAAATCGATGACTATAAACATGGAATTAGAAAGAACCTTGTCTGCGGCTGGGCTAGCCTATAGGCTATATAAAATGAAAACACACGCTGTCTTTAAATAAAATCATATACTCTACTCTACTGTTCACAGTAAACAAAATTTCCAAAGAAACATAACAAAGCAAAAGAAAAAAAAAACACATGCCCATACAACATTTACAGTTGGTTTTTTAAAGTTATTATGGAAAGGAGAATTTATTTTTTCATTTGCGCTGGTATGTTTCTTTGGGAAAGCTTTTCAGTATGGTCAGTAGAATAATATAATTAACTATTCTAAGTATGTTTAAATACATCTCTCTAATTGGATTGATATCTTGTTTTAATTTTTTTATTTACAATATTTTTTCGAAAGAATTTTTATTAGTGCAAGATCTCGCTAATACCGAGATCTTGCAAGATTGTTTTTTTTTAATCTTGCAAATACCGAGATTGACATTTAGGTGCAAGATTGCATTCCCTAGTTACGGCGGATCTCGTTCCTGAACGCACAACATAATATGATTATTTTTTTTGTTTTTTAATAAAAACGTTGAATTAAATGTTATATATGACATTATGCGACAATAGTTTAATGTTAATGTCAGTAGGTATAAAGTAGTCGTCCAAGGTTCTTGTGCAGGTTCATTTACAAAGTAATACATAAAATAACAAAACTTTGCTATAAAGACAAACTTAACTGACAATGAGCTAGATATTGTCGCGTAAAGCCATAAATCACTTTATTTCAAAGATTTTATTCTAAAACAAGGAAAACAACATGTGCGATTAGAAACGAGATCCGTCGCAACCCCACTTATAAATAATAGAACACTTATATAGTGCGCGCTAATCTTTTAGTCGCCTCTGAAAATAGCCGCAAGAGGCGACGCAATAGCCGTTTTACGGTGTCAGAGAGACGTTACAGGAGCGAGGGCGCGAAGCACTTAGCACACCCGCCTGCGTGCCGCACCACACACCCCGCTCGTCATTGTCAACACTATGCGTTAGTGTTAGTGCTACGTCCGTACACTACACACACGCGCATTGCATGAAAAGTACCTTCGAGGAAAAAATTCTATGATTCGTTAAGTTTATCGTTGAATCTGTTTGTTATTGTTTTTGTTGCCTTTCTTTGTTGTTTTGTTGATTTAGTTTGTTAAAGTTTATTGTTGTTGTTATTCCTCGCGAACGTTATAGCGTTTTAAGGCGACAATGTAGGAAAATGGTGTTTTTATTAATGCGTTTTATTTCTATAGTTAAGATTGCACTAAAATAATAAATAAATAATTAAATAGGTAGGTACAACAAGTACACCTTCCCACTTATAGTAAACATTTAATAATCAACCGTTGATATTATTGTTTCCTTGACTGTACCTGCGCAAGCTTGCACTTGTAACTCATTCAGAGGCGACTAAAAGATTGGCGCGCACTGTACCTAGGTACTTGATTTGTTTGTTTCTGATGTTCACAGTTGCTGGTATGGTACTCAAATCGACAAACGTGAAGGCTAAGGTTCAAAACGAAGCAAAGTAATTTTATTATATATTCATTAATGATTTCAAAAGCTTAGATAAGCCCTTACCACAGAATATTATACAGTGCCCTTATCGTAGTACGACCAAAATGTTTCCACCTTTATATGGGTGACACTTACACGTTTGGAATCAGTGCTCATCTGACCAAAGTATTAGTTGGACGCCTTAAGCGCAGTTTTGAATTTTTACGAGAAAATGGTCTCAATATGCCGTCGTGTGCATTTTAAAATGCACTAACATTTCAAGAAATACGAACTAAGCCAAAAGTGTGACATTTCACGCGGTATTATTATGATATAATTAAATAACTAATTTATATCCTTTTGTTGTCAAAAATATTCAAGTCAAAATGACGATTGCACGAAAGAGAAAGTAGTGTTTAAGAGAAAAAGAGGTGACACTATTATCTCAGTACATGCACTGTGGCGTTATAGTGACTAATATATTCTGACACGCGTTTCTACTAAGGACATGGTTTACAAGGGGTCATCCACCAATGGTCATAAACCATCGGGAATAACTCGGTAGCGTCAGCAGATGCAATTATCGATATGAATCAAGATATTATTGAGAATATTATAAAATGTAAATAAGGTTCAAATCGAGCAATTGAATACATTTTATTGAACTTTTTACTACCTTATTATTATTTCTTTGGTTCATTTATTAGTATTAAAACAATAAAATTATATTTTAACTCGATATATTTCGGCTCACGGTATGGGGCCGTGATCGATAGATTTTAATGAGATAAACAAGATCTGTTAATAATTTTAAATATTTCATAAAATATATATGTGACCATTCGGCTTTCCTTTATAAATATTTATAGGTCTAGGAGTATTTATTAAAAAATAAACATAAACTCATTAAAGCAGGACATATTTCGAGCCCTCTTGTGCTCAGCATCAGTTATTAAATTTAGGGAAGCAAAAATTTTTGTATCGTTTTCTCCTTGTTTAATAAAATAGTTATTTTTTTACATTATAATAAATTTATTTCATTCTAGTATTTGAAAATAACGTATTTGTAAATAAGGTGTTTTATTTTCATGTCCCATGCCATTTTATAAACAGTTACAATTTACAGTTAATAATTTTAACAACTTGATTACTAAGTTTGCTGAGTTTAAGATGAGTTTGCTGACCGTAGTAAACAGATTGCGCATTCATTAGTTTACGCGTGTCGGCATCATGTTAACGTACACATTCAAAAACAATGCGATAGATTTTAGGTGCCAGGGCTCATCTAAGCTTTTGAAATCATTGATATTCATGGAATAATATAATATAAGGATTATATACCTATAATATAAGCACGGACGTTAAAATATTCCGGACAGATTTTCGCTAGCAAACAACTGAAGCATACCTAGTAAGCCGACCCGCTTGTACGCATGAGCCCGGGAACGCACACATTCACACAATAGTAAGCCAATTTCCATATTAAGTCCACTCACACACTTACATACCGCCGCCATTGCTATGCTTCAGTATTTACTTAGCTGCGACTCCGTCCGCCTTCTTTTAACGTTCGTGCATATAAGGACCCAATTATTATTGTAGTTATTTTATTGTACTTAATTATACTAGAGTCGGTATCTAAACAGTTTTTTGACGTTTTATTTTAACTATGACATTCAAGGCATTCGTGCATATAAGGACCCAATTTATACAAATAGTGAAACAGATGCTAAAAAGAGAACACGATGAAGTGTAACAACTACAGTTTTAAAATAATAAAAAATTATAATTGTTTATTGACTCATAACTCAGCCTCATTGTTATACTTCGTAGACAGGTGGTAAAACAAAAATAAAAAAAATAAGAAAACAAGTTCTTAGGCTATAAAGAGTCCAGGATAGTGATCTCTGCCCTCCGTGGTAGTTGAGAGATGAAACGGATAGTGATTTGGCCGGATATCGGATACCGAATATCCGGCGAGGCACTAGGCCGGATAGCCGGATATCCGGCTGCCGAATATCGGGCTCAAGATATGCGTTTCGCACTAATTGAGCAAGTCTAAACATTACGCACCAAGGTGCGTGCGGGTGCAACTGGGCGAGATTATTTGTGCATTTTCTAAATGACGATCATTTTTGTAAATGATCGTATCACAATCATACAAATGCTGGTCTGCAAACGCGAAAAAATTTCCGATCCTAACGAAATTCGTAAATAAGTATCTTTTGTCTCCTTGCAGCGGTGTAAACTGTATATAAATGGACAGGTATATTTAAATGAAACCGCGTAATCTACTGTTCATACTGAACAAATTTACCAAAGCAATATATTGAGAAAAAAATTGAACTTGACCGCCCCGCCCAGTGCCCTTTCAACATTCACAGTAGGTTTTCAAAAAGAGTAAGGATATATGAAAATATTTTTTCATTTCCACAAGTATGTTTCTTTGGAAAAGTTGTTCAGCATGATTCTTAGACCATGTGTTTTTATTAAAAGGTACTTGTTGAGTTACATCCGGTATATTGTGAGAGCAAAAGAAGCTGGTGTAATGTATGAAGAAAAGCACAAACGTTTATTCCCAACAATTGCTGTAAAGCTTGTCTTTATCTACCATAGCTTAACTCTTATTCACTTTATTTATTAGAATTTAGATTATTAAATCATTGATACAATCAATTTATTTTGTGATTAAACGACTTTTTGTACGCTGAGTTAAGTATCCGGTATCCGGCCGGATACTGGCTTCTATCCGGCCGGATACCGGATACCAAAACTATGGCAGGATAGGCCGGATACCGGATAGTAACCGGATATCCGTTTCATCTCTATGTGAAACTGTTCTACGGCAGAGCAGCGCCCATTCAGTCCACCCACCCCCAACACTCCATCATTTACCTACACTCACACGCGCGCACTGGCTTGTCCACACACACTTGTGTGTGTGCGTGAGCTAGTCTAGGGCAGCAAGCGTGTGAGCGTCGTCAATCGAGAGGGACAACATTTATAGTCATCAGCAACTTATATGACTCTCTTCCTAAATTTTAGCGTGGTTAATCCCTAGGTCCTAGTTCTGGTTCCCCATGGATTAATTTGTATTAAAATATATATATCGTCACGACCTGAATACCCAAGAGGGTGTCAGAGGTGTTCCGACTATAAACTTTGAAATGCAAGTCACAGTCCACCCTCGGTACACTCGCGTTTCACCTACAAATATTACGTCCCAACGCGATGGGAGGTGAGCCCTATCTCCGTACTTCAGGCACAAATACCTTTGATTAATTAAGGGGGGCTTATCCCAATTTTGTCTGTTTTCAAACTCATTTTAAAGCATCAAATAGTTATTTTTAAAATCTGAAAAAAATATATGTTTCAGATACATCTTTTGTGCAGTGTTTTTTGTGGTTCAATTTGCGAGACGTTACACTTTGCTCGATCGAAAAAAAATCCGAAACTTTGTCGATTTTTAAGATTTTTTTCGTTTTATGTAACGTGTACTTAACCAAATTGCATGAAAATTGCAGATAATTAAAGTTAAACTATTGTACTAATAACTTTTGTGGTTACTTTTTTTTTAATGAAAATCGTTATTTTTCCCTTAATTTAAAAAGCAAAATTGATTCGCGACTACTCGGCGAGCGGCCGCCAGTTGCCCGCCAGCGGCTGTCGAGGCAAGACCTATGTCAGTTTTCTGAGCCCTCGTTCCCCCTCACTCGCCTCGAAGCTCTGATAGAGTGTACTATCATTATTTAAATAATCGTGTAAATATACATCAAACTATCAGTTGTGTGTACATGTAAATAAAAATCATTTAGTTGTATCTTGCTTGGATATTTAAAAATAAAAATGGAAACTAGAAATAAGAAGAAAAAAACCGGCCAAGTGCGAGTCAGACTCGCGTACCTAGGGTTCCGTATTGTGGATGATAAATTTAATTAACAATTTTTTTTTGTGAATTTCTCAACTGCTTTATTTTTCCTGTAATCTTTACGTAAACACTATTACCATGATTTTTTTCATAATGCTCGGTCTACCAGTTTTGGAGATAAAGACATACATTTTTTTTTATATCGATGTATTTTTACAATCAGCTTTTTGATATCTATAATTTGATACCCATATTGTATTTTTAGGATAACATTTTTTAGTTTTGTTTTGGAAATATTTTGAATAATTTCAATCTTTTTTTACATCGTGATATGTGGGCAAATAAATGCTATTTTTGTGCCAAATTTCATGTCTTTATCTTTAAAGGTGCTAAAGTTATGAGGCTGTGACATACGGACGGACGGACGGACAACGGAGTCTCACCATAAAGGTTCCTTTTGTACCTTTTAGGTACTACGGAACCATACAAATCATCAAATTTGGGAGTGCTGAAGATAAGAAAACAATTCTTTGAAACTGTAACGAGATGTTTTATTGATCGTACAGAACAACCAACTTTTGAAATTACGCAAAAAATGTAAACAACTCTTGAGTCCGAGTATAACTGTACAACAGTAAAATGTAACAGTACTTACTCTTGCAGTCAGACAGAATGTATAGATATATAATGTACATATTTTGTAAATATATATATATATATATAAAAAATAATGCGATTGTATCTACGTATTATTATTTTTTTGTAAGCGTAAGTACGAATCGTATGTAACTAAGTGATTAAATAAAATTTCTTAACTTTAGTTTATCAAATCTTCGTACTGAGCAGGGCACCTTCGCATCGAGACAATGTATAGAGGCAACAAGTACGATAAAACTCGATAAAAACAGTAATTGGTATTACCAGGTACAAGGACAGCTTTACATGACAGAACGGCGATTATGTCTCTTTGGCATTTGGGTAGGAGATAATGAACTTGTACATATTGAACGCATTACAAGAGATGATAATTTTTGGATGACGAAGATGGAGAGGAAGCTAATACAATTTTATATAAAATGTGTAATACCAGAGATAGTGAAAGTGATAGTGAAATGAGTTTATTTGCCACAGAACATATAAAAAAAGAAGACACAGTACAACACAAAACAAAATTGCAAAAAGGAGCAAGCTTATCAAATGCTACACGTTGAAGTAACTTGCAGCTCTGATTTTCAGTTTGCCACATATGAACAAAACACAATAGCAAATAGAAGTAAAACATAATAATTAATAATTAAGAATTTTAACTAGTACAATTATACTATTGACTAAGAAAATAATGAATAATAATAATTTATTCATAAAAATAATATTGAATAATTGAAATAATATTGAAAACACACAAAAAAATAATTTATTTGACAAAGAATTACAAATAAAATAATTACAGTCTATTCCATTTACGAGGTTACATTTGACACTTCTGAGAACGTAACTCTGCACGTTTCACATAAATTGAAAAAATAAATAGTCTTTGTTTATGACAGTAAATCACCGTTTGAAAAAACCACAATCAATCCAAAACATTATACAATTAATTCACAAACATAATCAACGTATTTTTTTAGATATCGTGCTCAAAATAAGTATAACTTTAAAATAAAATAATATTTTGCTGCAAATACGCGTTTACGTTCTATGGTTTATTTTTTACTTTTAAACATAGTGACGTAGCTCAAAAAATCTCATAAAATCGGTTAGTTAATCGATTATTCTTTTGTGTATCGAGGTCGTAGGAAATAAAAATCTACTAAAAATATGGTCCACCTCGCAATCACCATGGTTACCATGGCAATCACGATCAGCCATATTGTTTGTCTGTTCAGTACGGTGCAGAAGCCTTGTATACGTTGCATGCGTGTGTTTTCTTCTTGCTTGACCACTAAAAGAACAGTGTTGGGCAGTCAAGCGCGGTAGTTTGTGGTACGCCTACAACATAACTTTGAATGTGAGTTTCAGAATGGTAGTCCACTCTTTCGTTATCAGTCGAAAAACTGTTTCCCAAATAAGTAAGGAAAAGCATGGTAAAGATATACCAGAAGATAATAAATTAAAATCGCCACTTAAGAAAAAAGTTAGAAGGTCGATAGTCACACAAACAAAATGCTGTCGTTGTTGCAAGAAGCATGCTATAACGTTACTGCTGCAAATTGGAATAGTGTGGTTTTACGAACATTAAATCTAAATTTCGCTGATTGGGACCGAGATGTGCATATCGATGCCCTAATAGATAACCAAATTATAATAAATACGGTGGATCCTACAGACGATGGTGAGGGTGATGACGACGATGGTGACAATGAATATGATGCAACGATTTTGAATAGCGAGCACGCATAAGTCGCATGCTGATAAAATTGAAAAATAATAGTATTTAATCAAATTATAAAACTTGACTAAGTAACTTTACCTCGTAAATGGAATAGACTGTAATGGATGTCATGCAAAAAAAAATTAGAGAGAAAAGACATGTTCAGAAATGGAATGAATAAAAATAGAAATTTACAAATAAAATAATAAAATAAAACAACAACATGGTATAGTAAACCCACGGTATACACGCGGTATGCCTATAAGAACTCTGAATTTGCATGATAATAAAAATAATATTTAATTAGAAAACGTGGATCCTTCACCTATCTCAGAGCAACAATCAAGCTATGACACCTCGCAACCGGGTCCTAGCACTAGCACACATACAACTGAACAAATCGTGCGACTAAAAATACCGAGTGGGCGAATTTAAAGTATGAAATCGAAAATACTTTACCAAAAATAAAACAATTGGTGCGACGAAGAGCGAAGCAAGAAGGAGTTAGGTTTACATGTAATATAAAATGAGGAGCCGAGCGAAGCGGAAAAGTTGGGTTTTTTCGAATCCATTTATTCCACTATAACGTCATCTACGTATTTCATTTTTGGGTAAATGTTTATTGAGTATTTGATTAAAATTCTCACTGAAGGAAACCGTGATTGGATGATATTTTCTTGATAGAATTTAATTCCGAAAAGACCTCTAAATTGTTTTATTTTTTCATGTAATTCTGAAATCCTAACTAATTTCATTGTCAAATTGCATTAAAAATGTGGATATTATGTATTTGTAAAGTCTCCTTGAAAAACTTTTTGACAAAATTGCTTAGTACATTTATATTAATAAAAACTGACTTTTTTACTACTTTTCCACGAATCCGTCCCACTCGCACTGAGGGTTTTTTCGCATATGGAGTAACAGGGACGCTAAAACTTTTACGTAGCGCCTTAAAATGAAATTGACACTAAAATAGAAAATTGTTCGCCTGAAAATTATCAACTCAACTCAAATTTGTAATTTCAAGTCGCCGTTTACAACATTTTTATTCGCTCACAATCTTTCGCCCACTTAGTATTTTAGTACGCTATATTCAGTATTTTTGACACCATATATTTGAATTTATATTCGCTCATTTAAATACTACGCCTATAATTTTAGTTTTAGTGCCGTCGAAACCTAAATTATTCCAAAGTAATTTAGCTTCTATTTTTAATACTTATGAACTATTTTGTAATAAACAAAATTTAGTTTTGACAGCTCCTAGATTACAATGAAAGCCTTCAGAGTCAGCTTTGTTAGCTCATATGGTTACCAATAGCTGTACTTCCAAATGTTTTACAAGAGCGTGCTTAGATATTACTCATATGATCCAATGTAATAAACTCCCCTATTTGTACTAACTCGGTTTTTTAGTAGGAATAGTTTATGTTGGTTCATTTATCGGAATCAATTCTTATTAGTACGAAGTACAGTTACTGGCCCCGAACCTATTTTAATGTACGGCGGTCGGTGTCGAGTCACGTGAGGTCACGATTATAGCCGCTCAGTTGCATCGTAAATAAATACGTCGCGGTGAATTGGCGGGGGCTGAGGTAGCGATAAATACCTACAGGTCCCGGATAACCTGCCCTTAAGTGAAGATTCGTAACGCCCTTACTTGACTGATTCAAGAAATGGAACAGGTATTCCGTACTATGTATACGCAATAAATCTGGCCAAAGAAAAATTCTGTGAATGCAGTTAAATTGTAAAAAATTAAATAAAAAATTCTGTGTTTTTAGTTTTTTTATATCTTAAAAATTGATAGAGTTATTAAAGCTCAAAGTTCGACTCCTCGTGAAACGATTTTGTCAACTGAGCGTGGCATGTAGTATCAGTGATGACGTCACAACTAGTGTCAGGTGATCGGATCGGTCGGGCTCATTCGGCTAGCGCGCGCTATTCTGTAAACAACTCGCACTATACACACGAAAAAGAAAAGATAATGACGAAGAAATATTGCATTGTGCCTATGTGCAGTAACTCGAGTGTAAAAACACCAAACAAGTTATTTTTTAGGGTGCCATTAAGCCCATAAATCAGAAAAAAGTGGTTGATCGCCGCAAGGAAAGCAGATCCTCTTTCAAATAAAAACAATGCTGCTTTCTGTTGTGAAGATCATTTTCACGTAAGTTTTACCCCCCTTTTTATATGTTTTACTTGTAATACCTATAAACCTCTTTCAATTTTTTGTTTTTGAAGTATAAAAAATATGAGTTTGTATCAATAACCTCAGGAATGAGCCATACTTTGATTGCGTGTTGCGCGTTTTTGACGTAAGACCGAGAGTGAATGGTGAACCGAAGCGTTTGAATCTTAGTATCAGATACTAGAATGCAGTTTAACTTGTCGGGGATATCGTAAACAAAAGAAGGTCATTGTACTCACTCTCACGTGTCCTAAAGAATCATTATGTTCTGTGTTCTTTTTTTAATTGATTTACTAATAAAAGTTCTTACACGAAAGGAAAACCATATACAAAGTGACAAATATTACAGCCAAATTTATACTGGAGGCTTGGTAAGTGATCAGTATCAAGAATCATGAACATTTTTACGTAATTTGAAAAAGAACATTTTGGCTTTCTATAGTAAATTGACTCAAGGCTTGTGTTTGTAGAGGACAGGAAAAAAATAATTTTAAAATATCCCAAAAAGAGATATTGAATCTTGCTACCGACTGAGTAAATAATTTTAAAATATCCCAAAAAGAGATATTGAATCTTGCTACCGACCTACTTACTGAGTCTTCAGTATGAACTTGACTGTTTAAATAAATGTCACCTTATATAAATTACATTAATTTAAACATATTTAAAGGTGATACTGTCTCGGAGTCCTCATTCTCGTGATGGTATGAGGACTTGAAGACAGTACTGGAACTCAGGAACCAGGAATAGTAAGAAAGTACTGTCTCCAAGTTCTCATTCCATCACCAGCTCATGGCACCAAGTTTCCGAAACCAACTCATCGTTCTTAACAAATAAAAATCAAACACGACTTCCTTATTATTCCTGGTTCCTGGGTTCCAGTACTGTCTCCAAGTCTTCATTCCATCATCTGCTCATGACACGAAGTAAGCAAAACTAGCTCATCATCCTTAACAAATACAGTTCAAACACGACTGCCTTACTATTCCTGGTTCCACTGTCTCCAAGTCCTCATTCCACCACCAGCTCATGACACCAAGTTTGCAAACCAGCTTATCATTTTTTTCAGTATTAGTTCAAACATGACTACTGTATGACCATTCTTCATATACTGTAAAAGTGTTCCGTGATACTGAGGTACCAAGCTATTTTCGACGAGATAAACCGAATAAATAGAAGTGGGTAAAAACAACATAACAATGTATCACTTGGACGGAAAATGGATAGACGGACATACAAGTGGGTGAAGTCCAATACTTACCTACTTTTGTAATTTTATCCCACGCAATTCAGCACGCACGTAGTCACTATTTTTCGAAAAATACTGCGCAACCATAAAAATGTCCACTTTCGGTAAGTTGTCAGATTGGCCTTTGACAAATCTCTCAACCATAATAAAACTATATGATTGTAATACTAAATTATACACTAAGCACACGTAATTTTATATTTTATAAAACTTCAATAGCCAAAATCGGTGTAAGAAGACATTAAGATTAAGATATTATAACTAATAACAAATCAATTTTGCATCTGCGAGCCGCAAGGTCAAACGGCCGACTGACTGCGAGACTAGCTATGACGTCATCATAGGCCTAGATGCCTTATGACAAATTTACAAATTGTTTCGGAAATGGGCGATATGTTTTTGGTCATAACTTCGGTAATACTGTAACTATTACAACGAAACAAAAACTGGTGTGTTTTCCAAAAATCTGGCTTTAATACCAAGTTCTTCTTTTTGCAAAATTCCGACCCTTTAGCCTTATTTACCTTGGACGAATAAACCAATAGTTACAACGATTGGCCACCCTGATACACATTCGGTCTATTATACTACATGCGTGCACTCGTGCAGTTCCGTGCTACTGCGTTTAGTTTGATCGTCAGACGATGGCATTAGTCGTCCTGCATCAAACTGAACGCAGTTCTGAATATCAAATTCAGCGATATAACTCTTTTCGGAACATAGTTGTAGTTCGGTTATAATCACAGGTTATAAAAGACTCTGTGACTTGAGAAAAAGTTTTCGCCGGCCGGACGGATGGACGGATAGTATCCTCAGAATAAGGAATACAAATAGAAGCCTGAGTAAAATAAGAACTGGGCATTAGCCATTGTACTCATCTAACGTAAATTACTCCTGTGTACGAGTGAATGAAACAGCGGACCGCACTTACTTTATATTTTTTCCTGGTGTGTCACTAGATTGAACCAAACAAATGTCAGATGGATGTAATTTGGATGTATTTCAAATATTATAATACCATCAAATTAAATATGTCTCATCATTGTATCGTTGTGTTGTAATATCGTTCGTTGCGTGCATCACATCTTAATTTGGTGGCATCGAAATGTCTATTGCATTTTGCGAAAGTTTACAGCTTCACCGAGAGAAATTAAATATTTTGGTGCTCTTCCTCTCAAAATTCGTGAAAGTGTGATTTATTATTGTTTGTGTTGATTGTTTTTGTAACATTGTAATAAAATGTCTTGTGCGATTGAAGACTGTAAATCGCATACAGGAAGAAAAGAAAACAACAATGAAGCAATATCATTTCATCGGTGAGTTCTGATAGTTTTTATGTTAATAAGTTGCAGGATCATACCTAAAACTCAGTAACAATAATAGTAGTTCTTGTAAATCATACTCGTGTTCAATTCTACACCGATATTTGCCTGTTTTATATAGATTTTCTGCCGACTATGAGAGGTTATGTTTTTTCGTATAGTGATGTACTAAAGTCCGTGTGGCAAACTATCGAACATTGGTTCCCGCGGCAGCCGTGCATAATAGTACATTACGATACGAGAGCGATGAAACGTTTTCTGACGAGTGTGAGTTTGCAATCACACGAGTCGAGAAAAAGTTTCTCGCGCGAGTTTCGTATAATTTTTTATAGTACAAGTGCGGAAAATGCCGACTTTACGCACGCGCAGCGTGCGTAAAGTGGTCATTTTACGCACGGTGTGCTATAAAGGATAATAGATTAATGAGAGGTTTTCTTTTTGAGTATTAAAAAAAAAACATAGTTTCCAAGAACTCTGTAGATGGTGTTGAACTGACTACGTTGCTAGGTGCCAAAGCCAAAACGATTGAAAAAAAAACATTGCGTCACGTCACGTCACGTCACATACGCTCGTTGGTTGATGACATGTGTGCTGATCATATTATGTGCGAATGCTTTGTTATGGTCCGTCCGGTGGGTCTACCGCGTAATTCTCATTTACATCAACATCAACTTGAGATTGAAATTTGACGTGCGTGCGACGACGCCCGCCTAACATGCCATCTCTTTTGCACGCGTTGAATTTCGCATGCATTTGCTTGAAGTTGATACAAATGAGAATTACGCGGTAGAGCCCCAGGTTTAAAATGTACCATGGCTTGTACTCATTGCGCTTTACGACTTTCATCTTTAGGGAAAAGATGTATGCCTCCATTTTTATACAAATCCACAAGGCACAGACTTCTCTTCTTTTTCTCTTGGGACATTTTCTTTCTGGCGTAGAAAACTCATAAAAAGACTGCTAATTTTTTTTTTTTATTATTTTTTTTTTTCAAAATGTCATTGTGATGTGATGTGACAATGACATTAATTACTTTTTTATGTACGTTTCGTTTTACGATCTCAAAATTACATCCAAGTGCAATAATCAAAAAAATTATGTGACGTTCCGTTCCTTGCAGTAACTTACCAAGTTCAGCGCCATCTATCCAGCGACTAGGGAAGAGTAAAAAAAAAAGAAAAGAAAATCCCTCATTGCAGCGCGAGTTATCGCTATATTTTTGTTACAGATTTCCAAAAAGGGAAGAATTAAAAAGTGAATGGCTTACACGAATAATTTGACCAAATTGGGCAATTAAAAAAAGCAGTCATATTTGTTCGAAACACTTTACGTCGGATTCTTTTGGACCAAACGAAAATTTAAAATGGAGACTTTTAAAAGCAGATGCCTTACCAACGTTATATTTACCAGATACAGACACATTGGTAACCTTTAAATAATTATGTATAATTGCATTATCAATCTTGTTTGTAGGTACGTGCTTGTACTATACTATAGTATATTAACTCGATAATTTTTAAATTTTAGGCAACAGAACCAGTACCTATGGATGACTGTGGTTTAGAAAAGTGCATACTTCTATGTTCGCAAATCGTTCTGAAAGGCCTGTTCGTTCACGTTACTGCCGTGATCGACTTCACGAAGAAATTCCGCAGATCAAGACATTTTCGTACTTAGTGGTTGACAATAAAAGTACTTTGACAGGATAGTTCTATCGTGAAATGAATTTTGGGAATGCTTATTGACTTGAACTGCGCATAATTTGATTTCTTATTACAGGTTATTAGGTATTTTAATCGTTCATTATTTGTTATTAGTTTTTATTCAAGATAAGTTGATGTTTATTTGATAGAAAAAAAAAAAAATGAAATTACCTCTGTAGTAATTGCGCTGTCATCGCTCATCATTGACATAATATTATTATTACGAATCCTATAAGTCTATGATTATTATGATTTATATTGTTGCGATTAATTCCTTCCTCCTTGATTGAACAAAGACGCGACATCAACGAACATCTATTTGATTGAGTTAAGAGGCGACTAAAAAGTATCTACTTAAATAGTTTACGGTTGTATCTCTGATACAAGCTACAGCATTTTTTGTACTAGAAACAAGCACAATTTTGGACTTAACTTATGTACCTACCTGCCTACGATATAGTAATTTGTACTTAATAAAAAATATTATGCTAAACGAAAGATATCCTTTTATTAATTCCTTATTTACACAATATAACATGTGTCCCACTGGGGTAGACAGATATCAATTTGCTATTAATTCTCTTGGCCTGCTTCCAAAGCAAGAGGATGTCACCAGAAAGGTCGGTGCCTCCTGCATTCTCTTTTTTTTCACACTTTGATACGATATAATGTGTGGTAAGGAGATTGGTCGCGGTTCATTTCGATTTGGTTTATTTATCGTAGTCAAAAATCGACATTGTTACATCACTAGCAAAGCAACGAACTAGTGACAACCTACCTAATTAAGAAAAAACTAATACATATCCATCTCTCTCTAACGCACTAAAATGTCGTAAGAAAATCAAGGATAGGTGTCTTTCTCCGCGTATTATTTTAGCCAGGTTTCTATTTGTATTCCTTATTCTGAGATAGTATCCCTCTCTGCACGCACGGACCGCGTTTCGCGCTTTCAGCGACACTCACTTTCCCTGCGGTCCGAAATAGAATTACAATGGATCATAAGCCATTCACTTCATATTTTCGTAATCGATTTAGCGATATAATTCTATTTCGGACCGCAGGGTTTGACTCTTGCAGCGCGTTCCGCATGGCCCTAATAGTGCTAAAACTACCATCAAATTCCTCACGCCCACCAAGTCGTTCCGAATGAAAAATCACTTCCATCACTACATTACCTTGTTAATAAATATAAGAATATTGTGTTTTTTTAAGCTTTATTTATATCATTGGTTTATTTACTCAAATTATTTCGGCCCACGGTATGGGGCTGTCATCAGTCGCATGGATTAAATTATGTTAAGATGTATTAATTTGAAAACCATTTCAAGATTTTGATTTAATAAGCCGTATTTTAGAACCTGTGGTCTATCATTACGAAAAAGCTGCAACTTTCATTTGCCTTCATTTGACGTCACTTGAGAAATGGCTGTTTAGAAGTGGGTACTTTGCTATCAAGATAAATTTATAATAATTTTCTTCCGACTGATTTGACAGATGAAGATAGAAGACATGAGTAGACAAACAGAGACAGACCACTTTTGCAAGCAATCACACATCACAATCAGTATAGTGTTTAAAATTCTCAAGTGACGTCAAAGCCGATGAAGATAATTAGACAATAGTCTAGGAAGAATAATGTTCGCTTGAGGTGTCCAATTATCTTGGTCAATATATAAAAAAACTACTTGTTTCCTAGGGAGGGTGGGTGGTTCAGGGGGTCCCCCCTACCCATTCCTCACCCCCAGCGACCAAATTTCTGGTGTTTGATATATCTATATTACTACCCAACATTTCATCGTTAATGATGTCATCTATGACGTCATACCGACCATTGTATATGGCTATAAAGTAGGGCCACTGAGTGATGGCGCCTATGACGTTTAAATGCCTAGAAAGTATAGTTATTATTTGTAATTATAACCAAGTGTGAATAAAAAAATGTAATACTTCATTGTTGATAGTGATGTACTACTTGTTTCGGTTATTATTTTTCGATTTGAATGTTGCTTTCTTGTGCAATAGGATTCGTATAGAAACAAAGATTTTTTTTCTTAGAAAAAAAGTTTCTCATTTTTTATAGGTCTTGTTTGAGGTCGCCAAGCTACGCAATAATATTTAATTAAAAGCAAAACAATGACGAAGTTAAACAAAACGAAAATAAATGATAGTGAAATATTTTTCGATTTAGACACTTAAACGACTCTTTTCAACTTCGATCAGGGTGTTGCATGGCCCCCTGAGCTTGGTGGCCCCGGGGCACTACACTGCCCACCCCTCCGATAGCTACGTCACTGAGTTTGGAACATTTTTCTTTTGTATTATTATGTTGAATGTTGAATGACGTGTCTAATGTTGAGTAAACTCACACTTGATTTTTGTTTTCAACCGAAATTTGAAATGTACCTCATCACTAAATGCAGCTGTCATAAGTGCCATCACTCAGTGGCCCTACTTTAGTTATCGGGCTCACAGTGACTCGGAATGACGATAGACGCGATATTACCGATTATGTCATGTCTCGGAACGCACTATTGCTTGACACTGCTTGACACGAGTGGCGACAAATAGGTAGTACTAAATCTAATCTAAGCAGCAGTATTACTATTCGCCTAATTTTCTAAAACAGTTTGAAAAATATAAATAAAATACAATGGAAGAAGAAGGAGAGAGTATTTTGCTTGAAGATAATTACTATCAATTACTTAATGTGTCCAAAACGGTGAGCACCACATTTTTCGGGAACTCATTTATATTTTGTTATTATATAACCGAAGTTGGTTCATTTAACTTAAAAATCAAAGTATTGTCCTATTTATTTTTACATTCATAAAACTGTAGGTAAAATCGGCTATAAATGTGTTTCTGTAAACCATCATCATCATTATTATTTTACAAACTTTTAGGTTACCAAGCATGACGATTTTTAATTCAAATCTTTAAAATGAGGATACATTGCGAGAACCAGTGCACGTTTTGTAGTTTTGAGAATATCAGTTAACAATTTTCAAGCTTGATTAGGTATTTAGTTGAAATAAAATCAAAAAGTCTCAGGGATCCCAGAGGCGGTTTTATTAGAAGAAAGAGCAAAAAAACTCATCTTAGTCTTATTTTCGGATATCTTTTGTCAGTAAGTTGGTTCTCACAGTATATCTTCGAAGAGTAATATCGTAGAATATTTTTTCTTAAAAAATATAAAAGAATCCAGAAACTGGTCGGCTATCCCAATCAAAAATACTTATTGAGGTGAGCCGTTTTGTAATAATCATACAATAATCCATTTTTCACTATTCTATAATTGATTTCTAGGCATCTCCAGAAGAAATAAACAGTGCATATAGGAGATTCTCTCGCATGTTTCATCCAGATAAACATAGCACGGATCCCAATCGCCAAAAATGGGCTGAACAAATATTTAATAAAGTCAAAGAAGCTTATGAAGTTCTCTCCGACTCGCACAAAAGAGCTATTTATGATACATTAGGTAAGTAGTGTCCAACATAAAGTATATTTTAAGGCCAAGTGTATCCATTACTTTTATTCAAAACCAGCAGCGGCAGCTCAGTCGGTATGTTGCTGGACTCTAAATCTAGTGACCCTTGGAATTAATGTGCATTGTATCTGTATGCATACCACCTGCTGAATGGTAAAGAAAAACACTGACTGCATGTCCTAGGAAGCAGGTATTTGTTGCTGTAGTGCAATTTATTTTTAGTTTTTATGTCAAAAGAACTTTTTCTAACTTAAACTTTGGCACAAGTTTCATTGTTATACAATAAGAATTGATGAAGTTACAGCAGTTTTAATGTTTACATCTTTAACAAGGGGAAATGCGTGGGATACTCAGAAAATGTTGTTTTATGGTGAATAGTTTTATTATTAAATATTTTCAAAGAAATCTCCACCAGCATCTATACAAAGTTTCATGTGTCTTAACCAAGTTTTCGAAATACTTTTTGCAGTCTGTGTCAGACACCTCTTCTATGGCCTTCTCGAATGCTGTTAGTGCATCTTCCAGAGATGAAAACTGTATCCCTTTGAGTTGATTTTTCATTTTAGGGGATAAAAAAAGACAAAGTTCTTAATCAGGACTGTAAGGAGGGTGACCCAAAAGTTTAACCGGTGTGCTGTCTAGGAAGTTTCGTTTTGAGCGCTGAGTGTGCTGGCGCGTTGTCATGTTGAAGCAGTCGCCTGCAGAGCCCCGTGTTCTGGCGAGCATTTGGTAGTATACCATTCAGAATTGATGCTACTTTGATTTTGTAAAGGAATTGACAACAAATACCCTGTCAAATTGAAAAAAGTAGCGATCAAAATCTTCCCTGTGCATCTCAATCGCTTCACTTTGGTAGGCATTAGTTCGTTTTCAAACAGCCAAGCTGTTGACTGGAGCTTCGTTTTTGGATCGTATTGATAAATCCAAGATTCATCACCTGAATAATGTCGTAAACACCCCAAAGCGACCCTGCTTCAAATTTAGCGATCATGTTACTGCACCATTCCATGCAAGCCTGCTTCTGAGCAGTGGTGAGGTTGTGCAGCACCCAGCGTGTAACTATTCCTCCTCACGCAAAGGTGCTCATGTAGAATCAGTGGGGTCCCCATATAGAAGCCCTCTGTGGTAGACTTAGTTCAGCCACATACGCTGTTAGACGCATATAGCAAATTACTGACGTGGATACTGCTAGATTAGTCTATTTTAGTTACTTTTACAGCATCATATCATACGGTATGCTGTTGTGGGGTAGAGCCGCGGATATGGACGCAATCTTTGTTTTGCAAAAGAGAGCAATTCGGGCAATTTATAATATAAAGCACCGGGATTCGTTGAGAGAAAAATTCAAAGAAATTCATATATTAACTGTTCCTTGTGAATTTATTTACCAAGTTCTTAGATATGTCAGAAAAAATGTTGAGTTTTTCCCAAGGATTGGCGATCAACACTGTAGAGGAACCAGAAATAAACATAAACTGGCTTTTCCAAAAATCAGACTTGCCAAAGTGAGTACCTCTTTCGTAGGACATGGTATAAGATTTTTTTAGACTGTATATTAATCAGGGCCTACTGAAAAAGGCATATTATAATATAAATGAATATTTGGATGATGGTGAAGCATGCAGGTGTTACAGTGATAACGATATTTGTCATGACAGTAGTTTATAATTTAATTAAGTACCTAGTATAATTTCCTAATTTATGATTCCTCTAAGCAGTTAACATTAATTAATTACAGACTGTAAAAGGAAATAGACTATATGAGACAAGTAGACAAAGATATACATATATGTTTTTCTTTTTTTCATTAACTTGAATTCCTGCTGTCTTGTATTTTCTTATCCCTTAGTTAAAGTAGATATAAGTCGTTTGTATAGTATAAGTTTTATGTAAAAAAAGACTTGATCTTGCTAAGTTTCTTGCCCGTTCTTCTTAGCAAGACTAATCAAATAGGCGGAGGTAGGCATGTATTTATATATGTAACCTATTAGTATGTAGTATATAGGATGTGATTTGGTCGGCTGCCTGGATTCGTGCTGGGGGCTCGGTTGGTGATAATTGAACCTTGTTCCTGGTCGCTGGCCGGGTCTCCGATATGGGTTCGGGCGGTTGATTGGATTTCACCTTGTATAATATATGTTTTACCTATCATTTTATTCGTATATATATTGCTACATAAATTAAATAAACCTTTAATGTAGTCCATGTACATTTATTTATTATTTTAATACGTATCTTTTTATTAGATTAAATTTGACGTGTAAAAAGTGTATTATATATACCTACTTTGCAAAATAAACTATTTGAATTTGAATGCGACATTTAAGGTCCTTTATAATGCGAGCACAGGGACACTACTGCTTCATAGCGCGAAACGTTCGCAGCACCCGTGGCAGGAAACTTGCTCTCTCTGCAAAGATTATGCAAGTACTGAATTAAATCTGTCCTGTCGTCACGATGCCTTTTACGCAGAGTCCCTATACTTTGCTACAGGCATCGGCACGGTTTTAAATGCACGAGCAAAATTAGTGGGGGAATACGCAGAATGATTTATTGGGACTGTTTGGAGGACATAAGGGGGGTCCGACGGGAGGACAGGCGCCGCGCGGCTTTGATTGTTTTCCCGCGCTGTTACCGCACGTCTTCGGGCTCTTGGGTACAGTCGCGCACACAAATATTTTTAGTAGAGCGTATTATTTTGAAAATTTCTGTGTTTGTGACCTGCAATTTATTTACCAAAATGCCGAAAGGAAACAAAGTTTTGACTAAATATGTAAGGAAAATTGTATACAACGTCCACTGTTTCATGAAAACAGAGACTGTGGAAATAGTTGAAGGTGAAATTTTGTTTTATCTTATTCTACAATAACGGTTATTGAACCTTGGTCCTGATCATTTACCGAGTCTACAGTATGAATTTGGCTATATAAATAAAAGTCACCTTATAGAGGTAAAGTTTTAGTATACCGCTTGGTAAGCAATTAAACTATATCCCTTTTTCATTCGTGTACCTTTTACTCATAGTAATCAAGTGAGTCATACAACACTGTCTCGTATTTTACTTATTCATTATCCATGATAATGTCTTAACTGTACACAAACAACTTGCCAATAAAATTACACAATAAAATATCAGTAGGTAATGTTGGTATGTTTATTCATAAAATCCGGCTAAGCAATTACGTGTGCCAGTGTACGCGCGCATGCGTACCACCACTACTTTTGCTCGTGCCTTTAAACATAAGCGCATTTACAATAACATTTTTTTCCCTAATAGTGTTTAAAATTAAAATTTATCCGGTTACGCTCTTGCCGTATCATTACAAATAAAACCTTGAAATTATAATGAGATCATGGGAAAAATATTATGTTAAGATTTAGCTGTAAGAAAATGAATATCACGATACTTAGTCAAAGAAATGAACGAGTGAAAGAGTTAGAAATAACTTAGAATGAGAGACAGTGATTTTGAACTACTGAAAGAGTTAGATAGGAAGTTAGAATATAACATAAATCTGGCGCTTTCTTTTTCTCGTTTTTCGTAAAATTGTTACTTGAAAATATTACAAATAAAGACGATATTTTTGATGGTCGTAGATGTCTATTGTGTACCTGAACCTGACTATGAAAGAAAAGACATGGATGGATAATTTATTTTTCAATGTAGTCCCCTGCAACTGAAATGCACTTATGACATTTGTCAATAAGTGACATCATGCCATTAAAATAATACATTTTATTTTGATCTTCGAAATAGTCATTCACAGCGTCCTTAATCTCTTCGTCCGTTGAAAATCTGCGCCCTCCCAAATTTTTTAATAGGAAATAGTCACAGGGAGCCAGGTCGGGGCTATAGGGTGGGTGGTTGATCTCTGTAAAGCCGTTTTTTGTCAGGTATGACCACGCCTTAAGGCGCTCTTATCCCAAAATCAGTAATTTCAAAGTCAAATAGAACTTTCAAATACCGTCTAAAACTTCAAAAAAAATAAATGCAATATAGTTCAAACCTTTGTCTAGGTCTTCCACGCATGTGTTTCACGATCAGATAAACTTTGCTCGATAGAAATAATTCACGAACACAGCATGTAATAAGACCTTTCAAATCATGCCATTTCCATAATTCCACTCTTTTATTAACAAAACTTATCTGGTAATATTGCTCTTTAAATTTTCTAGGTCGACCACGTAAGTGGGTTTTAATAAATATATCCCTTATTTTTAAACAATTTAAAAACCGATAAAAACAACGAAAAAATACAAAAGTGTGGTTATTTTCTTTACTCCTTACACGTAAAGAAAAAGACAGAGAGTCACTCTTCTGGGATAAGAGCGCCTTAAAGGCCGTGTGCACGGGCGCATTATCATGCAAAAAAGGCCTTTTCTAAGGTTCCCCCTCCTTTCTTCTTTAATTTTTTTACGACACTGGTCAAGTAAATTTGCATATTATTCAGCATTCATCGTCGTGTTTTTGGGCAGGTACTCTATCATAAGAATCCCCTCGAAATCCCAAAAAACGGTTGCCATTAGTTTGCCTGCTGAATGACGGCCGGACCTTAAACTTCCTTGGTGGCTTTTCCCCTTTAAATTTCCATTGCATAGACTCTTGCTTTCGGGATCCCACTGAAAAATCCAAGTTTCATCACAGGTCACTATTCGCAAGATAGTTTCTTCCTCTTTATCCTTTATCAAGTCTAAATATGACTGACTACATTCCACACGCCTTTGCTTATCAAACGGGGTAAACATTTTAGGCACTCAACGCGCGCTCACCTTGGACATCCCCAAGTGTTCATGAATTATTTCATGAACTCGTTTCTTGCTAATACCAACATCTCTAGCTATTTTCCACTGCTTAATTCGCTGATCGGCGAGGATCAGTTTCTTCACTTTTTCCACATTATCTGCGGTAACTGCAGGAATGGGCCTTACACTGCGGGGATCGTCTTCTAAGCTCACACGGCCTTGTTTAAACAAATTCGGAAGGACATGAATCCCCAAACATCTGAAATATGCGCTCTCCGATCTGCGTCGGTGTATTTAGATCACAGTGCAATGCTCAATTTTGTCCATTTTGAATTTTATTTGAGACTTAAACACAAAAAAAAATTGAACTCGTAGAAACCTAGAAACAAATGAGTGTCACGATTTTTAAAAAGGGAATGAACAAAGAATACGAGAATATAGTGGCCAGTAACATTTTTAAAACTTTCTTAACAAAGGAGATTATATATCAGCCACCCCCTCGTAATTATAAATTATGTTACAGTTGCACAAAATACTATTAGAACATGTATGTAAAAAATCGGAACCGCAAGCAATGAGCGGTTTTCCAGACTGACCTTGATCAAGCTTTCATCAGGGCTAAACAAATAAAGATGGCGTTACCCTGCTTTCAAGTGTCAAAGAGCTAAGATTATTTTTAAATCTTTCGGCAGCCATTTTCTGTGGGCTAAAAAATTTTAATTCAAGTGTCAAACACAACAATACCTTCACAAAGAAATATTTTGTTGTGTTTATTTCGTGTTGTTTTTTTATCTACATTCCTTAAATTACAAGACGTTAATTTTGAAAAACAAAAGAATATACAATACATTTTTTACATAAAGAAATACATTTTTTGTCACTTTTAATACAAGCTGCGGCATCTATTGAGTCGTTCGGTACTACTTTTTTTATTTGTCTTTGAAAACCTCTCATTGTTGCTGTCATCTGAATGGTAATAATCTTTATAAAATTCGCAAGACCTTAGTGACTTCATCCTCAAGAGTATTTGAAAGATTATTTATATCAGAAATATTTCGGGTGTCTTACATAAAGCCTTTTTAGGGTTCCGTAGTCAACAACAAGGAACCCTTATAGTTTCGCCATGTCCGTCTGTCTGTTTGTCTGTCCGCGGCTTAGCGTAGAAACTATATTAATAGAAAGCTTTAATTTGGCATGGGTATATTATTATGGGTATATATTTATCACGCCGATAAAGTGGTACAGTAAAATTTTGAAAAAGATATTTTTTTAGGGTACCTCCCCTACACGTAAAGTAGGGATGATTTTTTTTCTCGTCTTTCCCCTAGTGTGGGCTGTCGGTGGATAAGTAATTTAAAAATATTGGGGGTGTGAGAAGACCATTTTTCGATCCAGGGTTCCGTTTGCGAAATATTAAGCTTAAAAGTGTTAATTTTTGTTAGAGCCAAGTGTCCCCCCCTGCCAGCGAAACGGTTGTATTTGGAGACGTGAAAAAAATCACGGCAGTAGTATACATAGCGAAATTAAAAGGAAAACTATCACAGCTAAGTAGGCTTTACAAGTTAACGAACAATAGTCAACCAACCTAAAATGAAAATTGCTTACAAATGCCATTGAAAATTACATTAACGAAGTTGTTAGTTGTTTAAAACAGGTAATAAACATAAGGTAACTTTTATTTATAAAACCAAATTCATACTAGAGACTCGGTAAGTGGTCAGCACGGAGGTTCATTCGCCTTTTACAGATAATGGTACGGAACCCTTCGTGCGCGTGTCCGACTCGCACTTGGCCTGTTTTTTTGTTTGTTTGGCTTTCGCAAAAGGTCATCTGTTTTTTTTTTTTTTATAAAATCGTAGGGCTTTCTTTGGGTCTTTATTAGATCTATTATCATATATTTATTTGTCGCAAATTTTATTTATTTAAAATAATATCTATATCCTAAATGTCCATGAAATGCTACGCAATTTTGTTGACTTTACATAGTGTTGTCAGTTAGCTCTCATAAAAGTAGATACCTAAAAAGCGTTCTGCCCCTGAGCTACCGCCGCTTTTTTATTATAAAATAATTTTAATGCGTTACTTATTTCCAGGTAAAAGGGGACTTGAAGTTGATGGGTGGGAGGTTATCTTCAGAACACGCACTCCAAGGGAAATACGAGAAGAGTATGAAAGGTAAAAATGCTTTCATGTATTACAAACAAATGCAACAAATGTTTATGTATCATTATTACCTCAACTTGGTATAAAGTTGTATACTTATTGATATAGTGTCATGTCAAGACATACATAAGTAAATGAATGACTTTTTTATCCCAGATCTTCATATGCTGGAATTCTGAAGTGTTCATTAAAATTATAATATTAAAAAAAAATCCAATGTTCTTTTTTAGGTTAAAAAAAGAGAGGGAAGAGCGAAGACTGCAGCAAAGTGCTAATCCTCGAGGCACGATCAATCTTTCAATAAATGCTACAGACTTGTTCATGAAATACTACGATGAATACGAACTGTAAGTTTGAACAACATGAGAATTTTTCAAAACTAACAAAGCGCCGTTAAATTTCTGTAAGTTCACCTAATGCACGTCATGCTATTGCGAGTTCCTATGTTTGCATTATTTAATCAATGAATAAAAGTATACAACGTGTAACAGAAAGGTGTAACCATATTTGAAGAGCTTAGTCAGTCAATGATATAGAACAACTTTTACTATCGAGCCAATCCTGAAATCTCAAAAAAAAAATCTGCCCTTCCATACATTTCGGCCGAGCGGCATTGCATTTTTTATGAAGCAGTTAAATTTTTTTTTTCGAGGTACAGTGTTTGTTCCATATTAAAAGTTGTTCTATACCATTGACTGAATAAGCTCTTCAAATATGGTTACACCTTTCTGTTACACGTTGTATATGAAGTTATATTTAGCAGTTCCTTAGAACAAGGCATGAAATTCACATAACGCATTCGTGAGCGTCCAATATGTGCATTGCTAGCTAGTATATCAAGTAGTTACAAAAATTTAATGGTCTAAGATGAGTACCTCGGTGGCGCAGTCGGTAGGGCACTTGTCGTGAAAGCAAGAGGTCGCAGGTTCAAAGCCTGGGCCGAGGAATTTTTTCAATATAGGTATACTTGTTTACTTTAAATTTGTTTCTAATTTAGAGGAGATAAATTAGAAACATTTGTAATACATTACATTACAATAAATTTGTAATGCATTCGAATAATGTTTAAAGTATCCAAATTTGCGGATTTCATTCCTTGCTTAAGTTAAAATTTTCTAAAATCTAAATATTTTTTGTGTCCTTCATACATAATCGATGACCAGATTTTCCATCTTCACTAGTTTTGATTTTTCTCATACTCATTCACCATTCTGTATACAAATAAAAAGCAAGTGCTTGCATTGCATTGGTATATACACTACGCGACTTTATTGTAACTTTATCCACCAGAGGCTAAGCGTCGTTCTTTGTAAATGCTAAAATCTCAATGCGATTAATTAATTTTGTTAAGCGTTGCGACCTAAGTTAAAACAATCGGTTGGTGTATTAATGTTTTTCTTTCTATTCTTTGACGCAAGTCCTTGGTTATTCTCGAAATGTACCCTTTTTATTTTTAACAATTTATCGTTTTTTTCACACTAAGTATGTTTAAGGCGATATGCGAAAAAAATACGGGTATTTCTTTTCTGTGTGTTTCATGAAATAAACGGAAAATTTTATTAAATTTCTGGTATATGCATTTTGACTATATAATCTAGGGTTTTGAAATTGGAAAACATGTTTGGATAAATTTTCCTCGATAGAAATAATTGTTGAAATGAGGTCTTCAAACACGCTTTTTCTCCTCGTTTGACGAATAGGAACCATATACAGAACTCAAACATATTTTATTAGGTGTGTTTTAACAATATCTAGAGATTTTATATTTGAAATTTTGCTACCTATTTTAGTTTTTTTAATAAAAATATAAAACCAACTTTTTTCCCTGTTGCCCTGAATCCGCCCCTCTCGCACTGCGCGATTTTTCGCTTGGAGTGACAGTGACAAAAATAAAATTCGCATAGTCTCTAAACTTGTTGTGCTAATACATGTTAGAGAGAAATTGCACACTTCCGCCCCTGAAACATAGTGTGGGGGGTTAGTCATTTGCTTATATTTATTGTATAATTTATGTTAGACCCATTATTAACTTCATATGTTTATCATATTAGTTATTTACAAATGAAATTGCCAAAATTTTATAACAGATTCATGAGTTCATAATTCCTGTAATTCAATAGCTATTTCTATTATTTGTTTTTTGTTTGAAAGTTGATTTCAACGTCTTAAATCTACGTATTAAATTTCGTTTTTATTGTCAATTTGATAACCAAAATTAAATGTTCAAAAACAGTTCGTCCTAAATGCCATCCATTTCCATGATAAGATTTGTAATAATTTTGTACAGCTGACACTTTCCAAAAATAAAATTAATGTTACTGTTAGCTTTATGATGTTTCAGTCATACACAAATGAAATTACATAATTTGGATTTGTCATTCATAAAAAAATGCAAAAATGTTAGTACTGAAAACGGAGTTTCCTTCAATTTCTCTACAGAAAACGGCAATATCATATTATGTATGTATTATATTAGTATTTTGTGCAATTGTGACATAATTTGAGACTTCGTTTGTTTAGTAATAATTTTGCACGAGTGTCCTAATTTCTAATTATGTTCAGTTGCACACAATACTTTATCGACGGCTACGATTATCAAAAATATCGTCTTTATTTATAATATTTTCAACCAAAAATTTCACGAACAATGAGAAGAAGACATTCGTTCGTGAACCTCGGGTGCGTCGTTCCGGCCTTGAAGGCCAATCAGGATAAAGGGGGCGTGACTGAAGAATTACAATGGTCGGGAATTATTTCTCGCCTCTGTTGTTGATTGGGTCTCTAGCGGTTTTATAATAAATTGAGCTAGTCGTAGCCAGAATCGCGGTGTTATCATGTAATATTATAACATCGGATAAATAATCTAGGTATTTATAAAACTGCTTTGATGTAGCAATTGTCTTATTGCAGTATGGTAGTAGATAAAATATTATTGGCTTCAGGATAAAAATCACAGTAGAACTACGAAGGCACTAACCCTAAGACTCCGTAATTTTATAATAAGTAAAGTTTGTAATTTCAGGGAGGATACGTCATTATTTCCTACAATCGAAGTGTCTGGCATGACGATCCAACAATCGGTAGACGCGCCAGTCACTCTACGAGACACTATGACGCTGTCCGGGAACATATCCACGCAAAACGGAATAGGTTCGTCTTGTAATCAGCGGGTCTACCGCGTAATTCTCATTTTCATCAACATCAACTTGAGATTGAAATTTGACGTGCGTGCGACGACACCCGCCTAACATGCCATCTCTTTTGCACGCGTTGAATTTCGCATGCATTTGCTTGAAGTTGATACAAATGAGAATTACGCGGTAGAGCCCCAGGACTTTAATTCGTAGTGTGTCAAGATAGTCTTTGTGATCGAAATACCTCATCAATAACTCATTTTTCATCCCATCACATATATGTTCAACTCGTATTTAACCGATTACCAAATAATACATGAAGCTTTGCAAAAAATTAAAAATATATTGTCCAAAAAGATAGAATGTTCACCAACGTGTGCTAACGGTGTATATTTAAATTATGTATATATAATTTGCTTAAATATTGTTTAAAAATAACTAGAACAAATAAATACATGTTTTACTAGCAAACAAGGATTGACAATAAATAAATTATTGAACAATAATAAAAAAGATACCTGGGGCAATACATATCTGTCCACCGAAAGTTTAGGCTGTGCCGCCGCTGTCGGAACCGGCAATCACGAATTATTGGAACAGTTGCCGCTAGTAAAGGGCTTTCGCGTATATCATAAAGCTTGTTAAAACTACGGGAACCGCTTCACTCGCCGCTTCGGCCGAAACTCCCGGATTTATTTACATGCAATCTAAGGCCCCATTCACATTAAAAGTGCGAGCGCGGCCAGGCGGTGACGCGAATGTGTTCGCCCGATTTCATACTAACTGAAAGAGTTTGATAAGGGTGCGCTAACACGCTCGCTCGTCGTTGTACCTATTTTCAAGTTTTGCAACCGAACACTTATGAACGGCTTTTGGTGATTACTAAGGTACGCGTCTACTGTCTCGCACTGGCGCGGCGGCCGTGACGTATGCACGGCACGCTACGGATCTTGGTTTACTTTGTATGAATTCATATAGCACTGCCTCCAATATCGGTACCACTCGCACCGAGCGCTAGCATTTATGAACAGGCCAATTCCGTTCGATCCGTTGCGTGCGGTGCGTACCGTTGCGCGTTGGTGAACATTTTATCGTTTTGGATAACAAATATATTTTTTTGGTTGAAACACTGCGATATTTAACGGATTATTATTACTTTTGGTGTGAATTTCATTTATTAAAATGTTACCGCAATAAGTAATATTGTGTAATTTGTTTCCTGATTGATTTACCAACTTGTAATGGAATAATTGTTAATTTATAAACACTTCGTGTTTAAGACTGATAGGTCTCATTTTGACTGTTACCAAAATTACCTACCTCGGCGACTATGAACTAAAAACATTTTGTAATATATTTGAAGAGATGGGTTGTATTGTTATTTGTAATTTGTGTCTAACATTATCCGTTTGTTCCTCAGGAACAGGCTCAGTGAACGTATGCAATCGTCACCTGAGTTCAGAGAAGGGCTGGACCGAGGTAGAATTTGGAATAGGAAACGGCCCGCTGCTTGGGTTCAAGCTATTTAGAACACTTTCAAGGCTTATGTTTTTAAACTGCGGCACAGTTCTGCAGTTTACTCCTAGAGGAATTTCGCCGAGTTTTATATCAAGTAAGATGTTTGTTTCTTCTTAGCTTTATGCTTGCGTGTGTGTTTGTCGTAGTTTCAAATGCCACCGTTGCTATAATACTGCCTTATTGTCATCTGAATCAGACGACTCAGTCGATAACGGCCATAATATATAAAAATTACGAGATAAGTTATTCTGCCATATCCTCTGATGATGATATAGATATGAGCGCAAGGTTCTTAAAATCTTGTAAAGACAAGGTAAAAACAATTGAATAGTTTTTGAAATATCACGCTTTTCGTATTTATTATTGGCTTCCAAAGGTTAAAGCAAACATCTAGGAAAATACACCCAAGGACCGCGCGGGCTGTGCATTAGGCTAGAGCAATCGCACATAACCGCGTTTAATAAAATGCTATATTATATATATATACAGGTTGTAAAAAGTCTGCGACCTCTAACATAATGTAATGATCATACTGAACAACTGAAGAAAAATACACGCGTAAAACATCCAAAGAAGTGGATATTCAACTGTAATTTAAACACTAACTCGCAGCAGAAAGGTCTATTTCAGAACGCTGCGCGTGAACAGCTGTTTCACGGACGACGCCCGTATCTCGTTGCGTTAAGGGTCGGAGTTCCAAGATTGGGCAAAACAGGGTTCGGGGTTATGGCTTTTAAGATAGTAAAAATTTTAATTTCTAAACTAAATAAATACCACTTACTACCTTACAAGATGAAGTACAGGTTTCTTAAAAGAAATCGCGGCTCTAATGTATAGTAACCAAAGAAAAAAATTAGGAATATCAAGAAAATTTCTCGAATAGCACTGCGGCGTTATTTTGTCTTTGATATTAAATTAAAGACAAAATAACGACAAAACATATTTCAAAAAGTTTTCCGATACTATTCATAGCTTTTCCGCAATACGTTACCAAATATACCACAATTTTACGTACGATTCCTTCATACAAATTCCTATGGGCGCGCGCCGCTCAAATTATTCCTATAACATCGCGTGCGCAAGGCTCCCGTACGTATTCAGTCACCGATGAGCTGTCAAGGTAAGAAGTTATGTCTTTTCGATAAGAAAATTCCGCGATCTCGGCTCGTATTCACACACAAAAACACACTGCCCACTGCTCATTGTGACAAAAGTAAGTATCGATCGCTTTGGTTTTATTGAATGATGCGAGATGGTGCCAACCACCGCCGCGAGTGTTTTCGTTTGCGAATATATTTTTTCAAACCGACGGATATTTAAATTCATCATAAATTACAAATCTGGCCAACCAGGAATTGAACCCGAGGCCCTCGGCGCAGAAGGCAGATACTATTAACTACACTGTACGGGTCGTCAGTAAATTATTTTTTAATACTATTACATTTAATAGTATCATACTTAATTATCGAGATGTTATCGTGTTGAGGAACTCGCTCGCCAATGCAAGTTCGCGGCACTTTGTGGTACCACTGCTGAAGTTATATACATATGTGTGCGTGCGCGGCCTGAGAATGAGTGCGTTGCGTCATATGCCTACTTTTGACAACGATCCATGGGGAGGCATTTTTGTTTGAAACTCAAATATTTCCTAAACTAATGGTTTGAGCGTGTGTGTTTCGTGGGAGAAGTGGTTCAGTATGATCGATAGAATATTTTGTTTCATTTAAAGGTAGCAGTCTATTTACACCCGGTACAAAGAGGCATCGTATATAGAAAATAATATTTGTTCCAGCAATGGCGCTCCAACTGGACGCTCATTCGGTGGGCTACCTCACGTACAGGGCGGGCGGGCAGGGAGGCTCGTCGATGACCTCCACCTACGTGCGGGACTCGGAGAAGTACCACACGAACACCGCCATTCAGCTCGGGAACCCGCACTCGTTCATCTCACTGAACATCATGAGAAAACTGCCGCAGCACGAGCTCAAGTTGCGGTTGGCCCTCAAGTAAGTTAACCTTGAAACTTTAGATACTTAACGGCTGGATTTCTTTATTGAGTTGGTGTGATTCATTCGAGAGCCTTAAATCCAAACGGGGGCAGCGGTGGTAGGAGTGAGATAGATAGAGATGAGTTCCTATTAAAGCGCTGTTCGCAGTGCTTCAGCAAATTCAGTGGTTTCTTCCAAAGTGCATTGGTTTCATGATGGCAACGCTTGTGTTCAAATTCAAATTCAAATAGTTTATTTTGCAAAGCAGGTATAGATATATACACTTTTTACACGTCAAATTTAATCTAATAAAGAAAATATATGTAATAAAATAATAAATGTACATGAACTAAGTTAAAGGTTTATTTAATTTATGTAGCAATATATTTACGATTAAAATGATAGGTAAAATATATATTATACAAGGTAAAATCCAATTAGCCGCCCGAACCCATACCGGAGACCCGGCCAGGGACCAGGAACAAGGTTCAATGATCACCAACCGAGCCCCCAGCACGAATCCAGGCGGCCGGCCGACCAAATCCCATCCTATATACTACATACTAATAGGTTACATATATAAATACATGCCTACCTCCGCCCATTCGATTAGTCTTGCTAAGAAGAAGGGCAAGGAACTTAGCAAGATCATGTCTCTTTTTTCAACATGAAACTTATATATGACTTATATGACTAGGCGTGCCTATCCTAGAGTGAACATTTTCATAGCAACTTTTTTTTTTCAAAGTGTTATTTAAACTTTTTCATATATTTTTTTATTGTCAAACTTGACCTTCTGATTGCTTTTGCGGAAAAAACTTGTATGCACGCCTCTGCGGAACAGCACATTAACAATAAACAATTGATTAAAGTAGAAAATAATACAATGGGAAATTAACTAATACTTCAAAGCGTCAAATTCAGCTTATGTTCTTATTCAGCTGAGGTGTCATAAGTGATAAAAAAGGTCCCAGTTCAGTTACGGCGCCTTAAGTGATACTCTGCAACGCGCTGAATAATACGTTACCATGATACTCGCTAGCGACTGCTTAACATATTTATATGAGAAATTGTACAGCGCCCCTAGCGGTTTACGAGAGAAACCACAATTTCTAATACAAAATTTAATCTAAAGACCCCAAACTCATTGCAAGCCTACTGGTCCAAAACGGGAAAATAGAAGAAAGAGCTTCATATCACTGCATCGTTAGAAACAATATCTTGTCACTCAGTACATTTATAGCTCTTTAAAATGGTTGCTGTTCTATAACGTAGTTATTTAAATAATTTAATCTCTAACCTGTTTTCTTATGGCTTTTTTTTGAAATGCATGTAAATATATCTTGAATGAGTGAAACCTTTTTGCCTCTAAAACATTTACTTCATGAAAAGTGGAAGAGAATAGCAACCCAAGACTCTTTTAAATCTCTCGTTTATTAGTATTTTGGAACCTGCAACAAGCTTAACCAAATAGAACTTAAATAACATTAAAAATTAGACTAAACCTATAAATATAAATACAGTAAATTACAAGCTGTATACATACATGCATAATCTTAAAATTATTAAAATAAATAAAAAATGCTGGCCATATCACCACCGTCGTTCGGTAGTGTACCCAGAAGGTTGGCAGCATTGCCTCGCTGAATAGCGAGGCTAATTCTTTGACCGAAATACGCTCCAGCCCGCGGGTCACTGGAAGCGTCGATCAGGCGCGATGATATGTCTCTGTAGAGACGTCGCGCATCCGGTCCCCACGGTCCGAGTGTCTCCACTCCAAAGGGCACAAACATTTAGCCCTCACCTAGGGCTGCATATTTGCGCCGTTTGTCTGACTCCGCCGACGTTTCCGCCGCGCCCGCTCTGGAAGCGGTCGCTGAGAGGTGGGATGGCGCCACCGTATCGACGCAAGTTGCATTCCACACCAACGGCCGCCCATTCTTCCATGGGATGAGCGTCATATCATCCGGCCACTTGCCATAGAAAGATGTGAAAGTCTGGAAATTTACTTAATTAATATCTATGCGTGCAGAGTACATTGCATTCTTTTCAAACCCTCCTTCAGAAAGAGATAGATAAAGCGGCTCGATCTCATGTTTGTTGTTAGTCTTTTGTGCAAATTTGACGATGGTATTTTATGAATTTTACACAAAAGCCAAAAATTAGGGAGAATAACAGTGATTGCTAAAAGCACTGATAAAATTTTCATGCGATTTCTTGTGTTAACAATTCTCGTTTAAAATCATAATACATCATAGCACGAAATGCTTCCGGCGTTACCTCCATCGTTTTCCTCTATCATCGTAGGTGATCGTAGCGATTGAAAAGTGACGGACCTGATTATTTATTACACATCAATGCGGACGTCCATATTTTACAATGAAAAAAAAACTTGAGGTCGCCGGCCAAGTGATAATTGGCCAAGGAGTATATGATAATAAAAGTAAAACAATGGCTTTAATAACTAGCCGTTGACTTGCAATTTTGGACCAGCCCTCGTACCTGAATTTTACTTGCTGGTACGTGAATTATAACTCCACTGATTTAGGTACGGAACCCTTGGTGCTATGTTTTTATTTCAGAAAGGGTAACATATACTTTCAAGTTATTCGTGCTCAAGGACTAGCAGGTACTGAAATTCAAACTATCAAGTTCTTTTAGGCTTTATTAGTTAGAATTGATAAATGGAAATACTTCTTATACTATTATACTGATAGGTCTTCGATGTTTTGTATATTATTCCGTAATAGTAGATTATTAACCAAGGGCTGTATGACATCAATTGCATACGAGGTTTTTGGCGCCTGAGCGAAGCGAAGGCGCTAATTAACCCGAGTATGCAATTGATGCTTACGCCCGAGATAAATACTCTGCTTTACATATCGATTGTGAGGTAAGTAAACAACAAGACAGCAGGTTTCAATGAACATTTATTAAGAAGAAAAAAATGTGTATTTAATTAAAATTAACGGCGGTAATGTATTTTCGACAACTGTTTTTGCCCTTTCTTTAATAAAATCGGGCGTTAGATCTATGTCTTCGTCACTAGACATGTTTAAAACTTTTGAAAAAGAACTCAAACAAGAAAATTAATTACTTTCGCGATGCTTTCGCGCCTACTAGTAGACTGCCTTTTTTTTTTTCACGCACGCAAGCGCGTTAAATCTTGCTGGCCAGTTTGATTTTTAAATCGATTCCATCTAACATACGATGTGGAAACAAATAGTTCCATATTTAAAATAAAATCTTTATAAAATAAATTGTCTAGATTCCGATTCGAGTAATTAATCGATACCGAGAAAAAAATATTAACTTTTTAAAAATATTCTTCGTGCAGTATGAGTATGACAGTTCTTTTTTCAAATTCCAAAACCTATGCTGTAATGATAGTCATACACCCCGGCATTCAGGGGTGTAAGGGTGTACTTACAGAGCAAGAGATATGTAAAATCATAAAAACCAATAAGTTGAGCTAACCGCCTCGCATTTCTTAACATTCATAATGAGTTTACTTTATCGATGTACGCAATACATGAGGTGCAGCGGATATGGTTTATCAAACATCAATAAACATCACAGCGGGATTCTAGGGTGCCTAGGTCAGACGTGCGCGCTACAGCCCTCAGCTCCATCGATCCGTCTGGGACCTAGGACTAATCTAGTACGTGCTAGTTATCGGTAAGTTACCGGGTGAGTTCCGGATTCGGCTACATGACGCACACACTTGCACCATAACTCGTGCTTGTTTACGAACAAAGTTCTAATAAGAACATTTGGATTTTTGACACAAATACATTTTTAGTATATTGTTGTTTTGTTATTATGTAGCATGACGGTGGTTTAAGGATGTTTTAGCAGTAATATTTGAAGCTTGAAACTGGCGATGTGGAATCGGGATGCGCAACAAGTGCAATTGCAATTTTTTCAGTGTACCGACACAGTCGCCGCCTTGGTGCAGCGGGGAGCACTCGTAGTTACAGAGAGTGTGGAGAGCTCATTTTAAATTAAAACAAGGTGTTAATAGTTTATTACCTGATTTTTTGGGAAAAAGTGAGTGTAAACAACTTTGAGGTAAATGAGTTCGTCTTCTTAACAAACGATCTGATAAATCCTGTAAATTTCGGAAAATAAATGATAATTTTTTTGATTGAAGATTTATAAAAATTAGTGTTATGTTGATTTAATTGTTTATCTGGTACATAATGATCGTGCAGTGTTGCATAAACAAAGTAGCTTTGTACTTATAACAAAGATTCGCCGGGAATAGTACAAACAAGAGGCAATACCTACCATATTTTTCCAATGATGCCCTTGTGCAAATAAATATCGAAAACTTAATTGTTATTAAGCTCAATTGTAACCATACACTTGTTGAATTATCTGGAATACCTGTTAGATAAATCTATTTGCCCTAAAAATATTTATCTACTCCCAATACTACATAAGGTAATTACAACATCAAAAGCAATACAACACCGCCAGGAAGCCAATCAACAATAGTAAAAAAAATAAGTTCCGTCCTTATTTCTTAAGCCACGCCTCCTTTACCCTTGTGGCTTCTGATTGGCCCTACCTGAGGTTCATGAACGAGTGTTCTACTTCTCAGTTTTCGTAAAATTGTTAGTTGAAAATATTATAAATAATGTCACACGAAGTCGATATTTTTCGTAGATAAAGTATTGTGTGCAACTGAACATAATTAAATTGCACATTGGAATACTCGTATAGCTCAGGGGTAGAACGCTGGCCTCTCAATCTTTCTATCCAGGTTCAATCCCCGGTTGGGCATGCACCAATGAGTTTTTCGGCATTTATGTGCATAGTAGTTAAAGTGAAAGCCCATACAAACGGGTAAAAAATTGTTCCCTGCAAGGTAGAATTATGAAATTTTCACCATGAATAGAACGTCCTAAGACAATAATTTTCAGATGTGGAGGGAAGACAGATTCGATTCGGGGGCGCCGGGGGTGGGGGTGAAGGGGGTCAAAAGAAGCTTTTCGATTATTATTTTTGTGCTGATCAGTAAATGCTACTAGAGCATGTGTGATGTCGTTTTCGCATTAAACAGACACAAGGAATTCATTTTTGCTATATAACAGGTATGTTTTCATTAAAAAAACTGTTATTTAATGAAAAGTTTGAAAAAAAAAGGAAAAATGGGCGTATTTTTTTTATAAAAATCGTCATATCTTTCTAAAATCATAATTAATTGAAACTAAAAAAAATACTATATGAAAGAATATTTTATCTTGTTTATAAAAATATACACTTGTTGGATACTTGTCACACAACAACTATTACAAAAAATCATTTACACGTTGTGCTAAAGCAGCGCAACAAATATTATAGAGAACAATGAAAGAGGAAAAAGTACTGCGCCAACCATAAATATTAAGATAAAGGCAAGAGAATGATGTAAATTTGTTTATTGTTGTTTATCGGTTTAATTTGTAATGGTTTTTTTTCATAATTAGTGTAATGATAACAATAATACTAAAAAATGAAATTTTAGTACAATGTTATTAAATAATTTTTATCAAAAGTTAACTTTACAATCACCGGCGCAGAAACAAAGTGCGGTACACTTCATTGCAGCTTTGCTGCATTTACAACGTCCAGTACACCCTTTTTTGCAGCATTACATCTAATTAACAGCTGCATCTAATTAACTCTGAACACGAAGCTGCTGCTTCGGGGAGAGTTGTCCATAGAGGTTGCCACTCGGCTGCGATGGTTGGATATCGTGGTCTGCTTTCTTTGCTTATATAAGTCAAGCTATTATTCCACCTCCAATAATTCTCTTGCTAAACAAATTCAATGGGCATTTCCAGACTCCTACGGGGAAGATAATTTTGTCATCATGTTTGGTGGATTACATATTGAAATGGTTATACTTAAAGTGCTAGGAGATTGGTTGGAAGACAGTGGCTGGACCAATATCCTGGTAAAATCTGACATTACAAGTCCCGGTACAGCAAATTCCTTCATAAAAGTAAGTCGTGTCACCAAAACACGTCATGCCCACCAACTTACAGCTGCGAGTCTTCATATTCTTCTCCGAGAAGCCTATACTGAGGAATGTGATAATGCTGATGTCCAACGATAGAGCAAAAGCCTGTGTTCATTTTGATTATTGGTTGAAGAGTCTATCTTTAGAGCTGCTTTTGTTACGGTACATCAGGGCACTACGCGAAGGCAACTTCCAGTTATATGTGGAGTCATTAACACTCATGATGCCTTGATTCTTTGCCCTAGATCATACACACTACTCAAGATGGCTATCAGTACATATACGTGATATGACAACTCTTGCTGAAAAACATCCAAATGTCGTAATTGAATTCCAGTCTGGAAAGTTTGTGGCCCCCAAAACCAGCAACAAGTTTTCTGCTATTGCTTTATATCAGTGTCATTGTCATAAACACAATAATGCTTCAGTGAAAAGCTCTGGAAGTGCGATTGGGCTGACAAATAATCCAACGCCCCTAAGACGATGGATGATCGCTGGACCAGAGATTACAAGAATGAATACAGAGTTTGAAGAACAGGTCAAAAAGCAAACAAATGTTCAGATTTTCTTCCTTCATCACAGGCAGACACCTAAAATACAGAAAGATTTCGCAAACGACGTCTATTCACTTGTGAAAGTATTCAAAGAAATTGTAAATAATTTTATAGAACGTAGTCAAGACGTGCTAGTCATTGATACCAAAGACATCATAGACATTGAAGTGGCTGATTGTGTTCGAAATATTGAGACAATTGGTGGTGAACAATTTCAACAGTTTGTTAAGCAGAGGCTAGAAAAATGCACGATACCTGTTACAAATCCAATTCCAAAGAACATTTTACCTCTGTTTAACAGACCACCTGTCAATAATAAGTCGAAACTAAAAGGACATCTTGCGGCCCTCAAAAGCATTGTTCCATTTTTTACGGCTTTACACCTCGTGCCAAGTCCATGATGGAGACTTGGATTACTTTTTCTCGCACGAGAATCATGCGGCTCCACCATCTTTGTCAAATGGGGCTAAAATGCGAATTGTAAATAAAGCTGATTTAATTAAATGTCTGGGAACAGAATCATTTGAAAAGAAGATTTCGCCTACAGTTGACGTAACAATTTTAGATGGAGCTGCTGTGGTACAAATATTAAATCCTGGTACAACCAAGACATTCCAAGAGTATGCAGAACAAGTTTTTGTGCCATACATATCTGCTCACTTAGAGAAAAATAGTCGCATTGACGTTATATGGGATACTTACCGCCCTGACAGCTTAAAAACTGCAATTAGAGAGAAAAGAGGACGGGGTACAAGGACAAGAGTGTCGCTGTCGGCTATGCATGTGATGCCCAAAAATTGCAAATATTTTCTCCAAATCAATGAAAATAACACCAAATTGTTTTCTTTCTTGGCACAAGAACTAGTTCTTAGAAGTGAAGTTCTTTGTTCTACCAAATCTTCTGATTTGATTTTTATGACTCCATGTTCTCACGAGGAGGCGGACATTCGAATTTTTTTACATTTGGCAGATTCAGTGCAGAAAGGGCTTAGAAGAGCGATTATACGCACCGTGGACACCGATGTATTGGTACTGGCTGTCGCTTTTTTCAGTGACTTAAATCTCTCCGAATTATGGCTTTCTTTTGGTGTCGGTTCAAGCTTCCGATACATAGTTATTCACGAATTGGTGGCGACAATGACTTGGTCTAAATGCAAGTATCTGCCAATATTTCACGCATTTACTGGATGTGTTACGGTATCCACTTTTGTAGGCAGGGGAAAAAACGGGATACATGGAAATCTTTCCCTAAAGTAAACGGCACATTTGAAGGTCTTATGTCAAAGCCAAGCAATGTAAGCCAAGAATCACTGCTTTTAATAGAACGATTTGTAGTTTTAATGTATGACCGCACTAATGAGGCTGAGATAATCAATGAAGCAAAAAAACAGTTCTTTACACAAAAGTCCAGAGCAATTGAAAATATACCGCCGACAAAAGCAGCACTGCTTGAACATGTAAAGCGCGCCTGTTATCAAGCATTTATTTAGTCTGAAGCCAATTGGAATCCATCGCAATGGGGATGGACACAGGGCGCAGCCGGGTGGCAACCTCTATGAACAACTCTCCCCGAAGCAGTAGCTTCATGTTCAGAGTTAATTAGATGCAGCTGCAAAAAAGGGTGTACTGGACGTTGTAAATGCAGCAAAGCTGCAATGAAGTGTACCGCACTTTGTTTCTGCGCCGGTGATTGTAAAGTTAACTTTTGATAAAAATTATTTAATAACATTGTACTAAAATTTCATTTTTTAGTATTATTGTTATCATTACACTAATTATGAAAAAAAAAACACAAATTAAACCGATAAACAACAATAAACAAATTTACATCATTCTCTTGCCTTTATCTTAATATTTACGGTTGGCGCAGTACTTTTTCCTCTTTACTTTAGTACTTTTTTCTCTATAATATTTGTTGCGCTGCTTTAGCACAACGTGTAAATGATTTTTTTTGTAATAGTTGTTGTGTGACAAGTATCCAACAAGTGTATATTTTTATAAACAAGATTAAATAATCTTTCATATAATATTTTTTTAGTTTCAATTAATTATGATTTTAAAAAGATATGACGATTTTTATTAAAAAAATACGCACTTTTTTCCTTTTTTTTCCAAACTTTTTATTAAATAACAGTTTTTTTAACGAAAACATAACTTTTATATAGCAAAAATGAATTCCTAGGGTCTGTTTTATGCGAAAACGACATCACACATGCTCTAGTAGCATTTACTGATCGGCACAAAAATAATGATCGAAAAGCTTATTTTGACCCCCTTCACCCCCACCCCTGGCACCCCCGAATCGAATCTGTCTTCCCTCCACATCTGAAAATTATTGTCTTAGGACGTTCTATTCATGGTGAAAATTTCATAATTCTACCTTGCGGGGAACAATTATTTCAGTTATCACTTTAACTATAGTATTTGCTTACTTACTTACCACTTGCTGAACGGTGAAGGAAAACATAATAATGATCCTTGCATGCCTTAAAAAGAGTGTATTTGTGGCGGAAGAACAGTTAAGTGATAGGCAGTGGCGTGCACAGAACTTTTTCCCGGAAAACCAATCAGAATAAAAACAATATGAAAAAATCTAAATAACACTTTAAAAAAACAAAGTTTGTATGACGCCAGGGTAGGCACTGCCTACCCTAGAGTGAACGTTTTCATGTGAACTTTTTTTTTCAAAGTGTTATTTAATTTATTTCTTATTTTTTTATTGTTAATCTTGACCTTCTGATTGCTTTTCCGGAAAAAAGTTTTGTGCACGCCACTGGCGATAGGGTACACCACTCATCACGTTGGGACATAATCGTCGGTGTAACGCGGGTGTACCGAGTGTGAACTGTTACACCTCTGACTCCCCCTCAGGGATTCAGGTAGTTACGATATACTGGTGATATATACTCGAATGGATTTTTCATAAGAACATTGACCGTCTCTCTGGTCTAATGGTTCGGGTACTCGACCACTAATCCAGAGGTCGCGGATTCTATTCACGTAGGGAGAAATTTGTGGTCGGTCTGAGTGTTGAGGCACGTTAAAACGGTGAGTCGATATTTGTGCCCGAAGTATGGCAATAAGGCTCGCCACCACCGCTGGGAAGTAATAATCCTCGATGTAACGTGGGTGTACAACTGTGAGTGGACTCTGACTTGTATTTATGTAGTTCATCGTAGAAGTGGGCATATCATGATATCATATATTTCTGTTCGCTCAGCTCTCCTCGTTTATTTACCTGTAAATCTAACGTGCGACGACACCTATTTTTGACTTTTGGTGAAAGATTTTTGATTCCATATTTTAGATCTGCCCACGACATTTATATTTCGTAAGAACAGATATCATGTCGCGACCAACTCAATTGTGGGCGTGGCCAAATGTCTTGCTGTTTCATTTCTCTATAAGGTGCACGCTCTATGAAAATTGCGAGAACAATACAATCGTGCCGATACCGTCGCGGGCGCAAAATTGAAAATCTGTTTCAGGAGATATTCGTATTAGAATAGAATGACATTTATTTCGACCAACTTATGGATCATAATTATAACATACACAATACACATACACATAAGAGCACAATAAATAAAAAAATAAACATATAATAATAACACATCAATAATTAATAATTTAAAAACTACCAAAAAACACTAAAACAGTAATTTGGCGGTAGTCAGTACATGAACCATGCTGCAATGATTCAGGTACTGACAGTCAAACCGTTCCGCGAATTCGTTCAAGTTACAGTTGCGGCTGGCCCGCACCCTGCGCACCAGGGATGTGTGTATTAATTTTTTGATTTTATCTAAAACAATAAAAGCACATGCGGCCACACTTTCGGTGAAAAACCGTTAAACTTATGTATTTAAGGGGTTTGTTGTTAACATAAAGATATTACTCAAATTTGATCAGTTTTAGTTCTACTTAAACATAGATCTTGATAATGTTAATGGATAATGTTAAAATAACATTCCATAGACACCCCATAATGTGTTGACAGCGTTTGTTTGAAGGTTTACGCGTAACGACGCCTCTTAAGACCAAAACACCACTGCATGTGTTAAAATAAGGGGTGCTATGCTACCACAGAGGTACCAAATAAAATGTACATTCTGTATATTACCACCAATGATATTAGAAAAAAGTGTAGATAGGTTAGGCGATCCGCGAGTGACACGTTAAAACTTAGCTAATTTGCCAACCTGAACTCAGTTTCGCGTCGGCGTCAGCGCACGACAGACGTCGCACGGGACGACGCACAGCAACATATATGTCTTGTCTCTCTTGCGCTCGCGATAATTATGACTTCCACGTGTCAATGTGACATTGCAATAGTACGTAATTGACTGAAGTCATTTATGTTGTGTGCCGTTTTAGAAATTCGAATCTTGTGTATCTACACTTTCTTCTAATATCATTGATTACCACTATGAATAGTTCGCTTGCATAGACCATAGACAAGACAAGTGGCAAGTGGCAGTAGACAAGTAAATTAATATTAGCCGTGATAGCATTAAAATGATGTAAGGCACAAAACAACTTGATTTTCACATTATAAACCTAGTCATGATATAACGTTTATAAATATATTATATTTTGCTTTTTTAAGATTTATTTATTTATGTTTATTTATTAGTACTAAAACAATAAAAAAATCATTACTCTATATTTTTCGACCCTCTGTGGGGATCATGTACAAATTATTTCGTCCATGGTGGGGATATATGTATTCAGTAAGTAAAATATCGGGTCTAGCACAAAGATAATGTTAAGACATACATCTTTGTTACTTAAATATGATGGATATTATTGAAATAGACAACGATCAATAGAAACCCTCGGGTAACTGTTCTACCTATAAAATATATATTACAAAATGATAAGAAGACGAACTCATGATAATTATCTATTGACTTTGACTCATTAAGTAAATTGTATATATATTTTAGATGCCCGATACATACTTAACACCGTCTAATCCGGATGGCAACCCTACGGTAAGTGAACTTTTTATGTTTCGTTTTGGTATTTATACATATTTTCTGATTTATTTATTGTACCGAGATGTTTAAATTGTGTTTGTTTTAGTTGAAGCGTGCCATGGACATGAACTGTATAATAATGGATCGAAAACGTATAAGACAAGCGATGGGCGCTATGGGCCAACATGGAGATGCCCTGGGTCCAGGTATACATTGCTTATAAGAGTAACTCTTAAGGCAAGGTGCAACCCGATTGGCCAAAACTTAGATATTATTGTGGTCAATATCATTGGGTCGAGTGTAAGATATAAATACAGAAACAAAGCCTCAAAAAATGCTATGCATTGCCGAGATTAGAACCCTTGTCTTATTAAATGATTAATCGAACAGAAATATAAATGGATTTTAGTAGGAGAAAAAATAAATTGCATAAATAGCTTTCGTTGTAGAGATGTCAGAATTTTAAGCGAAATCTACTGTGTATATTTTGGAAACCATATAGCTTGCCATTATAATAGATCTTTACTTATGAAGTAACCATTTTTGCATTTTTTTATGAATGACAAATCCAAATTATGTAATTTCTTTTGTGTATGAATGAGACAATATTGAGCTAACAGCAACATTAATTTAATTTTTGAAAAGTGTTAGCTGTAAAAAATTATTACGAATCTATCATGGAAATGGATGGCATTTAGAATGAACTGTTTTTGAAAATTTATTTTTGGTTATCTAACTGACAACAAAAACAAAATTTAATACGTAGATGTAAAACCTTGTAATCAACTTTCAAACAAAACACAAATAATGGAAATATCTAAAATTATGAACTCATAAACCTGTAAAAAATTTCGGCATATTTTCATATGTAAAGACATTAAATGCAAAATCGGACACTTTCTTTATATAAGCTTTAGTTTTCCATATACTTAAGTACGAAGTAACAAAAAAAAAACTAATTTTTCTCAAGAAGCGCCCTAGCTTGTACCACACGAAATTCTACTGTAATAAGTGTCTAAAAATGGTTTTCGTTGGCATATCCAGTGGCGTGCACAGAACTTTTTTCCGGAAAAGCAATCAGAAAGTCAAGTACGACGATAAAAAAATATGAAAAAATTAAAATAACACTTGAAAAAAAAGTTTGTATGAAAATGTTCACTGTAGGGTAGGCAGACTGCCTACCCTGGCGCCATACAAACTTTTTTTTTTCAAAGTGTTATTCAAATTTTTTCATATTTTTTTTCATCGTTAATCTTGACCTTTTGATTGCTTTTCCGGAACAAAGTTCTGTGCACGCCACTGGGCATATCCATATGCATGGTTGCACCTTGTCTTAACCTTTTGTATCCTAAGTCCTATTCGAAGTTCACACTTACTGCATTGAAAGCGGTTTCGTAGCCGGATTGTGAAAAACCCGCCTTTTTATAATTAATCGAAACGCAACACTTAAATTTAAAATTCACTCAATAGTTATTCAACAAAACCTTATTACCTATGTATTGTGTATGCTACTATCGCAAAGTTTCCATTAGTTTCTGTAAATTAAAATATCAACAATTTTGAATTAAAAACATTTTTAGAAAAAGGTGGGTTTTTCACAATCCGGCTGCGAAACCTCTCTTAAACGTAGAATGCGTTGTGCTAGAATCAAGTGTCAGAAGTGGTTTCAAATCACAAAGCACAGATTACATAAGATCTTTGTGTTTTTGTGTTGTGGCTTGATATGTTTTCAGACAGTTTTTAAAGAGATTTGTTTTTTTGTTTTTTAAGCTACTAAATAAGCAGGTTTGAGGCAACCGCACAAAATTAGCCCTTTATAAACTTTTGTTTTTGTTTGTTATACGTAACATAAACAAGTTGCATAACATAACAGTTGCATAAAATACCAAGTAGTTTTAATGTAATATGTAACAATCTTCCCAGATGCTCCAGTAAAAGAGGATAACGTGTTGGATACCGATAATGACGCTACTTACGACGAAAGCCCAGCTGAGGCTATTGAGTCACAGAGACAGAATATGGAACAAGGGACCGCTATGGTTTCGGCCACTACTTTTTTCAAACCTCCCCTGAATGAAATCCCCGGTAAGAGAAAATGGATTGGAAATTAAGTTTGTAAGTAGCATTATTTTTATGCGAGTATTTTTCTTCAACAGTTGTTCAGTATGATTCAGTTAATGCCGCCTTTTAATTCGACTCGTCGCTGACGAGATATTCATGATGAACCTTTGTTTTTGTTTGTCCCGTGTAATTCTTACATACTCCATACTTTATCATTTATGATTGTATGATTATTACATCTCTCTCGATCGCAACACTGCGCCAGGGCTGCGTTCAGTTTGATCGCCCGCTCATCACTGACAGCAGGATAGCATATACAAATATAACTCGTGCAAAAGAGATGTCGTGATCGCCGGGCTTCGGCGGATGATGAAACTGAACTAAGCCCTGAAATCAAACATAAAGCCGTTGTAAGATAATATTACGTCTTTTGCAGATCCCGCTTTATCTTATATTTACCAACACTCGGGCCAAGAGCATAATAACAATGAAAACTGCCTCGACGACTTGATTCAGCAAGAGCCTCAAATCCAGAATAGTAAAATGTTTTTGGGATCTTATCTAAATAACATGAAGGAGAGGAATGTTTTGATGGGGTTGAGTCTTCACATGGCTTTGTTTAGTGATGATCGCGGGTCCACTTTAACGGCTATCAATAGTATTGCCGAGAGATATCGATCCGATAACAAATAAAACCTTTGTTAACCCTAGACTATCGAGCCGCGCGGTTTATTGTTTGCGTGTCGATCGAGATACTTACGTGGCCCCGGACCGAAATGAATAAAAAATTCAAGTGCCAAAATTTTATTTTGTCTAATTTCGGCACACTTACTTCAGACTTAAAGACTAGTGCTACTGGGGGTTGTTCCCAGAGGTCCACGATTCTATTGTTTTCTTTTTCCTAGTGGTCAGCGGCAGTGGAGTGAAATATGACATTATACTACTCCCCAGAGTTTTTAAAAGGGCCATTGTTCACCCTATCTATAAGAGTGGGGACGGATGCAGTGTTACGAACTACCGGCCTATCGCTGTGTTAACCATTCTTTCGAAAATACTGGAAAAAGTCTTGAGCTATAGGCTAATTGATTATCTCGAACAGCACAAACGAATCTCAGATAATCAATTTGGAATTAGAAACGGCAAATCTACTGAAGATACAGTACTAAAAGTCACAAATACCATTGTTGAACAGCTAGATGGGAAACTCAACAAATAGGCGTTTTTCTGGATCTTTGAAAGTCCTTCGACACTGTTTCTGTCCCTATTCTACTAAATAAAATGGAAAACATAGGGATCAGAGGCGTTCCCTGAAACATCTTTCGCAGCTACCTTTGCGACAGGACCCAGAGTGTGAGAATTGATAGTTTTTACTAGCGACGATCAATTCCTCACCTACGGCGTCCCTCAAGGTAGCGTCTTAGGTCCAACTCTCTTCCTTATTCATTAACAGTCTTTGCTCGATGCTCATTCCCAACTGCAAAATAATTACTTACGCAGACGATACTGTTCTACTAATACGAGGCAAAAATTGGGTCGTCTTCACGCCGAAAACTCTCTTAGGATTGTGATGGACTTTCGTCAAACTTGTTAACTTTAAATATTGATAAGACAAAGTTTATTACTTTTCTCATTAGTCTAGCCATCAGCCTGACCATGACTCCTACAACATCTTGGCTCATACCTGTGAAGCCCAAGTCTGCAAATGCAGATGTACCCCTATTGTGCGTACCTCTAATATTAAATATTTAGGTGTTATAATGGATAGCACGCTTTCATGGAAAGATCATCTTGAATCCTTAATATCCCGAGTTAGAAAACTAATTTATATATTCCGACAACTAAGATGTTCAGCCGATAATCAGACACTCAAGACTGTCTATTATGCGCTCGCGCAATCAGTACTTACATACTGCATTACATCCTGGGGTGGTGCATGTTCATCGCTCTTAATCCGCCTAGAACGAGCCCAAAGAGCTGTCCTCAAGGTCATGACAAGAAGTCTATCTGGCACGATACAGACCAGCTGTACAATTAATGTACAATTAAGGTGCTATCCGTCAGAAGGCTTTTTATTCATAAAGTTATTCTGCGTAAACACTCTACAATCCCGTATGAACCGTCTACTATTATGTCGAAAAAAAGATCGGACCTAGTGTGCAGGGTTGTACAGCACAGGAGTCAGTTAGCCGTTCGACACTATAATGTACTAAGTTCTCGTCTGTATAACAGAGTAAACGAGGCTGTTAATATTTATCCTCTTCTCTTAGCCAAATATAAGATTGCGGTCTCGAACTGGCTGCTCACACTTAATTATAAGGATTCAGAGGCACTTTTGCGAGTAGTTGTCTAAAAGTATCTACACGTCATAGCAATCCTATAATATTTATATTTTACACAATAAATTCATTAACATCTGTAACTTCTTACACAAACAAGTCCCAAAACTTCATTTATTCATACCCACTCTGTATTTATTTATATATTTATACACACACACCCCCTCTCACATACACCCTCTCTCACATACACCCTCAACATCACACACACACTCTCTCACATACACCCTCAACATCACACACACACACCCTCTCATACAATATTTATAATTTTATGTTATTTCAGTTTCTTTTTGTCATTTGCATGCTAATTTTAATTTTATTTTTAAATTTCATTTTTAAAATTGTTCTATTAGTATTTTTGGTTAGATCAATCCCTATTTTTTTTTTGTTCTTTTGTTATAATTCAGATACCATGTAACACGCACATTTTGTAAGTATTGTACACCTACAGGAAGGCGTTGGTGAATGTATTACAATTTTATATTACCACAGTTACCAACGGCACATCTTTATGTTGAATTTTTATCACAATTTACGAATCATTTGCTTATAACTTAGTTTTTGTTTTTGTTATCCAAAATTATTGTACCTGCATATTAATACGTTCATTGTTTTTTGTAAATTGGTTGGCACAATAAATAAATATTATTATTATTATCTATGGTGACATTAGTGTCGATTCGGTGTAACACGATTTAACGTATTTGTCAGGACTAAACTTAATTTAAGCGTTCTTTCTTTTTCTTTCTGTATCAAAAAGACAAAGACAGGACGCTCAAAATAAGGTTAGTCCTTTCAAATAAGTCGTGTTACACTGAATCGACACCATTATCCTCAGTGCCGCGCTGTCGTGAAGTGCTTATTATTATTAGTTCATTTTTAGGGTTCCGTACCCAAAGGATAACCAACGGGACCCTATTACTAAGACTCCGCTGTCCGTCTGTCTGTCCGTATGTCACCAGGCTGTATCTCATGAACTGTGATAGTTAGACAGTTGAAATTTTCACAGATGATGTATTTCTGTTGCCGCTATAACAACAAATACTAAAAAACAGAATAAAATAAATATTTAAGGGGCCCCCATACAAAAAACGTGATTTTTTTGCCGTTTTAATAGATAATTGTACGGAACCCTTCGTGCGCGAATCCGTCTCGCACTTGGCCCGTTTTTATACGATGAGCTCTGACAGATGACAATTCTAAAAACAATTAAGATGGGAAGTGAATAATCGATCGTTAATTCAACCGATTTTATGCAGACTCGACTATTGTTGTGAATTAAATTTTATCGATTTTATATTGTTCATTAAAATATACTTAAATTGTGTTTAGGTGCTCAATTTTTACCTAAATGTATACCTTAATCTATTATTGATGGAAAATTATTGATCGAAATTGTTTGGGCATTAATACATCGGAACTGAGAACAATAAACAGTTTTTATTTTTAATTTTTGTCAGTTTGTATGTTGTTTGTATATTTTAACTTTTATTAATTTATTTAATTATAATGACGATATTACAATATATTTTTATTGTAAGTGTATTTTTATCGATTACACATTACTCGTAAATAATCGGAAAACTACACTTTTCTAGGACTAATTCCGTTCCGTTATTATAGCTTTTTAACATATTAAGAATATTATTTTTATTAGTTTGGATAAAAATTCTCCTTATAATTTTAGACAGGTAATATTTTAATTAACAAAAATCCGCACTACATTTTTTTTTCAAAGTAGTAACTTTCATTAATAAAAAAGTTGTTTGCATGGAATGTAATGTTTCGGAGCTTTCACAGCTCATCGTAAAAAAAACTATAATATCTGAATAACGTGCTACAATATATGAATAACGAGCGGATTGGTTGTGTCCAAAATCGGAACTAACGTCGCTACCATACTCCTTGTTTCACAGCGCCCCTCTGTCGCTGTCATCCACGCGCCATCAGGAGCCGTATTTTTGAATCGTTGGAATTCAATTCACGTGCGAAAATATATACCTGTCTCATCTTGCAAATGACTAGTTCTGATGTGCTACGTGAGATGGGTAAATACTTTTGCACGTGAATTGAAAACGTTCGATTCAAAAATACGGCTCCAAATCCTTGTAGCACAAAATTTTACGTTATGTTTCCCTTCTTCGCGCGGTATTATGGTATGGGATAAACGTAATATGACCATGAATCCCGCCGCTCGAAAGTCTACAATCTACATACCTATTATTTAAGGCGTTACAACATGCGACAGTGCTGCCACTGTATAATAAAACTCACATTTTACTTGCTACAATAATTATTGAAAATCTGCTCAAGTAAATGTCTATTTCTAGATTGAACCATTTTTAAATAGCATAGTTTTCATAGACAACGTCACCGATGAGCTAAAATTTTAACTTTTGCTAAAAACGGCCGCTCTTGGCAAAAGTTAAAATTCTAGCTATAAAAAGAAGTTTTTAAAAACTTTGCTATGTAAAAGTAGTTCATTGCCATTTCTAGACATATACTTGTCAAAATAATTATTTTAGCAAGAAAAAAAGTTTTTTTTTCCCTAAAATGGCAGCACTTTCGCATTTTGTAATGCCTTAAGAGCATATTATACGAAGTTTTACACTTAGTTTTACAATGTTTTATTGTATGTTTATTAAAAGGACCGGTTTTGGTCTTTGGTTTGTGTCTTTGTCTATGTTATAGGTATATAATAATATGTATCATTATAGTTATATGCATTGATGTCTCGTATAGTTTTAGTCGTGGCATGTATTTATCAAGCTCTAAAATACCATTCTGAACATATATCTGTAAAATTGTATGTTGCCCTTACTACATATACTTAATATAATACTAGCCCTGTACTATAATTAACTTTGTCACGACAAACAAAATACCTCGGATAAAATTATGGAAGTAATACATACAATAATGCACATTGATGTTTCGTATCTACTAATGATTAGTTGAAACAAGACGCGATAAATTAATTGAACTCTACATATGAAATAAAAATCATTTTATTTGACCTGTTATTGAAAAGAATTTTGAGGTATATTTTCATATCTTCATATTACATTACATCATGTTAGATTTAGAATGACTGCAGATGGTATTCAACCTTCAAGAATCTAGATTAATTGAACTCTACATATGAAATAAAAATCATTTTATTTGACCTGTTATTGAAAAGAATTTTGAGGTATATTTTCATATCTTCATATTACATTACATCATGTTAGATTTAGAATGACTGCAGATGGTATTCAACCTTCGTAAGAAATGAATATTGAATGAACATATATCTCAGTAAGACAGAACTAAGTAAGATTTATGGCCCACAATTCGCAAGTGTGTGTGATTTGTATTGTACTATAGATACTCAACAAACAACCATAGTCGCAATATGATTGGTTAGTTAAAAACACGCCACTTGCAACTCTTGCAATCAATAATTCTATACGTAGAGAAGAATTTCTGAATTCGTGTGGCTAAGAAAAATCAACACAAATTCAAGTCAATTCTTCTCGATTTACAAAATGTGCTATTCATTAAACGTAAGTGTTTATTAATTTGTTAATTATTGGTCAATCATGTATTTTACTTGTTCTTGAAATAAATGTATTTTCTGTTTTCTTTATTTATATAAAACTTTCGGAGGTCATATGAGTACAGTAACATACAGCAACAAAAATAATGATAATATATTGTCCAATAAATCACGAAATAATTATATAAATTGACTCATATTTTAGAGGTTTGACGATTTTGAGCGTCTCATAACGTGGGTGTAACATGTTCGGGGATTTGGTCGATAAATAGCTCTAGTATTCATTATATTTTCAATACTGTTGTTTTTTGTTAACATTTACAAATGTTTCAGAAACAAATTTATTATATATATTTTTAATAACATTAAATAATGTCACTTTGAAAGCCAGTTTTTAAGAAAATTATTTAAGGTGCAATTACTAAATAATAATCCTAATGTAATTCGATAAATAAGTATTTATCGAGGCGACCCACCCCATCTTCACCTGCTGGGCACTAATTATCACGTGAAAATGAATAAGCTTTTTAGGCCAGTGGTTTTGGGCTGTTGATAAGTAAGCCAGTTAACATGTATATAATGTTTCTGAAACTTTGAAAAATCTTTGAATAATTGGAACGCTAAATTGTGTTGAATTCAGAGAAAACTAAATTTATTCTGCTTGGTACTAATAAGCAAGTGTCAGATTGCATAGCTCAGACCCCAAAAGTAATGATTAAGGGTATTGACATTGAAAGAGTGAGTGAAGCGAAAAATCTGGGAATGCAAATGGATAGTCTTTTAAGTTTTGAAAATCATGTTATCAATGTGGTCAAAAACTGTTTTTATAGGTTAAAGTTACTTTATAGAATAAGAAAGTATATTAGTGTCGAAGTTAGAATTCAAATGTGTGAAACTTTGATTTTATCTAAATTGAATTATGGAGATGTAGTATTTGGGGGCTGTATGCTGTCAAGATCACAACGTCTTGTCCAGCGGGTACAAAATGCGTGTACACGGTTTTGTTACAATATTCCTTCTCGTACTCACGTCACGCCTTACCTAATTGATAGCAATCAGTTAAAAATGTCTGCTCGTCGCGACTTGCATTTTGGGGTCATGTTATTTCATATTCATATTCATATTCAATCGTTTATTGCTTTCATATGTACAGTGTTGGATCTTAAATATTAATGTACAGTTCACATATGACCCCGCTGGGGCATAACAATATACAAGGAAGGGCAGCTGTGGCAGACCGAAGTTATTTAAAATCTTTGAAAAATTCGTCTAATGTGTAGTAGGTTTTATCTAATAGCATGTGCTTAAGGTTTTTTAAAAACGTTTTGTCTTTGTCTTCATTTTTTATCGTGTCGGGTAGGTGGTTATAGATTTTTATAGACATTGCATAGGGACCTGAGCTGTGTAATTTTAATTTTGATTGTGGCAGTATTAATTTATGTTTATGTCTTATTGAGCGATTTGATATATCTCCTAATCTTGTGTAAAAGTCTTTGTATTTTCTTACGAATTTACAAATCTCTAAAATATAAATGGATGTCAAAGTTAATATATTATATTGTTTAAAATATGGCCTACAACTTTCTAAGTTAGTAATGTGTGCTAGGATTCGAATACATTTCTTTTGTAGTATAAATAGATCTTTTGTATCAGTACTGTTTCCCCACAGTACTACACCTTGTGATAACCATGCATAAGCATATGCGTAATAAGTAGTTAGTGCTGCTTTAAGATTAGTATTTATTTTAACTTGTTTTAAAGCATATGTAAATTTCGATATTTTAGTTTTAATTTTTTGAATGTGTGTTTTCCAATTGATGTTTGAATCTATTTTTAGTCCCAGTAGAGTAAATGTATTGACGCATTCTATTTTTGTACCGTTAAATGAGAAGTTAATATTTAGGGGGGTCTTTTGTACGGGCCTAAATTGCATTATTTTTGTCTTTGAAAAGTTAATTTCTAAGTTATGGTCATTCATCCATGCCACTATGTTATTTACAGAATTGTTTAGTACTTGATTTAAGTTTTCATTGTTCATGCTCGGAGTTAGTAATGAGATATCATCTGCAAATAATATACATGACTCATTAACAACTTTTGGTAGGTCATTTATATAGATTAAGAAAAGTATACATCCGATCACACTTCCTTGGGGGATAGAGCAATGAAGATGCCGTACATCCGATCTTACCTGAGTTATATCCCTAGTTTCATGATTGAAGTATTCCGTTTCAACATATTGTTTACGATTTTTTAGAAATGATACGAACCATTTGTGGGTGATTCCCCGAACGCCTATACCGTATAATTTATCAAGTAGTATATTATACTGAACTTTGTCGTAAGCTTTTGTCATGTCAAGTAGAATTCCTATTGCGTACTTTTTATTATTAATTATGTTGAGGATTTCTTGTATATATTTATACACTGCCAACGTTGTAGATCGGTTTTTCCGGAAGCCATTTTGGGAATCGTCGAATATTTTATATTTTTCACAGAATGAGGTTAGTCGCTTGCACATAGCCTTTTCAAATATTTTCGAGGATGTAGGTAGTTGTGCTATTGGTCGATAGTGGTTTGGATCAGTTTTTGTATCCTTTTTGTGTATCGGTTTTATTATGGATTGTTTAAGTAAATCCGGAAATACGCCATCTCTAAAAGATTGGTTTATTAGCATAAAGAAAGGTATCGTTAATTCATCGGCACATTGCTTGATAAGTACGGGTGGTAATTCATCAAATCCGTGGCTATATTTACTTTTTAGGTTGCGTAATATAGCGTGTATTTCTCGCGGATCAACAGGATTTAGGTACATGGTATTCTCAGTAGGGTGTAGTACGGGTCGACCAAACACCGGATTTGTGGACTCTCCCACTGACGCAAAAAAATTATTAAACTCGTTTGTTATCTCATTGGGATCAGATGTAATTTTATTGTTAATTTTTAAAGAAATGTTAGTTTTAGGTTTTATGATATTTTTATTGGTGCGTTCTTTTATAATTTGCCACATTGATTTTATTGTGTTGCTTGATTTTTCCATTTGTTTTATGTATTGCAGTTTTTTCGACCTAATAACGGATTGCTTCAGTATTTTTTCGTACACTTTGTAGTAATTTTTAAGGATTGGATCATTTGAATACGTTGTAAGAATTTTCAAGAGCCTTTTATTCTTACATGATGTTTTTATACCACGTGTGAGCCATGTTTTTTTAGTTTTATTTTTTATCCTTACTTGTTTTATAGGTATGCATCTGTTTAAAATTTCCATTAAAATGTCATTAAATAAATTATAATTTATATTTATGTCAACATTTTGATTTATTATTTTTGTCCAATCGAGTTTTCTTAATTCAGCTTTGAAAAATTCTATATTATGATTAGAAAAAAGTCTTTTTTCAGTTCGCCATTCTACATTTTTGTTTTTTTGTGTCCCCTCTGTACGCAAGATTGTAGCTCTATGATCTGAAAAACCAAATTCGCATACGGATGTATTTAAAGTAGAATCTACGTAGTTTGTGAAAATTAAGTCTATGCAGGTAGAACTAGTCTTTGTTATTCGCGTCGGTTCTTTAATGTGTTGTACGAAGTTGTATTCCGACATTAGATCTAACAGTTTTTTAGATAGTGTAGTATTTTTTAAGACGTCAACGTTAAAATCACCTCCGATTATTATCTTCTTATTATTGTATTTTATTATTATATATTTTAGATAATCAAGCACAAACACCCTAAGTTTTTATATGACAAAATTACATGGTCCTCTAGCGTCAATCGATATGCAACAAGAGCTTCAGATTACCTCATTATTGTACCCAAACATCAATCGGCTGGATTCAAAGGCAGTTTTCGATACAGGGCGTCAAAAGTATGGAATGATTTGCCCCCACCCATCAGAGAGTGCAAAACAAAGGCAACATTCCGTATTAAATTGAAAAAGTACCTTTTAGACCTACAAAAATAATATAAGCCTTGTAATGAAAATTTTTGTTATTTTATATATTTTTATTTTGGTATATATGTATATAATTTATGTTTTATATAAATATAATCATTTATTTATAAATATCTCCTGCACATTCTTCTTATCTTTATGTGTATTTAAATATAAGCCACCTAGCATAGGTATAGGTTAAGTTTTAATATTAATTTTAAGTCAGGGTTCAGCAGAATACCAGCGCTGTAGCCCCTACTACAGCATTAAGCTGAGCTGAAATCCTTTTTTATTTACCACTGTTTTCCTAATGTTATGTTTACTCGTACTGTTTGTTAATTTGTATTGTTTGTTATTTTGTATGTTTTTATGTTCTTTCTCGTGTTTGTGGTATTTTAAAATAAATTACTTTTCTTTCTTTCTTTCTAAATACGTTAAATCTGCTTTTAATACAATTTAGTATGGGGCCAATCCGAAGACGTAATCATATAAAACAGAAGCATCAAAATCGGCAAAAAATGCAGTCGAATTCAGAACTTCCTCCTTTTGGAAATCGGTTAAAAATTTGTTAAAAACTAATTGTACCTAAACACTTCAAAATAATAATAATTTAAACCTGACTGTCACAGACGAGTTTCGGCCGCGCTATTCCCTCCCGCCTAACATCCCCGCAACGTACGCCGTGCACTGTACATTGAGCACAAAATAGCGCAATGCCGGAAATTAATACTTTTAATTTGTCTCATAAACTATGCAGATGTGCGGTCTACTGTACAACAAATATGTAGTGTGTAGTATAGAAGTTGTATTGAAACCTCTGTTTTTCCATAATAAATAAGTAAATTATAAAAGATTTAGAGATATATATTTCGAACTTTATTGTTCGGTATCAGTGTTATAAATGTTATATTATAATCTTAATAACGACAAATAAGTCTTTACTCTTTAATTTTTATTAAATTAAAAACGAAATTGCATAAAAATAAATATTCATGTTCGTGCAACAAAACTGTTAGTGTGTAGTATATAAGTAGTTTTTAAAACTCTGTATTTTCTATAATAAATAAAAATAAATGTTTGAAAAATAAATATACATGTTCGTGCAACAAAGCTGTAGAGCTAATACTACCTAGTAATAGTATTGAAATGTTTGTATTTTCTGTAACAATTAAAATAAAATGTTTTGAAAATGTATAAATAAATATTCCCACATGTTCGTTTTCTTTTTTTGTATTACCTAACATCTTACTGAATCGTGAACGAAAACATCGTAAGGAAACCTGCATGCCCTAAAAAGCGTATATTTGTGCCCGAAGAACGGTGATAGGGCTCACCACCCATCACGTTGGGACGTAAATCGTCGGTGAAACGTGGTTATACTAACTGGATTGCACATTTTTTTCACAGTTCACACTGGGGAACACCTCTGACACCCCTTCAGGGATTTATGTCGTGATAATACATTTTCAAATATGATTCGTGTAATAGAGCCTACCGGGGACAATAGTAAATTTGCTCAATCGGGCAATAAGTCAGGCATTAATTTGCTGAGAATTTTTAACCGATGATTTTGCACATTAGGTGCAGTGAACTGGTGCTGGTACCAGGTCACGGAGAGAGTACTAGATCTCCCCAACCAAGACTAATAAGTTGGTACTTGGGCTCAATTGGTCAAGAATCAAAATGCAGAATATTAAGGATGCATGACTTATTCGAAAAGCTTTCACATACAAACAATATTTTTTGGGTTCTACTTAAAAAAACAGCAAAAGGCGTCTACTCTTTTTAGGATTTCCTCATAAACGGACAGCAGGCGTTCCAAATAATGTCGAGATTTCTTGAAACATTTTGCAATTTGACTGCCCATTGACGGCGGAGACTTTGTCAATGTTATGAAAATTAATTATTTATTATGATAACTACTACAGGCGTCTGATGGTGTGCAGGTCTTTGATCAAGAGGCACAGAATAAGAGTAAATCGTGATTTAATCATTTCAGCACAAAATTGCAAAACATAATGGTGCGCGCCGCTCAGGTCCGGCCTTTTATCCCCACCGTACGCGCAGTCGTTGATCACTCAAATTGTTGCCACGCTCGTCCGGTAGGGGCGCTCTGTCGTCTTGTGTTGCTAACAATTATTATTCAGAAAACAATTGTCCAATAAAGGGAATAATTTCTGTTTCTAGGATCGGTACGTTCGGCGCAATAGCGGAGTACGGAGCAGAGAAGAAAGTGTCTCAACACAGCAGCGTGTCAGCCGCCGTGATGGTTGGCGTGCCAACAGGAGTAATGCTTAAATTGAAGTAAGTTATCTGTTGCTAATAAACTTACCTAATTCTTAATTCGTGGGTGGCGGTGAGCCCTGCACTGGCTTTACGCAGTTGTGAGTATTATGCACTTTCCCTCGGTCAGCCAGCGTAGTCAGGACAGCTCCTTTAAATAGAGCTGAACGGCTGGAGCATGCTGGCCCAAAAAATGGTCCAGTGAAAGGAAGGGTGGAACTCGATCAGAAGTTACCACCGCACAGCCAAAAGGTGTTCAAACAGAGCAGTGGTGCGGTGGAGAGAGACCTGAAGGTAAACAATCACTGGGCGGAAGTATAGCTCTTGCGAGGATGATTTCGTACACAAGTACATGAAATCTTTAAGATCGGGCCGTTAGATCCGGCCTTATTTACAGAAAGCGGATGTGGCGTTAGTCACAGATGGTGTCGCAGTTGCGCATTCTCGGAGCTTCGGCGATGAAGGGGGGATTGCGCGGGAGGATACTAAGCGCAGCTGACAGCTAACGTTACGTGCGCTTACTGTACTGGCCTGAAGTGCAAGGTTGAATCCACGTCTTCTACCCTGCCCTGTCACTCACAAATCTTAGGGTTTTGCGCACGAAATTGTTCAGCTATACTCATCCGCCGAACTTGCTTATTCGGCTGGAATAAGTTAGATCGGCGTATGACCTTAGCTTTGAGTACAATGTTCATCGATGCTCTCTCTTTAACCCAGTTTAATTCCAGATGGACATGCGCGACGCAGACGATCGTAGTTCCGATCCACCTCTGCGAGGAGGTGATGCCGTCGCCAGTGTTCTACGCGACCTTCGTGCCGATGGTGTCGTGGTTGGTGCTCAAGAAACTGGTGCTGGACCCCATCGCTCGGGAGCGACAAGACCGGGAGCGGCAACGGTCTATGGAGGCTAATTATGAAAGGTGCGTAATTTTTTTGGATGAACATTTTATTCTTACCATCCTTTAAAAATGTTTCGCTCAAACGCTTTTTGAGGCAGTAACAATAGCAATCTGGTAATTTGTCATCCTTTTTATACGCACAGCAATAAATAACTACCACCCTGAACAATACATTTAACAATATACATATTCCAGATTACAGGAAATGCAGCGCCAGGCGAGAGCGACGGTAGAGTTAATGAGAGAGACATATTCCAGAATTAGGAGCGACGAAGAAAAGAAAAAGGGGCTTGTCATATTGAGGGCGTTATACGGAAAGTTACCTCAAGGTATGATATTTGTCATTGCTTGTGCTTATTTTATTGCACCAGATAAAAGTGCTGGTTGTTTGGTATCAAGTCTATGGACAAGTCACAACTGCAAAAAAATCTAAAAATCTTTTATATATTTTAATTTATCACTTCTGTAGATACCATATACTGCTTTTTGTTTAATATTTAACATAAAACGTATATTAGTTGCTACTTCATATCTAGGATTACCAGATCTAATATTGGAAATTCCTGATAATTCAATAAACCGGATATTTTTCGTAAATATTATATTATTTATGCAAATGCGGACGCAGCGCGATTTTAGTAAAGAATTTATTCATACGTAAATGAATAAAAATGTATTCATTGGTCACCAATTGACAAATTTACTGTACAAATATCTTAGTTAGACTAAAGATCTTATAACGATATGGTTATTTATTTATTTCTTCGATAGCATAGTGATGTACCAGTGCTTGCTGCGAGGTTCCTATAGATCTGATGGAACAGTGCAGCTGGCAAAATTTGGTGCAATATGGTAGCAGGGATATACTGGCTTGCAAATTGTCTAACAGTTGGGGAAATAAAATTTCGCGCAACTGTTTTAGTTTATACTGTATTGCAGTCACCAGCGCCTTCCTGTAATTTTAACAAGATTATAGGTCCTTATCGTATTTGAGCAGCGGTTAATTTAAATTAATACAGTGCCGATTAGATAAAGACATTAACAATTTGCAACAAATACAGAGTTTAGAAGAGTTTATTCTCTTTAAAAGTTCCTTTTTTGATTTCCTGAAAGAGGGTCAAAATTTCTGACAGGAAAATTTCTGTTGTCTGGTAACCCTTGTATCTCTCAAGTGGCTGAACTATTTATGAACAAAAATCCACCGCAAATACAGTAAACATTAACTAAATATTACATCAGCTAATAATAGTGCCAATAATGGATTTTACTATGCTAAACAATAAATATACATAATTTTAAACTAGGAACTAACATAATAATCAATTCGTAAAATACAAAAGAAAAGACGCAAGACTCTGTGTTTACTTATTAAACTATATATTGGTGTCGATTCGATTCGATTCGATTAAAGGTTTATTTATTGGAGCTCGAGTCCGTTCGGCCAGTACGCTGTCTGCACTGGCCGAACAGGCACAAGCTCCAATAAAATCCAGTGACTATTTTCCCAGGTGCCACTAACCACGACGTGGGAACAGAGCCTGTTGGGGACGCTGCGTCGCCCGAGTCGCCGAGTTTGCACACCGAAGTTATCGATGTTACAATCCCGGTGCAGTGTCTCACTCGGGACTCTCGGCTAGAGCTACTAGAGGCTTCCAAGGTAACTTAAGACTATATTCCACTGATAAGTTATCGATGTTACAATCCCGGTGCAGTGTCTCACTCGGGACTCTCGGCTAGAGCTACTAGAGGCTTCCAAGGTAACTTAAGACTATATTCCACTGATAAGTTATCGATTTTACAATCCCGGTGCAGTGTCTCACTCGGGACTCTCGGCTAGAGCTACTAGAGGCTTCCAAGGTAACTTCAGACTATATTCCACTGATAAGTTATCGATGTTACAATCCCGGTGCAGTGTCTCACTCGGGACTCTCGGCTAGAGCTACTAGAGGCTTCCAAGGTAACTTAAGACTATACTCCACTGATAAGTTATCGATGTTACGATTCCGGTGCAGTGTCTCACTAGGGACTCTCGGCTAGAGCTACTAGAGGCTTCCAAGTTAACTTAAGACTATATTCCACTGATAAGTTATCGATGTTACGATTCCGGTGCAGTGTCTCACTAGGGACTCTCGGCTAGAGCTACTAGAGGCTTCCAAGGTAACTTAAGACTATATTCCACTGATAAGTTATCGATGTTACAATTCCGGTGCAGTGTCTCACTAGGGACTCTCGGCTAGAGCTACTAGAGGCTGGCAAGGTAACTTAAGGGGCTTCACAATGCTAAACATCAGTTTTGTATTGGATTCAGGTCCGTCAATGTAGATGGTAAAAATTTGAAAAAAATATAGCGTGTTTTGTGACTCAAGGCAATTATTATTACACTTTATAAATAAACATACTTTCAAGTTTCTATTAATTATATTACTTTTAAAAAGCATGAATTTCACAAAAAAGCGATTCAGTTTCCATGTTTCAGAACAGATTGAAACGAAACCAACACACGCAGATACTAACGAGAAAAAAAACATCTTTATTACATAAATAAATTAGGGTTAATGACATCCCATCAAAAACATAAATGTGAAATGAGAGCCAAGTTCGAAATTATGTTAATATATGCCTTAGTTGTTGACATCAACGACAAAAGAATTGAGATCTAAATGGGTGCCAAGTTCAATGGTCAGTCCTGAAATTTATTTATAACAACATGAAATATTTTATAACAACTTAAAATATAATTTATTCTTATAACTTAGGATAACATATTGAAGCCTAAGGTCTGACTTGGCTAGTTTTCATATACGAATTATATTATAGCCTTCGCAAGTTCTAAAGCTGTAAGTTCTTATTTTATTCTTTCGAAAATTTGGCTTGCTGGTAGAAACTAGCTATCGAACATAAGGCTCTTCCTTGACTGCTGTTTTAGTAGGTACTTAATAATAATTCGTATATTCGAACTAGCCAAGTCAGACCCTAGGCTTCAATATATTATCCTAAGTTATAAGAAGAAATGATATTTTAAGTTGTTATAAAATATTTTATGTTGTTATAAATAAATTTCAGGACTGACCATTGAACTTGGCACCCATTTAGATCTCAATTATTTTGTCGTTGAAGTCAACAACTAAGGCATATATTATCATAATTTTGAACTTGGCTCTCTTTTCACATTTATGTTTTTATTGTAGGTTGAATTTTAAACTTCAATTTTATTCATAATATACCGTGTAAGCTAGATAAAGTAACTGAGTTCGTTTCATTGTTGTTTTTTAAATTCTGAATTATATGAAAATTCCAGTCGGAGCTGCCAGGGTTCTTCGACCCGTGCGTCGGTGACGACAAGCACCTGACGATCCAGTACATGTTCCACAACAACCTACACTGCTGCACCGTCACCGACACGCAGGCAATCGCTCTTCCACGAAATAGTAAGCCATTATACATTTTTTGCCCACCTCCGTGGTCTAGGGCGTTTCTTAACCTTTTTTGTCCACGGACCCCTTAGGAAATCAAGCACAATTTGAAGGACCCCCTTAATAAAAAAGCAGCAATAAATTTCGAAACATTTATTTTAGTTCTAAAAATTACAAAAAAAATATACTTTTTCATATAAAATACGTTAATGTGAAGGTTGGTGCTGCTTTTTTGCAACTAAATTAGTGATAATTGGGTTTATATTACTACTGAGATTATAATCTAGTAATAGCCTAATCTATTACTAGATTAGGCTGCGAACCCCCATACATATGCTCGCGGACCCCTATGGGTCCACAACCACAGGTTAAGAAACACTGGTCTAGGGGTTCGAACGTCTTGACACATTTCTCTTCGGCCTGCCTGCTTCGCGGAGAAGGTTAAGCTGTAGGTCCATATTTTTGCCAAAAGTACGGGGATAGAGCTCACCACTCACCCAGGCGTCATCACGCTGGGACCTAACATCGGTGTAACGTGGGTTACAGTAACTCTGTAGTATTTACTGTATATTATCACCTTATGGTGGCGCGAAAAACCGAATTATGGTGTAACGGCTGATCCATTACGCGACCATGCGAAATTATTTCGCTTTTTCGCAAAAAACCAAATGACATTTTCACAAAAACAATAAGTCAAAAATAGATGCGATGATGAACGAATCCAATGCCGAGCGAAACGGAGCGGTAGGCGGCCTCCCTAGTTTTAACAGAAATATAATTTCGTATGATCGCGTGATGGAACAGTGATTACGCCATTATTCAGTTTTTCACGAAAAAGCTGTTAACACTGTCACATGACGATATATACAAATAAAATAAAACAAAAACGTTTTTATTCCAGCCAAATATCTCACATAGTTGAAATACACAGGCCATATCTTAAAATAACAATATTATATTTTAGTTACAGCTGCCATCTAAATAAAACTAGTTTTTTAGCTGCAGTACAGCCGCCTGGATTTTGCTTTTGTGCAAATTGCTGTGTATGCCAGTATAACTGAATTCTAGTATCCACAAATAGAGTCAAAATCATTATGGAACATTTATCAACTCGGTTCTCTGTTTTCTTTTTCAGGTCATCGGATAAAGAACAGATCTTGAAAAATAAAATGTAGGCGCAACATGGCTGCGGCGCTTTTTAAAGTGAAATAAGAGAAGAAACATTGTCATTTACAAGGTTTAAATGAACATTTATTACAATAAGGTCCCTATAGTTAGGTCCTAGAGTTGTGTGATATCGCTCTAAGCAAAATCCAGAAATGAGTTTACTTAGGTATATATAAAATACCGACATTCCTTTCTTCTTTATAATTAAAGATAATATGGCATTTGCATGGTCACGTACTTAAAACATGCTCTTTTGTATCACAAGCAACGCTATTTTACCTATATGATAAATGAAGAGAGTAACCAAAGATTTTATCAGTATCATTAAGCAGAAGACGTCAGAAGATGCGGGCTGTCAGGTTATCAATCACATTATCGCGAATTTGCGACGATACCCACATGACATTGCATGCAGAAGTGTCATGCCATGGATTATGATTATGTATGTATGAGAAACATTTTGATTGTTGCGATAATATTGATAAATCTTTTAAAAACTTGTGGCATCCATAATAATCTGTATAGACTGATAAATAAGGTCAAGCACAAATATTGACGATGCACAAAACATCTGAAAAATGTTCTGATTTCTGATTTTAGTATGTATATTAATTACGTTTTCCGTGATTTTAGTGATCTTTCCGTTTTTTTTTCTCGATGATTGTAGTACTTGTGTCAAATCTGAAAAATTATAATTCAACTTCTTAACTACTTACACAAATTTTATTCGTTAGAAATATTTTGTTTCAATAAGCTAAATTGTCCAAACGCGAGAGCATGTTTGGCGCAACCGACCCTTAAGCTACGAGTTGATACAGGCAAAGCTGGTCACTGCTCAGCTTTGGTCAAAGCGGAATAATAAACAAAAACAGCGAAAACGTTGTCAAATTGCTTTCAGTGGCTTCTTTTAGGTCCATTACGTCCAAAGTACTAAAATGACCATGGTATCAAAATTACCAATTTTACAAAATTTACCAGAGTATCAAAATGACAAATTTTACAAAATGACTAGAATATCAAGATTACCAGGATATCAAAATTACCAGAGTAACATATACATATATAATAATATAATTTTATTTCAGACCAAGTCCATATTTTGTTAGTAACAGAATTGCTTAAAAACTATATTAGCACACATATTTACACTTCAAAACCTTATTTAATGTTAAACATTGCAACTCTGGACCCCATATGTAAGAAGTTCCAGTGCCGCACAACCGGACAATCCATCCGATCCAGTATGGTGTTGAGAAGGCTGCTGGGACTGTCTCTCACGCGCCGCATCAGGGAGGCCACTCTCTTGCGTAATATTGACTCCCAGCTGTCAATACGAGCCTCGGTAAACATGCCTGATGGGCTGCAAAAGCGAGGCAGCCCCATCAACATCCTCAAACCATTATTATATTGGACTCGCAGAGCACTGAGCGATTTGCGAGTACAGTATATGTATATATTATACAGATTTTAACACAATTAAAAATTATAAAAAAAAATACACATTATTACAAATACAAATGTCCTATTAATATAAGACATTTGCAATACAGTTTCGTTTATTGAAGCAGCGAAAAGTCCTGACTCAGCATAAGCATAAAAAACCACAACGCGCTGTTATTCTGTCAGGCCTGAGATATCACAGACCATTTGAAATGCAATAGAGAAGATGACACATTTAACAAAAACGTAAAAAAATATAAATACAAATTAGAAGTAAAACCCATCACTAATATGTGTGTGCTGTGTATCATAGATATATTGTTTATATCCTTGACTAAATAGACGAGCAGTTAAGGAGGTGATGAATAAATGCACTTGCACTCGTTTCACAGTTTATAATCTTATTTAACCCGACCGGTTTCGGTTTTACACCATCATCAAGGGTTTAGTTAGACTACTTGGATGTTATAACATCAAGGGCTGCTTGAATGTTACTACTTATATTTAAAAAAATAGTACTTCTGCCATCAATATAATGCACACTCTTATCGAAACAGAATCTTCAACAGTCACTAAGATGGCCCTAAAAAGCTCTAATGCCAAGGTTTAAGATTATTTGAGCAAAACTTGTACTCGTTGTTATATTTGTTGTAGATTAAATCTGTATAAACGTTATTAAACTCTGGAATTAACAGATATTTTACACAACCGTTCGATTTTTTGAAATAGTAAAATTTGTAAATAAGTTTGTCATTTTGCCTTTTTTTCTTGTATTCGTTCCTCTCGCACTGCGGGTCTTTCCGCATTGAGTAACAGTGATTGATGCAAGCGCGGCCTATCCTCTTAACGGAGACGAGAATCACGTCTCAAACGGTTTCAGTGATCAGCAATGGATATTTTATTTGTAAAGCCAGACCAAAATGTATTGTTATTCAGAAAATTATGCTCATAAATGGATCAAGTGATCAACGGACATGAGTTTCCGAAAACAATTTATGTTTTACTTAGTGAAGACATGTTTGCGTTTTTGCATTTGCCCCATTGTTTCACTATTGATCTGACTTTGAACTGAGCACACAATGTATAAGTACTCATAAACCATGACAATTCATATAAATTTGATTTTGCTTGGGTTTTGAGTAGTCTATCTAAGATTTTGAGTAAACGTACTTTCCCCACGAGTGGCGCTGATATCGCTTGACCTTTTCAACTGACACATTGCATAGGTATGAAATGTCTCATTGGGAGACTTAAAAAAAGGTTTTTAATTTTCAATTTTTAACTCGATTATTTCGATTTTGTATCTATTTTTATAAATTTTGTAGAATCGCTACAAAGTAAATACTTGTAAATACTCAATCAAGTGGATTACATTATTTTTGAGCAATTATTTATTAGATGAAAAGAATTCGTTATTTTGTCATTTCCAAATTACAAACATAATATTTATAACGACAGTAAATCAGTGACACGATGGGAGCCTATTAGTTCATAGTTTATGAGCAGTTCTCATAACAATAAATTATTTAGTCAAGATAAATTAATCCTTCATGCCTCACGTCCTTTATAATAAAATTATACGTAGTCATGTTAGATAGAACTTGTTAGCAGATGTGATTAATGATACTACTTGTAGTACCTAGACATCGTATACTGGACTGTTCTGCCATTGTTACCCTGTTAGTGGTATATGATATAGTGTAGCAAGTGACGTCAATGCTAAATGTAAAAGAGCGACACACAGTAAATCTTGGGATTTATGCGTGCATGCCAAAATCGTGCTGATGTCGTACTTTCTTCTATACTGACATCAAAAAAGGAGGCTAATAAGTAACAATTCAAAAAGGGGTTCCATAAAAAGCTACGAGTCTCTCGTAAATAGATTCTGAACCTTCATAAATGTTATTTAACATAGCTTTGTACTTAAGTTTTGCTCCATTATGAAGAGTCAACAAAAAGGACCTCGTAGTTATATAGGTGAAGAACTCCACATTCAATTTCGGGTTAACATTGATATTTTTTACACGATTTTTATTTTTTGGCGAGTTTATTTTCAGTACACCTCAAGGAAAGTTTGAAAACACTTATTTTTCGGAACAGCTCGTTTTCGCACCTTGCGCATCTTACCATGAATGAGGCCACCGTTGTATAAAGAAATAAAATGCCCTTTATATAGTTTCCTTACATATTAACTACCAACTACCACGTTTTTATAACTTTAGCTGATAACGAAATTGTGGCCAACGCACAGTGCCAGGTTCACGAACTAAAATGGTGGCTACCGCACAGTGGCTGGTTCAGAACCAAAATGGTGGCTACCGCACAGTAGCAGGTTCACGAACTGAAATGGTGGCTACCTCACAGTGGCAGGTCCACGAACTAAAATGGTGGCCACCGCACAGTGGCAGGTTCACTAACTAAAATGGTGGCCACCGCACAGTGGCAGGTTCACGAACTAAAATGGTGGCTACCTCACAGTGGCAGGTTCACGAACTAAAATGGTGGATACCGCACAGTGGCAGGTTCACTAACTAAAATGGTGGCCACCGCACAGTGGCAGGTTCACGAACTAAAATGGTGGCTACCTGACAGTGGCAGATTCACGAACTAAAATGGTGGCCACCGCACAGTGGCAGGTTCACGAACTAAAATGGTGGCTACCTCACAGTGGCAGGTTCACGAACTAAAATGGTGGATACCGCACAGTGGCAGGTTCACGGACTAAAATGGTGGCTACCGCACAGTGGCAGGTTCACGAACTAAAATGGTGGCTACCGCACAGTGGCAGGTTCACGGACTAAAATGGTGGCTACCGCACAGTTGCAGGTTCACGGACTAAAATGGTGGCTACCGCACAGTGGCAGGTTCACGAACTAAAATGGTGGCCATCGCACAGTGGCAGGTTCACGGACTAAAATGGTAGCTACCGCACAGTGGCTGGTTCAGAACCAAAATGGTGGCTACCGCACAGTAGCAGGTTCACGAACTGAAATGGTGGCTACCTCACAGTGGCAGGTTCACGAACTAAAATGGTGGCCACCGCACAGTGGCAGGTTCACTAACTAAAATGGTGGCTACCTCACAGTGGCAGATTCACGAACTAAAATGGTGGCCACCGCACAGTGGCAGGTTCACGAACTAAAATGGTGGCTACCTCACAGTGGCAGGTTCACGAACTAAAATGGTGGATACCGCACAGTGGCAGGTTCACGGACTAAAATGGTGGCTACCGCACAGTGGCAGGTTCACGAACTAAAATGGTGGCTACCGCACAGTGGCAGGTTCACGGACTAAAATGGTGGCTACCGCACAGTTGCAGGTTCACGGACTAAAATGGTGGCTACCGCACAGTGGCAGGTTCACGAACTAAAATGGTGGCCATCGCACAGTGGCAGGTTCACGGACTAAAATGGTAGCTACCGCACAGTGGCTGGTTCAGAACCAAAATGGTGGCTACCGCACAGTAGCAGGTTCACGAACTGAAATGGTGGCTACCTCACAGTGGCAGGTTCACGAACTAAAATGGTGGCCACCGCACAGTGGCAGGTTCACTAACTAAAATGGTGGCTACCGCACAGTGGCAGATTCACGAACTAAAATGGTGGCCACCGCACAGTGGCAGATTCACGAACTAAAATGGTGGCCACCGCACAGTGGCAGGTTCACGAACTAAAATGGTGGCCATCTCACAGTGGCAGGTTCACGAACTAAAATGGTGGCTACCGCACAGTGGCAGATTCACGAACTAAAATGGTGGCCACCGCACAGTGGCAGGTTCACGAACTAAAATAGTGGCTACCTCACAGTGGCAGGTTCACGAACTAAAATGGTGGATACCGCACAGTGGCAGGTTCACGGACTAAAATGGTGGCTACCGCACAGTGGCAGGTTCACGAACTAAAAGGGTGGCTACCGCACAGTGGCAGGTTCACGGACTAAAATGGTGGCTACCGCACAGTTGCAGGTTCACGGACTAAAATGGTGGCTACCGCACAGTGGCAGGTTCACGAACTAAAATGGTGGCCACCGCATAGTGGCAGTTTCACGGACTAACATGGTAACCACCGCACAGTGGCAGGTTCACGAACTAAAATGGTGGCTACCATACAGTGACAGGTTCACGAACTAAAAAATATACTAAAGCCGATTCTGGAGGCTTTAATTTTAGATTTAGTGCTGTCAAAACAAAATTATCTTCATTGCAAAATAGTTCTCAATGTTCAGGGACAGAAGCTAAATAACATTGGAAAAATTTTAGTTATGACAGTAATAAAACTAAAATTAATTTAGCCGCATGATCTCAAGAAGTCAGCCGTATGATGATAGCTGATAGAGTATTGATTGATTTATAACTTAATATGGGAAGCGCTAACTTCTTGCGGCAAAAAGAAGAAAATAATTTCTTCCTTTGTAGCCCAACTTTTAAGACAGGTCTTCTGCCAATGAAAAAGGTAAAATTTCACTTGTTTGATGGGTTTGACGTTGGTTTGACCCATGATCCGGCTGTTACCTATTGTTCTAGCGATAAACAGAACATAACAAATTAATATAAATTGATTAATGTGTACTGTCTCAAAACTTTATTTTAGGACAATCGAGTAAAATAAGTGCTAAGCCGAAAAAAGAATTAATAGAAATATAAGTCAGTTATGATTAAGGAAATCTGTGTAGGATCTACCATGATGTAATGATGTAGGCATTCGCAATGTGATGTTCTTGGGGTTAAGAAAGTCTTGCTTGTGATCGGAACAGTTCAGTATCTTTATGGCATTACCAATTTTACTGAGCTGTTGTCTCAATTATTTCTGCTCAGTATGCATTTCATTATGTTAACCTACGCTACTTATTTCTGGATTTTGTTTAGATCCATACAAACGATGAATATTTAATTAGTTAAAAGGAAATTGTTTTTTTGTATATGTGCTTTGTGGTGAAATAGTATGTTTTCTCAAAGTGTTGTTTAGTACTTTAGCCAAATCAAACGTTGTCATTTTAATATCTATTGCCTTATTTATAGTATATAATATTAATATTGACACATAATTATGACTATTCGTAATAGTGATTAATAAGATATCAATTCTGCCTTCCTAAGCCAAAACGCGGTATCTCAAAAATTTGTTCTGTCGAAAATTAATTCAGTACAGTAAATCTGACTTTTTCCCTAGTAATGAAGATTCGGATGATACTTTGCCACTTTCTAGAAACGAAATCATAACACATGATTCAGTGGCCCAATATAATGAAACCATAATGCAAAAAACTTCCAATTCCTGTAATTTAGACAGTGAAAATATATTATCAAGGTCTGTAAAAGCGGCTTAAAAAATCAAGATGTATCAAATTTTAGAACCTAATTTTTTTTCGAGAATCTTGCTACAATTTTGATTGTTTGGATGATAAAGTTACGGAAACATGAAATTTCATGTATATTTCTTTTATATTTATACCTATGTGTTATAGGTATGTTGGGTTACAATAATAATATTATTATAATATTATTATTATATTTTGTATGGAAATACCTATGGGTATATTAGAACTAAAAGCAGTAAGTAACTTTATTTTTAAAGCTAATAATCTTCAACAATATGGTGGTATTTTACGGAAATATACAAGGTGACTTTTTGATCATCGTCCAAATTCATACTGGAGGCTTAATAAGTGATCAGTATCTTGGATCAGTAACAATTTTTGTGAAATTCGTAAATTGAAATTTCGGCTTCCCATAGAAATTCAGTTCCACTCCCGAGTGAATCACTATGGACAATCGAAATTTAATTTTACGAATTTCACCAAAATTGTTAGTGATCCATGATACTGATCACTTACCAAGCCACCAGTATGAATTTGGACGATGATCAAAAATTCACTTTGTATAAATATTTACATTTTAAACATGTCAGTAATAAATATGGATAAACAATATCTAAATAACTGTCAAAAATTAAAATACTTATCATTTAAGGGACGCGAAAACAAGTTTTACTAAATTTTAATTTTCTCGAAACTCACCTTTACTGAGATACCGCTTTTTTGGCTTACAACGTCAGAATGGTATTTTCATTTCATTGTTCAAATAGGATAATACTTTAATAACGTATCATTAGAACTGAGCAGTTTGTTAATAAAGCTGCTACCTATTTAAAAATAAAGTATTGCGCTGTTAAATTTTGTTGTTTACTTTTATGTTTATAATATACTGCGGAGTAGACATGTGTAAGTAATGCGATTGATACATTACACGTTATATTTCACGACCGCGTTCCATTTCATTACACATTCCTCGACCGATCTACCCATGACACCATGACACATGAACATGACATGACGTGCGGCGCGCACGCGATGTTATGTTCCGAGTCTCCAAGAGAACTTTGGTAGCATCGTTCGTTCGTTCAAATTATATCTTGATGTGAGTGAGAGGTAACGCGCTTCGCCGCCCACAGGAACTTCGGTTCGTCGCGCTGCGGTATAGTTGGCGTTTTATTAAGATTAAGAACCGTATTGCTATTACAACAAGGTTTATTTTTTTATGGCACGGAAACCGGAAGTCGCACTGCGATGCGATGTCTGCGATGGTGCGATGTGCTGTCTACTTAATGGGAGTTTTATTTAGAACCGTATTAATAATAGAGTAAGGATTATTTTTCTTTGGCACCATCGCACGTAATGTTTTAAATCACAACTCTCACTTGACACTTACCTTAACCTGTTAGCCCATTTTATCGTTTGCTTGCTAGTGCACGATAATTTACGTTTTGTGCCTAAAAATATATTGTGCAACTCTTTTGTGTGATCTTGTTTAAGTATGAAGGGAGATCAACTTTATGTCACGTCATATTATTACTAAAGCGAGCGTACAGTATAACAGCGCGGCGTACAACCAAACATTCCATCTCATCTCTCATCTCAGGTCGTGTTGGTGTCATGGTGTAATGTAATGTAACTCGGTACGAAATGAAATGCTACATAACATGTCTTTAAGAAGCAATGTTTTGCGCAAGTCTACTGCGGAGGTGAACATCTAATATACTATCACAATTAGATACCTACTTCTTTTACTTGAAGTGCTATCGGAGATCGGCTATGATTGCAGCCACATATATAGAAAACTCTTAGAAAACGAGCATGGTCTTGTTGTGAAACCATTTGCTTAGAGATTAGGCAAAAAGGTCGCAGTTGGCCAGGCTGACCAAAATGCATTATCTGTGCTAATAGCATATCAATTGCTGTTCAAATTCTTTGCTGCTTGCATTACGACCATCAAAAGTATCTTCCTCGCGTGACATTATTTTATAAATTTTCATATTTTGTTTTACGAATAATGAGAAATTATCTCTCGTTCATAAAGTCCAAGTGGGGTCCATAGGGAACCCATCAGAAGCGAAAACATAAAAAGGGGGCGTGCATTAAGAAATTAAGCTTTACTTGCTGTCGCCTGTGATTGGTTCTCTAGCAGTGTTATAACAATGAGTCGTAATCCTCACAAAATAAAAACTATTTTAAAGTGTCACTAACTCGATAAAAAAAAGATAAAATTAAATAAGTAAAATTTAGTTGTGAGCGCTTGCAGCGACACAAAAACCTCTTTATGGTTTCCGTTAGCTGTATAAGTTTTATAATATTGTATATTTTTCTTGTATTGCTCAAAAAACGCATAAAAAAAACGGCCAATCACAAATTAGATAAAAGTTATTACTCTAACGAAGAAACCCCTCTTGAAAATGTTTGCATTGTTAACTACGGGCACAAATAAGCACAAATATCATTTATCTTAGCTAGATTTTATTTAGCTACATCCACGGGTAAAAAAAATCTGCTGCGGTACAGTACTCCACGTAAGTACTTACTCGTTCTTTAGATAGCCTGGACGCACTCATTCTAAATTTCGGGCACAATAGACTATTCCACAACCAATATACAGCCAGGGTGGAAAAAATGCAAGGGCCCTGGAGGGGAACTACCTTAAATCCTTTAGTTAGCTCATTCCTTTATTTTTTAAAAGAAACAAAACTGCATTCAAAGATCTTCTAAAATAACGATCGGAATGTCATGAAATTTGGTAGGCGAGTAAATGAGACAAAAATAATTTTCAAGTTCGAGCATGAGCCAAATCGGTCAAGGGGTGGCCGAGATATGGGGTTAAGGGTTCGCGAGTTCACAGTTCGGGGCGAACTATTAGATAATTAGGATGAAAAATAGTCAGTAGAACGTGGGTGACGTTCACTCAGTAACTCCTTGTCACTCTTTTGGGGATCGATGTGGTCGTGGCTCAAAACATACATAAAACTCGTCTATAAATAAAATATGAACAACTTCTTCTATGAGGGCAAAATACAAGTCACAGTAGTCCAGTTTGTATGAGAGAAAGTAAGAAAAATGTTGCGAATTTAGAAACAATTTACAATTCAATACTGCGTATTGGATTTCGATAAATAACATTATTTAACCTCGAAACTAGTACAGAATGGAAATTAAAACAGACCCCTATGTATTTGTTCTGCGTTCATTTTAGGTTTCTGTCTCGGAATTTTTGAAGTGAAAACTTCTTTAGGCGCGTTAAGGAGCTTAGTATCGCCGATTGGGTACTGTCTAAAACCTATAACTCTATGCAACATTTTTCTTTTTCATACCACCAAAATATCTATATGAAAAAAAATATCAACCGAAAGGTGTTTTTTGACTTGAATTCCAAATTCAAATTCAAATATTTATTGCATTCATGTTGTACAATATAGGGTGTTACAATATACATAAGTGGTATCAAACATGACCCTGTAAGGGCATAGCGAATTAAAGCAAATTAATTCTTAAATAATATCACATCATAATATTATCTTATCGCATAACTAATTTATGTTAGATTAACTGACAATTATTATTTTAATATTATATATTAAGTAGGTACGTATTACTGCTCCTAAGCGGCTTGATCGATTTAATTAATTTATGGTTTGAGTAATTGACAAACTTGATAGCTATAAACATAACATAAGATTATTCAATCAAACAATCACGTCCATGTGAAAAGTATTATTTTCTCCTATTTCGCCCTATCAAGGACGCAGCGAGCGTCGTAACAGCCATTATGTATTGCGCGCTGATATTGAACGTTATTTCAATGTCGTTTTCGTCGATATTCGTACCGACATACATCGAGCTGCTTATTTGGCGACACTAATCGCCTTAAGCGATTTTTGGTGGGAGAAAATTTTATAGGTTCGCGTCACCGACATACTAATGTTAACATTTCATGGTTTGCAGTTTTCACTTCTGTCGGCAGTTCCCAAGACTACCTTTGTTTATTTTTTATTTTTATGGTATTGATGTGCTGACGAGCTTGCATTTTGATAAATGGTAAAGTTAGCTAGAAGTGAAGCTTTTCAAAAATTATACCAATTTATTGATTTAGTTTTCTGTAATTTTTTCTTAAAGAGATTATTCCTATAAAACTGCTCTTAATGTAAAATATTTTTGATGAAAGTGCTCCATGCACAATAATCTATGCCTTGAATACATAAATATACCTATATATCTTAATTATTTTTATTTTTTAATTACCTTTATTTAACGTTAAAAGTCATAAAACAAAAGTGTATCTCTATAAGATCAGTAGATCGTGTCGAGGGCATCAAGCTGAAAGGGCGTATCTACAATAATATATAAGTATCGACTAGTTATATAAAATATTTTTCTTTAATTATGAAAACGCCTTTTCACGTCGTAGACTTACGCATAATAGTACCTATGGCCGTGGAGTAATCGTTACTTTTTAGTACATCAGAAAAGTCGGAATTTTTGGAATTCAGAATATCTGCAGATACGCCTTTCCCTTGATTTGGTTTAATTTCCTAGAACGTATACAGACAGCCTAAACATATTAAATTTTAACTTACATATTTAGTTAAAATAATATTATAAATACTCGAAATGGTAATAACCGATAAATGTACCGATTATCTAACTAACCAAAGAGATAAAGCAAGTAATAGCATGTTATGCGAATTTCTCCTTACTTTTCAGATAGGCGAGATAAGTTATCCTTTATGCATCTGTATTGTGCTTGTGTATTACCGAACAATAGGCAGTAACTCCGCCGGAGTAAACGTAGTATGTGTATGCGTTTAGGGCCATGCTATACGTAGTCCTTTTTACGAAAGAAGTCCTGCGGGTTAAGGCTTGAATACGCGTGAATTTGGTAAAATTGCGTATATTTAGCTCGATTTGTAGGCCAAACTGGCTACTAGAAAATTCTGGGTAATATGTATGTACTTAATAATGTTTTTATGACGAATTAAGCCTTAATAGATTATCGAAATTTAAAAACTTAGACTTAGAAAAAAAAATTAGGTCTACGCAGACCAAACTACTGCATTTACCGTATATTTACGAACTACCAAAAATACAATTTAGTTCCAAATTTAGAAAATCGTTATATTAGAAAAACCAATTTTTGATATTTTGAGTTTAAAACACAAGATTTTTGAGTGACTAGTTGTAATTTTTAAATAAATTGTGTAACCAAAATTTCAAGTTAAGTAGGACATGTAGTTTGAACAATATATAAAGTTATTTTAAGTTTTATACGATTTCATGCATTAGCGTACAAATGAGACGCTAATTCTATATATGTATACAACGTGTTACAGAAACTTGTTTAAATAACTCTCGCTCCTGTAACGTCCCCCTGACACCGTAAAACGGCTATTGCGTTGCCTCGTGCGGCTATCTTCAGAGGCGACTAAAAGATTGGCGCGCACTGTAACTCTTCTTCTGTCAACACGGGAAACTGGATCCCGGGCATGTTGCCGTGATAACATCAAACAAAAAACAGTAACAGTAATAAATAACACTACGTCAAAAAATAACAATAACAAAACAAAGTGAGCTCAGAAAGTGAGAGTAATAGCCGTCCGATGTAACAGGAGTTGCATGGATAACTGAATAACTGAAATGATATGGGCATGTACCTGATACAGAAAACCTTTCGGCAGTCGCCCCATAAGTGCGAGCGGGAGATATAATGAGAACCGGTATTTGTGGTATCTGCTTACTCACTTGCACTTACAGCCATCGCTCCATAAGTGCGAAAGAGAGGGTACTATGTACTACCTGAGCCAAGCAGTGCGGTTTGTGGTATGTGCTTACTTACTAAATAACTAAAAAAAGGACTTAACTATTTGTTATTATTTCTTGACAATAGAATAATTCGAGGTGATTTATCATCTCGGATAACCGTCGTAGGACTTAGGCCTGATAGTTTTTTTTTCTTAGACCTTCAGGACCTATTAGAATAATGTATTTTTTTTCTTGGCCGGCATAAAAATAATTGGTCAGAAAATGTATGAACGGTGGGTGATCTCCTTTAGACATTATACTGATTGTGATATGTGATTACTTATAAAAAAAAGTGTTCTGTCTCTGTCTGTCTACTCATCTGTCAAATAAGTCGGAAACAAATTATTATAAATTTATCTTAATAGCAGGGGACACATTTCTAAACAGCCATTTGTCATGTGACGTCACACAAGGGCAAATGGAAGTTGCAACTTTTTCGTAAAAATATTCATCATCATGAGCTTTTTTTGAAAAGTTGTAAAATACGGCTTTTTAAACCTAAATCTCGAAATGGTTTTCGAATTAACACACTAATTTTATTAACTTTTCAAAGAGGGTATAATGGGTTCCCTCTAAATATCTTACTTTTAAAATTGGATCAACCCAAAATTCGACGGCTCTGACTCCCTTGTGTTTTCGTCTTAAATGTAAAAGATATAGCAGATACAGAATCATTTGACAAGGTCATTTTCACGTAAAAGATGTCCACCCGTGTCAGCTGCTTCTTGAGCACTGCCCGAAAAGCCGGCGCAAAGCCGTCGCCGGTGCCGGCAGAAAACCGGTAAATGAAAAAACGTTGCCCGGTTTTGTGCCGTGTCGTCGCCGTGCCGTCGCCGTCGCTGTTGCCGTGCCGTTGGAAAACCTTTAAATGGAAAAACAGCCAAGTCATTTATTAGGACTGTTTGGGGGACAGAAAGGGGCGCGCGGCTGGGATTGGTTTGTTAGTCGTACAGTTTCCCGTGCTGTTTATTATACAAGCGAATATCTGTGTATGTGTTACAGCCAAAGTAATTAATATAGATATTATTTATACTCTCCAGCCGTTATATGTATATAATGTCTACCTAATTTAGACAAAGTGAATATTGGAGCAGAATTAATCAAATAATCTAGCTATTATACATAATATCTAGTAAGACGTGGATAAAGTAATAAAACACAATAACATATTTCACCAAAAGTCAAAAAATAGGTGCGACGACGAGCGAAGCGAGGAGGAGCGTGTTAGGTTTACATGTAATATAAAATAAGGAACCTAGCGAAGCGGAGCGGAGCGAGGCGACGTCCCAAGTTTTATAACTTAAAATTAAATTGTCACTAAAACATAAAATTGTTCGCCTGAGAATTATTCAACTCAAATCAAAATTGTATTTTCAAGTCGCCGTTTTCAACAGTTTAAATAAGTAGAAAAAAGCAAGTAGGATCGCATTTATTACTGTAGCCAATTCCAACTAGCTATTATGAATAATCTCTAGATAAAGTAATTAATTTATTACATTATCTACGCAGTTTAGCGAATATATATAATATCAAGCCATTATGTATAATCGCTATTTCATTACTTTGGCTTTAACATATGAACCAGCCCTCTAGGCGTTGAGTCGCAATATTATGCGTCCCTGTTAGGATGTTATGAATTTTCTAATGGACGAAACTGTTACGAAATAACTAAGAGTCTCGACGCGTGTACAGTGTAAAGTGTTTCCTTTCTGATATCATTAAAACAGACACAAAATAAACTAGAATTATAAATGTATTTATTTTATTAAAACGTACTTACCTTACCAAGGAAATAAAGCAGTTTGTAATCAGTAAAAAGTAAACTGTTCGGTACTTTTTTGCATTGGGTCTATTTAATTTAACACTTTCTTATAAAAAATGGCCTCGTTTCTTCCACTCTGAATACGATATGGATAATATCGATATATCTCGATTAATTTGATAATTCGCCAAGGGTTTAATACATAAATAAATTATCTTCCAAATCAATTATTTTTAAAAACTTGAAAATATTAATAAATTAAACTAAATCTACTATAAAATAAACAAACTTAAATAACAGATAAACAAATAATAATAATTCCTAAAATAAAAAATTGAGGCAAAATCGCTGTCGTCTCGGGGAAGAGTACCCAGGACACTAGCGGCATTATATTTAATTCATGGAACCGTTTTGTCATTGCGGGAGTAATTCCCTGATTAAAATAACAAAAACTTTCAATTTTATGTCTTCCTTGCATCACAGTAAATTGTAGGTTTTGTTTATTCAGTTTTGCGGCAATGTAAAAATAGTTGTTTGTGCAACAAGAGAGCAAAGATTTTTTTTGTTGCGAGTGCCGAGTTTGAATACCGAGCAAGTGAAGGATTCTACCTATATAATTTAGAATTATAAGTTATAATTCTAAGTTAGAATCCTGAGCGTAGTGAGGGATACAAAGGCACAAGAAACAGAATAAATTTGCTCTCGTGTGACACATACAACTTTTCACCTCACTAGCGAGAAAACACAGATGTAAAGTTAACAAACACACCTTCGAACTTCTTTTCGAACGATTTTATAAGAATTCAATGGTTTTTTTTCTTTACATCATTCATCATTTTAAAACATTGTACATAAAATAAAATGTAAGAAGTGTTAATTAAATCCCAAAAGCCGCAAAAAATCGGAAAATCTTTGATAAACCGATCGAAAACGCAAAACATAACAATCACGCGGGAGTTTTACTCTATCTATACGTTTCTGGATTTCATACACATTGGGAGGCCATACACAGGATTTTGAGAATTTTACCTTGTATATCGTATCCAACAAGCTGTGGGGCTGTGTATAGCCTCCCAAAGTGCATGGAATACATATAGAGTGAAAGAGATAGCCGCCATGCTGATGTTTGCTGTCTTTCTTCCTCTTGAGCAAAGGATATGAAGTTTTTGAACAATTCGCAGTGTTGTTAATTTGTAAAACTTTTCTTTGCTGTTTAAACCAGTGAGCAAAAATCGATTTTGCTCACTGTTTTTAAGCAACAAAGGCGCGCTTTTCGAGCTATTTAGGTGAAAAATAATTTTTGCGGGTACATTCATTTGATGTTATAAATTGTTGTCGTTTCGAAAATTGTATCTTTATTTACTTTTTGTACGTGAAATCAACGTAAGCCTTGCACTCCAAATTTCAAGGTGTGTTTGGTTTTCTTTTAGAGAACAGTTGACATATGTACGTTTTCCTAAACTCAAATCTCTAAATCAGCGGTCTAGTAGCAATCACGCAACGGCGGCGATCCTTTGATTTCTTTCCATTTGCACTGAATTTGCGCGCCAAAACTATCTATATTTCTTGATTAGTAGTTTATAATACGATAATCATTGCACACTACACTTAAAAAGTCTTCTAAGTCATTTTCCTTCGTCAATTTCATATTTTTTTCACGTAATTAACGAAACAAACACTGATCATTTCAAAACAGCTCACCTCAATAAGTATTTTTGACCGGGATAGCCGACCAGTTTTAGTAGATTCAGACTGCCTTCTGCTGGGCGAGTGAATACGCGTCCGCGACGACGTTCGTTTCGAATGGAATAAAACTTGAGGATAAAACATGATTATTGCAAAACGGCTCACCTCAACAAGTATTTTTGATCGGGATAGCCGACCAGTTTCAGCAGATTCAGACTGCCTTCTTCTGGGCGAGTGAAGACGCGTCCGCGACGACGTTGCGTCTCGCACTGCGGGCTAGCGCTTGTGCTGCGCGGAACGTCATCGGTGCAGAGCGTGGGTGGTCGGACAGGTTGGGCGTCCGTACAATTTATTACTAACGAGCTTGCGTTATCTAGACTGTCACCGAACTAGATCAAGAACAGAATATACTGAAAGTGACGTAATATACGATACCTTGAGTTCTGCGTGTCTATCGCTGTTCCGTGAAAGTCTAGATAACGCAAGCCCGTTAGTAATAAATTGTACGGACGCCCAACCTGTCCGACCACCCACGCCAACTGCACCGATGACGTCCCGTGCACCTTATAGGTGGTTGTGGCGCAGCATGAGCGCCAGCCCGCGGTGCGAGACGCAACATCGTCGCGGACGCGTCTTCACTCGCCCAGAAGAAGGCAGTCTGAATCTGCGGAAACTGGTCGGCAATCCCGATCAAAAATACCTATTGAGGTGAGCAGTTTTGCAATAATCATGTTTTATCCTCAAGTTTTATTCAATTCGAAACAGACACTGTTATAAGGTGGCTGTGGCGCAGCACGAGCGCCAGCCCGCAGTGCGAGGCAGTCTGAATCTGCTGAAACTGGTCGGCAATCCCGATCAAAAATAATTATTGAGGTGAGCCGTTTTGCAATAATCATGTTTTATCCTCAAGTTTTATTCCATTCGAAACGAACGTCGTCGCGGACGCGCTCGCCCAGAAGAAGGCAGTCTGAATCTGCTGAAACTGGTCGGCTATCCTGATCAAAGATACTTATTGAGGTGAGCCGTTTTGCAATGATCATGTTTTATCCTCAAGTTTTATACAATTCGAAACAAACACTGTTAACGATAGTTTACCAAGAAGTAATTAATTCCGCAAGCACCAAGGTTAATGTCATAGTTCAACTGGCCGAAATAATAACTAACAAATGAATATAAACTATTATGCAAAACTTCTGTCTCATTCTTACTCGCGCCAAATTTGGCTCATATTGTAGCTAGCCCTCTTACTTTGTCGCGGTTCAACGCGTGTCATCAGAAACGTGTTGAGTGTGAACATAATTGCTCTCTTTCAACAATGAAAAACAAACTCTGTTGCGTAAATAGCTCATATTAAAGATGCTAACTCAAAACAGATTTTTATGATTGTTTTTTCAAAGAGTGCAGGACAATGTCTATGTACCACTTAACACCTGCCGGTGTTGTCCCATACACAGATATTCGCTTTACGCCTCCGGGCCCTTGGGTACAGTCGCGCAAGCAAATATTTTTAGTATAGCGTTTTGTGACCTGCAATTTAGTTACCAAGATGCCGTCGTCGAGTCGGCCTTCTGGTAGTATCTATTTTGTGCCTGTACATAGCAAATAATAATTGTTGCCTATGAAGGCCTATAGATAGACGTCACGAACAATTGCTCAAAAGAAAAAAATAAGAAAACTTTCGTTAGAATGATGTAGCGTATAAAATTTTAGTACATACACAAATTGACAGGTTGCGATGTTCATTATTAGAACGCGCAAAAATAAATATTTAATTATTTCGTTTACATAGCGTCATCTGTTTGGTAAATAAAAAGTAATAATGCCAAATTAGCATCAGCAATTGTATAACAGATGGTGATACCTTCTTTGATGAAACAGGCTAGGTACTAATAATAACATTACTGAAAATTGTAAAAGTAAGTATATTAAATATATTAAATAAAAACTGTAAAAGAAAAGAGCTAATTATATGCTATTCCAAAAAAAAAATTGCGGTGTAGGATACTGCTAGAATCAATATTTTCGGAATGTTTGTCGGTATTTGATGCATCACGCAAAACCTACTGAACGGGTTTTGATACGGTTACCACTGTACAATCCTCAGCAGTGAGACATGGATTACAAAGAAAGAAGAAAGGGAGATCACTGTTCGATAACATATTATCCAACTTAAAAACTGGGATACTTTTCATTGCGGATTCCCAATAACTCTGTGGCCGCATTATCTTCTTCCACGCGGACGAAGCCGCGGGGAACAGTTAGTATTCAATAAAACTTATCCCCTTGCTTATACAGTACAAACAATACTTTGTTTCTACCAGTTCCTACCGAAGGTGATTTTATTTTCTGTTTATATATAGGTATTTTTACAAAGAGGTAACAACTTATCTTAGCCTGGTATTTTTTTTTATATTTAAATATTCTTCTGGGTCTGTACAAATCAAATTGCGGTCAACGTCAAAATTATCGTTGTTCCAAAAGCACGCAAAGAAACCCTCTCCAATATTTTTGCCAATTCAGCGCTCCCGACTGTGAGAGCCCGAATAGCTTTCGCCCAGCTTTTTATTTTAATTCTCACGATCACAAAAACCCAAGGTAATTCCAGAAACTCTTAGATTGTAAAAGGATTTGCGGAGGTCAAACGGCACGACGCACACGCAATTAATCACTACAGTATTTATTACTTCGGAATAAGGACAAAAAGTCGTTAGGAATTCTGTACGTTACAAACTATACCTAGGTATCTATTTCTAAAAAACTGGCAAAGTGGGAATTCGACTACATTAGGATTCCGTTCCAGCTTTCTTGTCCAGCTATCTGGGACCTTCGAGTGTGCTGTCTTGAGCTTTTCCAGGGTCAAACAATATATTTCCACATGCATTGATACACCTGTTTCTAAAAAAACTGGCAAAGTGGGAATTCGACTACATTGGGATTCCGTACCAGCTTTCTTGTCCAGCTATCTGGGACCTTCGAGTGTGCTGTCTTGAGCTTTTCCAGGGTCAAACAATAAATTCCACATGCATTGATACACCTGTTTCTAAAAAAACTGGCAAAGTGGGAATTTGACTACATTGGGATTCCGTACCAGCTTTCCTGCCCAGCTATCAGGGACCTTCGAGTGTGCTGTCTTGAGCTTTTCCAGGGTCAAACAATATATTTCCACATGCATTGATACACCTATTTCTAAAAAAACTGGCAAAGTGGGAATTTGACCACATTGGGATTCCGTACCAGCTTTCCTGCCCAGCTATCAGGGACCTTCGAGTGTACTGTCTTGAGCTTTTCCAGGGTCAAACAATATATTTCTTTATGCATTGATACATAATTAAATTAAAGATATAATTAAATGAAAGGTATAATTACAAAAATAAAAAAATGTTTTGTGACCTAGCTCTCACTACTGATTGTACACTTGGAAAATATTTTTCTCCTATTCGGAGAAAACTGCCTGTGCGAGACGACTGCCTTTGAACTGCCTGTGTCCGTTTTCTTATTTTAAGTAGGGGACCCTAAAAACAAGATTAGCTTTACTGAACCACCTAATTATCTCCAGGTCCTCTAAAAAGGCCATTTTGCATGAATCACATTATGATTCTGTTCTAATGCCGTCTCTTTTGCACGCGTGAAGAAACTCTTACTATATCCTACTTTCAAATAATTTTATGATTCGCCCAAGTCGGCCTTTTTAGAGCCCCAGGTCCTCTAAAAAAGCCGCTTTGGATGAATCATATTATGATTCCGTACTAATGCCGTCTCTTTTGCTCGCGTGAAAAATATCTGACTCCATCCTACTTTCAAATCATTTTATGATTCACCCAAGTAGGCCGTTTTAGATCTTCTGGCTTGATTGTGCTACGCCAGCTTGGGATGATCAATGAGACACCACGAACAAATATTATCTTCACGATATCAGAAATCCAAAAGAGATACCCGACGAGGCTACATTGGTCAAGTCTGCTCTGGTATATTCGTCGAAGAGTCTCCATCAATCCGACTCTCATGTGGAATTATAGATTTATTCACACGCAAACAGTTTGATTCACGGATACTGCTGAGTATTTTGTTTTGATCAATTGACTCGTTCTATACAACGTGTAACAGAAAGGTTTAACCATATTTGAAGAGCTTATTCAGTCAATGGTATAGAACAACTTTTACTATGGAGCCAAACCTGAAATCTCAAAAAAAAAACTGCCCTTCCATACATTTCGGCCGAGCGGCATTGCATTTTTCTATGAAACAGTAAAAAAAAATTTTCGTGATACAGGGTTGGCTCCATAGTAAAAGTTGTTCTATACCATTGACTGAATAAGCTCTTTAAATATGGTTACACCTTTCTGTTACGCGTTGTATATATCTAGAATCTAGAGACACGTTGTGACCTACAAAAGTTATGCATGCTTATTAAGGTCCCCTCAATTACCCCACAAATCCAAAATTGTATAAATGACACTTGAAAAGCGCCAAATTTTTTTGTCACAGATTGACAGAACTTGGCAAGTTTTAATAGTTAATTTGCTTATATTATGTAACCGTTACAACTGTGAAAACTTACTAAGTTCTGCATATTCAGTAGCAAGGAGTCCTTGCCAAGGACACTAACAAACAAGTGAAGAACGTTGACACTACGAGCATTGAAGTTATGATATGACTGAAGGAACCTCCATAGAACTCGGCACACAATTTGATCTCAATTCTTTTTTCGGCGAAGCCGACATTCCTGCATTGCCTTGTGCTGAACTCGGCCCTTTTTTACGCCCCATACCAAACGGCTGGACCTAGGAACATGAAATTTGGACTGTAGGGTTCTTGTATAACGAAACCATCCGCTAAGAAGGGATCCGGGTTAACGTGATATCCACGCGAGCAACAACAACAACAACATATGTATATATGTATAACGGTTGCCAAACATGGGCACTAACGAAAAACAACATCAACAAACTCGAGGTATGCTAACACAACATGGAGAGAAGTATGCTGCACCTAAAACTTAAAGACAGAGTAAAACTAACAAAAATTAGAAAAAGAACTAAAGTAGAAGGGATTACTAGCACAATAAGAAAAATAAAATGGAAATGGACAGGACATATGATCAGAGAAGGCAAAGATAAATGGACAGAAAGAATAACACCATGGTACCCGAGAGAAGGAAAAAGAAAAAGAGGGAGACAAAGAAGGAGATGGGAAGACGAGATAAGAGAAGTAGCAGGAAAGACGTGGACTAGAGAGGCAAAGGATAGAGAGAGATGGAGGTTCCTGGAAGAGGCTTATGTCAAGGACAATCTAGGAGAAGAAAACTAGTAAAACAAACAATATTATTGTTAAGAGGCTATGCGAATTTTATTTTTGTCACTGTCACTCCAAGCGAAAAATCGCGCAGTGCGAGAGAGACGGATTCAAGGCGAAAGCGAAAAATTTTAGTTTTATAATTTTTATAAAAAAACTAAAACAGCTAGCAAAATTTCAAATATGAAATCTCTAGATATTGTTGAAACACACCTAATAAAATATGTTTGAGTTGTGTATATGGTTCCTATTTGTTAAACGAGGAGAAAAACTGCGTTTGAAGACCTCATTTCAACAATTATTTCTATCGAGGAAAATTTATCCAAACATGTTTTCCAATTTCAAATCCTTAGATTATATAGTCAAGATGCATATACCAGAAACCAATTATAATTTTCCGCGTATTTCATGAAATACACAGAAAAGAAACACCCGTATTTTTTTCGAATATCGCCTTCAAATCTTTAACCTAGAAATAAGCTATAAATAAATAAATAAATAAAATATACATTATACAACATTCAACATAAACATGTGTGATAATGATAACTAACTTACTTATTTGAAAAAATGCAGCCTTTATTTTGTTTTATTGGTCATTAAGTTGCTGCTTTAACAACAACGCAATAAAATGTATTATCAGGCAAATATGTATTTCACAGTAAACTGAAGTACCTAAAATCTACCATGTATATGTGAGGTAGTTGCGTTAATTCCATACTTACTAACGATGAGGCTTTTTATGGGTTTCACACAATGCAGATTACAGACTAACTATAACTAATGATGAAATACAAGGACGATACACCAAGTATATTATACGAGACAATTATTTATAGTGTTGACGCTAGGCACTTCCTGTTTAGGTCTGACAGCAGGCCCGTGCATCCGACCAAGCAGACAGATGACCGTCCGGCAGGTGACTCTTTGTATTGCCTTGATTGCTACACCTCACGTGTTTGCTCTGTAAGAGTATCAAAAACTAGCAATTATTATCGTCAGACAAACATCCAGATTTATATGTTCTTTGGCTTTTGTGTTCCATTTTTAAACTTACCTGGATCTCACTTATCTGAGGTTGGATAAACTAAAACAATTCAATTTAATTTATTTATTTATTTCAGGCTCTAGGCCAACACAATATTTACTAAATAATCCACAAAACAATTGACTTTCCGACTCCATTCTTTGTGTAGTCAAGCACGTGCCAGGGGACAGTCCCGTGGGTCTGAAACTCCTCTCCTAATCTAATTGTCGGTAGAATTGTGGAGCAAAAAACCGGCCAAGTGCGAGTCGAACTCGCGCACGAAGTTACCATTACATTGTCTATAAAAACGGCAAAAAAAACATGTCTGTTGTATGGGAGCCCCCTTAAATATTTATTTTATTCTGATTTTTAGTATTTGTTGTTTAGCGGCAACAGAAATACATTATCTGTGAAAATTTCAACTGACTAATTATCACGGTTCATGAGATACAGCTTAGTGACAGACGGACAGACAGACGGCTAGACAGACGGACAGACAGAAGGACAGACAGACGGACAGACAGATGGACAGCGGAGTCTTGGTAATATGGTCCCGTTGGTTACCCTTTGGGTACGGAACCCTAAAAACTGAAAGTCGCGTTTTCAAATGATATTTGCCTTTGAAAACCTTTATTTCGTTGAAATGTAAAAGTGCAGTAAAACAAAATAAGCCCGGATTTTTTTATTATTTATTATACGCGATTATACGCCGAGAAAAAAATATTTTTTTGTTTCATTTTTAATCTTCCCAATTCGAGTACGTTATTTTATTTGTGAATTTCGAAACTGAACCCTATTTCATGAATCAAACTCACTGTATACCTTTAAACGTACCGGCAGACACGTGGTTGATAAGTTCGTAGGATGAAAAAATAATCTGCCAAGTGCCAGTCGAACTCACGCGCCGATAGTTCCGTTCGTATGTAAATAACCTATTTAAACTATAATCATCGCTATAGTTTTCATATTTTATTCACATATCCTTATATTATATATTATTAGATTTTTCGATTTTATAAAGTGGGTAAAATAAATATATCTGACATTCATAAATATAAATACGTACATTCTCTCTAATTACTCAAAGAATATGCAACAGAAAATTAAAATGAAAAATAATTATAATTTTGTTTCACCAAGTGCCGGCAATCGCAAGTATAACTTTTTTATGCCCCTTTAATGAGGGGTTTTCAAAGTCAAATTAAAAAAGAAAAAGTAGTACTGAACGACTCGATAGATGGTGCAGCTTGTACAATAAAAAAGTGTCAATAAATGTGTTTCTGGCAACACTAGATTCATGTATTATTGCGAAGATCTATTGTTCTTTCCATAGTGAATTCTTAGGGAAACTGTGTATTCCTATATTTTTTTAGGATGGGCTGACCATGTTGAAAGTTGAATGAAACACCAAGTAGAATACAACACCATATATACACAACAAAATATTTTTGACACTTGAAAGCAGGGTAACGCCATCTATGTTTACCTCTGAAAGCTTGATCAAGGTCAGTCTGGAAAACCGCTCATTACTGGGGCTAAAAAAGGATTAATTTTTACTTCCACACCCTTTAGGCCCTAAGAGCGTTGTCGGAAAAAAAAGCGCGCTCACTCTCGCATGTATGGCGTAGACAGAGACATGACGACTTTTCGTCTCGCGCGCCAGTTATAGAGCAGTTTTAAAATATTTATTACAAATTAATATCCTTCTAACTAGTTTCATATAAAAATATATTGATAAACTTTGATAAACAATTAGTATATAAAAAACAGTGATGAACATGGCGAAAAATATTGTTTTTACGTAATTTAGAATTAAGAATTAGGATCAAAAAATTCTCGTCTCAATTATTAATGATCCAAGTACTCCCCCTTAACTGAAATCTTTGTTTCATTTTTTAGAAATGACTCACTGTAAGCACCTCAGGTCCGATAACAACCTTATTTTGTCTTTTCCTCCTCACCATTCTGGTTTTATGTCCAACTCCTTTGCGTCACGGTTATCCGTTTGTGGAACGATCTTCCTGTTGAAATAGGAAATGCCCGTCTCGTAATTTTGCATAGACATTAAAAGCCAATTATGGAGGCTTTAATTTTAGTTTTAGTTTTGTCAAAACTATATTTTCTTTATTGCAAAATAGTTCATAAGTGTTATGAACAGAAGCTAAATTACTTTGGAAAACATTCAAGCTTTGACAGCACTAGAACTAAAATTAAAGCCTTCAGAATCGGCTTTATTATCTTAGCAATATTCATTAAATCTGGTATCAACGTAGCAATCTGAAAATTTCACGACTAGTAATTTACTCTCGTCTTTAATTATATTATATGCATATATGTTAATATACTATATATATACAGGATGCTTGGAAATTCGACCTATCCCTTGAAAGGAGTTATACTAGGGAGCATTTTCAACAAATTGAGCCCTATCAACTAGGGGTTGAAAATGAATGGTCTCCGAGGTACAGAGGTTTTTAAGATATTTTTCAAACTTTCACACTGGTAACCAAAAACAAATAACTTAAAAATAACTACTCCTCTCTCGGCAATTATTTGTTATTTTTCTTAATAATGATAAATGAGGGATCATTTACAAAAAAAAAAAAAACGCTCTGAATTACAATAATCCCATAAATAAAAGGTCTTCAGTGGAAAGAAGACCTTGTTTATTTTGTAATTTTCGCAATAACCACGTGTTTTTATTGAAAAAAAAAACATTTTTGACACCTAGTTGATAGGCATTATTTGTTGAAATGATCTCTAGTATAACTCCTTTCAAGGAATAGGTCGAATTTCCAAGCATCCTGTATATATATAATATTTTATATATACAAAAATCGTAACGTTATATGTAGTATTTATTAATATATCTAAAGCTTACTATTTTATATGTTTAGTATTTAATTACAAACAGATCTATCAGTACATAAAAGTATTTTTTTACTTGTTATTTCTTGGTTAAAATTTCAAAGCTTTTCTGCACGCCTCCCTCTGTTGCTTTCTTGTATTTTCTGTCGGGTTGACTGGAAGAAGATGCTATTAGTATTAAGTCCACCTATTGTACATTTAACTTTTGTCTTGTGCAATAAAAAATTTAGAAAGAAAGAATTAAATAAGACATATATTTCTTTTTAAATTTAAATCTTTGTTATCATATCATTATCATATACAACGTGTAACAGAAAGGTGTAACCATATTTGAAGAGCTTATTCAGTCAATGGTATAGAACAACTTTTACTATGGAGCCAAACCTGTACCTCAAAAAAAAAATTTACTGTTTCATAGAAAAATGCAATGCCGCTCGGCTGAAATGTATGGAAGAGCAGATTTTTTTTTTCGAGATTTCAGGGTTGGCTCCATAGTAAAAGTTGTTCTATACCATTGACTTAATAAGCTCTTCAAATATGGTAACACCTTTCTGTTACACGTTGTATATAAAAAGAGAGTCCTGACTGACTCACTCATTCACTGACTCATCAACGCACAACCCAAACCCTTGGACCTAGAAAGCTGAAATTTTGCACAGAGCTTCCCTTATCGATAATATATAAGAATCTATAATTTATAAGAAAGGATTTATCGAAATATAACCTCTAAGGGGGTGAAACGGGGTTCCAGAGTTTGTATGGGGAAACAAGATTAGTTAGACTATTTTATTCAAACCTTCACAAAAGTAATCCTATCCATAAATGAGTAAACATGTGTTTCAGGTTTTTTCCTAATTCAACCCCTAAAATGGAGAAATAGGGTGACCAAGTCTGAAAACCAACATGGGTATCGTTTGTATGGTTTATCGGATCGCTGATTGCGAAAACAACAACGATTTCTAAATCCAACGAAGTGGATGTGAAATACCATCATCCCCTGTTGGGGTACGATGGGGTTGAAATATGTAAATAACAATATGGGTGTCGTTTTTATGGTTTTTTGGACGTTAATTACGAAAATGGCATCGATTTCGACATTTAATATAGTGGACATGAAAATTCTTGAAAGTATGTGTGCCAGAGCAAATCGGCTGTAACATACGGACAGACAGCCACACAAGTGATCCTATTAGGGTTCCATTTTTTCCTTTTCGCAATGACGATTAATAAGTCTCAGGGTCAGTCACTGAAAACAGCAGGAATTGATCTCATGGGGGGACTGCTTTTCGCACGGCCAGTTTTACGTAGCCTGCTCGAGAGTGAGCTCACCTAGCAGCCTGGTCGTGTTAACAGCTGAGGGTAGAACTTCTAATGTAGTATATAAAGAAAAGAGGTACTTTAAGTATGAATTTAAAAAAAACTAATAGGTAATAGGGCCAAAGAGACTTTACCTGGAGATCAAATAATTGCAGCAAAAACACTCCAAACCAGATTTAAATACGTTCTATAAAAAGTACTACACAAAAACTAAATCAACGCGGACGAAGCCACGGGCAAAAGCTAGTTTTCAAATAAAACACAAAAGCATACGACATTTATCCAGGAAAACACGAATACGCCGTAAATAAAAAAAAGAAATGCGCAAATATCCCTTAAGGCGTATGACCACGCTAAATAAGCAACTCGATGTGTGTCAGTACAAATATCAACGGAAACGACATTGAAATAATGTTCATATCAGCGTGCCTTGAAAAGTGGCTGTTACGACAACCACTGCGTCTCCGGCTAGCGCAAAGTAGCAGAAAATGAAACTTTTCACATGGAAACCATGAACGAAAAAAAATTTTTGAACTTAAATTTGTTAGATGTAAAAATTTCCTATAATTTGGTGAAATTATAATTAAAATCGCTTTAGGTGTTTGGAAGGAGTAAGAGAATTCTTGTGTTAATCATGTTAAACTTTCGATGACTATCGATTTTTTTGTCAAAACTTACAATAGAAAAACAGTTTATGAAACTTAAAATTTATTGTTGACTCTATAATGCCTATCATATATTTTTATGAAAGTTTTTGGACCACCCGTGTGGGAGGAGTAGGCCTTCAAAGAAAGGTCCAAATTGCAGTTGGCGTATCCATTCGCAAGTGAGCTTTATAAGAACATTTTAGAAATTTTTCGTATTTTGAAGAAAAGTGGCTGTATCAGACAAATATACAAACGGATGCACGATTTTAAAGTACATACCATAAGAGTACCATTTTTATTCTTTTCGTTTACGGAACCCTAAAAAGCTTGTGAAGCGGGCCGTAACGAAAACACGGATTTTCCCGCGCACCTACTTATTATTTTCATACGTGTTATACTACAACTCGTATTAGGATGTTGCCATTCAATTTTAATATAATTTTATAGTTTTATGCATGTTTTATGAGTTAAGAGCGGTTTCGCAGCCGGATTGTGAAAAATCCACCTTTTTCTAATTAATCGAAACTGAACATTAAGTTCAAAATTCACTCAATAGTTATTCAACAAAACCATATTACCTATGTATTGTGTATGTTGCCATCACAAAGTTTCTATTGGTTTCTGTAAATTCGAATTTCGAAATTATTTCAATTCAAAATTTTTGCGATCCTAATTTTACAGAAACCAATGGAAACTGCGACGGCAACATAGGCAACATATACATGCAATGAAAAGATTTGCTATGTATATTTAATATTTTTATTACTTAAAATACTCTCGTAAGCAATGAACTAAAAGTTAGTTCGTAGCTCGTTAGTAAATCTTTATCATTACAAAATGTGTATTATGAATGTAAAAATCAATGCGCTATCCTTGCGTTAGACAGCGTTGCGCCCTGACAGAAACTTATTTTAATGCAATGAAGATTTACTTAAGAGCAACAAACAAACTTTTAGTTCATTAATTACGAGAGTGTGTTAAGTAATAAAAATATTAAAAATACAAAGCAAAAAAGGTTGAAAGGTTGAAAAGGTCTTGTTAGAACGACTGAACAATTATCTTCATACTTTTAGTATCATTAGACCTGAACAAAATGGTTTTTTGAAAAATAAATCAACCACGTTGGCAAACTTTCAACTTATCAAATCAATAACCGAATGCATCGATACCAAAACAAGAGTAGTAGCATTGTTCTTTGACATGAGCAAAGCGTTTGACTTTGTGCACCATGAGCTCCTTTTAAACAAACTCGAAAAATATGGAATCAGAGGAGTCGCCAAGGATTGGTTTCAAAGCTATTTGCATAATAGGTACCAGTGCACTGAAGTCAGTCGGTTGGATGATAGATGCGTCATCAACAAATACAAATCACACTTTAAATTAAATGAATATGGTGTTCCGCAAGGAAGTATTCTTGGACCTAGCCTTTTTTTGTTGTATATTAATGACTTGCCTAAAATTACTGACCATGAAACAATATTGTTTGCTGATGACACTACTATATTAATTAAATGCAATAATGAATCAAATTTTCAAAATGACATTAATATAACAGTTGACACAATTATAAATTGGTTAGCTGAAAACAATCTGAAGGTTAATGTGAAAAAGACTAAATTTATGCAATTTCATACGGACAGGGCTAAACCAATGCAATTAAATATTGGTTATAAGGGGACCCCAATAGAAGAGGTCAATTCAACCAAATTTTTAGGAGTTTACTTGGACACAAATTGTAAATGGAAGGTGCATGTAGATATGATTTGCACAAAACTTAACAGGTTTGTTTTCGCACTTCGAAGACTTAGGGAAGTTGTATCGCCAAAAGTTGCAATTAGTGCATATCATGCCTACGTTGCATCTACATTGCAATATGGATTGATACTTTGGGGTAACTCATCTGACGTGGATAGGGTGTTTAAAATTCAAAAGAAGTGCCTTAGAGCCATTTGCGGATTATATTTCATGGACCACTGCAAGCCATTCTTCAAGAAGCTTAAACTTCTATCTTTACCCTGCATGTACATAGAACAAATTGCAGCTTTTGTACAACAACAGGCAGAATATTTTCCTAAAAAAAAGAGGTCAGCCAAAGATCACAAAGAAAAAAAGGAGGCGAGAGACTTTACATACACCATTGTAAACTGAGCCTAGTTAAACAAAACGTCTTCCAAATGGCAGTCAGAATATTTAATGCTTTACCGGACGATTTTAAAGATTTACCACTGAACCAATTCAAGAGCAAACTTCACATGTGGCTCGTCGACAAATGTTTTTACTCGATGGATGAGTTTTTTAATTATAATAATAATTTTTAACGGTAGTTTATATAGATTGACATTCGTATTCCTTTTAAATTGATGATTCACATAATTTAACATTATAGATTGACATTTGTATTGTTTTTAAATTGACGATTCACATAATTTTACATTATAAATTGAGTTATTTTATATATTTATTTGTAATTCAGATTTTAAGGTTTAAGGTCAATTGTTTCTTTGTTTGTGTTTATTTAGATAAATATTTGTACGCCAAATTTGGCAGATTTTTGAGGAATGACATATTTAAGCATATTGTAACACCTAATTTTTAAGGACCAAAAGTCAAACAAATAAACTTTTCTATTCTATTCTATTCTATTCTATTCTATTCAAAACTTTTCATCTGTGATCGTATTTTTTTGCAGTAATAACTAAGTATTCATCTTTGTCTCTCTCTTTGTTTAACCGGGTACGATAGCTCTTGGTTTATGCCATCTTCCTTGTTAAACACCATCATCGGGGACGATGGCACTGCGATGGCAATTGATCTGTGCCAACGCCCCCGTTGCGGCTCTCACCGGGGACGATGACACTTTTTTTCCCATCCTCCCCAGTACCGGGGATGACCCACCGGGGAGGATGGTACCAAGCCCAAATTGCCCCGATCAGCTGACTAGTTCAGTATGGATGGGTGAAAACCAATTTTAAGAATTTTGCACAATCCTAACAGTAAAAGTTGTTAATTTAGACATGTTCTACATATGTTTCAAATTTCGCCAACTAATTTAATTTAACCTTATATATATGGCAGTGAAACTTGAACTATGACACAGAGAGACAGAGAGAGATTGGAGACGTTATGCTAGCGGAGAATGGTAAGTATAAGTTGGACGGAAAGATTCACAAATGAAGAAGTTCTGAGAAGGGTAGGAGAGAGGAGAAGGATTATAAAATACGAGAGGAAAGATGGCCGCACAATGCTCTAAGTTCGGACACATACTCAAACACGACCTCTATACAATAAACATAGTAGAGAGAAGAAAGGAAGAAGAGAGAGACAAAGACCAAAGCTATTAAAATGAAAAGGCTGTAGTCGTGTTGTACCAAGAACTGAAGGAATTCGCAAAGAACAAAACTTAATAGAGACAGCTACACCGACAAGAGCTTTGCTCTTAATTATGCGACGTCAGTCTTATAGCCATGGTTTTGCCTGCGCTGATAGTGTAAAAACTTGAACACTCTGTATAACAAAATCATTTCGTAGCGGGTGCGTCGTATAAAGACCCGCCAAATTTCAAGTAAGTATATACTTAGGCTCAATAACACCTGATATTTCGGACGGCTATCTCCTCTATGGTAGGAATATATGGATGTCGTCAATAGACATGAGTCAAACTGACATACGGTAATGTTGCCAAATAAAGCATAGATAGTTTAACAAAAAGTAAGGGGGTTACCTCGCTTTGCTCTGCTTCGCTTGGCTTCCCAAATCCATTTATTTATTTTTATTTCGCTCGCCGTCGCACCAATTTTGGACTTTTTGTTGAAAGACTTTCGTAAACCTAACTCCAACAAAAAGAAAGCAAAATGAGAAAATCTCCTAGCACATTGATTCGAATCCTAAACCTGATTCCTTCCTACAGCCTAGTGCTACTAAACCAACGACTCGCTATCTAAAGCATCCAAGCAACGAACGAAGGTATATATACGACAAAATGACGGTACTGTCGGCAAAATAGTAATTAATAAATATTACATTGCCATAAATAGCCACTTCTTTTCGGAGTATAAAACATTCAATTTGTTACTTTACCACTAGAGGTACGGTGGACACTTCCTAAAGAAAAAACGGCCTAGAGCAGGGGTTCGCGCCCCCAGCCCAGATAATTTTATGTTAAGAGGCTATGCGAATTTTATTTTTGTCACTGTCACCCCAAGCGAAAAAACGCGCAGTGCGAGAGGAGCGGATTCAGGGCAAAAGGGAAAAAAGTTGGTTTTATATTTTTATTAAAAAAACTAAACTAGCTAGCAAAACTTCCAAAATCAAAAATCTAGATATTGTTGCAACCCATCTAATAAAATATGTACATGGCTGCTACTCGTAAAACGAGGAGAAAAAGTGTGTTAGAAGACCTCATTTCAACAATTATTTCTATCGAGGAAAGTTTATCCAAACATGTCTTCCAAAATCAAATCCCTAGTTTTATATAGTCAAAATGCATATAACAGAAACTGATTATAATTTTCCGTGTATTTCATGAAATACACAGGAAATAAACACCCGTATTTTTTTCGCATATCGCCTTAACTTAAGTACTATCAGGTTAGAAAAAAATTGTTCAATAACATAATAACATAAAGATTTTTTATTGCTTGTTAAAGTTACACAAAAATCATACAAAAGCTACTTAATTTGGTGATACCTACTTATTTGAATGTGATGGATGGGCTTGCATGGTTTTTATGAGGTTTCCGATCGGCAATCGCACAGCGCAAATCATTTCAAGTTTATTTCTGTACTTGGTTTTTATCGGTACAATAGCCCTTTTCGCTCAAGTATGTATATTACGCGACAGACGGGAGTGCGGGCGATTTCATACTGACATGTATGTACTTACTCGCTCGCACTCCCACCATGTCGCGTATATGCGTTGAGTAGGCGCTTGCGGTTTTCTTTAAAACCACGAACGGTATTTGTATGGTTTTTTATATTTTGGTATAAAAATTAACCATTTTACTTCTTTAATTTTTTAAAGATTTGTCGGATATGACAACATTTGAGAATTTTACACATTATTGTGATGTGTGATTGCTTATAAAAGAAAGTGGTATGCCCCTCTATGTCTGTCCCTGTCATTCTACTCATCAGTCATCCATCTGTCAAATCAGTTGGAACCAAATTATTATACATTTATCTTGATAGCAAAGGACAATTCACATTACTCAAGTGAGGTCACACGAAGGCAAATGGAATTTGCAGCTTTTTCGTAAAAATATTCATCATCATGAGGTTTTTTAGACCACATCTTACAAAATAAACTTTTAACAAAAAAATAGCAACCGACTTCAATAGTAACAGCAGTCATTCACTAAAAAGTTAATAATAATTCTATAAAGACCGATGGTACCGAAGCAACACTTTTGCCGACTTCTTTCTTCCTGAAACGTTATGTTATCTAGAAGTCGGCGTTCTTATATTGGTTTTTATGTTGCTATATCGTAGAAAATACGCCGACTTCTAGATAACATAATTTTTCAGGAAGAAAGAAGTCGGAAAAAGGGTTGCTTCGGTACCATCGGTCTTTATAGAATTATTATTAACTTTTTAGTGAATGACTGCTGTTACTATTGAAGTCGGTTGCTATTTTTTTGTTAAAAGTTTATTTTATTTCACATTTTTTAGTGTTTCTGGGTTAAATTGTGAAATATGGGTAGTTCTTGCAAACGTGGTTTTAATATGAAACGAAGTTCAAGTGAGTATAAGTAGCTATGTTTGAGTAGCTTCCTGCTATCAATCTCGAGTAATGTACTGTCATTCGTTAAAGAGTTCTACGGTGATGAAGCCAAGATCGAAGGTCAGGTGGGTACACTGGTAATTTTCAAGCAATGCCCTGCAATGAGCACCATAACACACACTGATTGTCGCAATCCAAAGTTATGTGCTGTTATCCGTTGAGGAGTTCTATGGTGATGAAGCCAGGATCGAAGGTCAGGTGGGTATTCTGGTATTCTCCAAGTAATACCCTTGAATTAGCACCCTAACGCAGTGATTGCCGCAATCTCGAGTTATGTGCTCTGATCCGTTGAGGAGTTCTATGGTGAATATGGTGATGAAGCCAGGATCGAAGGTCAGGTGGAAGAATGATGATTTTCAAGTAATACCTTGTAATCAGCACCCAGGTACAAAGCGATTACCTCAATTTCGAGAGGTATGCTGTCATTTTCTGAGGAGTTCCACTGCCTATCTCTGAAGACCTTCATCAGATCATGACCAAACCCAAAATGGGACCTACCTGGAAATACAATCTTTCAAACAAAAAAAGAATTGTTCAAATCGGTTCAGAAATGACTTAGCTATGGAGTAACAACGCCAAAAAAAAAAAAAACATACAGTCGAATTGAGAACCGCCTCCTTTTTGAAGTCGGTTAAAAATAGAGATCCGCGGAGTCCATATGCAAAACTTATATTATTTAGAACGTAACAGAACGTGTTGGCACTTCAGGTTTTCATGAAAAGGTTCTTTAGTTTGAACAGTTGAATGTGTTTTCGGTAGTATAGTGCTCTGTTTACATCCAGCATAACTTTTATGCCGATTCATAACGTTTTCTTAGAGTGTTTTTGGCCAGAATTTTTGCTCTTATATATTTCCGTCGGTAATAAGATATTATTTTAATTAAGCTCAGTTGAGACGTGGTAGAACCAAGTTGATGGATGGAGAATTACAATGGTAAGTAATAATTTAAGATTTAAAATATACCAGTAACAAAGACGTAACAACAATTTACTCGCAAAAATAATCATCAAAGTGTTTGTATTTCGTTTGAGTATAACACGTCCTCGTTTCACATATTGTGTGTATGTCGTCACCATATCGTAGAATTCGACATATCACGATTTGCCTAGACATATCGTAATTCTATTGAAATTACAACCTTACTCCGCTCCGCTCGTCGTCGTCGCACCGATTTTCGACTTTTTGGAGATTTTCGATTTCATACTTTACGACTGCCTAGGCAAATCATTCAAATTCTACAACATGCTGACGCCGTTACATAACGTCGTTATTTCTTAAGAGTATCAATATAATGTATGTCAATAAAAAAAACGTAATTTTTATTTATTAGAAATTATTTGTTATTTGTTAGAAAATAGATCAAAGGTTTTTTTGTTGCGAGTCGATTTTAAATCCCCAGCAAGTGAAGGATAATTGAATCACGAGCGTAGTAAACTCTAAACCGAACAAAATAGGTATAACAGTTAGGATTCACTTTGATTCATACGAGAAAAACCCGACGTTTCGGTCAACTTAAAAGTGACCTTCGTCAGGCTCCGCGGGGTACAATGATGGACACTCACCCTAATTTAAGTGATTTAAATCTCAACCTAACGTCTAGGTAAGAATGAAAACTGCATTAAAGTTAGCGAATACAAATTCAGACCAAATCTGCTGCTGTGACGTTAGTCACACACACATATTCTTCAATATGTATGACTCCTAAGACAGCGAAAACCGCACCAATTTCGTTTAGTGGTTCTCCGGCTATAAGCGATAAAACGTTCGGAATTCGGACAGGAACATAGATAAACGTTATATTTTATACGTATAGAGATGATCCTCGTATGTACAGCATCGTGTATACATACTTCCGGGGTAGTTAGTTACCTAGGTACAGGCCGGATGGCACGCTCGACCGGTAAACGAGGAACCGAGGTTTGATTTCCGGCTTATCCTTCTTCTCGTCTGAAATTCTTCACCAGGTTGTATCGGTATATACAATCTATATACTTCTTGTTCCGCCTCTTTACTCAACCACAGCGAAAGGAATCAATGGCAGCCACAGGTGTCATAATACAAAAAAAGGCGAGTTAATTGTCTCAAAAAAATAATTTGGCGATAACCTGCACTAATATAATTCATAGAAACCATACTTTGAATATCAATGTTAAAAATTTATTAATCGTGTGAAATTATAATATTTAAAAATATATAATATAAAAAAAGTAAAACTAAAGAAATGAAAACAAAATTAAACTTCCCTAAATATCATGTGTTAATAAATAAGTAAAAATAAAAATGATTTAATTTACTGTCAACATAATCTAGGTATTTATGGCTTACACCACTGTGGTACTTGAGAACTCAACTGAACTAAATATTAAAATTTTAAGAATAAATGTTATTAAATGCAATACTATCAAAAGTGTGTAATTTGGAGGGTGTAAGGTGTGAAACTGTACATCAGTATATATAAAAAGGTGCGTAAGTGGTTCGTTTGTGATAAATTTATAGTTATAGTATTAAGGGGCAGGTAGCCGCCAACGATCTTGAGTCGATCTGTGTCGGTAAAAATATCTGTATCATATATACAGGCTGGAAAAAATTCAAGGGCCCTGGAGGGGAACTACCTTAAATCCTTTAGTTAGCTCATTTTACTGAAAGGAAATATTCCTTTATTTTTAAAAGAAATAAAATTGCATTCAAAAATCTTCTAAAATTTGCTTGTCTCACCCGGGAACTGAACCAACCAAAAACAAAAAAAAATAAACCCTCGCTATTTTATTATACGAATCGGTAGGATTATTGTTTAGGATAAAATTTGTCTAAAAAAAATTTAGTCTTACACTCATCTCTTGTACGAGATACCCATGAAATTGAATATTAATTACAAGTTCTTTATTTACAATACCTAGTACTGTTCACTTATATATACATATATATACATAGATATATACAGTGGGGGACATATAATTAGAAACAGTACATAAAACTTAGGTAAACACAAAATGAACTATCGTTATGAGTAAAAAATATATAGATTAAATCACTATTAACTATGTCAAAACATAGCCAATGAGTTAAAAATCTCATAAAATATAAAAAAAAGAAATCTGTTCTATCTTTAATTATTAAAAGAGTTTGAATATCATGATAGTTAAATTTCTATTACTGGCCGCTTGGACAACTAATTAGAAACAGGATACATGGTTATGGTAAAAATAAGAGTTGTGACGAGTCAACTAGGCAAATAATTGTTAAATTACATTTAGATCGAAAGTGGACTTATACTCGTAGAAGAATTGCTAAGGATCTAGAATGTTCTGTGAAGAAAGTTTTCAACGCTATTGCTCATTATAAAAGAAACGAAACTACTAAAAGTGTTGTTAGAAAGGCTCGTCCAAGGAAAACGTCTCCCCGGGAAGATTTGCAAATAATACGTAAACATTAGAAATGGAACATTTCCTCGAAACTGGTACGCCACAGATTAGTGGAAGCTAAATTGTGCGGGAGGGTTTCTCGAAAGGTACCGCTTCTTACCAAGCAACATCGGGAGAAGCGATTATTATTTGCAAAGAAATATCTTAACTGGACCGTACGAGAATGGAAAAGTGTTATTCTCGGATGAATCAAAAATAAATATGGTGAATTCAGACGGCAAACGCTACGTTATACGTCCAATAAACCATGCTTTTGATTATAAATACACGAGGAGCATAGTCAAACACGGCGGTGGTAACATTAAAGTATGGGGATGTTTTTCTGGTTGCGGAGTTGGACCCGTCCGTAAGATTGAAGGTATAATGGATCAATTTCAATACAAAAACATCTTAGAAGAGAAAATGATTCCTTACACCGACGACCATTTGCCTGTGACCTGGATCTTTCAGCACGATAACGACCCAAAACACACGGCCCACAGTGTTAAATCCTTTCTTAGTGAGCAACGTGTTACCATGTTAGATTGGCCTGCAATTAGTCCCGATTTAAATCTTATTGAAAACATGTGGTACGCAAAGATTTCAAAAGTTTAGATGAGCCCTGGCACCTAAAATCTATTGCATTGTTTTTTAATGCGTGCGTTAACATAATGCCGACGCGCGCACATTTATAAGTGCACAATCTGTCTACCTACGGTCAGCAAACTGATCAGACTACTAAAGTTGTTAAAAATATTAACTTTAAGTGCACTTAGGGCGTCCAACTGTCATTGTGTTCAGATGAGCACTGATTCCAAACGTGTGAGCGTCACCCATTTAAAAGTGGAAACATTTTGGTGCTGTCATAGTACGGTAAGGGCTTATCTTTACTTTTGAAATCTTTGGTGGTACGTCGTTAAAAAAAAGTCTCCGTTAAACGTTATTCCAGTCAAAATTAACTTACGAAGCCTTTGTTGGAGCATGGAACTCGATCCCACTCGATAAATGTATGAAATAACTTGAATCAATGCCACGTCGTTGCAGAGCCGTCATCAATAACAAAGGCTATGCAACTAAATATAAATTTTTAAGAAATTTAGTAAACCAAACATAATTTTATATAAATAATTTGAAATTGATGACGTTAACACGTTAATAACTTTGATTTTTACCTCATTTCTTTATTGTTTCTAATTACTTGTCCATGACGGATGGTACTGCAAATGTCGTTTAGTTGTTCGTACAAACAAAATATCTAAATGGTAGTTTTAAACTTGGATATTTATTTGTTTTTTAATTAATTATAAGTTGCTGAACGTATTCTATGCATTTTGTTGTTTTATTTCCAAAAACAAAAGTTTTACGTTATGACCCTTTTTATGAAATTCGTAAATTATATTTTTCATGATGTATTGTATGACCAGGGGATCTAAAAAAGCCGACTAGGGTGAATCATAAAATGATTTGAAAGTAGGATGGAGTCAGAGTTTTTTCACGCGTGCAAAAGAGACGGCATTAGAACAGAATCATAATGTTATTCATGCAAAACGGCCTTTTTAGAGGACCTGGTCCTCTAAAAAGGCCGTTTTGGATGAATCGTATTATGATTTTGTTCTAATGCCGTCTCTTTTGTACGCGAGAAAAACTCTGACTCCATCTGACTTCAAATCATTTTATGATTCACCCAAGTCGGTCTTTTTAGATCCCTAGATTGATAGATGTGGAAGAGGCGAAAGAGGTGTGTCTGGATCGTAGCAAGTAGAAATCTGTAGTCTCAGCCTACCCCTCTGGGAAACAGGCGTGAGTATACATATTATGTATGTATTTTTCAAGTTCCCTACAAACGCAAGCCCACCTCAATTACCATGGAAGGTCAACATTTTATTTTGCAAAATTAGCAACAATTTTTACTGACCCGTGATACTGATCACTTACCAAGCCTCTGGTATGAATTTGGCTGCATAAATAAATGTCAACTTGTATTTTATGATATTATAATAAATAATTTTAATTATAATAAATAACGTAGGTGTCTTTTATTTTTTTATTTATGTGACATTTTAGATTCAGATTAGGTTTAACAGTTATTTTCGGTTTCTGAATTTTCTGAATATTTACTGAATTTTCAGTTTTCTTATTTTTATTATTAGTAACATAATATCAAAGTAAATTTTGAGTCATCGTCCAAATTCATACTGGTGGCTTGGTAAATAATCAATGTCATGGATAAATATGTCTTATTGTAAAAAATCGTAAAATAAAATTTCCACTTCCCATACTGATTCATTCCCTGGGAAGTCGGAATTACATTTTACGAATTCTACAAAAATGGGTATTTATTTATGATACTGATCACTTACCCAGCGACCGGTATGAATTTGGACGATGACTCAAAATTCACCTTGTTTATCAACGGCATTATGTGAACACTTGACAGTTTTTTTAACTGGGTTACATGGGTTATAAATTAACGTTATATTATTGCAGTATAGAAACGCAGAAAGAAAAGTAAATCTGGGTTTCTTTCTGCATTTCTATACTGCAATGATATAATGTTAAGAGGCTATGCGAATTTTATTTTTGTCACTGTCACTCCAAGCGAAAAATCACGCAGTGCGAGAGGGGCGGATTCAGGGCGAAAGCGAAAAATGTTAGTTTTATAACTTTTATAAAAAAACTAAAATAGCTAGCAAAATTTCAAATATCAAATCTCTAGATATTGTTGAAACACACCTAATAAAATATGTTTGAGTTCTGTATATGGTTCCTATTCGTCAAATGAGGAGAAAAAGTGTGTTAGAAGACCTCATTTCAACAATTATTTCTATCGAGGAAAATTTATCCAAACATGTTTTCCAATTTCAAATCCCTAGATTATATAGTCAAGATGCATATACCAGAAACTGATTATAATTTTCCGTGTATTTCATGAAATACACAGAAAAGAATCACCCGTATTTTTTTCGCATATCGCCTTAATTTATATCTCCTTGCGATGGATAAATCGCCAAGTGTTCAAACATAGAAATTTATTTCTAACATAATGTACATGGGTTTTATGGGATAACAAATAGGGCTCTTTTTCAAAAAGATGTTGGGAGGTTTACGGGACAAATTATGCTGTCATTATCTAACTCCTAGGTATAAGACATTTATTTTGTTTACTATAGTACAAGAAAAGCTGCTTGTTTTTCCTACCAAGAACAAGTAGTAAAACCGTTTTAGAGGGTAGATAAATATTACATCCGACGCGGCCATGCCTCTTAAATGTATATGAGCGTTTTAAGATCTTTACTTTCTTAATAATGTATATGAAGTCATAAAGATGTACATTTCTTTTCTATTTGGATGTTTTACAAACACTATACGAAAGTGTATCGATGTATTCTGGATAATTAATCCGTTCGAGCATTTTAGAGGGTAAACTGATTATTTTAACATCCGATCGTTCTTGACTGGATTCCGTCAAGAAGCAAAATCTCATAACTGGAGATTTGATATTTTTAAGAATTTATATTGGATAGGTGACTATGTTTAACTCAGCCAAGTTAATAACGAAGGCTTGCTTGTTAAAGAGAAGTCTTTTCATCATAATACAAAAACATATTTTGGCTTGCTATGCCCATTGAACCAAATGGTTTGGGCTTACTTAACAAGCTTCGGGGCACAAATTAATTTTTAAAGTCATCAAAAATAGGACTCATATTTTTAGGGTTCCGTACCTAAAAAGTACAAAAGGAACCTTTATGGTGAGACTCCGTTGTCCGTCCATCCATCCGTCCGTCCGTCCGTATGTCACAGCCTCATAACTTTACCACCGTTAAAGATAAAGCGTGTATATCAAGATGTAAAAAAATATGAAAAATTTGAAATGTTCAAAATATTTCCAAAAAAAAAAGTGAAAAATATAAAAAATATTATCCGAAAACTACAACTTGGGTATTAAATTGTAGATATTAAAAAGTTGATCATAAAAATATGTACTTTTACTAGAAATCTTGAAAAAAAAAACACAAAAATATGTCCCCACCTTATCTCCGAAATTGGTCAACCGAAAAATATGAAAAAAATGTCGATCATAGACCATAATTGGCCAATTACAGGAAAACTATAGAGATTAAAAAAAATTTTGCACAGATGAAAAATATAAAAAAGTTGTAAATTCTTTTTTTTTTTTAATACAATATGGGTAATGTAGGTATTACAAAGCTGATTGTAAAAATATATACCTATAGTTTGGCTATATTTAATTGCATCTTTTTCAAAAAACCATAAAAAATTGTATGTTCAAAACTGGTGGACCAAAAAATATGAAACAAAATCATGGTAATGTGTGTTTACGTAAAGATTACAGGAAAAATAAAGCGGTTGAGAAATTCACGAAAAAAAATGACAAAATTAAATTTATCATCCACAATATGGAACCCTAGGTAAGCTAGTCTGACTCGCAATTGGCCGGTTTTTTTTTAAATTGACTTGAACTAATGTTAACTTCTCATACTGATTTTTTTGACATACTGAAGCGGGAAAGTCGGCGTGGCGTTAATTGGTTGTCTTTCATGTTTCACAATATTTTTTACCATCTACAATGTAACGTATTAATTCCCTATATTTAATTGTTTCCTGTTTGTTTCCTTGATGATGCCGTGAGGCGAAACCGGTTCGAGTTATAAATAAAGTGATATTGTAAAAGGGTACAAGTGTTTTTATCAAAATGATGAATTTTCAGTCTTTAAATTTAATATCAGGTAAGGTTTTTTTTTTCGTTTATGTATTTTTTCTTTGTTTTAGGTTCTTTAATTTATAGTTTTAATGTTATTCAAGTTTTATTTTTAGACTAATCGTGTAAAGAACTGTGACGTCACTTCAAGTGCGAACGTATCCTTAGACAATCGGAATTCGATAGTTCATATATTTTTTTGATGGTTGGCAACCAGTCAGCAACTAATTCAAAGGTGCAAAATCTAGGCGCCTTCGATCTATTATTTTAGCTATACCGAGGGAGGCCGACCACCAACCATAACGCGTTCTGTGTTGTGTTGCAGACAATCAGAAGGCGCGATCCTTGACCGTCGCGGTCTCTCTGTGTGTAAGGGACCGATCACACAGAGAGCGTTCTGCGTTCCAAGCAATCAAAACGCGCGTTCTCCTTGACCGCCGCAGTCTATATGTGTAAAGATTCAAACCATCGCATAGATTGCAGTAAACACAGAACGCTGAACGTGATACGTAGAACGCAGAACGTGATACATAAAGCACGTGTGACAAAGTGCCCCAGAGAATTAACAGGGTTAAAAAGATGGATCACACAAAAAATAAAAAAATAGAGATGTGTACTTTCTGTCCTAGCTGGTGACAGAGGATAGGCTGCGCTGGCGCGGCTCGGCGTCACTATATAAACCCCGGATGAGCCCACACACCTCGCATTTGGGCGACATCACGGGACGTGAGTATTTTCTCTTATTTACGGGCTTCCTTTGCATGACTTATGCCTCAAGTTGAATCGCCGCCATTTTGTTGTGACCGCGTGGCGATTAAGAAGTTTTCTGAATATGTTGATTTTCTTTGTCAATCTAATGGCCCCAGATCCTTTAAAGATATTACAAAATCCATGAAAGAGATATTAGAAACCGTGTCTGATATGTTTTTTTCAAAACTAGGAGCCGACCTCGTGTGTTAACCAGATATATCCAGTATCGTAATGCTGTTTCCTTTGTTTCAGTGAGCCGGGGGGTGCCGTGACACTGACTTTTCGCGGCCTGTCGCTGTGTGGTGAGTACAAACTACATAATAATTATCTTACTGACCATGTGCTTACTGCTTTATTGAAGGAGGTGAATTTTAGAATCCATCCATTGTTGAAAATGTTGAAAGACAAACCTAATTTGCGATGAAATAACACTCCCACTTCTCATCCATCCATCGATCAGCCTGTACCCGCCTACTGCTAGACATAGGCATTTTCAAGATTTTGGCACTTTTGGCGGTCCGCCGTGCCGGGACTTCTACCCGCAACGTCTTCAGGTCGTCGGTCCTGCAGGCACGAGGTCTGCCTACGCTTTACGCCTACGTCATAGCTTTGCTGTACGTGGTCTCTACTAGAACGGCTTCCCACTGCTATTAAATAAAGGTACATTTCGTTTGTTATATCACACCCTTAATAATAGTTGATAAAATTTTTCAGGCAGGCAGAAGATTCTGCCAACGGCAGCAGGCCGCGGCGCGCCCTATGCCCGCGCTCGGGGCTTCAACCGACGTCACCTGCAAGTGCCCCAAAGCAGCGACGTTGATTGACGTCGCCCAGCGCCACTCCGGCCGATACAGCTGCCACCGCCACCGCCCACAGCGGATGCGCTAAATTTTTTTCAAGTACCAAACCTCATAGTAAGTTATACATATATACACCATTTCGCTTGAATAATCTTCTCATTAGCAAAAGATCAGAGAAAACTGGGTGTAGCTAGGTAGTGTATGGTTTGTGCGTGTTTGTGACTTATTTGACTGTACCAATATTTTAGTCTTCTAATTAATCCTAGTTTCACGATTGAGTTCATTGTGGTACAACCTTATACGTCTAAAATATCCTAACCGGTCGGCCACAGCTTCAGGCTTCGAGAGGCGCGCCAAACGGTTCTTCTTGCGAAGGTGCCGGCGGCGGAGAGAACAAATGTATGAAGTTGTATAGCGCCGGCCGGTCATGTGCGCTCGATCACTGGCCGGAGCCGCGCCAGTGATCGAGCGCTTTGAGCGAGCGAGCGCGCTACAGATCCGATGCGGTCAAAGGCGCCGACGACGGGTGTCGTAGCAGGGCAAAGCCCGTCGCAAAAACCGCCTGGAAGCGCAGCAAGAAGCGCCGCCAGAAGCCTGAAACTGTGACCTTTGTGTAAGTGTATGAAGCGTGAACGTAAATTATATTTCTGGGAATAACGTTCCACTGAACTGTCTTATAATGTAGGTATTTAATATCGGTTAAGGGGGCAACAAAAATTTAGTCTTTTTTTCCATAGTCCCCGTTATCTACACTTAAACTATAGGGAGATTATAGAATCGATATTTTTTTGGTTAATAAAGTGTTTTTTTTTTTGTTACAGATACATCACAATATTTAGTTTCACAGACGACAGATGACATTCCCAAACCAAATGCTTTTAGTTTCTTTCATTATCCGTACACCAACTCTCGCAAAAGAGATTTATATTTTAATTAATTAAGAACTTTCATGTAATTTCACTTTTCACAAATATATTATTAGTTACCCTATATGTATTAGAGGATAGATAAATTAAGGTTCACTTTACCTCTTATTTAATTTAAGTGTTTGAAGCTCTTAGTAGGCCCTTAAAAATAGGCTTTGTTTTTGTGTTTTCACTAGTGTTTTGTGTGTGACTTCTTTGTTTTATATAGACAGTGCGAAAACCGTTACTTTGTTATTATAGTGTATTCTTTTTTTTGGTTAATATTATACAGATAATTTTTGCTAAAAAATAAACTTTCCTTTTTCCGATTATAGCTTTTTATTCCTATTAGTCCGTGGCGAGACAGTACTTCGCCTGTACAGACAGTACTCGACACATACAGACGGTACTTGGCCCGTACAGACAGTAGTCTACACATACAGACAGTACTTGACCCGTACAGACAGTAGTCTACACATACAGACAGTACTTGACCCGTACAGACAGTAGTCTACACATACAGACAGTACTTGGCCCGTACAGACAGTAGTCTACACATACAGACAGTACTTGACCCGTACAGACAGTAGTCTACACATACAGACAGTACTTGACCCGTACAGACAGTAGTCTACACATACAGACAGTACTTGACCCGTACAGACAGTAGTCTACACATACAGACAGTACTTGACCCGTACAGACAGTAGTCTACACATACAGACAGTACTTGACCCGTACAGACAGTAGTCTACACATACAGACAGTACTTGACCCGTACAGACAGTAGTCTACACATACAGACAGTACTTGACCCGTACAGACAGTAGTCTACACATACAGACAGTACTTGAGCCGTACAGACAGTAGTCTACACATACAGACAGTACTTGACCCGTACAGACAGTAGTCTACACATACAGACAGTACTTGAGCCGTACAGACAGTAGTCTACACATACAGACAGTACTTGACCCGTACAGACAGTAGTCTACACATACAGACAGTACTTGGCCCGTACAGACAGTAGTCTACACATACAGACAGTACTTGACCCGTACAGACAGTAGTCTACACATACAGACAGTACTTGAGCCGTACAGACAGTAGTCTACACATACAGACAGTACTTGACCCGTACAGACAGTAGTCTACACATACAGACAGTACTTGGCCCGTACAGACAGTAGTCTACACATACAGACAGTACTTGACCCGTACAGACAGTAGTCTACACATACAGACAGTACTTGACCCGTACAGACAGTAGTCTACACATACAGACAGTACTTGGCCCGTACAGACAGTAGTCTACACATACAGACAGTACTTGGCCCGTACAGACAGTAGTCTACACATACAGACAGTACTTGACCCGTACAGACAGTAGTCTACACATACAGACAGTACTTGACCCGTACAGACAGTAGTCTACACATACAGACAGTACTTGACCCGTACAGACAGTAGTCTACACATACAGACAGTACTTGACCCGTACAGACAGTAGTCTACACATACAGACAGTACTTGACCCGTACAGACAGTAGTCTACACATACAGACAGTACTTGGCCCGTACAGACAGTAGTCTACACATACAGACAGTACTTGACCCGTACAGACAGTAGTCTACACATACAGACAGTACTTGACCCGTACAGACAGTAGTCTACACATACAGACAGTACTTGACCCGTACAGACAGTAGTCTACACATACAGACAGTACTTGACCCGTACAGACAGTAGTCTACACATACAGACAGTACTTGACCCGTACAGACAGTAGTCTACACATACAGACAGTACTTGACCCGTACAGACAGTAGTCTACACATACAGACAGTACTTGACCCGTACAGACAGTAGTCTACACATACAGACAGTACTTGACCCGTACAGACAGTAGTCTACACATACAGACAGTACTTGACCCGTACAGACAGTAGTCTAAACATACAGACAGTACTTGACCCGCACAGACAGTAGTCTACACATACAGACAGTACTTGACCCGTACAGACAGTAGTCTACACATACAGACAGTACTTGACCCGTACAGACAGTAGTCTACACATACAGACAGTACTTGATCCGTACAGACAGTAGTCTACACATACAGACAGTACTTGACCCGTACAGACAGTAGTCTACACATACAGACAGTACTTGACCCGTACAGACAGTAGTCTACACATACAGACAGTACTTGACCCGTACAGACAGTAGTCTACACATACAGACAGTACTTGACCCGTACAGACAGTAGTCTACACATACAGACAGTACTTGGCCCGTACAGACAGTAGTCTACACATACAGACAGTACTTGACCCGTACAGACAGTAGTCTACACATACAGACAGTACTTGACCCGTACAGACAGTAGTCTACACATACAGACAGTACTTGACCCGTACAGACAGTAGTCTACACATACAGACAGTACTTGACCCGTACAGACAGTAGTCTACACATACAGACAGTACTTGACCCGTACAGACAGTAGTCTACACATACAGACAGTACTTGACCCGTACAGACAGTAGTCTACACATACAGACAGTACTTGACCCGTACAGACAGTAGTCTACACATACAGACAGTACTTGACCCGTACAGACAGTAGTCTACACATACAGACAGTACTTGACCCGTACAGACAGTAGTCTACACATACAGACAGTACTTGACCCGTACAGACAGTAGTCTACACATACAGACAGTACTTGAGCCGTACAGACAGTAGTCTACACATACAGACAGTACTTGACCCGTACAGACAGTAGTCTACACATACAGACAGTACTTGAGCCGTACAGACAGTAGTCTACACATACAGACAGTACTTGACCCGTACAGACAGTAGTCTACACATACAGACAGTACTTGGCCCGTACAGACAGTAGTCTACACATACAGACAGTACTTGACCCGTACAGACAGTAGTCTACACATACAGACAGTACTTGAGCCGTACAGACAGTAGTCTACACATACAGACAGTACTTGACCCGTACAGACAGTAGTCTACACATACAGACAGTACTTGGCCCGTACAGACAGTAGTCTACACATACAGACAGTACTTGACCCGTACAGACAGTAGTCTACACATACAGACAGTACTTGACCCGTACAGACAGTAGTCTACACATACAGACAGTACTTGACCCGTACAGACAGTAGTCTACACATACAGACAGTACTTGGCCCGTACAGACAGTAGTCTACACATACAGACAGTACTTGGCCCGTACAAACAGTAGTCTACACATACAGACAGTACTTGACCCGTACAGACAGTAGTCTACACATACAGACAGTACTTGACCCGTACAGACAGTAGTCTACACATACAGACAGTACTTGACCCGTACAGACAGTAGTCTACACATACAGACAGTACTTGACCCGTACAGACAGTAGTCTACACATACAGACAGTACTTGACCCGTACAGACAGTAGTCTACACATACAGACAGTACTTGGCCCGTACAGACAGTAGTCTACACATACAGACAGTACTTGACCCGTACAGACAGTAGTCTACACATACAGACAGTACTTGACCCGTACAGACAGTAGTCTACACATACAGACAGTACTTGACCCGTACAGACAGTAGTCTACACATACAGACAGTACTTGGCCCGTACAGACAGTAGTCTACACATACAGACAGTACTTGACCCGTACAGACAGTAGTCTACATATACAGACAGTACTTGACCCGTACAGACAGTAGTCTACATATACAGACAGTACTTGACCCGTACAGACAGTAGTCTACACATACAGACAGTACTTGACCCGTACAGACAGTAGTCTACACATACAGACAGTACTTGACCCGTACAGACAGTAGTCTAAACATACAGACAGTACTTGACCCGCACAGACAGTAGTCTACACATACAGACAGTACTTGACCCGTACAGACAGTAGTCTACACATACAGACAGTACTTGACCCGTACAGACAGTAGTCTACACATACAGACAATACTTGACCCGTACAGACAGTAGTCTACACATACAGACAGTACTTGACCCGTACAGACAGTAGTCTACACATACAGACAGTACTTGACCCGTACAGACAGTAGTCTACACATACAGACAGTACTTGGCCCGTACAGACAGTACTTGACCCGTACAGACAGTAGTCTACACATACAGACAGTACTTGGCCTGTACAGACAGCACTCGACACATACAGACAGTATACTTGGCCCGTATAGACAGTACTCGACACATACAGACAGTACTGTGCAGTACCAGTCCCAGACTGTCTCACCATGTGTGATCCGTCCTGGCCTGGCCACACTCGCTTCTTTGTGTACAATTACTAAAAAAATCATGTACCTAATGTGTACTATTCAGTACCTACAAAGATAGTTTATGTACTTCAACACATTGCGACATAACGACACCCCCTGTGGCGCCTGTGACGAATTCGTTGCAGCCGGCCACGGATAAATCTCTTCATACAAGAGCCAAAGATATCGGCAAAAGCAGGTACTTACTTATTGTGTACCTAAACTATATACTTACATTAAGTACATAACAATGCTGACTTATTGCATGTTTTAAAATTCATTTTATTATAATAAATATAATGATCTTTTAATTGAATTTGTAGAAATGTCCGCTCCACTTGCTAGGCAAGACTTATGAAGGGAACAAAGCTATATGGGTAAAGCCACGGATTTTGCCACATTTGCCCTACTCGGAAATGTCCATTAAATTTTCTCAAAAATATAAGTTACTACAGTTTTTGAAGCATTTTTATCGAATTAAGTAGTTCATTGTCTAATATGGCAAGTGGTAAAAGTTACAGAATACCGTTGTACAGCTGAGCAATTTCCACGTTTTCCCCGAAAATGGGGGATTTTAGAGTAAAAACAGCAGGGGAAATTTGGGGGCGGTTAACTTGGATCAAAATTTTCAAAATTTTTAGCCGTTTTAGATGTTCAATATTCAATTCCACGGCATCATCATATAATTGGCTAGTGTTTTATATGTTTGGCAAAAGAATACAACCGTTCTCTCTATGTGTTTTCGGTGCTCGAATAATTTGACGTTATTTCTGACTTTTTCGTCACTAGTACAACGCGACCATTAATTGTCTCAAGTTTTTAGCTGAGTTTTGTGATTTGTATTTCTTTATGACTGGCTACACTAACGCTCATTATAAAATAAATAATAATAGCTCCAACTGTCATATTGCGTCAGTAGATCAGTCAACTTTGTTGTGAGTGCGCATGGTCAGTGGCTTGAAAAACACGTTTTGTTCATATTTACCAAGGTAAGCTTCAGATTTTTACTGATACTAATAGTGCTCTAGGTTCCAAAAACGTACAATTTTGAATACTGATGATTACAAAGACTTACATTCAGTGGTTTGCAAGTAATCTTTGTTTACGTTTACGCTACCGTGACCATTTCGCTACTTTTTCGACACTTCTTCGACACCGGTGACGTATTTCTTACGACACCTCAACTTCGATACCATTTTAAAGGTTTGGTTACACACGGCGGTCTATTTATTTATTTACCTAAAGAGCTTAAAGTTTGTTTGTATGTAGGATAAAAATTAAATATATTAGACTTGTTTGTCTTTATGATTACATATAATTAAAATAAATATAATTAAAATAAATATTATAAATGCGAAAGCTAGTCTAATATATTATTTTCTTATATTTACAGATGCCTCTAACATCGCATCGGCTGAAAAGTGAAATGTATAATCAAATGTAAAAGAGGTTCCGAAAGAGTGCTAAAACGGTATAATAAAAAAAAAAGCTACCATGAACGAAAGCGAACAAGAAAAGTTGCGGGCAACATAGAGAGAAAATAATAAAAAATTTAGAACACAATCACAATAAATTCAGGATGACAATTTACAAGTTGGCCTCTCTTGCAATGGCATAACTATCTCTAATAAAATTAAATGCAAATTTTGAAAACAAACTGTTACATTTATTTTGATATTGTGTTTGGTGTAATCCAAACTTTATAATTTTTCACTACCAGTTTTCGTCACTTTTACGCTACCGTAGCGTAAATTTTTCGTCACTTTTACGTCACCGTCGCGAAAAATTCTGCGACACTTTTTCGCAATTTGTGGCAAAATTGGTGGCCTTACCCATATGAGTAAAGGAGCTGCCTTTATGTGTAACCAAGGCATTACTATACCAGAGAATATAAAGTATTACAGAGAATATAAAGTATTACTACGTAAAGAAGCGACACTGACCTCCCCGCGCGAATTTAACGTCCCCCGCGGTACCCCGCAAGTTAGTGGCAAATCTGGAGGCAGGCAGAGCTCGAGTACATAGATAATACACCTCGAGTAGCACTCGTTCGCTGCGCGCGTATTTTGTTTTGTTTTCTTGATTTTGAAGTTTGTGTTCAAAATCGAGATGCTTTTTATGTTTCATCAAGTGCCGACAATCGCAAGTATAAATCTTGTTTTGTTTTATTACGATACTGATTTTTAATCAATATGGTTCGTTATTGTGGTATATATGAATGCCTAGAAAACGGAGCAACCAATAAAGAACGGAGATTTTTCAAATTTCCTTCCTTCCGATGAACTAAGCCATTTCTTTTATGTACGTAAAAAACACCTTTGACTCCTCTGAAAGGATTTACGGTTTACGTAAAAACCCTTACAGGTTTCTGATACACATTATTATTGTAAAATATGTATTTCTTTTTAGTTATCAAATAAATAAAATAAGTAAATAAAACTTGTGTCGTGACGTGCCGACGTTTAAATTTTACTCAGATAAATTCACGCGGCATCATAAAGGGAAGGCGGCTTTGACTAAAGCAAATACGGAAGGCGGGCTGCGGGGCCATTGACCCCTGCGTTTGGACAGACGGGAGTCGATTGAAATATGTATTTGTCTTATTTATTTTTAAAGTTATGAAAAAGCGGCGGTAACTCAGGGATAGAACGCTGGCCTCTCAATCTTGTGAAATATTTGTCTAATTTATTTTTAAAGTTATGAAAAAGCGGCGGTAACTCAGGGATAGAACGCTGGCCTCTCAATCTTGAGATCCAGTGTTTTTAAAGTTATGAAAAAGCGGCGGTAACTCAGGGATAGAACGCTGGCCTCTCAATCTTGAGATCCAGGTTCAATCCGCGCGCGGTTGGGCATGCACCAATGAGTTTTTCGGAATTTACATAATGCGCATCGTATTTGCTTATAGATAAGTAGGTACTTCCCACTTTCTGAACGGTAAAGGAAAACATAGTGAGGAAACCCGTATGTCCGAAAAATCGTCTGTTTTTGCCCGAAGTACTTAAGGCGATAGGGCTCACCTCCCACCACGTTGGGACGTAATATTTGTAGGTGAAACGCTGGTGTACCGAGTGTGGACTGTGAGTTGCATTTCAAAGTTCACACTCGGAACACCTTTGACACCCTCTCGCGCATTCAGGTCGTGACGATATATTTTTTTAATACAAATTTATCCATGGGGAACCAGAACTAGGACCTAGGGATTAACCCCGCTAAAATTTAGGAAGAGAATCATATAAGTTGCTGACTATAAATGTTGTCCCTCTCGATCGACGACGCTCACACGCTTGCTGCCAGCCCTAGCCTAGCTCACGCACACACACAAGCGTGTGCGGACAAGCCAGATGCGCGCGTGAGAGTGTAGGTAAATAACTTGAGCGAGGACTATGAAGTGTCCGGGGTGTGCTATACGGTCTAGCTAACTAGGGACGTCGCGTCGAGAGCGCAAAAACGTAGTCCTCCCGTCTCAACGGAGCAATCAATGTGATCTGTGATCACAACTGACCGATGGGTGAGGGAGGACTTGAGGAGTGACGAAACAAAGCATGGAACAAAAAGCGCGTGCGACCGAGATATCTTGTCGCCGCCTTGTCTCAGAATAAATCGACGTAAGCGCCAATTCTTAGATGTTAAATTAAATGAAAAAGAAACAGAATTATTTAAAATTCCCGCGCAATTATACGGGGTCATTTGTTATCTTATTTTTAATACATATTTCAAGGCAAACTGTTTTAAGAAAGGTCCTTTAACACTCGAAAAACATGAAATATAGAGGTAACTTCGTAATTTATTTCTATCAAGCGGACTTCTCCATGAATATCAGCCCTTTTAAAACTATTTTATTCCGTAATATCATTGTAACAAATTTATTTACATAACGTGACAGATGTCTCATTTGAATTTTGAAAAGAATCGAGCATAGAGATCTATCAGTGCCTCCGCCGTGAATAACCCCTGAGTCTGTTCTAATAAGATAATGGAGTTTTCCAAGCCTTTGGGAGACTGTTCCGAATGTCCATCGGCAACGACTCTGATCGTAATTGCGGGCTTGAACTCTCTGTCCTACGTCAAAGAATCTAATTTGACAGAATGAGGTGTTAGACTGTTGTCTCAGATTCGGTGTATTTTTACCAAGCATTTTGTGCAATTTTGTCGTTACTTCCCTACCGAACATCAGTTGATATGGGGTGCTGCAAGTTGTACGATTAGGAGTTCTGCGGAGCAAGGTTTTAATAGATTGTATCTTATCTTGAAGGTTACCGGGTTCGTTTTGCATGCTTTGAAGTGCCTTTTTTACAGTTTGTACGCAACGTTCGGCAAGTCCATTGGTTGATGGGTGGTATGGAGCAGAGGTTCTATGTAATACTCCATATTCTTTTAATGCTGTTTCGAACTCCCTAGAAGTAAACTGTCTTCCGTTGTCAGACACAATAGTGTGTGGAAGTCCAAAAGTTGAGAATAAGTCATAAAGTTTGGAGACGCACCATGAACACGTAGTTATTTTTGTTGGAATTATCTCAACCCACTTTGTAAAGGCATCGATAACAATGAAAAGATGGTGACCAGCTATAGGCCCAGCAAAGTCAATGTGAAGTCTTTGCCATGGTGCGGTTGGTTCTTCCCAGTGATGTAATGTAATTTTAGCAGGTTCGATTTGTTTCAAGCGACATTCACGGCAGTTTTTTACGAGGTCTTCTATATCCTTGTCTATATTTTTCCAATAGACGTAGCTCCGAGCTAACATCTTCATTTTATGGATTCCCAAATGACCAGCATGCAGTTCATTTAGAATTGTATTTTGTAAGCTTTGTGGGATCATAGTTCTTGTACCTTTTAATATGCATCCGTTTTCTATTGTCAACTTGTTGTCATTATATCCATAGTTTCTTAAGCTTCTGCCATTTGTCAGTGCTTGAAGCAGTGTGTGATACTCACCGTCTTTTTCTGTCTCTTCTGCAATTTTCTGAGATGTAACAGGTAAAGTGTTTATCTGGTTCATTTGAAAATTTGTATGACAATCTACCATTTTTGGTGATACATTTTCCACCGGAAACCTGGAGAGATAGTCAGCATTGCTATGATCAGTTGTACTGCGATATTCAATTTTGTAGTCGAAACCAGATAGGAAGTGTGCGTAATGGAAAAGTCGCATGGTGCTCATTTCTGGGAGGGTTTTATGGGGATGAAATATTGAAGTCAGTGGTTTATGGTCGGTAACTAATGTAAATTTTCTACCATAGCAGTAATGGAAGAATTTCTTGAGTCCCCAATAAATTGCTGTTGCTTCTTTATCGATTTGACTGTATTTATTTTCACTATCTGTAAGTGAACGAGAAGCAAAGGCTATGGGTTTGTCAGTACCATCAGGTATTCTGTGAAGATCTTCCGAAAATAGAGTCCACATCTTGTTTAATAATGTAAAGTTTACCGTGAAATCTTTGGTTTTTGTAATTGCATTTGACGTATGCTACTCCGATTGGTTTAATAATTTCGCCAGTGTAGGTTTTCATTCTAACGTCAGTTTTGAAGATGTTATTATCAAGGCCCAGCAGTTTGAAGTTTTTTAGTGACATTGAAGATAGGGCCGCACCGGTGTCTAGTTCCATGCAAGTCTTTTTGTTCTCGATGTGTAGGGTGATCATGAATTTGTCTGTTTTCTCCGATTTGATCGAATTTATGTTGCAAATTTCATCTTCACTGGAGTCTTCAATATCAGATGTATTTTCAATTTGGTGTACTTGTCTTGCCCGTTGAAGGCAGACTCGTGCGAGATGGCCCTTGCGTTTGCAATGGTTACACATGTCGTTAATGTGTTTACATTTATTTGCCTTATGTTCATCATCACCACAACGGAAACATTTTCCTTTCAGGTCTTGAATTGTGGGTTGAGATGGGAGAAAGGGTAATTTCTTTTTTATTATCTTTACAGGGGCCGTATTATTTTTAGTTGTAATGATGTTGTTGTCTTGTTTAGCTATCTCAATTGCTGTCGCTGTTCTCAGCATTTGATGTAATTTCATCTCTGTGGGATCTTCAAGTATTTTAGTGCGAATATCATTGTCTTTTAAGCCTCTAATGAACTGAAGTAGAAGAAAGCTGTTGCAGGTTGACTTTTGACAATTTTCGCATGAAAAGTTGCAATCTAGCGCTAGGTGTTTCAGAGCTGCCATATATTGTTTTATTGATTCGTCATCTTGCTGTACTCTGTTTATAAACTGATGCTGTCTTGCCCAAATTGTAGGTTGAGGATCAATGTATTCTTGTAGTACTTTTGTTAGGTCATCATAGTTCATGTTACGTGGATCTTCCGGTGCGCATAGATCGTAGGCTGTTTGATGCAATTCCGGTGCAAGTGCATTTAGAAGTATATAAACTTTTTGGTCAGATTCTTTGTAATTGTTCAGACTGGCGTACAGTTCAAGCCGTCTCATGAAATTTTTAAATGTTTCGTCAGGATGTAGTGGTTGGAACGGAAGCTTAGGTGGGGTCGAATGTGTATTTGTAGAAGGTGTAACCATTGAAGGAGACCCCAGGTCACTAACCCTTTCTATAAAATCTTGTAATTTGACTCTTAGTGTTGTAATGTTTTCTTGTATAGAAAATCTTTCTTCAATTTCGATTTCCAGGTCAGTGTCGTCGGTGAGTCGCACTATATTATCTTGTGTAGATAAAAGTTTTTCTTCTAATGTAAGGAGCGTTTGTAGTCTTGCCGTAATTAAAGTATTAAAAACAACCGTTTAGCAAGCAGGACACTACACTAACAAAAATTTTGCTCTTTAAAGCTTAATATTTCACAAATAGATCTATGAATCGAAAAATGGTTGTCACACAACCACAATATTTTTGAAAGACCTATCTAACGACAAATTAACGAGAAAAAAAAATCATCTCCGCTTTACGTATTTAATATAATATAAGTGGCGTGCATACAACTTTTTTCTGGAAAAGCAATCACAAGGTCAAGTTTGGCAATTAAAAAAATATGAAAAAATTTAAACAACACTTTGAAAAGAAAAAGTTTGTATGAAAATGGCGTCATACAAACTTTCTTTTTCCAAAGTGTTATTTAATTTTTTTCATATTTTTTGATTGTCAAACTTGACCTATTGGTTGCTTTTCCCGAAAAAAGTTATATGCACGCCACTTTAAACCCTTGCCAAATTACAGTTTTCTATTACTAAGGGTCTCTGAGCTAAGCGGCGGACAGACAGACGGACGGACATGGCGAAACTATAAGGGTTCCTTGTTGACTACGGAATTCCTTGTTGACTAATGGCAACTTTGATAGCTTCCATTTCGTTATTTTTGAACTTTAAGAAAAAATGAAAATTTTAAAAATTCTCCACTAAATAAGCTCTAGAAAATGACAATAAGTAAAACAAAATACCTACCATAAGTTAAACACAGGCTGTTAATTTGATAGCCGTTTTCTCGTTACAACTTTGACTTTATGTTTTTCGAAGTTAATAACTAGAGATGAAACGGATATCCGGTTACTATCCGGTATCCGGCCTATCCGGCCATATTTTTGGTATCCGGTATCCGGCCGGATAGTAGTCAGTATCCGGCCGGATACCGGATACTTAACTCAACATACAAAAAGTCGTTTAAATCACAAAATAGATTGAATAATCTAAATTCTAATACATAAAGTGAATAAGAATTGAGCTATGGTAGATAAAGACAAGCTTTACATCAATTGTTGGGAATAAACGTTTCTGCTTTTCTTCATACATTACACCAGCTTCTTTTGCTCTCACAATATACCGAATGTAACTCAACAGGTATCTTTTAATAAAAACACATGGTCATACTGAAATCATACTAAACAACTTTTCCAAAGATACATACTTGTGGAAATGAAAAAATATTTTCGTGTTTCCTTACTCATTTTGAAAACCTACTATAAATTTTGAAAGGGCACTGGGCGGGCAGGTTCAATTTTGTTTTTTCAATATGTTACTTTGGAAAATTTGTTCAGTATGAACAGTATATTACGCGGTTTCATTTAAAGATTCGTGTCCATTTATATACAGTATACACCACTCCAAGAAGACAAAAGATACATATTTACAAATTTCGTTAGGATCGGAAATTGTTTCGCGTTTCCAACCAGCATTTGTATGATTGTGATACGATCATTTAGAAATGATCTTCATTTAAAAAATGCACGAATAATCTCGCCCACTTGCACCCGCACGCACCTTGGTGCGTAATATTTAGACTTGCTCAATTAGTGCGAAACGCATATCTTCAGCCGGATATCCGGCCGCCGGATATCCGGCTATCCGGCCTAGTGCCTCGCCGGATATCCGGTATCCGGTATCCGGCCAAATCACTATCCGTTTCATCTCTATTAATAACTCAATTGTCGATTAAAATAAAACGAAAAGTGGGTCCGCTGAATTTTTCTATCGCTTCGATCAGTTGATTATATTATCTTTTGTTCACGTAGACGAGCATTAGGTATCAGCAGGATAATGATTATCCAATTAACACCCCTGTACAAAAAGGGCAGGTTAAATAGAAACTACGTAGTAAAAATACGAAAATGTTTAACTTATTTGGCCATACACAACATATAGTTTTGGGTTGCGTACACCAGGTATTAATAAAAATTTACTTTTTGATAAAATGTTTTCTGTTCGCTAGTCCCCTCTTCCCGATATTCAGCATAAATATGATGGATATTTTATTTAAAAAGAACTCTTCAATGATGGTAGCGCCACTTATTTTACAGGTTTTGTTCTTAGAAAATATTCCTTCGATTTTGGTGATACAAGGAAGGTTTTTTTTTTTAATTGTAGTGTAAGCACAAAAAATTAAATTAAAAAAAAAAAACAACTTTATCTCCATACTTTCTAAACTTTTGGACCAAAAAATACACAAACATTACAGTAATAGAATTTTTATTAAGGTAACGTCATTTCATTGTAATTTAAATCACGTTTTGAAAACTTTGTGTAGATTTAATTTTTATATATTTAGATATTTATTTTTTCATTACATTATTTTCTTCTTATCTAATTCGCGTAGATTAAATTATTTTAAGGTGTGTTAATTCGAAAACCATTTCGAGATTTAGGTTTAATAAGCCGTATTTTCTAACTTTTGGTCTAAAAACCTCGTGATGATGAATATTTTTACGAAAAAGCCTTTGCCTTCGTGTGACGTCACTTGAGAAACTGCTGTTTAGAAATGTTTCCTTTGCGATCAAGATAAATTTATAAAAATTTACTGCCGACTAATTTGACACATGGATAACAGATGAGTGGACACACAGAGACAGAAAACTTTTTTTATAAGCAATCACACTATACACATTCTGTATAATGTCCAATATTCTCTATTGACGTCATAACCGACTATTCTTTAAAAAATCATAAAAAATAATGGTTGATTTATATACCAAAATAATGAAAAATATGTCCTTAAATGAGCTATATTCCCAGGAAAAAAAAAAAAAAAACATTTTGAATTTAAGCTATGGGAATTAGATAAAACGGCACGGAACCCTCAGGGCGCCGGTCTACATATATGCATTTGTCAGCCTCTTTAAACATTATGATTCATTGATTTGTATATTATGATGTTACTCGTTGGTTTGTTTGTCTATCGCCGATATCATTACGACGTATTTCGTACAGCACACTCAAGGGTAATCTTCAATTTGCATAGATGTTTATGGCCGTGGTCAATGTCAACGGTCTTCCTGTATCTATGAGGTCAAATCTGGGTCAAATAAGAAGAAAGATCAATCGAATGATACTTTGATGCAGTTAGATCAAAACAACATTTTGTGGAGGTCTGGTATTTTTCCCTGATGTTTGGACAAGTTAAGGCTGTCCAAAGACTTTCTTTACACTTCGGTAAGTACATAAGTTTAATTACCCAATAGCACCAATCGCCTACTTTTCAATGTACTCCGCTTTGTCCCAGTAAAAATGATAAATAAAATGGCGGTTATGGTAACTAAACTTATAAGTAATTGTAGTTACCGAAATGTGAGTTAGATTCAAGAATGGCAGTGGCCAAGGAAAAGCATCAATCTGGTCCCTATATCTTGATATAGTATATCAGTGAAGTAAGTTATTTAAGTTTGGTATAGAACGTCAATGATTTCAAAACCAATATTCTTATGACTTTTAAACTCTAAGGCCTCACCAGACAGTAAACGTGGCATTTGGGCGAGATGCTGGTGTGTTGTTGACCGGCGAATTTGGATGAAGACGCCAAACAGACACGCCTCACCAAGCTCAGTGGCGTGGCGTTTTCCTTATACTGTCTGGCGAAACCTTATCACACAGCTTTCTTGTGCAAGTTCAGCTCGATAATGTTTTATATTTGAGAGGAATTGTGTGGGTGTACATTGCAAGTCCTTTCCAAAATAAAACTAAGTTACTGTCTGTGCTTTTTTTTGTCAATTTTGTATGAAGCCTCATTGGACAGCATTTTTGTTTGTCATGGTGGGCCTGAGCGTTATTCAGTATACTCTATGGGCCTGAGATTTACTGAGAGATTTACTATATAGTACGCTACAAGTCTGTAGTGCGGGCATAAATTCCTTTATTTATCTATGGTGCGGGCGAATAATACATTTCAATATGTTGTACTCGCCCGCACTTCCTTATGGCACTCCCCTCCTCGCGTATTCACCTATAGAAACTATTGAAAAGATTTATATACTTTTTTCACGTGTATGTGTTATTTATATCGTCAAAGTAAAAGGTACTTGGGTATTTTATTTAGTAATTAAGACGTTTAATTTAGCATTACCAAAAAAACTCGAAAAATTAAAAATTAATTGTCGCAGGCAATTGCCAGTTTATGCATAAAAGTAAAGCGTTTTCCTTATTCAATAAATGTGTAACTTCCAACGCTAAAATTCCCAAAGTGCAACCACGGACATGATGATCATTCCAAAACAACAAACTTCTGGTTTTAAAGGTGGCTCTAAATATACGGCCATCAAGATTTAGAATGATTTGCCTACTCCCCTGCATAAAATTGTGTCAAATATGTACTTTTAAAAGGCAATGTACAGTATACTAGTATAGTATACTACAATATTTAAGAATACTATTTTTGTTTACGTTAACAGCAGTTCCTTGACGTATGTACAGTTTAGTACAGTTTATAGGTAATATTATTTATACAAAGAACATTTTAAATACTATATTAATTATGTTTTAGCACATTGTCAATAATAAAAATGATTTCATTTATTGTTAATTAATTCTTTGTGTTATTTATCATTTAGTGTGATTTTATTGATGATCTATTTTGTTAATTAATCCTTTGATTCATAATTATATTTTTATGTGTATATATATATAGGTATATTCCTACCTGCAATATGAATGTTAGATATAGTGTGAAACGAAATCAGCGCTGTAAAGTTCATATTATAGCAAATGCTGAGATTTGTCTATTTTGCAAACAAAATTATTATGTTTAACTATCCTAATTAAAATTAGTTTAAATATTTGTTTTGTGGCAAAAAAAGTAATTTCTATTTCTAAATGTATTGATAATGATTCAAATTCTTGCCTCGTATTGCTCATATGGATTTGCGATCAATAAAATGTGTCTTAATGTAGGTACCATCTAATAAATATATCGTTAAGGATCAGTGGTGGAACTAGGATTTAATTTTGAGGGGGGAGGTTGGCTGTTTTGGGTTTAGCAGAATTTTATCCAGTTCTTTTTGGAAATCGGACTCATACTTAGTACGGTACAAAAAAAACTAAAATATTGTCGTAATATACAAGGTGAATTTTTGATCATCGTACAAATTCATACTGGTGGCTTGGTAAGTGATCAGTATCATGGATCAATAACAATTTTGGTGAAATTCGTAAAATTAAATTTCGACTCCCCATAGTGATTCACTCATGTATGAATTTGGACGATGATCAAAAAGTCACCTTGTATAGTGGCGAAGCCTCCATAGAAGCTGATTCCCACCGGCTTCACCAACTAGATGGAGGTAATTTTACAACCAACCATAACCACCATTCCTTATTTTAATGTACAATTATTTTTGTGTGCTTCTAACTAAGAATTACTAAAAAAAAAACGCCTGCGCGAAGCGAAAAGCTAATCTTCCGTACACATTATTTTAACTCGTTACGGCGCGCAGCGCTATGTTTGCACAAAATTGGGAGGTTAGGCCGTCCATTTTAGCTAACCTTGCAACGTTGCTACGTTGGGCACAATTGGACAGGCTCCCATAGTGAGCAACATTGCAACTCTAATTAAAACGCTTTTAACAATTTTTTTCTCTTTCTGATGCTTAGACAAGTGCAGATGCAAAATTTAAAATACATCGCAAGTTAGACATTTTTAATTAGGAGTGTAGTTCGGTTTGATTTTTTCGGAAGTTCGAATATTTATTACTTGTAAATTGATTAGTTTTTTGTGATTTAGCGAGATAATTGTTATTTTTCACAGGTTTTTGTTTATCTCAGATATTTGTTTATTGCAGTTAGTTTTATTTGCCATGATTTTGAATTCTTAGAATTGGCGCTTGCATCACCCGGCGAGTGTTTTTTTTTTTTGGTCAGCTTACTAACTTCATAGTTCCACCCCTCGCCACTATAGAATGACTTTGATAGATATAACATCTCATACTGGAGACATGGTAAAGGGTAAATTGAATTGCTAAATTGAAAAGTGAAAGCTGAAGAGCTGTTGAAAACTATATTTCTTTTAGAATGTGACAAAAAGGATAATTAAACCTTGGTTCTGATCACTGACTGAGTCTCCAGTACGAATTTGACTGTTTTCATCAAAGTCACCAAGAAATCAGTTCTGTCACTTATGGTTTGGAGGGGTCCTCAGCCCCTTAGCCACACGGCGCCCCCTGTGTCCGCCACTGTCAATCCAACTCTGGAAGTGCTAGTGCTAATCTTTAGCTCTTGATGTATATGGTATCATTGCTCAATTATTTTTCGATGACGACCAACCACATCTTACGAGTATGTCTTCAACTACACCTGCCGTCAATTCATACAAATGCAGATACTTTATTGAATTAATTGTGTTATTATACAGCATTTATACGCGATTTCTTTAATACAGGGTAGCGCGTTGAAACTCTAAATTGCTCAAGGGAATCTCGTCGTCGATTTTGGAAAAAATAAAAACTGTATTTAAATATTTTGATAAATGACTCCTTAGCCGAGAATTTTACATTTACTGCCCATTTTAAATACAGTCATACATATACTCACGCCTGTCTCCCAGAGGGGTAGGCGGAGACTACAGATTTCCATATACTACGATCCAGACACACCTTTTTCAAAAAATATTTTCAAAAAATCTGTTGAATTGAGAACCCTCTTTTTAAAGTCGGTTAAAAATGGCACCACCGACTGAAAAGGGCAAAAGGCTCATGATTGGTTCGTACGGTTGTCATGCAGCACTAGGCCAACTGTAATTGGCCGATTTAAAAACAGAGTGAATGCTATTGGAGTCGTCGCTATACAAAATTGTGTTCAACACACTTTATCGTGTGTTCATTTTTCAGCTCTACTCAGACTTCTGTTTTTTTCGTTCACTGCTGCGGCGCATAATTAAATTTGGGAAAAAAAAAGATCTACTCTCTCTACGGAAAAAGATGATGCCATAACGCCATATTTTAGGGTGGTACGGTAAAATAGGATAATATTGGAAAAATCTTTACGATACTAAAATAACGTAAAACTTCGCTTAGGTCAACGGGAGTCTCATCGTCCAACTAAGAGGAAAAATAAGTGCTTCCAAAAATGATCATAAAACGTTATGTATTTTTAACGATGAATCACATTAAAATGCAATTTCAAACTTGTTCTTTTCCAAAAATAAACATCAACATGCTTTTTTGTCTTTTGCTTACTTGCGCTACACTTGAACTTGAATTATTTGATTGTTGTTTCAAAACTAATGCTTTAGATGCAAAAGAAACATACACAATGTTTCTTTAATTTAAAACATATATCTATTCTTACTTATACTTATCTATACAAGATGACTTTTTGATCATCGTCCAAATTCATACTGGAGGCTTGGTAAGTGATCAGCATCATGAATCGATAACAGTTTTAGTAATTCACTCCCAGTCCTGAATGAATCACTATGGGGAGTCGAAATTTCATTTTATGAATTTTACAAAAATCGTTATTGGTTTATGATGCTGATCACTTACCAAGGCTCAAGTATGAATTTGGACGATCTTCACAAATTCACCTTGTATATACGTATATAAACGAATACCCTGACTGTCTGACTGACTGACTGATCTATCAACGCCTAGGCTACGCCAAACGGGTGTACCTAAGAACATGGAATTTGGAATGTATTATTTAGTCAGCAAAACCAGCACAGAAGAGGGAGAGCCGGTAGGTCAGGTTAGAAGGTTAGATATGGCGAGTCACGGAACATAGTGCAGCTTCTTCGTGGTTATTTTTTATGACAACCCAAAAAACGGTGCTAAAGTTGTGAGGCTGTGACATATACGGACCGACGGACGGACGGACGGACAACGGAGTCTCACCATAAAGGTTCCTTTTGTACCTTTTAGGTACGGAACCCTAAAAATCGATGTACTATTACATTTTAATCTATACGTGAGCAGTCCCAACATGTGTGTTCTATCCTTGTATACTTTGTAAAAAAACGATGTACTCTTACAATTTTAATATATACGTGAGCAGTCCCGACCTGTATGTTTTATCCTGTATACTTTATAGAAAATCGATGTACTACTACTATGTATTTGAATATATACGTGAGCAATCCCGACCTGTGTGTTCTGTCTTTGTATACTTTATAAAAAATCGATGTTCTATTACAATTTGAATCTATACGCGAGCAGTCCCAACCTGTGTGTTCTATCCTTGTATACTTTATAAAAAAACGATGTACTCTTACAATTTTAATATATACGTGAGCAGTCCCGACCGGTATGTTTTATCCTTGTATACTTTATACAAAATCGATGTTCTATTACAATTTGAATCTATACGTGAGCAGTCCCAACCTGTGTGTTCTATCCTTGTATACTTTATAAAAAAACGATGTACTCTTACAATTTTAATATATACGTGAGCAGTCCCGACCGGTATATTTTATCCTTGTATACTTTATAAAAAATCGATGTTCTATTACAATTTGAATCTATACGCGAGCAGTCCCAACCTGTGTGTTCTATCCTTGTATACTTTATAAAAAAACGATGTACTCTTACAATTTTAATATATACGTGAGCAGTCCCGACCGGTATGTTTTATCCTTGTATACTTTATACAAAATCGATGTTCTATTACAATTTGAATCTATACGTGAGCAGTCCCAACCTGTGTGTTCTATCCTTGTATACTTTATAAAAAAACGATGTACTCTTACAATTTTAATATATACGTGAGCAGTCCCGACCGGTATGTTTTATCCTTGTATACTTTATACAAAATCGATGTACTATTACAATTTTAATATATACGTGAGCAGACCCAACCTTTGCGTTCTATGCTTGTATAGTTTATGAAAAATCCATGTATTATTAAAATTTTAATATTTGTATTCGTGAGCAGTCCCAACCTGTGTGTTCTAGACCCGCCTGTCCGTCGGTATGTCACGGGTATCTTTCTTTTACACAGAATGAGATAGAGAACTGAAATTTTTAATGTTTTGTAAAACGTTGACCAAAAACAATATTGAATCAAACAAGTAAAAGTTTCAGGCGGACTTCATAAATACATGAAAATTAAACCGATTTTTTTTTCTTACCCTAGAACCTAGTGTGGTCTTGAGGTGTCTAGAGCTCATTGAGTAGTGTATTCCCTCTTTCCCTACTATAATATAATTAATATTATAAAGGTGAAAATGTGTATGTATGTTTGTTTGTCTGTATGTACCGTTTTCACGTCAAAACGGCTGTGTCGATTTTGATGAAATTTGGAATAAAGATAGATTGAGATCCTGGGAAGGATACTTTTTACCGCGGGAATAAGTCTCATTCCCATGGGAATATCACTGTTAGCGCGGGGAAAGCTGCGGACCGGCATTGGTATTTAAGAAGATAGTATGAGACCCTGGGAAGGATTATATTTGGAATGGAGACAGTTTGAGACCCTGGAAAGGACATAACCCAATAACCTACTAGGAAATAACCTACTTTTTACCGCGGGAAAAAAATCTCATTCCTATGGGAAAATTACTTTTAGCGCGGGCAAAGGTTCCGGGCCGGAATAGGTATTTAAGTAGGTACAGTGCGCGCCAATCTTTTAGTCGCCTCTGAAGCTAGCCCCAAGAATCGACGCATTAGCCGTTTTACGGTGTCAGGGGGACGTTACAGGAGCGAGGGCGCGGAGCACACCCGCCTGCATGCCGCACCACACCCCCCGCTCGCCGTTCGGCAGGTGTCAACACTATGCGTTAGTGTTAGTGCTACGTCCGTACACTACATAGCGCACGTTGCATGAAAAGTACGTTCGTGGAAAAAATTCTATGATTCGTTAAGTTAATCGTTGAATCTGTTTGTGTTGCCTTTATTTGTTGTTTTGTTGATTTAGTTTGTTAAAGTTTATTGTTGTTGTTATGCCTCGCGGTCGTTATAGCGTTTTAAAGCGACAATGTTGGAAAATGGTTTTTATTTTATTTTGTTTTAATTAAACAGTTAAGATTGCACTAAAATACCAATATATATTAAATAGGTAGGTACAACAAGTACACCTTCCCACTTATAGTAAACATTTAATAGTCAACCGTTCATATTATTGTCTCCTTGACTGTACCTGCGCAAGCTTGCTCTCGTAACTCGATCAGAGGCGACTAAAAGATTGGCGCGCACTATAGTTTGAGACCCTAGGAAGGATTATAATAGGCTACTTTTACTTTTTACAGCATGTAAGTATCTTATTCCCAAGGGAAAATCAGTATTAGCGTGGGCAAAGCCGTATTAGAGACGTGACGGCAGACTGACAGTTGTCACACGTATGTGGATACTAAAAATTTTCGCTGCAGCGTGCTAGATTTGTTTGCAAGTTTCATATTATATAATTTCGCTGTCGCTTTGGTGATGATGTTTTATAAGTAGGATTTTGTCAGTTTCGTATTATGTTTCGCTCTCTTGGGCGATTCGGTTCCCATAGGTCTTTTTAAATTCAAATATGTAGGTTTTGTAGTATTTAGGTAGGAGTGGTTGATTGTTCGAGTTAAAACTTTATTAATAGGTTAGTAGGTATTATAATTATTTGATACAGGAATAAAAGTAAACAAATATAAATTTTATATTTTTTCTCTAAGTGCGATTCAAATTAAGCTTACCTATTGTTTATTTTTCGTTTCATTTGTTTTCGAGAGGTTTTTTCTTTTGATTAGTAAAAGTCGGATTAGAGAAGATTAGATATTGTTTCTTTTTCTAAATACGTGAAGAAAGTAGGTTTCCATGATTGGTAGTTGTAAATACGGTGTGTTTAGTTAAATTCAAATAGGTATTAAGTAGGTAATAACTACTAATTAATTAGTTAGTCCATTTTAAGGAAAAAGTTTTTATTATGCAGGTAGTATATTATTCGAGTTAGAATTGTAATCAAGTACTTTTAGCTGTAGATTTTAAAAAGACAAAATATTCCCTTTTTATCTCGGTCCATTTTTGTATAATAAATTAATATTCACTTACCCATCCACGGATTACCCCATTTCAAATGCAAAAAAAGTATAGTTTCTTTTCTTTTGTGCAAATCCTACGATGACACTGAAGATTTCATTACTTCACGAAAATAGACATACACCTTAATTTCTATAAACTTCTATAAAACATCTCATCTCATGCTTTTACAATTTCACACTAACCTTTACACGCACACCATTACTCAATCTCATCTCAAGCACATTCGCAATACACACACACTCCCTCCCTAGTAGTAAATATAAATTGATTCAAGGCCACAGTCGTAGGGCTAGGGATACGCTTATCACTAACACACCCTCACACAATAACACACCCTTACAAACACACACGCACACATCCTACCGCCCTGACACACGTTTCTGACTTTCGTTTCTGTTTAAAATTATTTTTATGTTAGTTTTATATTTACAATTTAATTGCTCCCAACCCAAGGAGAAGGGCGCTGTTACTCCTTACTAACAGGCCTTAAAACCTAGCTAGGAAACAGCAACACCTTTGTTATGGTACCATATTGTTCTAGACTAAGCATAAAAATGTTACCTATTTAGTTAACATGTATATATCCATAATCTTGTAACCACTAAACTTATGATAAATAAATAAATTTGAGTTTGAATTTGAGACTCTACCGGTGATCACAAGGGGCACACCTGCTGCATGTTTAAAGGCGTCTATATTATGGGTGCATGTAAAAAAAAATTGCCTTACTACAAATATGCGAGTATAACTGCACAAATGATGCACACTCAGGAGAAAATGCGTCTGCTCTTCTAAAAATTGGAGAAGACCGTTTGGCAAAAGATGATAATGGTATGGTTGCACTGAACTGTAATTTCTGCAATATCGTCAATACCACTGAAGACTTAAAAAATGAAGTCTATTGTGGCGTGCATAAAACTTTTTTCCGGAAAAGCAACGAGAATGTCAAATTTAACAATAAAAAAAATATGAAAAAATTTAAATAACACTTTGAAAAAAAAGTTTGTATGACGCCAGGGTAGACAGACACTATCTACCCTAGGGTGAACATTTTCATACCAACTTTTTTTTTCAGTGTTATTTAAATTTTTTCATATTTTTTTTATTGTCAAATTTGACATTCTCGTTGCTTTTCCGGAAAAAAGTTCTATGCACGCCACTTCTATTGCGATATTCAGACAAATGTGGGCAATAGATAATGGTTGTGCGAAAGGGCAATTTTAGCGCCAACCAATGAAATAGTAGGACAGATCAACGGCTAAATAATGGAACATGTGGAAGGTGATGTTGTAGAGTACCTTTCGGTAGATAATGTCATGGATATAGAACAAGTTACTTCGTACCCTATAGAGTTTTTTAACTCTTTAGGATTATCAGGAGTACCTTAAGTTGAGGCTAAAAATTGGTGTTCCAGTCCTATTAATACGCAATCTTGATGCACCAAAACTATGTAATGGCACAGGGTTACAAGTAACACACCCGGGACGTTAAATTATAAAAGCGATAATTATGACTGGAATAGCAAAAGGAGAAAATGTATTTGATGGGTCGCCAACTCCCGAAGAAACCAATCCGGGAGATTTGAACAAATCGGTGGGCAATTCAATGAAAGACGATAATATTTGTTAATTTTTTAATCTGCTGTTTTGTAGAAGCGTCTAATATTTGTCAGTTTTTAAACACATAATCATAAAAGATTTACATGAAAAATCAAAATTTATTTCTTCATTATTTATTTGCTTCTTTTATTTTCGAAAGTCCAAAGAATTTATTGCATCCCGGGAGCTCGGGAGGTTAAACAATATTCTCGGAGTCTCCCGGGCATTCCGGGAGGGTTGGGCCTACCCGTATCCCAATAATTCTACAACTCGGCCGAGTTAACTTGGCACCCCGCTTTTCTTGTCCTTGCTGCGATCGCTCATACTACAGGATATATTTATCTGTCGCTCCCCAGGTGCCAAGTTAACTCGGCCGGGTTGTAACTGATTTGCCGTTTCAATTTAAAAGAGTCTCTTGAAACCAGCATTTGCGATGACGATAAACAAAGCCCAAGGCCAAACTCTTAAATTAGCAAGTGTGCACTTAGAAAAATACTGTTTCTCTCATGGACAACTGTACCTGGCATGCTCACAAGTATCAAACCCACATAATCTTTATGTTTTTGCAAAGGACGGTAAAACAAAAAACGTAGTTTACAAAAAGGTATTGAATGAAAGTACCTAATACTGCTTTCTTAATATTTTCTTGCATTCTATAGTATATTGTTATTCATGTAAACAACTGGTGAACATTTCGATGAAAGTTGTTAAGGCATCCATAGGTAAACAGATGTATGAAACATTTTTGAGAAAAACAAGAGAATATTCGAAGTAATTATCTGCGTAAAGTCATAGGACACCTTTTATCTACTCTACACCCAATTCTGGAGTCCATGCAGACGAAATCGCGGGTACCAGCTAGTAAACATATCTATATATATTTTTTATCTTCAAAATAAAGAAATGCGGGACTATCAAAGTTGTAATTTTTAGACCATTTTTGTTACGGGGTCAATGTCATAGACCACAGTAGTTAGGAATTTGTAATTTCTGTATATTATGTACCATCTGTATTTATACAACAAATACTAAAATCGCCGATTTATGATGTAGTTTTAGGGTTACGTCCCCGAATACTTGACCAACTTCATTTTGCAGTTTTGTTTTGTGTTTTGTAGCCTACGTAATTTCAGTTTAAATTATTTCATATTAACTTATTTAAAAGGTACGGAACTCTCAGGGTGCGACTTCTACTCACACTTGACCGGTTTATTAACGATACAAGTTTCAAATTTGGTCAAATTGATACTTAGTAAAACCACAAATAACTAAACTCGGAGTGTGCTGAATTAATTAAAAGTTTAAAACAGACTGGTGACGGGCAGCGGCGTCACTGCATGGTGCGAGGGTTTCGGCACCGTGCTCACCAACCCGCCTGCATAGCGTGTGTGAGTATGGGATTGTTGTTATTGTTGCGTACCACTTGCGTACCCTTTGTAAGCGAGTCCGACTCGTGACTTAACTTATTTGACGGGCGGGACTAACCTTATTTTAAGCATCCTGTCTTTGTCTTTTCATCTTAAGTTGAGTCCTGTCAAATAAGTTAAATCGTGTTACACCGAATCGACAATAGTAAAGCCGATTCTGAAGGCTTTAATTTTAGTTTTAGTGCTGTGAAGACCTAAAATTTTCCAAAGTAATTTAGCTTCTATGCTTAACAAATAATGAGTATTTTGCAATGAAGAATATTTATTTTTGACAGCACTAAAACTAAAATTAAAGCCTTCAGAATCACCTTTAATATCCATCAAATGCTAGACTAACATACCTCCAATGAGGTTTAAGAATTAGTAAGGAAACATGAATATATTTTTATCCGACTTCAAAAAAGGAGGAGGTTCTTAATTCGACTGTTTTTTTTGTGTATATTGCTCAATAACTCTGTTATTCCAATTCTTTTTTTTTTTGTTTGGAAGAGGAAGAGTAAGAGGTATGTCTCGTTTTGAGTTTGGCCATGGTCTGATGAAGGTATTCAAAGATAGGCAGTGGAAGTTACGTAGAACTCGGCGTACAGTGCGCGCCAATCTTTTAGTCGTCTCTAAATAAGTTACGAGTGCAAGCTTGCGCAGGTACAATCGAGGAAACAATAATATTGATTATTAAATTTTTACTATAAGTGGGAAGGTGTACTTGTTGTACCTACCTATTTAATTATTTATTTATTATTATAGTGCAATCTTAACTATATAAATAAAACGCATTAATATAAACACAATTTTCCTACATTGTCGCCTTAAAACGCTATAACGTCCGCGAGGACAATAAACTTTAACAAACTAAATCAACAAAACTTTAACAAATTAAATCAACAAAACAACAAATAAAGGCAACAAATACAATAAACTATAACAAACAGATTCAACGATAAACTTAACGAATCATATATTTTTTTCCTCGAAGGTACTTTTTATGCAACGCGCGCATGTGTAGTGTACGGACGTAGCACTAACACTAACGCATAGTGTTGACAACTTGACACCTGCCCCCCTATTGTGTATCTTTAGTTGCCAACTGCACGAGGTGCCTATCATCAAAAACATAGCTAAAAACTGAAATTTCAAAATTGCCTTTAGTGGGTATTGAACTATTAACAATCTGTGTCGTCACTTCAAGTGCGAAAATATCCTTAGGACATCGGAATTCGATAGTATATCTATGTTTTTGATGATAGACACCCATTCCAGAAGGCAACTAGAGATACACAATAGGCCCGCTGTTAAATGGCGAGCGGGGGTGTGGTGCGGCACGCAGGCGGGTGTGCTCCGCGCCCTCGCTCCTGTAACGTCCCCCTGACACCGTAAAACGACTATTGCGTCGCCTCTTGTGGCTATCTTCAGAGGCGACTAAAAGATTGGCACGCACTGTATTCTCTACGATATAGCTACATAAACATCAATATGAGAGCGCCGCGCCCCGACTTCTAGAGAACATACATTTCAGGAAGAGAGAAGTCGGAAAAGTGTTATTTCGGTATAGTACTGTCGGTCAGTATTATAATTATTTAAAACTTTTTAGTGAATGACTGCAGCTGCAGTTAGTCGGTTACAATATATATTTTTTAAAGTACGAGTATATTTTATTTCGTTCCCGCAAGTATGTTTCTTGGGGAAACTTGTTAAATAAGACAAGTAGATTATGTAGTTTCATTTATTTGTTGTCTATTTACATTTACAATTCACACTAATGTTTTAGGGAGGTATTTGTTTGTTTTTTTGCAAGTGGTGGTAATCTCGGGAACTACTGAACCGATTTTGAAAATCATTTAACTGTTGTGATGGTTAAACTCTTCACTTATACTATAGTACACTATAGTTTGTTCCCTGGGGATGGGCAGTTTTTTAGGCACATAGACATTATTATATAAGTGCGGATAATCTCTGTAAATGTATATTTATAAATATATCGTCACGATATGCATTCCCGAGGGGATGTCAGAGGTGTTCCGAGTGTAAACTGTGAAATGCAAGTCATTGTCCACACTCGGTACACCCGCATTTCGCCGACTAATTGTCAATCAACGTTATGAGTGGTGAGCCATTTCGCTGTTATTCAGGCATAAATACACGCTTTTAAGGGCATGCAGGTTTCCTCACGATGAAACTACTAGACCAAAATTGCATTACACTTTTCACTTGGACATAGTTTGTTCTCTGGGGCGGGCAGTTCCCTAGGGACATAACCATTAATTACATTCTCGCGGGTAATCTCTGGAACTACTAAACAATTCTTTCACTGTTGTAGTGGTTAGACGCTTTATTTGGACATAGGCTACAGTGTGCTCCCCGGGGACGGGCAGTTCCCTAAGGACATAGTCATTAATTACTGACATTAAAAACGTGTGTATAATTTGTATGTTGCTGTGAAGAAATATATATGTAGCACTTAAAATAAAGATAATTACCAGCATTTGCTAATAGATAAAAGAAACTACTGTGTATGGGGTAAGTAATAGTCCTAATATATAAGATAAGTCCTAAAAAGTATGTTCGTAGGTATTTGTATCCAAAAGTACTGCGGTATGACAAATCACTGATCACATTCAGAAAGAGAGTGTGATTAAAAACCTCTGGCATCCCCTCGTATACTCAAAGTCTTGATATGACTTTTCAGGACCATAAATATTAAGAATTGTTTTTTTAGCAATTATGTGTGTTCGGTTAGGTACCAGGCTGTTGGCTGCGCCTGCGCTGGCCGGCGGGGTGCGCAAGCGCCTACCATAAAGTGGCCCCCGCGCGCCGCGGCCTTCAGTTGAAGTTAGGCCCGGAGAACGCCAACACGCTCGTACGCCTCCGCACTTCGCCACCGAAGCCACGAGCCTCAGCACGCGATAGTGACCACTGTGAGCGACTCGCGCGCCCTTTCTCTCACGCGCAGTGTTCGTGCCGCGGTACGTGAATGCGAAACCGGACTACTCTCTTAACACCAGACAGCCAGGAATCCACTGCCGTTTGGAACATTCAAGTATTTCGACAGGTAAGAACTAGAAATATATAGTATATACAGCCTTTGCGAATTAAAACTTTAAAGCGTTCGAAGAGAAGGGAGTGATGGAACAGCTGGTGGACATCGTCGCCGTCATCGCAGCGACTGGTAAACACCTAATCCTAATTAGATGGAGACTTTCCAAATGCGCGAGAGTCCTTCTGCACTGGCGAGGCGCGGCCGCGAGTAGGCCCCGGCAGCGGCGGTGGCGGCAGCGGCGTTGTGGTCGTACGGCGCGTCGGCGGCGGCGGCGGCGGTGGCCGTAGATGCTGTCCAGTTGTTTCAATAGATACTTAAACATGCACACTTACCTAGCTAAACGTTCACAAATATACGAATTGGCAACCTGCGAGTGAGAGACTTGTTTTACAGTTTAATGCACGACGCTGCACCTACAGTTTAAGGTTAACTACTCGGAAGGTATTTGTAAATATTCAGTCCCCGGTTGCTTCGGCGCCGATGTAAACCAACCGCTCCTTGGGCGATGTCACATTTACTTTCGAGGATTGTATGTAAGTACTCGTTCATACGAAGCGCATTACAACAATATTACTTACCTACTTAGTTTTAGCAGTTGGTCGGCAAGCGTTTCGCGATTCGATGCGTATGTTTGATTCTTTTGTTCGTAAGATATTCAGAGGCGCTTGTATGGAATACAAAAACTCAATAACACCTATATACGACGACGCGACGACGAGCACCGTAAAATAGTTACGAGTATTTTGTGAAAATAAAAGACGATTTCACACTATTGAAGTTAACATACAGTTTTGAATTAAACAAAATTGAAATCGGGTACATATTTTTAACTCTCTATATTCGTATCTTAATAGTTACACAAATATAATTAATAAATATAATAAGGGTGGTTTTATTTGTGCCTTTTGGATTACATGGTTTTGCGATTAGCTCGTGTAATTGCTATATTACCTGAATAGCTATCGTACAAGCCCTATTAAGGCGATATACGAAAAAAATACGGGTGATTATTTTCTGTGTTTTTCATGAAATACACGGAAAATTTTAATAAATTTCTGGTATATGCATTTTGACTATATAATCTAGGGTTTTGAAATTGGAAAAGATGTTTGGATACCTTTTCCTCGATAGAAATAATTGTTGAAATGAGGTCTTCAAACACACTTTTTCTCCTCGTTTGACAAATAGGAACCATATACAAAACTCAAACATATTTTATTAGGTGTGTTTCAATAATATCTAGAGATTTGATATTTGAAATTTTGCTAGCTATTTTAGTTTCTTTAATAAAAATATGAAACCAACTTTTTTCCCTTTTGCCCTTAATCCGCATCTCTCGCACTGCGCGATTTTTGCTTGGAGTGACAGTGACAAAAATAAAATTCGCATAGCCTCTTAAGTACCAAGGTAACGCTGTTAGGTTAGGTAAAGTTTTGTTGATATATGCTTTGCTTCGTGAGCCAATGTTTATAATTATACAAGATGACTTTTTGATCATCGTCCAAATTCATACTAGAGGCTTGGTAAGTGATCAGCATCATGAATCGTTAACAATTTTTGTGAAATTCGTATAATGAAATTTCGACTTCCCATAGTAATTTACTCCCAGTCCTGAGTGAATCACTATGGGGAGTCGAAATTTCATTTTATGAATTTTACAAAAATCGTTATTGGTTCATGACGCTGATCACTTACCAAGGCTCAAGTATGAATTTGGACGATGTTCAAAAATTCATCCTGTATATTTTCCAACACTTGCTTTTACGGTTGAAATATGTGTATATCTATGTATTAACGAACGCCAGCATGACAGGCTGCATATTTATTGGCAGTTCTTATTACGGCATCATAGTCGTTAAAATATGTAGCTAGATTTGCCGGCGACTCAGGCAGTTTGAAGACATACAGAATTCGCACGCCAACTTAGGTTTTATAGATACTTAATCCAAAATCCAACTACCCTCATACAAAAGCGGGTCAAGTGCAAGTGGAACTCGAGTGCCGGAATTGCGTACTATATCAAAAAATAAATAAAATATGACATTTATTTATGCAACCATATTCATACTGAAGACTCGCTAAGTAGTTAGTATGAAAGTTCGATGACCCTTTCTGGGAAATTTGACAATTTTCATTTTCCTGTTCCCTACAAAGGCGAGCCCAGCCCTGCCCCGAGTAAATTTTACATATTTCGCAAAAAATGTTGTTGATCCGTGATACTGGTACTGTAGCTTCACAAGTTTGAAATGTTTAAATATTGTCGACGAGTGAAAACAATGGAGTCAAAACGATTAAGACCGGTAATAGGCCTCCTTTTTAATTTACTGTTTTTTTTTTCTTTATGCTATCTTTTTAAATATAAAAAGCAATAGGTTCTTGGACACCCAAGAATATTAAAATAAACTTCTTGGTTGTGTCAGAGATACGAGTAAAACTGTAAATTATTTAAGTTGAAACTTCTAATGCCGTCTCTATTTACGCTAATAATAGCTGTTCATAAATAATCAGTTTCGTTAGGTTCCAAAACTGACAGCAGGATAGCGTATACAATTTTTAACGCGTGCGACAGATTGCATTATAACCCATGTCGCGACCCCTAGTTTACGAACGCAGCCCTGCCTGTGCCCCAGCATCACAGCCATTCGAATCTGTCAACAAATAATATTACAATGATGGCAGAGCATTCGCTTGCAAGGTCAAGGGCAGGGTCATTTCAAAAATTTGATTATTTTCATCAAATAAGTATTTTATCATAAATAATTAACGATTTAAAAACGTAAAAATCTATAATCAGAAATCAAATTATCCTTTGTTAAAAACAATTGTACCGAATGTGACGTACAAGTTCTGAACATGCCCCCCTATACGAAATGTGAACAAAGAATTGTTCACATTACAAAAATTTGCGTCCTTTTACTCTATGCATACCACAAGATTAACTTATTTCTGACCTTTTTTCATTGAAAAAGGAAATCAAAATGAGCAAAATTAAAAATTCTCAAGTCTTGATACTAAAAATAAAGGTAAATAAAAAAAAGAAGTTTGGAGACGTCATCAGAAAAAAAAAACCATGATCATAATGTTGCAGGCGATTTTAATTTTGCATGAAACTCACGAGGTCACGGGCGTATAACAGGGGCGCGAGTAGAAAACTGATGGCACTTTTGATTTTATATTCGAAGAAAGTTAATAAAACACAAATTTTGACAATGTAGTTGTATTGTCGAATGTTATTATATTTTTAATAAACAGATTTATGGTTAAGGTGGATTGTCCAAGGCAATTTTCATGCAAACTTGTGGGAACCAATAATAACGTCAGAAGTATTATAATTTCTTTTTGTTTCATTTTTCTATAAGTTCCATTAATTTGACACCCGCGGATAATCTGTTTTTTTTTTTACAATAAAAATTGTAACAACATTTTGTTTATAAAAAAACTAATTACTTGCCAGTTTAAAATTAATTGAACGTGTTGAAAAAAGTAACACAACGTCGTCGTTGTTGGTTTCCAAAAATTTGCATGAAAATTGCCTTGGACCATCCACCTTAAACAAAATAAAGAAAAATCGTTAAAAATTGTAATCGTTCCTCAAGTATTCTATAAGGGCCTAAAAATTTTAAATAATACATTGATTATCGGAATAAAAATTAGAGAAAGTTTCTCTAAAATCATGAATTAATAATTATATATTATCGCACGATTTCGGATAGCGCAGTCAACCTTCAACAGAAATGGACGATGCGCCGCCAAAACCTAAAATAAATATTGGTCAAGCAAAATAAAACAGAAATGAAATGAAATTAATGACTAAAATTAATTGTATCTTATTTGTAAAAATTTACAGAAAACAATTTAGTTAATATATGTATACCGAAATTGTTTGCGAAATTTAAAGCCACTAATGTACCTTCATTACTAGACCAGTAAAATATAAAAAAAGTTATAGATGCTCATATTAAACAATGTGACTTAACGTTTAATTTTCGGAAAATTGGGGTACGGAACACTTCTTGCGTGAGTTATACTCAAACTTGTCCGATCATTTATTTAAAATTAAGGAGGCCAAGGCTATCTAGCTAGATAAGCGAGGATTGCCAAAAGCTTGGTCCGAAACCTAACAATTTATTGCCAAAAGCTTGGTTTGAAACCCAACAATTTATTGTTGTTCTTATGGCCGAAAAACATAAGTATGTTCAGTCCGCTTTTCTATGTAAGTACAAATAAACAATAAACAACACACAACACCATTCTTTCAAAGAAGTAGGCATGAAAAATGTATACATTGCCTAAATAAAGTAAACAAAACCTTGAAAATCCAATGTGCTCAAAAACAATTCTATTTCAACAAAAAAAAAAAAACTGGAAAGTTTTGATAAAACACAGCAACACGATATTAAGATTCGGAATGAGAGCTGTTTGTGTTTAAATTATATTGATGTTGGGTTGGACGTTTAGTCAAGTCATACACATATATAATAAATATTATAAAAAAATGACAGAGTTTATGGTAGAAAATAATAGCTATTTCGTACATTTTCCCAAATTAATTAAAGACTATGCAACAAAAAATAAGTAACGCCCTTTCAAATGGTAATGATGATCAAATGATGACCCCTTGCTGGGGTCAAACCATTTTTTTGTATTTTTGTGACAAAAACCCGATATACTTTAGAAATTAAACTTTGCTTATACTTACTCGGATTGGATGTGGGCTTTAATTAATTAACGATTATATACGGTTGTTATACGGATTGTTATACTAACTTCGCATATGAAGAAATAATAATAAAGAAAATATTAAGATTAAATGTTTTATAGCGACAACCATCGCTTTGGATACTAACTCTAAATATTATTAGAGTCCATTACAAATGGATATTATTAAATTGGAAATCAAAAATACTATTTTGCACACTAAATATCTCCATCAGAAATCCTTTAGCGCAAAAGAGAGCCGGCAGGTTAGGTTGATCTTTTTTTATCACAACCCAGAAATCCTATAAGAGCACAGTTAGTATTTTTGGCGTGCAGTTAGTATTTTTTAATGTGCAGTTAGTACACTGAGAGAAAAATCTGGCTGTATGTACGAGAAAATCGGATTTTGTAAATATTTTTTACGATAGTTATAGTGCTAGCTATTATAGTTTCTTGTAAACACAACCACCTGGTCTTGTTTGTACGACACGGCGAATATTACACGCAACATTATTTTGTACTGAGCTTTTACTAATCAAATTATAGCGTCTACTAAACATATCCGTAATGTGTACTAGGGTATTCTGATTATTGTAGCATTGTTGCTGTATGTAAATAAAATAAAAAATACTTGATAAATTGCCCTAAAAATCATTAGTTTTTTGAGGTGTATAACAGGTTTCATCGTTTTACGACATCTTTAGGTACTAATATCATAAATGTAAACAAAACGGAATTTGTTTTTTTTTTGAAAATGTATGCAATTAATGCCTAAAACGATGAAACTAGTTGTTCACCTAAAAAAATTATAGATTTGTGAGACAATGTGCCAATTATTTTTTACTTTATTTACATAAAGCAACTATGCTACAATAACCATAATACCCTAATACACGTCACTGATATGTTTAGAAGACGCAACATTATTGTTAGTAAAAGCTAAGTACAATAATTATCTTCACTTAATATGCACGATGTCGTACCAACACAAGATCAGGTATTTGTCTATAGAAGAAACCATACTAGCTAGCGCTATAAGTACACATAAAAAATACTTGGTACACATTACACAAGTATTTTTCATTTACATTCATTATGACGGTTCACCAATAAGTGACAACATTCGCCATTACCTAGGTGCTGTTTGGTAAATAATATAACAGCAATTAGAAAAGTTAAATAAAATGCATTAATATTTTAATATCAAATCACGTTCAAATTTGCGTGCGGCAAACACGAAATGACATGAGACTACAATAGTGAAAACAAGAACGCATAAAATATAATATACAAAATTGCGTTTTGTTTTTGTATCGATTTTACGGTAAGTGGTACGAATTAAGAAAAATGTCGGTCGTTGTAACATGTTTGTATCTTAATGCCAACTTAAGGATTTTACTTCACGTAACCGTGAATAATAATAATAATAATATAATGTTTATTTCAGATCACAAATCCATAAATTTTGTTAGTAACAAAGTAACTTAGACTATATTAGTCGGTAATTCTAGTATCTTCTTTATGCTACATAGCAACCATAACTAGAATATCTAGTTCCCTTTATTACATAAGTAAAAGGTTAAATATACTAATGTTAAATTGTACTCGTTGCTCGAAGAACTAGTAATATTTATGGTAAGTGAGTAGCAGTTATTTCATAAATCTAGTATATTCTGAATTGTCGTATTTAGTAAAATGTGCCTTGCAATAATTAATAGAAACATTTATGTTGCGACTATAAAAAGTATCCTTGTTTAATCATGTAGAATAAGACATCAATACTTGAATAGTAAAATTCACAACACGTTTGTGAAGAATACTAGAATATTGTTGCAATAACAATAAACATGTCTTCTGAGTAAAAATTCTTGTAATTTATGTTTACTTAACTGTTCTAGTTTTTCTATCGGCCCTCGATTTTTAACGGGTGTTTTATTGATAGAACACTGATGTAGTAGCATTTTTAGTAGTTTCTAAAAATGCTAGCCCATTACAAACTAGAAAAGATCATTAGAAACAAATTTCAAGAAAAAAATACTCTTGGGTCAGGATTCGAACAGACCTCTTGAATCCTGAACCGAATGGTATTTAATGGTATTTTTTTAAGAATTTTTTACTTTGTGTCTAATTTATCTTTTCTAGTTTGTAAAGTACTCTAATAGTATATAAAGAAATTATTCTTTAAAAAATTGATAGCTGTTAGACGAAATTCCCAGTCTACTTAAACAATTTTATTTCTTTACCGTCCTCTTTTTTAATCAAGCTTCTTTGCATAATTCACTTGATTATCCATTACTCTCGTAAAAAATATACATAAATAAGAAATCTACAAATGAAATGAATAATATATTGAATATGACAGGCAACTACATACACTTCTAATTAAAATATTAAATAACTTTGTCGAATATTTCTGAATGACTAAATTCTTATAACCTACCGAGTTTCCAGTAAGATATAGGCTGTACCTATATTACTCGAAGATACTATCGTATCATACCACAGACATATCGTTTACAAGCCGTAAGAGAATAAAATTCAATGATGTTGGGGCAAATTAAATGACTGGTTTATGTTTTTTGCTTCTTTGTTGAAGATCGTAAGTTCATTAAAAGTATACGCGATAAAAGTACGTATTTCATTTACCTTACATTAATGTATATGGAAAACGAACAACACTAACAGTGGAATTACAAGTTATTGAACTGAATGTGTGTGTAAGTTCTCTAACTCATTAGTTTCATCTCGTTTCTATTTTTATCTCTAAACATTTATAAGCACTTAAGAATTTGTAGACATTTGTTTCAAAATTAATTGTCCGTACTACATTCCAAACTAACGAAGTCATAAATATTTAGGTAGATTATCTCCTTCAGACGGAAAATCATAAAGATTCGATTTTAACTACAAAAAATATGCGAGGTTAACGGCTAGGTCCTCTAGCAAATTTTACCGCATTTTATACCTCGATGGAATGTCATTAACATACGTTCGCCACTGCATATATGCAGTTACTGAGGTCGAAACACACGCCTAAGGAAAAAATATAAAAAATTAAAAGCATCATAACACATACTTAACAAAAATTAAACCTTTTAAATGTGTAGGTATTATGTAGATAAGTAGTGTTGTTATTTATTATTGTTCCTACCAGATATAACTAGTTTGATCTAGTCCGCTTCGGTTTAGAGGTGGTGTGGAGAAACGTGGACGGTGGACGAAGCATTGCATAACTTAGCGGGGACGCTTATGCTGTATTTAAATAACACTTAATTTTGTATTCCCCAGAGAATGAAAGTGCGTTCTGCTTTATACGAAGCGCTTAAAGGATTTTAAGTAGATTATTGTTTGCATCTTTTGCATTTTCCATATCCATATCAACAAAAAGTCCTTTGTTTCTATGAACATCCTTACCGATAACTTACCAATACAGTTGGTGGTTATTCTCATTATTAACATTCATGATTCGGCCAAGTGAGAGTCAAAATCGCGCACAAAGGGTACGGGTTCAATATGAGTACGGAACCCTAAAAACATTATAGTAGGTAAATAACAACAATATAGTTATATAGACGCTAAAGTAATATCAATGCGTCGAAAAACAAGGCGCTAAAATGGTAGCGCCTGACAAACAATTCAGCACCCTTAAGTACGGAACCATAATTTTAATTATGTGTTGTTTTACTTTAGGGTAAGTATGTAGTACAGCAATCTAACCAAATTTAAAACTTGTATGTTTTACCGTCTTTGAGGTAAGGCTGAAACAAATAACGTTAAAATTGCTACTTTTTCGTGGTTTTTCGTATGTTGACTCCTCAAAATACTCCACTATACGCAAAAAATCCCCTCGATGTCTCCTCTCCAATTAGAGGTTACACACCATCCACTGTGCCATCAAAAGCAAGAAATTCGCAAATAACTTTTCAAGCTAGACACCACGAAAATTATGTTCAAGTATAAATTTATCACATTAATACCAGGTCTCATCAAGAAAAACATTTTTGAAAATGGGTAAATTTATTGGTTTCAAACAATTTGAAAAAGCTTTCATCTGGTCATTTTTGAATAGCATATTTTTTGAATGTCATTTATTCGCTTATTTTTAATACAAGTTTCAAAACTGTATGATTTAAGGGCCTTTAACAATCGAAAAGCATAAAATCTAGTTTTTTCTACCGAACATTTCATGAAATAGTCGACCATTTCATGAAATGACCGCATTGATCGATCAACTGTCACTGACCAGATCATTAAATGTTCAACGTTTAACGATTTGGTCAGCGACGATTGACCACAACATTAATGTAGGGTGTCCATACAGATGTTGATACTAAAAATTCGAAATCTTGTTATTAAGAACTTGTTTATGGTTCTTTAAAGTACAAACTCAATAACTTATAAAGAATTAGGACGTATTTCAAGTAACTTATTTTACTGAATGTTACAAAATCAATAATACCTACTTAGGTACATTTTTTAGAAAAATCAATATGGATTTAGCAAATAAGATATTTTTAATAAACTTATTTTACTAAGTAATACGTAATAATAATCACAACCATCTGGGTTTAAATGTAATGAATTTGTTGTTTTTGGAACTTTAATTACACTTCACTGCACTTTCTTTCTCAGTTTTTACATTATTAACAACATTTAAAACAAAATAATTGTGGAGCGCCGCCATGATGCATAAAACAATAACAATGCGCCATCAGCGCCGCTAGTGGTGAATAAATGTAACTATTTTATGATATGATCATACTATGTTTGACCAGTGGGTCTACCGCGTAATTCTCATTTTCATCAACATCAACTTGAGATTGAAATTTGACGTGCGTGCGACGACGCCCGCCTAACATGCCATCATGCGTTGAATTTCGCATGCATTTGCTTGAAGTTGATACAAATGAGAATTACGCGGTAGAGCCCCAGATTATGAAATGGTCTTGTGTTTAATTGATTATATCGTCAAACGATTTCTATTCATTGATTTGGTCAATCCATACCGTCAAATGGTCAACAAACAATGTAATATTTCATGAAATGCGACCATTTCATGAAATGTTGGACCATATCATGAAATGTTCAATTATATGATCTGGGCACGACATGTATACCTGCATTGCAAAATAAACTATTTGAATTTGAATACCTGTATTATTTGTATTAAACCGATTGTTCACGCTACACAGTGTGAAATGGTTACATATCGTCCGTGCAAAGGTCCCCGTTACTCCATGTGGAACGACCCGCAGTGCGAGGGGGACGGAATCAGGAAAATTGTCAAAAAGTCGGTTTTAAATTAATATGAAATTAACTAAAATGGCTAATAAATGTTTATTGTTAAAACCCATCTAAATAAATATTTTTGAAGTCTGTATGCTTAATTTGTCAGAATATCAACAAAAGTGTAAATTAAGACCTCATTTCAAAAATTATTTCTATCGAGTGAAATTCCTCCAATCGCGTGTCTGATAGTTAAAAAGGTCCCAAAATTGTTATACTTTATTTAATTTGGGACTTCTTTTTAACAGCAGATAAATAACTACAAAAAGCGTCGATTTTGACGATATACCCCCTCAAGTGTACGCTAATCGGGGAGCCTGCTTTTATGCACCCCGTATTGTTCATGCGCAAACTGAATTTTTTACAGTTTGATCGAATTGAGAGCTGCATTTTTGTACGAGACAAGAATAAATTACAAAATTCAATGAAATACTTGTCTAATTATTTAAGAATGCAGAAATTTTCTCACGTCTATTCCCAGTTAGGCAGTGAGTGAGTATAATTATTTGTCTACTATCCTGATAAACCTCTCTGGCTTTTCCACATTAATTTGTCAAGTCATACAAGCTATTCTTTTCCGGGTGTTCTTGACTTTTCCTGTAGTAAATATAAGCAGTAAGGTAATTATCATAGGTATTTATTTTATTAGTTACGATACAACAGCCCCTCACGCAACAATGTTGTCCGTTAATAATATACCGCCTGTAAATGGACAAGTAACTTAAAATAATATTATATACTCTACTGATCATACCTGACATCTTTTCGAAGAAAATAGCCGCAAACATGGACGGCCGCAAATAAAAAATAAATTGTCTTGTCCGCCTGCCCATACTATAGCCCGGCAAAAAAGAGTTTGACGCGGTGACAGGTAAAAATAAATATTTTGGAGGTAGTATACGGTTTTGGTCGTAGTGTATAGTGTGACCAGATGACTGTGTAGTACCTACCTATAGCGCCCTCATTTTTTCCAAACTCTTTTTTGCCAAGCTGTACCTACATTCACAGCAGATACCTATTTAAAATTAGTAAGGAAGTTTTATTTTTTATTTTTTATTTTCATTTACGCAGGTCTATATACGAGTAGTAATACTTCTAAATACGGATGTCGAAGCAACAGATTCATGCAATAGGTAATAGGTACCTATATAGAGATAGGGATCATGAATGGCTTCAGCCACTGTATAGATACCAAAGTTTTATAAAAATCTGGGTTTAGATCAGAACAAGTAGTAAAAAGGTGTTGAACTATTTGTTAAATTAACAAAACAAGACAACATAATCGCGAAAAGTTGCAATCTTCCACGCTTACCGCACAACCAAATTCAAAAGTGTACGAACGCCAATTTTTGTGCTAGTACGGGTTGTATTTTAACAGAATTATTATAATTAATTACATGTTTATTTTAAAATTACGCTAACATTTGACCGATCGAAAGTAATACAAAAATGACTGGCTATGTGTCTGTAGTTACTTACTTTCTATGCTGAAAACTCGAAACCAACATCGCAACTGATTTGACTAAATCTTTACAGTTTTTGCGCTGCTCGGTGTTCATTTTTTCAGCTTATTTATAAATAGTCTTATGCGAGAACCAAGTGCTGCCAGGAACCGGTCTCGAAAACGGATTCCAAGATAACTAAGGAAACCAGTTTTGAGCAGCTGACTGCCCTCCAGCGATTTAGCATCGATGTGCTATACCAAGAAGGGTTTTGGCACTTTAAATGTACTCAAACTGCACTGCAATTTGCAATCAAATGAGTATTTTTACAACCTAGCTTGTGATGGCTGCGTTATTGCAGCTGTTAAAAACAAGAATATGTGAGTATTTCACCTAAAATTTCAATTAGCGGCTGTAGCACCAGATAAAAAGATATGGAAAAGTTCGTTTATTTAAAAAGAGGGAAGGTCTTCTGATTCTTCAGCATTTTACGCAACTCGTAAAATTTTATAATTAAATATTTATATACGAAAAACCGGCCAAGTGCGAGTCGGACTCGCGCACGAAGGGCTCCGTACCATTATTTATAAAAATGGAAAAAAAAACATGTCTGTTGTATGGGAGCCCCCTTAAATATTTATTTTATTCTGTTTTTTAGTATTCTTTGTTATAACGGCAACAGAAATACATCATCTGTGAAAATTTCAACTGTCTAACTATCACGGTTCATGAGATACAGCCTGGTGACAGACGGACCCTTTAGTTACCCTTTGTGTACGGAACCCTAAAAAGTAACAGTTGGAATTATGGATAGGTATACTTTGTATACTTATTCCAAAGATATCATAAAATATTATGTCACTTATTCTTTGGAGGTTTGACCTGTATAATACAATATACAAAGCGAAACAATCAAAAATAAAGAATGTATGGAATTTGGTTCAACTTTATCAACGACCTTGAAGTGAAAGTGTGGTCAAGGCTCACAGAGTGTCTACAGATGTATTGGTCACAATAATCACAATTAAGGCTGTTGTAGCCGCCAACGACCTTAAGTCGACCTGTGTCGGTACAAATATTGACGGAAACTATTTTGAAATAACGTTCACATCAGCACGCATTATTACGTCGCTGGGTCTATGGCAAGTGCAAAATAGGCGCTTAAAAATAATTTAGAAAATTAAAAAAAATATCTTCAAAAATAATCAAAGGAACTCATTTGTTGATATAATATCGTAAATTTGACAAAGTTTCAATTTGTTTCTTTGCTTACTTAATTAATTAAATCGGACCTTAGATTTAACTTGGACCCTGTTTTGGTATTTATTTTATTAAATTAAATATAACATTTAAAATCCTAACCAAAGCACATAATTCTATATATTAATATAATTTTTCTAATTTTTTACGAAGTTAACATCTGAATAAAATCCGACCTTAATTGTGGCTTTTTGGTCACCAGCTGTAAGAACCGCCTTAAAAAATCAGTTAAGTTCTTGTAGAACAGCTTTTACCATTTGACTCAATCTGTAAATTACATTTCTATGGTTTTAATGAAATATTAAAGTTATGTTTTGCAATGGAGTATTGTTAATACATTAATTTAGCTAGGTAGCCAATAAAAATACTTTTTCAATTCAAGGGCTCGTAAAGGCCCACTTTTTATGCATGAAAACCGAACAGAAAGTCGATTATTTTGCCCTAGGGCTTTATTATTACTTTTTTTTAAATTTATTTACCAGAAGATGGCTAACCTGCAACCTTTCTTTTGTACCATAAATGTAATACTTTTTTTTCCCACTGTTTAACGGCTCTGGATACAGTCCTTTTGAGCCAATCATAATGTAAAGTTCACAAGATTATATTTGTTTTATTTCCTCACACTATGCATTGAAAAACGTAGTATAATACACGGGCGTAAGAGCAATAAATTACTCGGTTACGTTTAAAACACTCGCTACGCTCGTGTTTTAAATCGTCCTCGTAATTTATTCTTTTTCGCCCTTGTAGCATAAACTACTATTAATTTTACTAAACTAAATTAACGGGAAGTGATATATTATGATCAGTTGATCACTAAATGCAATGCTAGTATGAAACTACTCACAAAGTCCCAAAGCTCTATTCTATATTGCTTTGTTAAATATAGGTCAGAAGTACTTTTCTAATATGTAGGTAGTAGGTAATAAAACAAATAGTGGATGTGAAGATTTCGTCAGTATATTAAAACAAGACAGGGGGTCAAAGTTTCCAGACGGTTTTGTTGGTTAGGTTAATAATATAAACAGGTTAAATCACTTAATGTAAGTATAATTATCAGACATAATGGTACGATATGTATTTAGTACATTATGTACTTAGTACATAGTGCGTTAGGATATCAAGTGTAGGGTAGTACTTACATAGTTGCACATAAACAAGATCTGGACCGGTTCGGTTACTTCTAATTTTTGTTTTTTCTTTCTTATTTTAATTCTGCAATAGTTGTTATGAAAATAATGTTATAATTGGATATCAACGTTTAGTACTAAGGAAATTACACTACTTAATTTCTTCAAAGACAATAAAAACTTTCTAAGTGTTTATTGTATTTGCAAATTATATGAATCAAAATAAAAATAAAATTTACTGACTAAGATAATTAAAAATGCAATAACAATAGTGTAAGTTTTTCCAAAAATCCCAAGTGTAATAAAGTCAAACGCTGGGCCAGTCGTTTCACGTGCTGTTTACATCATCACAATATCTACTTGACGCTTCTTCAAACAAACAATAGCATATTGCTCATTCTTGTTAAATATTCCAGGTGTCGTTTGTCTGAGACTAATCAGCACTCCGACTTATGCCCACGGACACTCGCTCGACCCATGCAAAGACAAGGCACATTTGCAAAATGTGACCCGCTGGTCTAGCATAGCAAACCATATCGAGCTCGATAGCACGTGATACAGTGCTCTCTCTCACTCTGTTGATCTACCTCGCGACATGTCGTATCGAGCGGTCAAAACTCGATATGGTCTGCTATGCTAGACCCTCAGATGCTGACGTCTTACCATCTTTTCTGCACAGCTGATCTAACTAGCAGTGAGTCTGTGGACAGAAAACGAAGGACCCTTTATTGTACCTCCTACTATAAGTACAGCTTTGAACGGGGGTTATCTCTAAATCTATGATAAGTTTACATTGAATCAGTATTGTAAAGGGCCTCGTCACGGCACAAGCTAGTAATTAACTAATAGCTACAAGGCTTATAGTATTATAAGCTATTTTAAAGCATAGTTTACTGCTATTTGGTAACACGTGTAACAAATAGCAGGACGACGGTATAACTAGTCACCATCATTATCGTTATCTAATTAGCTATCCTATTTAGTATTATTGTAAAGTTGTCTATTGACTCCACTTTTTTATACCTAATGTCTTACACCAGCGTTTCTTAACTTTAATGTCCACTGACCCCTTAGGAAATCAAGCACATTTATAGGGACCCCCTTAGTAAAGAAGCAACAATAAATTTCGGACCATTTATTTTAGTTCTACGAATTACAAAAAAATATATACTTTTTCATGTAAAACACGTTAATGAGAAGGTTGGTGCTGCTTTTTTGCAACTAAATTAGTGATATTTGCGTTTATATTACTCAGTTGTAGTCACAAATCGGATACCACTTCTAATCTATTTCTGTATTTGTTTTTAGTATACACAAGAGCAGAGAATGGTCCATAGATTAGGCTGCGGACCCCCATGCATATGCTCGGGGACCCCCAGGGGTCCGCGGATCACAGGTTAAGAAACGCTGTCTTACACTAATATGTCCGCGTAAACCATAATGTTTATCTAAGGCGTAGACCCATTTAAAAGAAGAATGTTACTTTTCTGTGGTCTGAACATTTAATTAGTTCTTCTCCCCAGCCAGTTTCCTAATACTTACTCGATGGTCTGTCATGATATGTATGACATAGTCTATACATACATCTACCACCAATATAATACCGCGGCATTATAAGACTTGTAATTTGTCGGAATTTATCTTGCCCTAACTGTTATTGTACTGCTTGTAAACGTTGAACTATTTTATAATCCTTTGAACACTAGTGCCCCTTTATCAAAAACTTGAAGTCTTGTGTAATAAACAAATACAGTGGGTCTACCGCGTAATTCTGATTTGTATCAACTTCAAGCAAATGCATGCGAAATTCAACGCGTGCAAAAGAGATGGCATGTTAGGCGGGCGTCCTCGCACGCACGGCAAATTTCAATCTCAAGTTGATGTTGATGAAAATCAGAATTACGTGGTAGACCCACAGCTTCTGTTGCTTTTGTAGGTTGACTTGATTTTCGAAGATTCTCGGCACACTGTGCTTGGTTTTAAACATTTGTAAAATGTTTAAGCAATTAATCTTTTAGTTACTAGTTCTTAGTGTGATGTGATCAGGCCCTAAAATTCTATGTGTGTCAAGTGAAATCTTTCTGTCCGTCAGTCAATGGTCCAATGTCATGCTGCTTCGATGTGCATTCTGGTACCAACTATCTGACAACCGGTGTAACTACAAAACAGTGTTTAACTTTAGACAGTGTTTAAATCTGTTGCTGTCACTCTTTTACAATGTGAAAGAAAAGGTGACAACAACAGATTTAAACACTGTCTAAAGTTAAACACCGTTTTGTAGTAACACCGTTGTTTACAAATATTGCACTAAATTACCTTTAAGTTGTAACCAAGTAAGTTGTTAAGTGCCTCAAATATTCCGACATCTTAACTGCTCCAGTCTGGTATTTAATTGCCTCGCGAATTATCTCTAACGTCTTTTAGATGAGGATATTTTTAACTAATAAAATTCCGTGGGATTCCAGATTCGTTTTAATTAAAAATAGTTTTGATATAAGTAACTCAAACGCAACATCGTTTATAAATTAATCTGTTGGTTGAAAATTACACATATTAAGTCAATTAGCTACTTACAACCAATAAAGGAGATGATTATTAACATTTATAGCGAGTAGTTTTTGTTTAAAATATAAAAAGGAAGTGTCTAGCCTGCCACCAGCGGCCGTTTAGTAAAATAATATATTCTGCCACTAGCGGCAGAACAACAAAATTAATTATTCTACCACAAGTTTATGATTATTGTAATGTAGTTCCTAACGTCAACTAGATAAGGTACAATATTAAATACACGTTGGTTGAACGTAGTGAGAATATTTACTGGTGGCTGAATAGCAGAAACCGCTATCCTGCCGCAAGTTAATTTATGGGCCATTTGAACCTATCAATACTGAAGTATTTTTATGACACAAATTCATTTCCGCATCGGCTACGGCGCTGCGGGAAAAACAGCCCCTTCGCCCTTGCGTAACAAAGGTTAGGCACCCACGCTCGCCTTCGCAGCTTCGGCTTGTTGGTCGCCTTCGGCGACCAGCCTCAGCCGCTACGGCTCACGCGGGCTGCTCTCCCTTCGCGCCTTCGGCTTTTTATATACACTCTAGGGGTAGTAGCCAAAAGACTGTATAGAGTCGGGGTGTGCTGAGTCGGTCTTGCCCTTCTTCTTAGCAAGACTAATCGAATGGGCGGAGTAAGGCATATATTTACATTTCAATAATCATAAACTTGTGGTAGAATAATTATTTTTGTTATTCTGCCGCTAGTGGCAGAATATATTATTTTGCTAAACGGCCGCAGCCTGTGGCAGGCTAGACACTTTCATATAATAATCCAGCTTTTGCTGACCTATACATAAACTCGCGCGCGGAAGGTTCCGAACTATTACAACATATGGGTACAGAACCATACGACGCCATAGCGTATAGTGTGAAAATTTCAGCTGGCTATCTATAACGGCCACAGAACATATTCATAAATAACGGCTGAAGCTGCAGACCCCTGTGACAGATGTACAGACAGATATGCTTGGTAATAGGGTCCCGTTTAGCTCCCTTTGGGTACGGAACCCTGGAAAGCAACTTAACCAGTTTTGTTTTGCAATTCATGATGGTAAATTGACAATAATTGTAGCAGCAATTTGAAAGAAAAAAACATTTATTTATTATGATACCTAAATAATACATATAATTAAGTATGTTAGTCAGTTTTCTTGAGTCATTTCATTCAGTCACAGTAAGTAAATGTTATGTTATGTTATCAACCTACACGGCTGTTATCGCCGCGCCGCCTGACTCAGTGGGAATTGAAACATGAGTTCAAGAGCATCGCTCACGTGTAGAAGAGGAGTATAGGCGAATTTCCATGAAAACCGGTAAGTGCGAGAAGGACTCGCACCTTGAGAGTTCCGTACCATTTAAACAAGTTTTTGGGTCTATTCCCCCTGAAAAATAATTTAATTACATTTTAATTCAATATTCAGTTTTGGGTCAACATTTTACATAACATATCAAAATTTCACGTCCTCGTTTTATTCCGTCTAAGAGCTAGAGACCCGTGATACACGAACGGACAGACAGACGGACAGTAGAGTCTCAATAATAGAACTCCTTTTGGTCTTTGGGTACGGAACCCTAAAAACGTGACTTGGCTTATTCGTTTTACGCACAGGGTTTTAAGTACTCTCGAAACATGCCCACGCAAAAATTATAAACTGTGAAAGAAAGAAAGATTAATTTGCATAAATCATGGTATACATAAAGGTGGTGAGGTACCCAAAGCACAATTTTATTTACCTTATTAGGGCATGCAAATTTTTAGGGCATACATTAATATTTATATTATGTAAGAAATTAACTAAAATATTATACTACACTTAAGTTCAGGAACATTACACTTTCACACTTAATAACCCTAAATTGCAATACAATTACAATATTTCTTAAATGTAATAAATCTTTAAGGCGATATGTAAAAGTTTTGGCGTTCCTGTTAATCCATATGCGAAAAAACCCTCAGTGCGAGAGGGATGGATTCGTGGAAAAGTAGCAAAAAGTCGGTTTTTTATTAATATAAAATGAACTAAAGTTGCTATCAAAACTTCGTTTAACCAGCGGGCCTATTGTGTATCTCTAGTTGCCTTCTGGACTGGGTGTATATCATCAAAAACGTAGATATACTATCGAATTCCGATGTCCTAAGGATATTTTCGCACTTGAAGTGACGACACAGATTGTTAATAGTTCAATACCCACTAAAGGCAATTTTGAAATTTCAGTTTTTAGCTATGTTTTTGATGATAGGCACCTCGTGCAGTTGGCAACTAAAGATACAGAATAGGGGGGCAGGTCCTAGATACCGTTAAAACCCATCTAATAAAATATAATTGCAGTCCATATGTCATTTTAAATTGTCAAACCAGGAGAATTGGTGTCGAAAGAGACCTCATTTCAATAAATATTTCTATCGAGCCGAATTTCTCTAATCACGTTTCTGTTTTAACAGATCCCTAGAAAAAAAATCCAAAAATAATATACTATTGTATCAAAATAATACATTATTTACTGAAGTAGATATGCAAGTTCTTAAAGTGTCGATTTTTTTTCCGTAGCGCCTTAACATCATAAAAACAGTGCTTTATAAACTTTAAACAGTGTACTAGTAACTTTTATATTCTCACAATATGCTGTTTTCTATCGGAATACCAGCAGTAATCCTACTATAAGTTTAAGCCTACCAATGAATGACAGCGGTGAAGTATAGTAACAACGTATAAACATAAAGAATTTTTGATTTGATTGATTTTTAAACATTGTTTTAAAGCATTACTGCGACATGCCGCTACTGACTGCAACATTGTGACGCATGCTGCTTATTTAGCAATATATTACAGAATATTGTACAGTTCACGGGTTCACTCTATTTTGGCAGTTGACCATTAAACATGTCAACTTAACGTCTGTGTTTCAATCACCACTCCAAACTTTTACACTACAGACCCTATTTTGTGACATAGGTAAGACATAAGAGTCAAAGTCGTAGGAGTCAATATCTGTGATCTCCCTATTGGCGCGATTTTTTGATACGCGAAGTACACACTCGCGTCATTTATTTACATCTAGTATATCTATGATCATCTTGCTTCGCTCGGCTCCTCAAATTTATTTACATATAAACCTAACACGCTCCTCCTCGCTCCGCTCATCATGGCACCTATTTTCGACTTTTGGTGAAAGATTTTCGATTTCATACTATACGATCTGCCCACGACATATATGTACAGGGTGTTAAGATGAAGTTGCGGAAGCCGAAAACTGGCGATAGAACACGTCCAAACCTAAAATTTTTCGTAAAAAAATATTGAGAAATCGAGAAAAAAAATCAGTTGCTCCATACATTTTGGTCGGGTAGCTAAGTAACAGCTGATTTCTTTTTCGCTAATTCTACCGCTACTCCTAATTTTATTGCAATGCAAAGAGAAGTAAAAAGAGAGTAAAAACTGCTTAGGATATTTAAAATATTCTTCTTTAAATTTGTGCCAGAGAAAAATTTCGTTCACCGCAGAGAATCCATTTCACGAAAGTCGCGATTTTGTTTTTTGCGCTATTACTTACTCCTTTCGTTGCTGCTTGAAAGTAAAATCTGAACTCGTTTATAAAATTCTTGTTCTTTATTATTCACAAAAAAAGCAATTGAATATATTAGTACAGCGGCGAGCTTATCTCTTTAAAAGGTTTTTTACAGCGAAACGAATGAGTATGGGAGTGGTATAAGAAATCGGTAACTATATGTTTACTTAATATATACGAGTACGTGACTATATACATATAAAATAAAATAAATAATTATATATATATATATATATCTAAAAACATAAGGATACATACTAAATAATAATACAGTAAGTAATTAATTAATTATACATAAGATTTTGCTCTCCTGGTTACTTTTTCGAAGAGATAGATAGGTAGGTACATATCAGACCAATCAGCTATATTCGAAATAACACCTTTTTGTTTGACATTTGCCAGAGCGAAATAACAGCTGCTATAATAACATTTAGTACATGGTAATGACGTTACTTTTCTCTAATATGTAAAAATTAGTTATTTGTGTTACAAGGGGTCTAAGTAATATTTTGTTCGTCGAGAGCGTTGTTTTGAATTCAGAGCGAAGCGAAGGATTCTATATAGTAGAATCCCGAGTGCAATGAGGGATTCTAATGTAGAATCCTGAGCATAGTGAGGAATTCAATATACGCCGCCCGAGAATAAAACATTACTTGGGCCCGAGTGATACACACTATTTTTCATCACTGCCTATGAGAAAAAGAAAAAGCTACGAGTATCTACCTGATATTTTGTGGTAATAATTGTTGCACCATATTCGTTTTCAGAAGTTAATATATTATCCATATTATCACTGAATCCTATGTCTATGGTTACTACCACAGAACATTTAAATGAGGAACATTCGAACTCATTCTGAGAAAAAATGAATGACAGTTTTTTTTACAGCGCGCATTGTACCGAAACCTAACCGGCCAGTAACTTCTAAATAAATTATCCGTTCGACCTCTGGTTAAATGACGCTAATCTATTAAAAGCACGAACACGGACCAATCATAAGAGAGAAAGCACAAACTTCTATGGGAATAAAATTTACTTTGATTCCCGCTATCCTGTAAAGTCAATTGTTGTTTTTCGAATAGGTGTGATGAAAATAAATAATCGTGCGCTTGAGTAATAAGTTTATTTGGTAAAATTGTTCAGTATGACTAGTAGAACATCTACTTACAGTTAATAATATCAGCAGTTTGTTTACACTCTGTATAGTTAGTGCTCCATACTAGCTTGTTACTGTAAATAATATCAGCAGTCTGTTTACACTCTGTACCTATAGTTAGTGCTCCATACTAACTGGTTGCAGTAAATAACATCAGCAGTCTGTTTACACTCTGTACCTATAGTTAGTGCTCCATACTAACTGGTTGCAGTAAATAACATCAGCAGTCTGTTTACACTCTGTACCTATAGTTAGTGCTCCATACTAACTGGTTGCAGTAAATAACATCAGCAGTCTGTTTACACTCTGTACCTATAGTTAGTGCTCCATACTAACTGGTTGCAGTAAATAATATCAACAGTCTGTTTACACTGTGTATAGTTAGTGCTCCATACAAACTGGTTACAGTAAATAATATCAGCAGTCTGTTTAGACTCTGTAGTTAGTGCTCCATACTAACTGGCTCACGCAAATGCTCGTGCACATTAAGATTAGGTTTATCGTGCATGAAATTGTTCTTGCGTCACATTTTGTTGGTATTCAATATTATTCCTATCCTACTTTGAATAGTGATTTTATAAAGGTGCTAATTTAAAACTACTTCATTTTTCAATAGGTTAAAAATCACTCCATCATCACTTACATTTATCAAAAATCACTATGGTGGACTTAAACTAATATAACTTCATATACCTATTAGTTTCAGGATAAAATAAAACGGAAACTATAATACGTAGAATCACTTTGTTTTTTACCATGAAAAACAAGGCTTTTCATATCATGTACCTGTTTCATACAAAGCAACTTACTCTCAAAACCTATAAGGCTCTACAGATCCTCTAAAAAGGCCGTTTTGCATGAATCACATTATGATTCTGTTCTAATACCGTCTCTTTTGCACGTGTGAAAAAACTCTGACTCCATCCTACTTTCAAATCATTTTATGATTCACCCAAGTCGGCCTTTTTAGATCCCCTGATCTTTATTGGCCTAGAATGTTGAAACGAAACGAAACGAAAAACTATGGAATTCACTAATTTCAAATTCTATGCAGAATTCTACTTTACAAACAGTCCACAGCTGTGCTTATTTTTGTTGGTCAGTTCTTTAAGCCCTAACAAAACTGGTAAAACTTTGCAGCAGAACACTTCATGTAAAAGGTTCTAGAAGTAGTCTACGTGTTGGTGTAAATCGTAAATATAATTTATTTTCTCACGTATAAATTAAAAGTCGACTTGAATCGTGAATGTCGTTTACCTGTTTTACATTAAGGATATTCCGCTACCTACTTAGCATCCAGCTGACTCTTCTCTGTCGCTGATTTGAGGTCAACATCTGTCATTTGAATATAATCAGAACCAATGTGTGTAATATAAACAGAACATGACATTTCCTGTCTCGAGGAAATACCTGGGTAATACATTGCTTGTAAATCTAATAAAGTCATTCTTTATTGTAATAAAATTGTCATGTAATCAACGTACCAAACAATAATAGTAGTTTATGCTACAAGGGCGAAAAGGAATAATTTACGAATAAATTATTAATTTTAAACGTAACCGAGCGTGTATCATACTACGTTTTTCAATGCATAGTGTGAGGATATAAAACAAATATAATCTTGTGAACTTTCCGTTAAACAGTGGAAAAAAAATATAACATTTATGGTACACAGGAAAGGTTGCAGGTTAGCCAATTCCGATAAATAAATAAAAAATAATAATAATAATAAAGCCTTAGGGCAAAATAATCGATTTTCTGTTCGGTTTTGATGCATAAAAAGTGGGCCTTTACGAGCACTTGCATTGAAAAATAAATTACTTTCGTGTTATATGGTTTCTCTAACAATGTGTTTTGTATTCCGGAACACCTAGTACAACCTAAGACGTAGGAAACTGATGAAGTTTCAACTATATGTCTTGGATCGTATTTTCTCTTGAGTCTGTTTTTGGCTCTACAAGTCTACATAAATATTTCTTCAGCGATTGTTGTCCTGAGAAAACACAATTTCCTGATAATTTAACGATTTTAACGACTGTGCCAGTGGCGTATTTACCATACGGCCAAAAGGGCCATGGCCCGGGGCGGCAGGCTGCGAGGGGCGGCCAAGCCGTATCTCGCGCTCAGCTTTGGGCGCCTTTCATAATCAATCGTTACCTGTCTTTTAATTTATATTGCTTTTCGAATTAACACGTTTATTAAAAAAAAAAATGTCCGTCGAAAATTAATTTAAATATTGAATAAATGCTGTTTATTTCTTTGTATGGCCTTTTAAAAAATTTTCATTCATTATCATCATTTTCAGCCCAAATCAACAACACACTGCTGGATTTTATTTTATTTTATTATTGAAGTATTTTTGCTTTTTTCTCGTACATTTATGGGGCAGCAAACCTTACAGGTCCAGGGCACCAAATCTTAAAATACGCCACTGGCTATGACGCCTCAGGACAAGAACTAATAGGTAGCCTATCATGATGGCGTATGTACCATTTGCAATTACATAATTTTAGGTTTCTGTTCCCAAAGGGTGCCAAACAGACACTATTACTAACCCTCCGCTGTCTGTCCGTCTGTCACAACGTAGTCACAAATGTCTGTCTACTGTCTTTGTCTATCTGCTTCAACCGTAATGTAGTTAGCCAGTTGTATTTTTTACAGAATACGTGTTATTGTGACGTCTGTCATGGCAAATAAGCAAAAGTCATGAAATTGAAACCCCATTCAAAAACTTCTAAATAAAAATAAATAACATAAATATTTAAGAAACACGACTGCCATAATTTCAAAATGAACTTAGTAACGACACCCAGTGCAGTCAGAGGACAGCTCCACATTGGATACGTGTTGTTTTGTAGGTCCCCCAACTGCACTGGGTCTGGGTGTCGTTACTGAATTCATTTTGGAATTATGGCAGTCGTGTTTTTGAATATTTTTATTTTATTTACGTTTTTAATACTTTTATATTCAGTGCCAATCCAGTTGGTATAGAGATTCTAATGACACCTCATTCATCCAAATTGGTTAAAGCGTTCAAGCGGGAGTGTACTTATTACATATTCTATAGTGAAACAACATAATAAAGACCCTAGAGGGTACTAGAGGGAGCCGAATTGTTTGTCCACTTTAGTGCCTTGTTTTTGTAGTCTTAATGTTGCTAGGGCAATTACTTTGCTACTATTTACCATAATGTTTTTACGGTTCCGTACCCGATAGATGCCAAAGGTCAAATCTAATTTAAAGAGAGGAACTATGTGCCAAAAGATAAATTACCCTAAGACTTCCTTCAGCTTTAGATACATAAAAAAACAATGAAATATTTAGAAATTTGAGTATCTCGGGACGAGTCACAACCTACCCTACGAACTGCGCCTGCGCAGCCACATTGGATCCGCGACACTGTACCGCGATGTAACCGTGCGTGGGATCATGTTACCTTAGCCCAGTGTTTCCCAATAATAGAAAGTGTATCCGCAGGGATATCAGAGGAATAGAAATTAATTATAGCTAAGTAGCAGAGGAAATTATTCACTACAAAAGCACCGAGAACATTTCGAAAAATTCTTTACCGCGGCGCGAAAAACCTTCTTTCAGTGTAATCCATAAAATGTCGTAGTTTCAAAATGTAAAATAAATTAAAATAATAACTTATACCAGCGACATCAATGGAACACATTTACCAAAATTGTTTTTCTTCAAAAGGTATAAATGAGTAATGAGCCATTAAAATCTCAATACAGATTTTGAAAGGCTCATACAAAACGTATTTGTGTGATTTTGATAAATGTTTTCTACTGAAGTCTCAAATATTAGGTGCGAACCTATGAAATGTCCGTTTTCTATGGAGAATTTTTAGAAACCTCAATTTTCAGTACTAACATTTTTGTATTTTTTACACATGAAAAGATCTTTTTTGTATGGTTGAGACGACGCTAAGCAAACAGCGACTTTAATTTAATTTTTGAAAAGTGTCAGCTGTAAAAAAATATTACGGTTCTTATCAATTTATCATGGAAATAGATAGAATTTAAGATGAACTGTTTTTGAAGATTTAATTTTTAATTATCAAACTAGAAAAAAAAAAACAAAATTTAATACTTAGATGTAAAACCTTGAAATCAAGTTTCAAACAAAAAACTAATAATAGAAATAGCTATTAAATTACAGGAATTAGTTTAGTAGAATAAGTTCACTTATGAACCTCTAAGAAAATTTCGGCAATAACATAGGTTTGTACCCAATACTTATTTGTTTGTAGCTTCGACACAATCTCATATGTCGTTGATTGTAAGTTATAAAAGAACTACGAACAAAACTCTAAATAAAGGAAATACGGAACAGTCAGATTGTGATGGGTGGTGAGCCCTATCGCCGTACTTCGGACACAAATTGGACCCACAGTTTAAGGGTCGGTTGCGCCAAACATGCTCTCGCGTTTGGACAATTTAGCATGTTAAAACAAAATATTTTTAACAAATAAAATTTGTGTAGGTAGTTAAGAAGTTGAACTATGTACATTACGATTTTTTAGATTTGACACAAGTATCACAATCATCGAGAAAAAAATCGGAAAGATCAGTAAAATCACGGAAAACGTAATTTGGCTTTGGAACTAGTATGATCAGTCTACTGATCTAACTACAAAATAAAATATTTGTTTATAGAGCAAAGAAATGAAAGCAGCCTTTACAGATTTTTACTATTTTTTATTTCCTTTGTTATTTTAAAAGAAATACTCAAACATTCTACATTTTTCCTGTACAGAAAAATGACGCAAAAATAATTTGGAAGTTTGTGTATTTCTTTTTAAATAACGAAAGGAAAAATATATTAATATATTACATGAATAAAGTACTTTGAACTCTTAACGCAAAAAAAAAAATATTTTTTTTTTGTTTGCAACGCCAAATTACGTTTTTCGTGACTTTAGTGATCTTTCCGATTTTTTTTCCCGATGCTTGTGATACTTGTGTCAAATCTGAAAAATTATAATGTAGTTCAACTCCTTAACTACCCACACAAATTTTATTTGTTAAAAATATTTTGTTTTAATATACTAAATTGTCCAAACGCGAGAGCATGTTTGGCGCAACCGACCCTTAAGGGACAACAACCCTGTGTCGACTTGGGTCGGCACAAATATCGACTGAAACTATATCGAACTATGTCTCCGGATAGCGAAAAATAGACAAAAATAATACTTACATGGACGCGATGGACGGAAAAAATGCATAGATGATTTTTACAAGCAATATTTTCCTTGTATTTTAGTGCAAGAACCATACAAATACCATTAGTGGTGTCAAAGATATAACTTATTTTACTTAATCGTATTAAGTAATTTTGAACTCAATGATATTGTCAGAAAGTCTATATTAGAACGCTCGCTTCGTGCGCTGCGAGCACGCATAATCGGTGAATTTGCGAGGTTTTTCTGGAATTTCTGAAATAGTATTGAGAAATAAATAAAAATGGGTCGATAAGTGTCTTTAGTTATCTGTACAGAAAATTCAGGAAAAGTTATAATTCTCTCCGTTGAATACCTTTGCTATAAACACATTTATTCGCAATTTGACGAGCTTACTTTGTGATTTTTTTCTATCGAGTGAAGTTTACTCAATTTCGTTTTTAGATCAACTTGTGTTTAGAGTATATCCTCTATTGTAACATATATTTAACTTGTATTTGAATGAGATATTGAACTGACAATATTAATTAAACAAAATGCTCATTTTGGAATGGCAGGGCCTTAATTTAAGTTTAAAAACAGCTTGACTTTGAACAATATTTTCATACTGTTAACGCAAGAATAATTTTCAAAAATTGATTTTTTTTCTTATACTTCATATAACACTATATATTTTTTAAACATCTCATCTTTATCAGTAGAGCAATTTTCGGATGACGCTGGAACAGGCGTCTTAAGGCGATATGCGAAAAAATACGGGCGTTTCTTTTCGGCGGAAAGTTATAATCGGTTTCTGGTATATGTATTTTGACTTTATAATTAGATTAGATTGTGGAAAACATGTTTGGATAAACTTTCCGCGATAGAAATAATTGTTGAAATGAGGTCTTCTAACACACCTTTTCTCCTCGTTTAACGAGTAGCAGCCACGTACAGAACTCAAACATATTTTACTAGATGGGTTTCAACTATATCTAGATATTTAATTTTGGAAATTTGGCTAGCTAGTTTAGTTTTTTTAATATAAATATAAAACCAACTTTTTTCCCTTTTGCCCTGAATCCGCCCCTCTCGCACTGCGCGATTTTTCGCTTGGAGTGACAGTGACAAAAATTCTCATAGCCTCTTAACGTGCATGCAGATCGAACAAAAATGTGCCCCTGTTGGATTTGAACCCGCGACCTCCGGATTAGTAGTCGAGTAGTCAAACCACTAGACCACAGAGGTGGTCTACAAAGTTCTACACGTACACGTACGCGTTGCTGAGATATTTTCTGAAGGGATACTGCCTTAGAGAAAAGCTAAAGATAGTTCTGTGTGGTAAATTAAACATGAAACATTTTCCTGTTTGTATCTATATACTTTTGTTGCTAATTATGTGCAGGTAGATACATGCATTTATTTCAGTCACGTCAATGTAAACACGACCTAACTTGTGTGTGTAACTTGACTTGGTTCCTTATACCACCTAGACCAGGGATGGGGAAACTTTTTCCTTCGCGTGCCAATATTTACTAACGAAATATATGGCGGGCCAAGTTGTTGCATTTTTGGCTATATTATTTATGAAATAAAAATTTTAGTATGTATTTTCTGAAACAGTAACTATTGAAATAAGAAAGAAATTGCAAATCTTTCAAATTAGCTGCGAAATTTCTAACAATACGAAAACTTCACTTGATTTTTGTTTGATGGTCGCGTGCCGGATTTCAACGGTTCGCGGGCCGGAGATGGCTTGCGGGCCGTAGTTTCCCCATCCCTGACCTAGACACTAAGAGAGGAATTTGTGATGCATGGTATTCAAGTTTGTTGGAACCGTGGACAAACGCTAGTCTATCATATACATAAAATGTGCTTAAAGGTATTTTGTTTTTATCTCATAATATGTATTAGCCCCTTTTCAGAGGGGCTAATACATATTATGAGATAAAAACAATATCATGAAATTTTGATATTTTATGTGTGAAAAAATATATATTTTAGATACATTCTTTTGACAGATTTTTTTGCGGTTGTAATCTGCTCGATTGAAAAAAAATCCGAGACTTAGTCGATTTTTCATTTTTTTTCGATTCATATTAAATAAACCATACCAAATTATATGAAAATTATTGGAAATTAAGTAAAAAGTAATAGTACTAAGTTTTATGAAAATTTCAACGTAAAAACGAAAGCTATGAGGGTTCGAAAATATGACGAAACGCTTCGAGAAAAGGTACGTAGTGCCCCGCTTCCTTTAGCTCGTCTTGGCGGGGGGCACTATCGTGCCCCCAGATTTTTGAATGGAAACATGTATTAATAGAATCCAAAGTAAAAGCTAGACAAATGAAACTTAACGTATTTTATAAATCTGCTGACTACATCTTATCCTGATAATTTGGGTTCTCTAGTAACTATTATTCAGACCGTAGCTATGAGGGTTCGAAAATACAACGAAACGCTTCGAGACAGTGCCCTACTGCTTTATTTGGCTTGTCTTGGCGGTATTGGATTAAATTCACTTGATAGTTGTCGATTACTTATTTTAGGGAAAAAATAACGAGTCATTCCTATAACCGCGGAATCAAACAAATTGTTTTTTTTAACAATATTCTTGTTACGTTTCTATTAGTACGTTCCCTAATTAAAAGATCAACAAATCAAATATATTTTTTTCGATACAAGGGGAGTCAAAATTTCTTCAAATTAATTTTCGAATGTCTGGCGTTTTTCATGTTTTAGGTTCAGTTCCAGCTTTAATGAGCAAATTTCACTTTCCAACACAAAACTCGATTCATTTTCGATTGACAAAGTAAATATCGCCGGAGCCTGATGTGACCGTTAAGTTGGCACACATTCAGTCAGACAGCTGACATCGTTTAGAAGAGCGGATGGAGCCAGGTTCACGTGAGTGGCATCACTTCAGAATTGTTCCTAACTGTTATCTTATGTACCACCTTAAGGCGATACATGGAAACGGCGTCCATTCCGCTCCAACGGTTTAATTTTTAGATTTCACTTTTATTTCATTGTATTCCGCAAACCCGACAAAGCGGGGGCTATGTAGCTAGCACGCACCAGTAATACATCGTTTATCTATCCTAATTATCGCGTTTGTCAATGTGCGAGAGAGCAAATATGATGGAAAGACACGTATCTAAGGCGCGTTCCAGACACACTGGACCTAAAATATCTGTTACTTCTTTGTGTTTAAAATAATAGGATTAGAAGTGAAAGAGCACTTTTCGAATTGTTTTCGTCAGTATTGTTTAAAGACGATTCCAAAACATACCTACATAAACACATTTTTCAATCTGTCGTATTTACAAGTCGAAAGGCACATAGGAACACAACTAATTTTCCATGTAAGACCTTAGCCATGTATTTTGTCAATAAGTAGTCGAACACAAACATTTATGACGTTGGTCACGTATTTGTCACCGATATGGGCGCCAATTAAATTTTAGTGTTACATTTTCTTGAGGTGTGGAACGAAGGTAATCTCCGTTTCACAGCTCATGTGTTATTGAGAAGCCAATGTGAAACTATCGTTTTACATTGTTTGAAATTATACTAAGTATAACATAAAATCGAATCCTTCGTTTGACGCATTCCTACCCTTAAACCTTTTGTCACAACAGTTGTAAGTTATAACTTTATAAGGAAATAAAAGTTGAACGAGCTCTTTCCGCGACGACAAATATTATGGCTTTAGCCTACGACACTGTAGCCGATTTTGAAGGCTTTAATTTTAGTTTTAGTGCTGTCAAAACTAGAATTACTCCAAAGTAATTTAGATTCTGTTCCTAGCATTTAAGGACTATTTTACAAAAAACGAAATTTAGTTTTGACAGCACTAAAACTAAAATTAAAGCCTTCAGAATCGGCTTTAATGTGTGATTATAAATATATAAACACAATTATATCTTACAAAAGTATACATTTTTTGTAATTTATTATGTTATTTTTTATCATTATATAATTTTGTTGTTCATTTTAAATAAGGAGTGGATCGTGTACATAATTGACCAGGAATTGACGTACAATAAAAACATTTTTCTTCTTCCTACAGGTCAGTGCAAAAGTTTACAAAATATGTAATATTTACAAGAACTTACAATGATAAATCTAGAACGAAAACGTACTAGACTAGACCTCTTTATAGCCAAGATATTAATTGCGTGATGAATATAAATAATTTTTCTGTTGCAACAAGAAAAGAAAAAGTCTTGCATGTGGTCAGTGCTCGCTCACGGTTTGTCTTGCGTGATTATTGTTTTAAAAATAAGTAGAGGAAGAACCATCTTCCTTCTAGTCATTGGCATCACAAACAGCAAGTTCATTCATACAATGTCGATTGATGGATTGGGCAAATTCAAACTTATTGAGATCACATCGTTATAATTGTCGCAAGATATCAAAACGATTATGAACAAATCGTGCAGTACATACATCGATTGTATGGTGTGTGTAAAATCACCCTTATAGCACGTGAACCGTTTTTTTTTTCTCTCTTTTATATTCAGTTGTCTGACAGGGATCCTTTTGCATGTTGCTGCTGGCCAGCCGCATTCCATTCCTCTCAAAAAATAGACGGTGTGGATAACGGTGATTGACGGTGTGCGCAGGCGGATTCTTTTCGGACAAAAATCTTTGTTTAATTTATTGACGTTAGAAAAATATTTACTTAGTATTCTTACTTCTGGAAATAAAGTTCATTATTTAATTTCGTTACAAAATATTCTACACTGACGAGCAAAAATAAAGGGTCGATTACTGAAATCGTAAAAAGTCCTAAGCTACACAAGATATCTTCTTGATATATAAAAAAAAAAAAATGTTAAAAATATTTTTTTTAATACTTTAAATTAATTAAAAAAATTATGAAAATGTACATTAATATCTATAATTACTTCAATCATCGTCATCAAATTGTACATGATTGTATATTTGTTATTCATAAATTAAAATTTGTACTTTTTCCAAATATTGTAATGATTATTAATTAGGACAAAATTATTAACCCATCAATGGGTATATATTGAGATCTCGTGATGTGGGGAAGCCAAATTGTCATGGTCACGGGCCTGCCCGGTTGAAGCCCCGCCCCAAAATTTAATGGCACAGCTGCAATGGGACGAGCCACAAAAATAACTTGAGCCGTAGTGACATAGAGCGAGCTCGTCTCCTTGCCGTTTCGGAACGCGAGTCGGGCTATTGGCTGCAGGCACTTCCTTCCGTAAATATCGGTATTGTACCCCGTCATTTAGCACGGCTTGCGGCTAAGCACGATACTAACCCAACCACATCGCTGCCCCTGCGGAGCTGACGTGGACTGTTTCGGGCTTCACGGCCTATCGTGTCGACGCAGTGCCGGCCGCCACTCTCGCCATGCTGCCCTGAATTACATTATCCGAAGGGCCTTCATCACGATCATGCATGAAAGCATGGGCGGCCGCTAGTGTGAGACGCAACATGCGTGGACACGCTGGCGGCTTCTTATGTCCAACAAAACTAGAGAGATGCGGCTGTGTAATATGAAAACATTGGCACTTCCTGAAGTGAAAACAGGTTTTTACAATGATTCGTTTACTTTTCATGCTGCACGACTCTGGAACCGTTTGCCCCTTTCTATCAAAAAGTTGAAAAATGTGAAGCACTTTTTTCATTCTGAATACCCGTCAAAATAGAACTCCATCTAAATATCCCGTCCCTAATATTATATTTAACCTTTATGAGCTTTTTATTAATACTGTTATTAAAACAATTAAAAAAATTATTATTACTCGATATATTTCGGCCCTCGGTATGGGGCCGTCATCAGTCGAATGATGACGGCCCCATACCGAGGGCCGAAATATATCGAGTAATAATAATTTTTTTAATTGTTTTAATAACAGTATTAATAAAAAGTCCCTAATATTAAGTATTTAAGTATGTATACGTATTTATTTATTTATGTTTAGTTTATTTATTTGAATTTTTGTATGTGTATGTATTTTTTCATGTCAAATATAAAATATATATTAGATTATTATGTTAATTAATATTACCTTTTTAGTTAAAATTAGCACGTTGATTTTTTGTTAGCATTAACGCTAACCTTTTTATCGTTAACATCTTTTTCATTCCACCCAAAGGTTGCCTGGAAGATATTGATATTAGCAATAAGTGCCGCCTTTGTACACAATGTCTGTCTTTTATGTGCAAATGTGTTGTAAATTATGTTTGTAGATAGATAGATATTGTAAAGGTACAAAAAGTGTAACAAATAAAAATAAATAAAGCTGCAGGGCCGCTGGTGCAGCGGCGGGCACTGCCGAAAACAACAAACGGCGGAAGTTTTCCGCACTGGACAGGTGCTATATGTTCGCGCCGTTTGGGGTGGAGACGCTGGGTCCGTGGGGTCCGGAGGCGCGGCGACTGTTTAAGAGGATATACCGTGGCGAAATCAGTGTTTGATGGGCGTGGTTTCGCGCTCGCCGCGAGCAGAGAATATAAAGTATTACAGCGAGTCAGCGCGACAAACCGCAGCTGCAGGAGTATTGCCGTTGCAATATTCCACAATTTCCACATAACATACTAAATAACTAATCAATTCAAAAATAAATATTATATTATTAAATACAAATAAATTTAATTATCATACAGATACAGTTATCGAGTTTTCACTGTATTTTGAAATTTTAGAACAGAAGCAGTGGAGTCGCTATTATGGTTTTATTTTCAAAAATATTGACCACAAAAAAAAAAGTTTTCGTGATGATAAGCTAATCGTTGGTATAGGAGCCCAGAGAATTTTTTACACGTCATTTTCAGGATAAATTGTAAAAAGAAAAGGACAATGGTTCTTTTAAAATATTTTAATCAGAAGAATTCAAAATCAACCACGTGGTTTACAATCTCCTCATTATTTTCTACTACTACGGCCTTTGGTCGCGAGTTTGTCTCTGGATAATTATTTCTTGGAGGGGCTTTCGGACACATGTTTTCTTTATCCTGTTGTTTCACATATTCTGGATCACGAATTTGTAAATTTAGTCTGTGTCTGGGATCAACCACTTCTGGTAAAAGACAATCATTGAAAAACGAAAGCAAATGTGGCTCCATTCTTTCATGCCAAAATAATAATTGGTCATGCTTTAGTATAATTTCGGTTTTTATCTGATTATTTCCGTACCATACGGCCAATGCACATTTTCCTTTTTGACAAATATATAATTGGCCTTGAGCTTGAATAAACCAATCAGATTTTTGGTTTACTTCTATATGTCCAGTTTTCTTATTTTTACGCCAAGAATGCATCTTTATGAATTCATTTGAATACATTCTGTAACAAAAGTGAATATTGTAAACAAAAAGCTAAAAATATATTTACTTTTAAATATTTTGTCTTTATTTATTCATAAACTCACGAAACTCACAATCTTCGATGCCTATTTCGTATGGATGTTCTTGTTCATCATCATGAGTATGATCTTCTTAATGTCTGCGCTTCTTAGTCACATCCTTCAGTGGAATACACGTAAGCAGACACAACCGGTATTTGCCGTATGGGCAGAGTTTGCTGGGTAGCTGGGATGCAGAGTTTATTCAAACAAAAGATTATCACATTTCACACAATTCACAGTTACATTTTCAACATTGTTGATAAAAGACTAAAAAATGACATATACATATATGTATATATATATATATATATATATATATATATATATATTATTTCATTACCCCAATTCCAAGGTTTAAAATTTTATTGAAAAGAGGCAAATTTGGGATAGTACCCCTTTAATAGAAATATATTAGTACTTAGTATTAAAATTATTTATAAACAGAATATTTTACTTTTTTACTTTGATATTATATTACTTTGACATTTTGATACATGTGATGCTAGATTATTATTGTTTAGATTAAATTTTTTGACATCTGTATTGAATTTATTTACTTTTTAAATTATTTATCCTCTTTTACTTTTTATTGTTTTAGATTGCAATTGTTTGTGTTAACTACATTGAGAAGTGTAACTGGCGGTTATAAATAAATATAGGCTCGTCTCTTACAAGAGTATACGAACAAAGGTACCTTCATTTTTTTTTCCAGAATAGCTCTTGTTATTGTTATTAATCTCACGAAATTTCAGTTACCGGAAATCGATAGTTTCCTCAAAAAAAATGTTCAAGTTTCGTAAAATAACCTCAAAAATTGTCTTAAGGTGCAATTTTAATTGATTTTATGACTTGATATTTTTTTTTTGGTTGTGTTCCGAAACTGCTGTGAGTTATGCATTAAAATTGACGTAATTTAATTTTTTTGTTGTTATAGTATAAAACCAATGCAGGCATTTTTTTTTCTTTGTGATTTCATTCAAAGTTTATAAAGTTTATGCATGTCTTTTATTTAGCTTACCTAATAGGTTGCCTTTTTGTTGTATTTATGCTGATTAGTGATTTAATAGAAAAAATACGTTGAATCTGTTGCAAAACCGAATCAGAGCACCTGACGCTATGCAAAAAATAGGTTGAATCTGTTCCAAAACAGAATCAGAGCACCCTGAATCTATACAGTCGTGTGGGTACTACCCCTAGAGTACCTACCTACAGCCCTCGCCTGCCGTGACAAAGCATAGGCACCCGTGCGAGCCGTAGAGGCTGAGGCTGGTCGCCGAAGGCGACCAACAAGCCGAAGCTCCGAAGGTGAGCATGGGTGACTGTGCTTTATTACGGAAGGGCGAAGGGGCTGCACTTTCCGCAACGCCCAAGCAATTGCAAAAGTAATTTTGGGTCTTTAAAGTTAAAGAGACAAAAAAGTGAGGTTTTGTTTTGATTTATTTTTTTTAAACTATTTTCATTTCCCCCCCCCCCCCTCCCACTATACGTACACTTAATATTCGAGTTATTTTATTCTACCTAAAATAACCTAGAAATTTTTTATTTGAAAAAAAAATTAAAAAAAAAACTATTGATTTCCGGTACCCCCCCCCCCTCCCCCTCTAAACATATACATAGGTACATATACTTATATAAGAGTCCTTCCTAAACATATCTTATGTCTCATGTCTTATACCATCACCGGGTCCCTGAAAAACATAACCCTCCCTCGGGCGGGCGGTCGGATAAATGACGAATTCAAGTAAACAAATAAACTTTTTGTTTGAAACAAATTTTTGGTTACAAAATGCTCACCTTTCTTGATTTTGCTCGAAGTCGGTAGATGCATAACATGCCAGACGAGCTATTTTTGTCTGGAGATAGTAGTAGTAACTCCTGTCCTATAATTTTACAAGAATAATCTGTCCCTGAGTCTGATATTAATACATCATCAACTGATAAAGATCGATTAGACCTATAAAAATATAAAGAAAATATCACAATGATAATGGTGAAAAAATAGATTTGGTATAATGAAATATATATGATGCTTCATTTAAAAAAATTTAAATATTGGACATATTTCAATTTTTTATACTAGGTACGTAATATATATTTGTAGCTATTTTATCCAAATTTGTTTTGAGAAGAAAGAAAAAATAACAAATTACTACACTTAAATATTTCTAACATCATATTTTACTTAAAATTATAATATTCATAACATTTTGAAACCCTTACCCTCTTTTTGGAATCGACTGGGTGTTTAAAATTCTCTGCTCGTTTAAATTAAATATCATCAATGACGACTCCATGACTTTGCTTTGTTCTGTTGCTCCCGAACCACTTGCACTGTCATTGAACGTCTGTGCTGATGGGTTTATATCATCTATCTTATTTTCATGGTTATGTAAACATCTTTTAGCCCTGAAAAATATCACATAATATATAAGTAAAGCGTTTTACAGATACTACACTAGATTCCAGAAAAGTCCGTCCTTGCAAGTTGACATGTAACAAATAAAAATCATATGTAGGTACTTACATGATTTTTGCGACTATGTCGTGACCTCTAGCTTGCATGTACTTCTTATATTTTTTTTTACGTATGATTGTTCTGTTTTTATTTATTCCCCATTTTGGGGTATTGTTTTACGACTACGATTTATATCAGTAAACAACAATCAGTTTTAACCCTAAAACGAATCTTAACGAGATAAAAACTATAATGCAATAATGAATATTAACTTAGCAATAGAATATGATTGATAACAAACTTAAAATTTGTGGAAACGGGGAAAAACAAAGAGGATCAAACGCAGCACAGGTCCTTCTCACGGTAGAGCTCAGCGAGCACTGAAGAAAGTGAACGAGTGTGACAGCGCTATAGCCCGAACGTACAGAGCAGCAGTAGCACACGCGATAACAATAGTGCGCGCAAATCTCGACCTTACCGTCACTTGACGCGCAATTCATGTAAAAAATCGTAAAAAAATAACTAGAGTACCCAACTGAAAAATGATAACAGATAATTTAAAATAAAACGTTTCACATTCAGAGAAAAATCGTGGTTAGGATACGTTGAACCATTGAGGAGTAAAATTAAAAAAAAGGAAATATAAGACGTTACTTTGGAATTATTTTCTATCGAGAAAATTTTATCCAATTGCGTTTTCCATAACACATAATTTGAAGAATATGCCCAAGATTCATATAGTCTGAAACCAGATCTTTATATATTGTAGTTGTGTCATAAAATGAAATGAAAAACCCACTCCGATGTCGGTATATCCCCTTAAAGAACTTTGGTCGCGCATGGTCGATGTCTCGGGTTACCGGAGAGCTGGCGCTTACCTCGGCCAGAGGATCAGTCTGGCCATCCAAAGAGGGAACGTTGCCAGCATTCTGGGCTCCCTACCGGAGGACAGCGACCTGGACCGGGATTTTTATCTTTAATTTCTTTATTTTTATTTTTGGTTAGGTGTTTTATACACAGAATGACAATTTATATAGAGTTCAGGTTTCCGCCTTCCCTAATGGCACCATATATTTTTGCATCAATAAATAATTTTCATTAAATAGGAAACAAACAAAACGTAACCAAAAGAGAAAAAATATTAAAAGAAAGTTTATAAGTCTAAAGTGTCTGTCTTCTTGAATTTAAATTGTATTGTAAAATCATGACTAACAAAGCTTATGTGTAATGTAATAGTAGTCTTTGCTATTCTGTACACAAATGTGTAAAACAAAAGGAATCAAATGTGAATTAAATTTCAAATATGCAATGAATTATTTATTTATTTTAATTTTTAATGGTACTACCCTTGAAATGGTATGGGGCCGCCATCAGTCGAGACCGTGGCCGAAATATATCAAGTAAAAACGTATTTATTTTGTTTTGATATTAATAAAGTCAACCAAAGAAATAAATGAAGCTTAAAAAAGCACAAAATATATTTATTATTACAGAATTAAATGAGACTTGAGGATAATTCATGATTTATATAAACGGCTCACCTCAATATATATAAATTGACCGTTTATATAAATCATATATTTATTAACATTTTTTAAATATTAATACACTTAAAATAGTACAATACAGTAGTAGTAAATTTTAAGTATTAGTTTTAATTAGCAATCTTTGTTAGTTTTAGTGTTATGGCAATTTTTAAACCGACCCTTTATTTTGCTCGTCAGTGTAAGTAACAACAATTGGGCAAACAACTTTTTTGATTAATCGATTCTGTGTTTAGGCCCGTGACTGTTTACCTCCGCAATAATATGACTGTAATGTTGGTTTTGTCTCTGCTCCATTGTATTCACGTGACGTCACGCGTACGCAACCCGTTCAGCAGCTACAATCGAAGTTTGTACGTTACGTTACAAAGTAATCAAACTGCCAAGAACAAAGAAAAGAAATTAATTCACCTACTTCATGTGAATTAATTTATAAATAAATGGGTTCACATTCTTCAAAGGGTCGCATTATTAACTATTATTACTATTTTATTATCGTTATCAAAATACTTGGACGTGCTCTATCATTTTATTTTGTACGATGAAACGCACGCAATTGTACATTATCTATAAGAAAATGTAACATCTAGGTATAATTGCTCGATTCATACATAGACAAAATAAATTCTGACATGCTTGAAAATCAAAATAAATCATCTTCTGTTACATAACAGTATTGTTTGTCGGAATATTAACTACGATATTTTTTAAGTACGATTATGTAACAAAACCTACGTTTTTTAAATGTTCATTTAAAACGGGCAAATATTATTTTTGTTATTATTGTAGTATGAACGCAAAAGAAAAGTGAATCTGGATGTGAGGAGCTCTGAACTGGGAAGAACTCTCTTGGAGAGATGGTGTAGCAGATTCTGCTTCAGTTTTAGCTTTTGTGCTTTCAAAACGCAAATATTTTCATTGTAGAATTCCCATAGCTTAATTTCAAAAATATATAATTTTTTTAATGGAATATACACCATTTTAAGACATAGTTTTCATTATTTTGTTATATATCGTTATAATTGTCGGTTATGACGTCACCTGAGAATTTTAGTGATTGCTTATAAAGAAAGTGGTATGTCTGTCTGTCTACTCATCTGTCATCCATCTGTCAAATCAGTCGGCATCAAATTTTTATAAATTTGGCTTGATGGCAAAGGACACATTTCTAAACAGCCATTTCTCAAGTGACGTCATCACTATGAGGTTTGTTAGACCAAAAGTTCGAAAATACGGCTTATTAAATCTCGAAATGGTTTTTGAATTAACACACCTTAACATAATTTAATCTAAGCGAATTGACAAAACTTATTTATATTGCTAAGTTTTAAGTTTTGACAGCAACACACACAGTTCCTCCTTTGTTATTATTGCAAAAGATTTATTAGGTGACCTTAAAATAAAAAAAGCCGGCCAAGTGCGAGTATGGCTCGCGTACCTAGGGTTCCGTATTATGGATGATAAATTTAATTTTGTCATTTTTTTTCATGAATTTCTCAACCGCTTTAATTTTCCTGTAATCTTTACGTAAACAAATATTACCATGATTTATTTCATATTTTTCGATCTACCAGTTTTGGAGATAAGGGGGGGAGACATACAATTTTTTTATGGTTTTTCAAGGATTTCTCGAAATAGATGCAATTAAATATAGCCAAACTATATATTTTTACAATTAAATTTTAATATCTACAATTTAATACGCATATTGCATATGTATAAAAAAATATTATACTTCTTTTTTATATTTTTTATTTGTGCTCAATTTTTTTTAACCATATATAGCTTTCCTGTAATTGGCCAGTTATGATCTATGATTGTGATTTTTTTCATATTTTTCGGTCTTCTAGTTTCGGAGATAACATATTTTTGTTGTTTTTTTAAAGATATCTCGAAACCAGTGCCAGTAAATATAGTAAAAGTATAAATTTTTACAATTAGCTTTTTAATATCTATAATTTGATACTCATATTGTATTTTTGGGATAATATTATTTATTTTTCTCACTTTTGTTTTATAAATATTTTGAACAATTTAAAATTATTTTTTTTTTTACACTTTGTTTTTTACACATACGTGCAAATTAATGCTATTTTAGTGCCAAATTTCATGTCTTTATCTTGACCGGTGCCAAAGTTGACTGTGACATACGGACAAGCAACCAGATTTACCAGATCTACTACACGAGTACCATCTGCCCTAATACGTTTGTGTGTGTGCGTGCTCGCAGCGAACGGCCGGCACCCAAGCAGTGCGTGCCCCAGGCGTACTTCTCTTACGGCTATTCTTTGCCTGGGCAGTGCCGCTGATGCTGGATGACGCTACTATGTCAACACGTTAGATCCCCCCGACCGCTGACCCCAATGTTCTGTCATATACCATCTCTTTGCCATCGTCATGTGTTTGCCGTTTGCCTCTCAGATAGTCGACACTGGAACAACGGCGTTATCACCTTTTTTTTACAGCAACGTTTTTTACCTCTAGAGTACAAAAATAGCATACAAGTCATTATTTACGTAGTAATTAAATAATATATCTGTCAAATACCGCTTCTCTATGAGTTATGATGTTTTTTACCGACTGATCTAAAATTCTATTGAAAATGTCACCAAGATAATAACGGGGGTTATTTTCTATTTAGTAACAACGTATAATCGCTTAGTTCGTAATCGTGCCTCTTTGTCTCAAATCTCATTGTTCTCGATATGAAGTGATAGAATTTTCCTGTCTATCATTATTACACACATTCAGCTCGTTATAGAATCGCACTATTGTCATTATTATGTTCGTCCTTGTCTCCACAATGCGGCATCAGAGCGGCTGATGGGGCATCATCGGATGTCAAATGTTTTCACATGGCCGAATTGAGTATGCGGCAGAGGCCAAAACAGCCTTGCGGCAAGGCTGCTTCGGCACTTGGTCGCGTGTGCGGAATTCATAATAGCCTTGCAGAATACATAACACATAATAAATACCTCTTGCAACGATGTTCCTATTGCCCTTTCCAGATATCGATGTCAAAACATTGGCTGTTTGTAGCTGGTCTTGTATTTATGTAATTGTTTTCGCGAGATATCCACCTACTTCTAAATCGTTTCGACACGGTAAATGTGTTAGGAACAGGTTGTGTTTGTAAATAATATTGTATAGACATAATTATACAATATACAATATTATGTATATAACAAAAAATAAAACCGTTTTATATACAAACTAAGAAATAAGATGAACGGTATTGTTTTTTGTTACGTCCAAACAAATGACACATGATTTAAAGTAAATTTAGGAAAAATGCTTATTGCTAAAAAGTCTGGTTTCTTCATCTCTTCCTTCTATACATAAAACGGGGTGTTAATGCGATGGCAGCCTTCTCGCTAACTGTTGATTGTAGATACATCAATTAACTTTTACTGTAAATCTAATTTATTTAAAATATTGTGTATTTTAAAAACTTCTTTGGATCCATCTCGGGCCTTCTAATTGTGAGAGCAGCACCTTTACTACGTGATCTACACTTGCTTACACTTGCCATATGCTTCCCAAACTATCTAGAGGTATTCAATATCGTAGTTACATAAAACTGTCGAAAGCAAGAATTAATGTACATTTTAGTTCCCCGTTACGACCTATCTCACTTAGAAACACTATTAAGTAAGCAGTCATCACAGATAAGCAAACAAATTTGATTTGGGGATACGCGTGTGTATTATTTACACATGTACCGAGCGAATCATATTTATGTAGCTGAAGCTAGGTTATTTACATATACGCGACACAGAAATGGGGACACCCGCGTGTGTCGCTCGTTGACAAACGGAAAACGAAGGTGTGAGGAGAGCCGTGATTCAGAGTGTATTGACATGATGCCGACATGCGCCTTGGATTTACATAGAACCTGTAAATAATACACGTACTATACGAGTACGTATAAGTATACGGCCTTATTGTAGATTGCTGTTAAACAAGTTTTGTTCTGTCCATTCTCAGAAAATACAGACTCCTATAATAATTTCTACGGTTTAAAACTTATCCTAAACTAACTCCGATTTCTTGGGAATACTTCTCTGTCTCAAGAACATAGCTTTATAAAAAGTAAACTGTTTATAATCTCTGTCAACTGTTTATAATTGAAATGGAATGATCACATAGGGTAATTCATGCTAGAATTTTAATTTGTATTTTAATGCCAATACTACTTAGTTAATACTCTTTTAAACACGTTACGTACTACCGGGAACAGAAAACTTTCACTCTCCTTAAATTGCAATATAATTAAATCGAGGATCAGTGGATTTCTTTCAGATAATACCAATTTCCAATATGTATTATATATGTATAAGATACAAACATAGTGCAGCAACATAAAGCGAGCTAAATATTAAAAGATTTTTGCATCCAAATGAATGTTTCATCTCACAAAGAAAAGAAAATTATTTTCTTTGTTTGGGTTCAAATGAGGTTCAACAACATCGAAAAGGGTTACCTTTTTTGTTCCAATTTTATAGGCATAATTGTGTGAGTAAAGACTTTTTATATTGACTTTTTATTCATTAGTTTTAAAGAAAATAGGTGGTAAATAGGTATATCTACGTAGATATATAGTTAAATTCTAGTCCATGTATTCGTAGATATATAGGTATAAGTAGAAGTACATGTTATAGGTAACGTTTATTCGTGAACTGTGAATCCCTTATCTCTTTTTGCCTTCATTTCATTTCTTTCTTGCAACGTCATTCTGTTATCTACATGTGTAATTTTTGAGATTTACACACTCACATGGGTACATTTTGATAATATTTTCTCTTTTAAACGAATAAATCGATACAAATGTATTTACTATGTTATTATACAAACTTTAGGGCAGAAAGAGTAACTTTGAATAGTTCTTTGAATGGTTCTCTGCATGGTTTATGGAACCAGGAGGGTAATTCTCAGTTTGTTGAATTCGTCTTCTCGATCGTAAAAACCCGTCCTATCAGTTGGACTCCATGCATTTTTAGCTCGAGTTTTAGAGTTAGTAGGGGTCGTGATGGATGAGTCACAGAGTTCGAATTAAGTTACATACTTTAATTGCACTTTATATTTTATTATTTAAAATAAAATTTATTTATTGGTAAATATTTATCATCGCGCTAGTATTTATTTATTCCAAGATCATACAAAATAATTATTTCATATATTCTAAGACTTCCAAGACATAATGCTGTTCAATTAACATAGCCATTAAAAATTTATGGTGGCGACCATTTCTTCAGTTCTATGTTCATAAATTATTTACAAAATGTTTTGAATGATGAAATCAAACTTTATTATTATTTAAACTCGCGTGAGCTGACATCCTAAATTATTATTACATGTGGCTGTGACTGTTGTTGACTATACATATGCTAAGAACGGCACTCACCTTGATAATGCCGAAATTGTATTGGTGAAACGGTTCGCATATAGTCAACAACAATCACACGTGAGTGTTAAAGCCGTATGTAATAATAATAATCAAACTTTCTTTGTCGATCGAACGTTTATTCTTGTTAGTTATTATAACATACGTTGGTACTATTACTGGATTAAAATGAGAGCAAAACAATTTAGCTGTTTTAAAACAAGGATTTCTTAACGTCATTAATGAAAAGGCTCGTTAGACATGGAGTTTCGTAATGTACGTAACGTACTACCGTCGTCGTAAAATATGATATCACCAAAAGTCAAAAATAGGTGCAACAACGAGCGGAGCGGAGCGAGGTGACCTCCCTAGTTTTACCAGATGCTTCGGCAGCAGGCAGGTCATGATATGCCCCAATTCTGTCGGGACGTAGATTATGGCCCCGTGGTCACACTGTGGTTCTACTGAGGACGGGATGTGCAAAGAAAATCGAGACGAGTTAAGCTACATACAAATAGCAACCTACTGTGGGGCGACACCAATTGATCTGCGATCGAGGTTGTGATTGTAACAACCGTAACTTAACAGAACATGTTCTGAGCTGAGATATTTTGGTTATCTATGTAACCATCTTTAGGGTTCCGTTTTGTATTTTTTGGCACGGAGTCCTTGAAAATGGTAAAAATTTTGAAAATTTTCGAATTTAATATATTTCGGCTGTTCTATACTCGATTATCGATATGCATCCAATAAAATCGCAAATAAAAACACCTCGAAATCGCAAGTTTTTTAAGGATAAACAAGTGTAAAATGAAATCGTTGGAATTGGAATTGGATTTCTGTGAATATCGTCGCCTTCAGTCACTTGCGCAGTTATCAGTATCTCGTTTAAGCTCCATATGTGACTAACTTTACCACCCCCTGTCTATACTTTATTCTGTGCCTATACTGAATAAGGGCCGGCACTCCCAAAAAGATTCGGTCGATCGTTTATCATTCGAGCATACGTCTATCTCTGATATAGACAGTGATAGAGATGGATATACGACCGAACAATATTCACTGTACTGGCCCGAACTGTAGATCTCGAAAAAACACTTATAGTACAAATCTTAAATACATGATAATAATACATAATACATTTCTTAAAATTTGTTTTCACCTTTCCATACTGGACCAGTCAGCTGATCGGGGAAATTTGTATGGGAGGAAGAGAAAAAAAGTTGCGAATTTCGCTTAGCTCCCATACAAACAGTTGTTCATATAGACTAGTACTACCTATTTTTTGAGTTTCGCCAACTAATATTATTTAACCTTATATACAACGATATGACCAAATTGGAAACTTGTATCTATAACAGAGCTGAAACAAATAATGTTTCAAAAATGATGATTTTTCAAGGTTTTTTGTAGGGGGAACATCTTTTTAACTATTATTTGCCGTGATCTAAGATAAAGTAATTATATATTCTGTGAACATTTCAACTGTCTACCTAAAACGACCGAAGCTTTAGACCCCTAGCTGTGACAGACTGATAGAATGACGGACAGCGGAGATGTGATAATAGATAGGGTTTCGTACACAATACATAGGTAATAAGGTTTTGTTTGATTATAAGTGTTTTGTTTAGATTAATTAGAAAAACGATGGGTTTTTCACAATCCTTCTGCTAAACGGCTCTTAAAACGTGATCGAAGGTGCGAAATATTACACAAACGGTCTAAAAAGAAACGGTATATTGTATATGTTACGGGCAATGTTCGGAGTGCGGGCATTGTCAACATCGTCATTAGGCGAGCAAACCGAGCGTTAAGTTAGTTAGTTTAGTTAGGTTGATTGTAATTTCGCTCAGAGAAAATCGCTCAACAAAGCCAGTTACCCATGCGCCCGTACCAGTAGCCATTATCTGTGACGTGTGTTTTACGGCAGTGCCCATGTTGCCGACGTTTTACGACAGTGGCCGTGTTACCGACGTTTTACGGCAGTGCCCGTGTTGAAGACGTTTTCCTTCAGATATTACGAGTATCAATATATGAAAATGTTTAGATTAGACGAGGCATGTGAATTAAATATGTAGGCTATACATATATATAGGAATAAACATTTTCCATCAACAATGCGTGGTGGCCCTAGGTTACCAAATCCATGAATGGAAGACAAAGGTAAATCAATAGCAAGACCTGCATGCAAGCCAAGGTATAAGTAATTATATTAATTATATTAATTACCTATTAGGTACAATACAAAAAATCAAAGATTGCCTTTAAGTTTTTGATTTTGTTTTCAAATTGAAGTAATTTTAATAATGATGAAAATATACAATCGGTATCACCCTAAATAACATTTGAATAATGCCAACGTGTAACGTTATTTGTTAGTACTGTTTATATAATAATCGGCAGTCGGTCTTTTGTTCATAATTTCGTCCGCGTTTCCTACCTTAAGGGCATGTAAACGCCAACGACCTTGAATCGACCTGTGTTGGTACAAATATCGACAAAAACTCACTGCATTACGACGTCGCAGGGTCTCCGGATAACGTAACATAGGAGAAAATAATACTTTTCACATGGATGCGATGGACGGGAAAAAAATCCATAAATAATTTTTCCAAGCAATATTTTCCTTGTATTTTAGTGCAAGAACCATACAAATACCATTAGTGGCTTCAAAGAAATAACTAGTTTTACTTAATTTAAGTCTAAAACAGCTGACTTTAAACAATATTTTCGGATGACGCTGGGAAGATGCACAGTGCACCGAGCCATCAAGTTCCGAGGGCACTTAAATTTTTTCATAATATGATATATAAATATATAAAATCCTTATCTTCGCAAATGGAGATTATCTCCGAAACAAGAGAACTAAAAAATATGAAAAATGTCATGGTAATAGGTGATTACAGGAAAAATATAGCGCTAAATATCAGGGTTCCGTACTAAGCGGGAGTCGCGAATCGTCTGCCAGAAGTTACCAACGCAATATAAAAAAAAACTGTTTAAATTTTCACACGGGAAAATTATTATTTAAATAAAAAATTATTTTGAATTAACTAATGGTAATATCATTTGTAATGCAATAAAATTGTTAGTGACTTAGGCTCGTAAAACTTTAAGTTTCTATAAGCGCTTCAATACATATATTTAAATCTCTTATATTAGCGCTTAAATGTTTTTTGTTTTTAGCCTATGGTGCACAAAAGCTAAAGTCTATTCAAAGGGGATTTCGTACTCAAATTAGTTACTTTCATTTATTACTCCTGTATTTGCCCCGTTTGTTTATCTGTCTGTCACAGCTAATTTTTAACGAGACTAATAAAGCTACCAGCGTTTAATTTGGTAATAGCTATAAGTAATATAACATAACACTTAGTAGACCGCACCTAGCTCAGGCTTTTTAAAAAATAAGTACTAAAAGTAAATTTCCTCTATTTTTTGGGACTAAAAAGCGAGGGTGCATACAAGTATGCCCTAAAGAGCGAGGGTGCATACAGGTATGTCCTAAAGAGCGAGGGTGCATACAGGTATGTCCTAAAGAGCGAGGGTGCATACAGGTATGTCCTAAAGAGCGAGGGTGCATACAGGTATGTCCTAAAGAGCGAGGGTGCATACAGGCATGTCCTAAAGAGCGAGGGTGCATACAGGTATGTCCTAAAGAGCGAGGGTGCATACAGGTATGTCCTAAAGAGCGAGGGTGCATACAGGTATGTCCTAAAGAGCGAGGGTGCATACAGGTATGTCCTAAAGAGCGAGGGTGCATACAGGTATGTCCTAAAGAGCGAGGGTGCATACAGGTATGTCCTAAAGAGCGAGGGTGCATACAGGCATGTCCTAAAGAGCGAGGGTGCATACAGGTATGTCCTAAAGAGCGAGGGTGCATACAGGTATGTCCTAAAGAGCGAGGGTGCATACAGGTATGTCCTAAAGAGCGAGGGTGCATACAGGTATGTCCTAAAGAGCGAGGGTGCATACAGGTATGTCCTAAAGAGCGAGGGTGCATACAGGTATGTCCTAAAGAGCGAGGGTGCATACAGGCATGTCCTAAAGAGCGAGGGTGCATACAGGTATGTCCTAAAGAGCGAGGGTGCATACAGGTATGTCCTAAAGAGCGAGGGTGCATACAGGTATGTCCTAAAGAGCGAGGGTGCATACAGGTATGTCTTAAAATGTCAACCGTTTCCAAATAATTAAATCGTAACTCGTACAGTAACCGATCAAATTATTTTTTATTGGTTTCCCTTTGGCATAAATTACTGTAAATCAGAGGACCATAATAGAAGACAATTTTCGCGTTACATTTTATTGTGTCATAAAAGTAATATTATTGCAAATCCATGCTTTTTCCTTGTCCTAATACACACATTATTTATTTTTGGTACTAAAAAGATTTAACTAAATTAGAAAGTTTTATTAAAACTCGCGTGAGCTGACACACATGTCACCTGAAAGTGCCCTATAGGTTTTCATGGTGAGCCAATTTGTGTATGAAATTTATTACGTAAAGAGCAATAACTTTTTTTCGCGTTGAGTTAGATTAGAAGCCTGATTAACATTAGCAGTACCATGCGGCTGGAGGCGAAAACTTCTATAAGAGTTCTTAGTTTCATCTTAATATCTCTCACGGGGCCCACTAAACGGGTCTTGACAGACGGGTAGACAGACAGATAGACGGATAACAAAGTGGTCCTAAGTTTTTCATTTTGTGTATCGGAACCCTAACAATAAGACATGATTTTTTTATCAAAAGTAAATGTTTGCTTGTTTTATATAATTCTACATAAATAAACACAGCGTATAAGACAAAAAATATCTTTATTCTTTAGGAGTTTTTGAGAAATCCCAGCCAAGTGCGATTTCGATTTGCGCACCGAGGAGGGTTAGTTTAAAAGTTGTGTCGATTCGGTGTAACAAGTAAGGATTATTTGTCAGGACTAAACTTAATTTAAGGCGATTACCATCGCCAAATTAGCAGCTCGATATTTGTCAGTACGAATATTAACGGAAACGACATTGAAATAATGTTCATATCAGCGCGCAATGCATAGTGGCTGTTACGACGCTCGCTGCGTCCTTGAAAGAGCGAAATAGGAGAAAATTATACTTTTCACATGGAGGTGATTGTTCGATTGAATAATCATATGTTATGTTTATAGCTATCAAGTTTATCTTTTTATCAAAGCATAAATGAATTCAATCGGCCTAGCCACTTAAGAGCAGTAGGAAATTCAAGCCAAAAAACACCATTTAGTTAATACATTTTTTCATGTAGAAGTTTTGGTGGTATGAAATAGAAAAATGTTGCATATATTGTCTAAGAGCTGATTATTCATAATACTTTTTTTCATAATTTTTGGTTTGGCCGTAAACGAGGAGTAGGCTTTAGAAAGTACCCATTTGGCAATAGTAAGGCCCTTAAGTGTTCCGTATTTTTCTCCCTGTATCGAAAATACAAAGACAAGACGCTTAAAATAAGGTTACTCCTGTCAAATAAGTTAAGTCGTGTTACACCGAATCGCCATCATTATCCTATTTTATTCACATCGCATACTTTCAAAAATCAAGAGGAAATTATATAAAATTTGAATAAATTAGTTTGCAAATTTCCAAGTTACAAAATGACCCCTTATAAAATAAACATGTTGGGTTCCAGAAATATTTATTTTCTGCGTTCCAAAACTACGGCCCTCTTTAAAGACAAATAAATGTTTTTTGTCATGTAAGTGATCCAAATTTCATGTTGATAGTTTTATCTTACCTGTGTCGGAAATCCAAATGTCTGTAGTCGGAAATAGTAACAGTGACAGAAAAACGGACAGTTACCTTACCGAATGGTTAAAGTTACCTTATATTACACATTAGGTGTGAAAAATAAAAATATCAGATTGTGACTAACATACAGTATGTAGACATAATTTTTTTTTAGATAATTTATTTTTGTTACAAGCCACATATAAAATACATTAGTTCAGCAAAACTTTATAGCTTAAAAGTCATGTTTTTTTGTACCTTTCTAGTTTTCTGTGTTTTTACGAGTATCCATCGAAATTTTCCACTATTTACACATAAACCACTTTAATTTTAATTTTAAGTTCATATTTTATCTTAAGCTAAATGTGTAATTTTGTTAATGTGTTAAATGTGTAAAAAAATGTGTTATGTGTAATTTTAGAAGTGGAACAAACCCTGTATCTCGAAAAAAAAACTTTTTCATAGAAAAATGCAATGCCGCTCGGCTGAAATTTATGGAAGGGCAGATTTTTTTTTCAAGATTTCTGGTTTGGCTCCATAGTAAAAGTTGTTCTATACCATTGACTGAATAAGCTCTTCAAATATGGTTACACCTTTCTGTTACACGTTGTATATGTAGCTAGCCATTTCTTTAGTTCACTTACAATATCAAAAAAACTTCTAATCTATACACTTTTGCTGAAATAAAGTATTTTTATATGGCTAGTCACTATGAAAACAAAAAATATATATTTTTGGACGTCTACATTCAGGCCAACCTTACATAAAATCGTACATTCAGACAACAGAGTCAATCCGTACAGTGATATACACGTACATACACGAAAAGCTATTTCGTGAAAAAAATAAAAACTTAACAGATGTGTATTTTAGGATTTTAGTTTCTCTAATAAGACGGTATACCCCCCAAAACAAACATGTTGTGAGGCAAAGGCGGCATTTCGCGGCATTGGTATCCACAGAAGTGGACTCAACTCTTCGGATTTTTCTTGTTTGAAGTTAACTAGATGCGCGTTCCATCAAACTGAGTAAATAAAAACGAGTCTCATCTTTCGATACTTTGTCAATTTATCATAGATCAATCAAAAAATCATTTGGAATAAGATAAGAACACGATACCTTATCTGCTGCCAACTTCCCCAGCCCATCTTGCAATACATTTGAAAAATTCGTCTGTCACGTTTTTTATTGCTTTAGAAAAGATTTTTTACCGACTGTTTATAATAACTTGATTCTTCAATGACGCGATAAACGTGGCATGATGTCACCCTAAATAAAGCAAAAATAAAAGTCTGGCAAGTGTACCTGACGTCGTAAATGATATACGGGTTCCGTCAATTTATATAATATATAGTTATATCTATATACCAAGAATAAAATATTAAAAAGGTCGTGTCTGTCCATTGAATATTTTTGCTAAGTTTTAAATGAATGGATAATCAATAGATTTAAAAACATTTTAATTTTTCTCTGTCGTGTCAGCTCGAGAGCCACTCAACGGATTTGAACTTGTTTTTTTTATTGTGTAACATATAGGCTGTAAGAGCAGTTGATAAAATAACCACCAAGTCGAAAACTGACGATAATTGCGCGGGCAAAAGCTAGTAATATGTATATACATATATACCTATAGTATATCTTGAATTAATAACACGTGTACTTATAGTTTCACTTTATTTATGTTAACTCCCAACCGGTTTCGGATTTTACTCCATTTTCAAGGGAAGATGTTAATTAAAATATTTCACTGACTCCAGGCACTAGCTCTGAGCAACGTAAACAATGTTTTCAAGTGTTTCAAGTTTCACCAAGTGCCGACAATTGCAAGTATAAATTTCCTATTGCTCAGTCGGTATTACACCTGGATCTCAATCTCGGGTTATATTTACTATAAGTTGTTCAACAGTGAAGAAAACACTTTGAGATAAACATGCAAGCTGCAAGACCCGAAAAGCGTATACCTATATATTTATAGCACGGAGAAAAAGCTCGTCTCTATCAGGTTAGGCCGTGGACATCATCGATGAAAACGAGGTTGACTTTAGCGATGGGCGATTCAACTAAGTTGCGTCGCGCGCGATTAAACATAATGCTACGGGAGCCTGGCATCTATAAATACGAGTTTACGTCTACAAGAGAACCCGAAAGACGAAAAAAATTAAAGACAACTAGTGCTAAACATGACGATCATAAATTATATGCCAAACGTAATGTTATCGATGACTAGAGGTATTTTTAAGATATAATGAAGGTGTGTAATTACTAGATGTATCATAAATATAAGGAATTTAAAGTACAAAAACGTCCACCTATATTCTCAGTAAAGTTTACCAGTATTTCTACGCTTAACCCCTCGGCCACAGCTTCAGGCTTCGAGAGGCGCGCCAAGCGGTTCTTCTTGCGACGCCGCCGGCGGAGAGAACAAATGTATGAAGTTGTATAGGGCCGGCCATGGGTCGCATCTCGCGCGTCTTGCCCGGCTTCGAGTGACTTGCGCTCTCTCGACAGCGGTGTGCGGGGAGGCGGGGAGCCGCGCCAGTGATCGAGCGCATAGGAAGAACCTCGTGTCGAGCGCTTTGAGCGAGCGAGCGCGCTATACATCCCATGCGGTGGAAGGCGCCAACGGGTGTCGTGGCAGGGCAAAGCCCGTCGCAAAAACCGCCTGGAAGCGCAGCAAGAAGCACCGCCAGAAGCCTGAAGCTGAGGCCGACCGGTAAAGCCTTTACTCGCAGAATGTCCAAATCGCATAATGTCAGACGGTCGCAAATCGTCCAAAGAGCCGATTCACCCCAGTGCGTGCGCGTGGCGCTGTGCGTAGCAGCTCAAGTTATATTGTATTGCGTGCATAATGCGTCAGTCTAGTATCATACAACAACTGGTGCTGCCACGCTCACGCTTCCGGTGTGTATCGGCATTTAGTTGCAGATTTATGTCGGATAGACTATTTTGTTGCTTGCTACGAGTACTTTGTCAAAACAATAAATTAATGTTCAAGTAAATACTTACGAATATAAATAATAACAAGTTAGTGCCAATTAGAGATATATGTAAGTAGGTATTATAAATCAATCATTTTTTATTATCATAATCTTGCGGATAAGCATTTATTTAGTTTTACATGTTGCGTGCGTAAATTAAAGCGCTATTTGTATTTGCTGCAACCAGTCATCAGTCTGCTATTGGTCTCACTTGATATTAGAATTGGAACCAGATTTCTTTATTTTCTTTGCGTAGCATCTCAATTCAGTACGTTACGGATTTCTTACACCAAAGCCAGTAAAATGAAAAATTGTAGTCTTCCACAAAAAACAAAAAATATCACTGGGTCTGAGTCTAGTAAGAAAGCTGATATTTCTAATACAAATAAAGAACAAATTACCATTATGTAATTTGGTGATCTGACTTTAAGAGAATCTGAGAATTTAAAGAATAAGTATTCTGAACCTTAATTGCCATATTTAAAGGCCCTGTTGGTTCAACACCATTTTCTGATCATAGCATAGTCAAATCAAATGAAAACGTAAGTTGCGCAAGCGCATTCCTGACAAGATTCCGGAGTTAGTGCCGTTTAAGAAATCTCATAGTCGTGATTTTGTAGTTACGTAGTTATCACAACCAAAGCACCGGCCCAAATAATATTTCTATAGTAATGTACTCGTTAGTATGTGATTCAATCCGTTTATAGCAGTGATTCTCAACAACAGAAATCCAGCGGTCATCGAAAATAAAAGATAAATGTTTTGCATACAATTTGCAAAAAATTAAGATTTACTTTTCTGTTTTTCTATATTGTAATTACATTTTTTTGCTTATATCGTACAAAAAGATTAACAATGTACCTTATTTTTATACCTACTGCTTTGCGAATTCTTGTTTGTTTGTTAGTCTATATACAAGTATTTCACACGTTTGCGTCCATTCTACGGCACGGCGTAGCAAGGCTACGAAGCGGAAAAACTATTAATCGTAGCGCTTGCTACGTCGTCGTAGCAAAATAGGGACTCGATCGTGTTCAACGATATTTATGTAAAAAAAAGTTTTTAGATGTACAAGTGCCATAGAAAACTCGAAGCAAAATGTGACAAGGCTCTTTTAGCGCGTGGGTCACATTGACAAAAGGGGCGCAGCTGTGAACCTAGGGTTACGTTTTAGTAGGATAGCGGCGTTAGATCCGAAAAAGGCCACGAGCAATCCTCCCGCCAAAAGAGTCTTGTCTTAGTTGACTATCAGATACAATAAAAAATACATAATTTGTTACTTTTATCCATTTAATTCCTATGTATATTGGTTGTCCCGTTGTGATTTAGTTGGTTTCTTTTCATAAGAGTTGTGAACTTGATACTTTTTCGAAAAACTGAGTATGAAGTCATTAATAGAGTTTGGCCAGCGAATCGTTACACAACTTTTTCCCTGACACAGGTATGTTTTTCATACCCGTGTCAGGATAAAGCTGTGCCACGATTTGTTGGCCAAACTATAACATCCATATCGGCGAAATAATATCCCAAGAACAAAACTCTGTATCTGTTAAAATAAGAGGTTCTACCAAAGCGGTGCTAATGAAATTTTCACTCCGACTGCATAGTGAGGTCTAGTTATTATAATAACCCCATGATTTTAAACCCGAATGTGCCCAATTTTAGTTAATTTGTTAAGGAATAAAAAATATTATAATTCCGAGGCAACGGGTTATGTTGTAAGCATCGCGATTTACTTCGACACGATTTACAAAAACTTGCGGATGTATTGGTACCGCTTTGTGTCAACTGCGTTTCTTCTAACTACGTAAAAGAACACGAATTGCCAGTTGCAACTGTTTTTGAATGTCTCTTTTCTTATTTCACCGATATACCGAATATACAGAGTGCTTTAATAACGCAGTAACAATAATAACCCCGAAACCAGTCTTCAGTGATATAGCTTCGTCTCTTTTCTGTACTATGAACTTTGTAAAGGCATGTTAGTTATTATTTGGACAATTATTTGTGCGGGTTTGTTTTTTGGGAATGTTGTTCAGTATTATCAACGCCTGTGTATTAGTTAGTAATCTTATAGATTAGTTCGACCTAATTTGTGCTGGTTTGTTGTTTGGGAACGTTGTTCAGTATTATCAGCACGAGTGTGTTAGTTAGTAATCTTATAGATTAGTTCGACCCAATTTGTGCTGGTTTGTTGTTTGGGAACGTTGTTCAGTATTATCAGCACGAGTGTTTTAGTTAGTAATCTTATAGATTAGTTCGACCCAATTTGTGCTAGTCTGTTGTTTGGAAATGTTGTTCACTATTATCAGCACGAATGTGTTAGTTAGCAATCTTATATTAGTTCGACCCAATTTGTGCTGGTCTGTTGTTTGGGAATGTTGTTCAGTATTATCAGCACGAGTGTGTTAGTTAGTAATCTTATAGATAAGTTCGACCCAATTTGTGCTGGTCTGTTGTTTGGGAATGTTGTTCAGTATTATCAGCACGAGTGTGTTAGTTAGTAATCTTATAGATAAGTTCGACCCAATTTGTGCTGGTCTGTTGTTTGGGAATGTTGTTCAGTATTATCAGCACGAGTGTGTTAGTTAGTAATATTATAAATTAGTTCGACCCAAGTTTCTTTGTACAGCAAAAGCAATCTCAATTAAGGGTATGGCATAGGCAAGGAAAAAATGTTACTTCCCGACCAACATAATAAGGCCAATGGCAAAGACTTTATCAGCTTTTAATACAGACGATTATTGGTTGGCTCAAAGGCCTATTTATCTGGGGCCGGTAATACTAAAAATCACGCAGCAATATGTTTGGAGGGTTTTTAACTAATACTGAAATATTTTATATGGAAAAGTAAATAGGATTGTAGTAGATTCACTTCATAATGGTATTACATACTTTATGAAAAAAATACATGTCAATCCCGTGACCACTTTCTTGTAGTAACACTTACATAATAAAAACAATTAGCTTCTCCAAAAGTGAATATCTTTCGTACTTGAACATGCTATAAGATTTTACAACAAATTTCCGAAAGAGGTCCTCAGTTTGTCAGAGAATAATTTTAAACTATTCAATAAGCAGCGCCTATTGAAAAAGGCATATTATAAAATAAATGAATATTTGGACGATAATGAAGTGGTGTTATCATAATAATAATGATCTTTGTCATAATAGTAGTGAGTATAATTTTCTTACTTATAATTCCTCTAAAGAATTAATGTTACTTAATTTATAGATGAAAGGACTATAAAAGCAAGACTAGATAAAGATTCTGCCGTCCTTATACGTTTCTACGTATATGTATATGTAAATGGCGCCTAAAGTTTTGGAGAAATACTATAAAAACGTATTTACGTCTCTATAATAACAAAGCACGTTTTGCTTTTTTTACAAATTTGAGAAAGATAAATATATAGATTATGCTACGGCAAGTCCGAATATATAACTAACTCAATATATAAGTAACTCAATTTCGACAAGAATGTCAGTTACGGCTAAAGGTGTAAGGACGGCAGTATTATTTACATATATATTATTATTATATATATATATGAATAATAATGCTTATTAAACAGTTTATATATGTATATAAGGTGACTTTTTGATCATCGTCCAAATTCATACTGGTGGCTTGGTAAGTGATCAGTATCATGCATCAATAACAATTTTGGTGAAATTCGTAAAATGAAATTTCGACTCCCCATAGTGATTCACTCGGGAGTGGAACTGAATTTCTATGGGAAGCCGAAATTTCAATTTACGAATTTCACAAAAATTGTTACTGATCCAAGATACTGATCACTTATTAAGCCTCCAGTATGAATTTGGACGATGATCAAAAAGTCACCTTGTATATATATATTTTTTTTATGACATAAATTTTGTATTTTTTATCCCCTTATTTAACCAAAGTATTGGCTTATTTTTGTAACATTGTAACTTTTCTTGAGAAGAAAGAAAAAATAAACACGTTCTTGTTAATTTTCTTGCCTTTCTTCTTACCAGACAGCTAAGCATATATTTATTTGTAGCGTATTTATCTATAAACTTTACTGTATTTATTTGTATATATGTATTTACCTATACATATAATACAATTTTTGTCTTATTTTAATTGAATTTTATTTAAGTATTTTTTAGTTACCTATATTTAAAATATTATTAATTCCTATATTTTGATTTTATTAAATTGAATCAAAAATAACCTTTATTATTTTTTCATGTATAATCAGAATCAGAATATATTTATTTGTGTATTGTCGTGTATATTGCAAAGATAAATGATTTGATTTGATTGGACATAAAAACGAAAAAAATAGGGTTGATATATTATTTTTTTAACGAAAGACCAGAATACATTTTTAATTATTACATTCTCTTAATAAAAGATCAACAAATCAATTTTTTTTTTTTCAATACATTGGGAGTCCAAATTTCTTTGAACAAATCCTCGAAACTCGGTGCTTTTCATGTTCAAGGCTCAGTTCCAGCCTTAATTAATAAACGCACACTCTTTTCAAAATTTCAAAGTCATTTTCAAACTAAATTGTCTGTGTATTTTTTATGTGGATACCAAATAACAGCTAAAGTTCACAGGAAAAGCGATTCGTTCAGGAGTTGTGACGCTTGCAAATCAGAATGACAACTCAATGTAACAACCAAAACAAAACTACAAAAAAAAACCTTTAAGAGTAGTAACATTAGTAATGTCACGTTTTGTAACAATGGCACTAAACAAAGACTTAACTGCTCAGGGATGACGAGGGTTTCTTTTTAAAGCTTAGGATACTGCCAGTGCTGTATTTAGAGCCATTGTTACAAGACACATTATGTACATAATATCTAATAATTATTTCTACGTACTAGAGTTACGAAAAAAAAAATTACATAAGATACACGTGCGGGGATAAAAAAAAACATAGAGCATTTCTGGAGTTTCAAACAACAACCTTTCAAACTAATGATAAATGAATATGTTGACAAAAGAAAATAATAATAGGTATTTACATATGAAATTGCCAAAATTTTCGTACAAATTCATGAGTTCATAATGGGGATCCATACTGCCAAATTATCCCTGTAGATGGCGCATCGTCGATTCGGCCATGAAAATCTGTCATTTCAGTACATTGCTATGGTTTTTGCGTGTTTTTTTTATGATTTTCGATTAATTTCTTGGAATTATGCCTTTTTGTGCTGTACCAGGTTGCTTTAACAATGGTCTTAATTAATTCCCGAAAAACCCCGTATTCAAAATAAATAACACAATAATAATAACAAATATATAACAAATTGGAATACAAGTGATGAGAGAAAGTAAAAAAAAAACGCAAGATATTGGAGAAAAACAGTAGGAAATTCGGAATATACACAACAACAAAGTTTGACATTGCCGGACCGTAGTAGTTATTGGCCGGACCTATGCTAGCGCCATCTGTAATTAGCTTTGCCTATGGATCCCCATTCCTGTAATTCAATAGCTATTTCAATTATTTGCATTTTGTTTGAAAGTTGATTTCAAGGTTTTACATCTACGTATTAAATTTTGTTTTTATTTTCAGTTTGATTATAAAAGTTAAATCTTCAAAAACAGTTCGTCCTAAATGCCATCTATTTCCATGATAAGATTCTTAATCATTTTTACAGCTGACACTTTTCAAAAATCAAATGAATATTGCTGTTAGCTTAATGTTGTCTCATTCATACACATAAGAAATCAAATAATTGGGATTTGTCATTCCTAAACAAAATGCAAAAATGTTAGTACTGAAAATTGAGTTTCCTTCAAATTCTCTATAAAAAAGGGCAATTTCATATGCAAAGACCTAATATAAAATAAGATACGTATACTATAGTTAAAAGGTGGACTTGACCACAGAATAAACCGAACTTGACGCTGGTTTTTAAACAGTGATTGAAGCTTTTATTGGGCTGAATAAACCTACCACGAATAGCTAATTTAATTTAAACTTACATTTGGTGTTCATGTGTAGTGTACATTTCATACATGTACATTTCATTATTTCATTTCAAATATATTTCACATTTCATTGTATTTTGTGTACTTTTCGTGTTCATTCCTACCAAGTAGGTAGTAGGTAGGTACCCGGCAGACTTTAGGATGGACGAATAAGTGATGTGGAAAGCAACTTTGCTCGTGTCACGTGCTTGCATTCAATTAAATAAATTACTATAGCAAAGCGGAACTGAACAGTGCAATAAAGCCCTGGACATGAATTGTCGCGATTGTATCTGAGATGCACTTGAGTTTATTGCAGACCTATTCACTAATAACGAATGCATCGTTTCCGCACACCCGCTGACCTGTCTTCGACGACAGGTCATCTTGTCGTCAACGTCATCCACCGGCGCGGCGCACGGGCATAATTATTCCGTCTTCAGTTATTTATCTCTTTTTTTTCTATTTTTTTTATTTATATTATTAATCAGGAAACAAATCTTTTATTTTAAAACAATGCCCTGCAAAACTGTATAAACAGTTTGACTGCAGGAGACTTTGACTTTGTGTTACAAGGAGTTCAATTTTTACATTGTGTATTTTTTATGCCGAGATAACTACAGGGCGTTTTCCAATATATATATATATTTAGTAACATATAAAGTAATAAATACTATAGTTGTACCAAGTTTTGTCTGCGTGGAACTCTGTGTTTCTTAGAAATACGGTAATTGGGCTGATGCTTGTGACGATCTGACAGAAAAAAAAAACTCGAATTCTCAGTGTAAACCTACAATAGTGCTCGTACATGTCATAATCGCGTACTATAGAAATCAGTGAAATGCAAGTCTCAGTCCACACTCGGTACACCCGCGTTTCACCGAAGATTATTAAGTCCCAACGTGACGAGTGGTGAACCCTGTCGCCGTTCTTCAGGCACAAATACACGCTTTTTAGGGCATGCAGGTTTCCTTCACCGTTCAGCAAGGGTAATAAGACAAATACATACATACACATAAACTCCATGCACATAAATACCATGATGCACAGCTTGCACTCGGAACACCTCTGACACCCCCTCGGGGTTTCATGTCGTAACGATATATTATATTATTATTATAGAAATCAGTCGCGACTGCGCGTCGTCGCCGCGGACGTAGATTCACTATAAGGGTTTTATATTGTTCGAACCCTAAAAACTTAAGGCGATTACCGTCGCCAAATTAGCAGCTCGATGTTTGTCTGTATGAATATCGACGGAAACGACATTGAAATAGCGTTCAAATCAGTGCACAATGCGTGGTGGCTGTTACGACGCTCGCTGCGTCCTTGAAAGGGCAAAATAGGAGAAAATAATACTTTTCACATGGGCGTCATTGTTCGATTGAATAATTCTATGTTATATTTATAGCTATCAAGTTTATCTATTTATCAAAGCATAAATGAATTAAATCACCTAAGCCGCTTAGGAGCAGTAGCCAATGCAAGCCAAAAAAACACCATTCAGTTGAAACAATTTTTCATATAGAAGTTTTGGTGGTACGAAAAAGAAAAATGTTGCATATGTTGTCCTAGAGTTGATAATCCATAATACATTTTTTCAATATTTTTGGTTTGGCCATAAAAGAGGAGTAGGCTTTAGAAAGTACCCATTTGGCGGTATTAAGGGCCTTAATATGTTCGTTTCTATTGTTTTAGTAAACTAGACATATGATATATAGGTAAATATTATATAGACATATGATATAAGGTAGATATGATAAAGACATATGGGTAAACTTGATATAGGTATGACTTATTTTCCCACGAGTTAAATCGCGGCTAATTGTAAAATATAAACTTTATTGACACTAATGCACCGACAATAAAACATGGGTTTATTTGGTCCGACCATTATAAGCCGTCGTTGTAATACGCAGACAACTTCTCGTGTCGTTTTGACCGCAAAGAACCTACTTGTTCGTATAATGTGATGATAAATTTTATAATAATCATTCGTAGGTAATATTTTCTGTGCCACGGTCATTGCCATTGTTACCTTTTGCGTAAGGAGGTGTTTTTATATTTTCTTCGTTATACCACTAACTTTTCCTAAAATAAATTACCGAATGTTTTTCTAATGGTTGAGTATTAATTATTGATTTGTAATATATGATATATGTATTAACATAACATAAATATTGTGCACCGAAATAAAAGAAGTTCTAGATTATTGGATATTTGCTTTAGCGCTTATTACAAAACATTAAGTTGTATCGCTCAACATTGTTATTATGATTTACGAGTACCTATCAGATATCGCCGGCACAAACGTCGAATTCACTCGATTTGCATATTACGCGATAACAACCAACCAACTCGAAAGAATTGCGGACGTATGTAATCGATCGAGAAAAAATACTTCCGTGATTCTTTGATGTATATGTATGTTACATTTATGATGAGTTGTATATGGTGTGTGTGTCTGGGTAATTGCTAGCGATATGATGGTTGGCTGTGCGACTGACGCTGTGCGCTCGTGTGGCTCACTGGCGCTGACCGCTCTGGTCTGGTTGTAGCTGCTCCGGTCTGGCCTGCCACTCGCCCGGTCCTGCCTCGGTGAGACGCCGCCACCACCGCCGCCGCCGCCGCCACTCCTCTCCGCCCCACATCCACCGATCCACCAACACGTAGTACGTACAACCTTATCGCTCGCTCGGCGACTGTCCCTAACACGACCATTACTTCACTTTCTTTATCAGTAAGGCTATGCGTCACACACCATTACCTTTTGTTGCTTTCCTGAGCTGCGTTCCGTGACCCGTAAATACATAAAAGCGAGATTGCAGTAGCCCTCGCCTCGCCGGTGACAGCAACCTTGAAATATTTAGAGGCTTCACGCCTCATTTTATGTCATTTCTTGGTTACATAGGTATAGTGGGACGGGGGGAAAATTTCGCGATGATCAACAAACGTGTGAGCTTAGAGGTAGCTATAATAACTACTACTCGTAGCTTATTATCCGGAGCTTCGAGTACCCTAGCTCTGCACTCTGTGCAGACCTGCGCATTGTTACCAATATTTTTTCTAGTTACCTTTCTTTAATTACTGTTATAAAATATTACAAGTACCATCAAGAACAGTGGAAACATACAAAACTCTTAATTTACGAATAACGACATTTACGAGTATTTTATTTTTCTTTGTTTTTTTTAGAACCATGGCCAAAAGTATTAGCGACACTTAATTTTTTAAATATTATAATAATGTATTACAATTATTCAAATAAAATAAATCTGCAAACTTTAAAAAATATCAATATTTTGTGGGATCATACAAAATTTTTACACTCCTGCGTGGATGTGTTTTTATCCACACTTGCCTAAAAAAAACTGTAGGGACTCTTTTGAAGCTACCCTGTGCTCTTGAATCTTTTATATCGACTTTTGGATTGTGTTTGTCCAAGAGATCCACATTGTTTTCCAGGAAACGTTTCTTTGCTTTAGCTGAGGTGTGGCAAGGAGCGTTGTCCTGCTGAAATTTGTCGATATTGGCGTCGCCAAATCTTTTCAAATATGATAAGTGGACGTACGGACATCAATAAATATATTTTCAATGCATGTGCTTGTAAAGGCCCACTTTTTATGCATCAAAACCGAACAGAAAGTCGATTATTTTGCCCTAGGGCTTCATTATTATTATTTTTTTAATTTGTTTGCAATGGTTGGCTAACCTGCAGCCTTTCCTGTGCACCATAGATGTTATACTTTTTTTCCACTGTTTAACGGCTCTGGATACAATCCTTTTGAGCCAATCATAATTGAAATTTCACAAGATTATATTTGTTTTCATTTCCTCACACTATGCATTGAAAAACGTAGTATGATACACGGGCGTAAAAGCAATAAATTACTCGGTTACGTTTAAAACACTCGCTACGCTCGTGTTTTAAATCGTCCTCGTAATTTATTCCTTTTCGCCCTAGTAGCATAAACTACTATTTTGGGTCCTACTTCCGAGTTTTGTATTTTACATACATTTCTCCATCTTCGTCATCCGTTATCCATCCCCAGATCATGTTCCTGCCTCCACTGTGCTTAGCGGTAAGTACCATACACTCGGTAGAAATTGTTTTTTCCTTTTGGCGCCTCGCACTCAGGGGTTCCAAAGATGAAATAAGGAAATATTTGAATTTACTAGAGCACGGAATTTTCTTCCAATATCCTCAAACAATGCAGCAGCTAACACAAAAGAGGGGTCTCTCTGAAAAACTTTCGGAATTCTCGCTCCGAGATAAGTTTTCCACCTGACCGGGTCTGTTCTCATAACATGCAGTTTGAACATAACGTTTTACTCGTATAACAGTAACACAGAGTAGCGCCTACACGTAATTTGTTGGCAATTTATTTGGAGTCTTGCTCTGCCGATATTGAAGTTTCAACTCAAACCGTTCTTAAAGACTTAGTTCACATCTTGGGCATTAATCAAAGCAACTATATCATGAAAAAGAATACAATGGGAAAAAAGCGAATATCAGTACTTGCACTGTGCACTGCGAGGAGTGATAGCTGACCCGATCAAAGTTTTTTTTTACTAAAATCGTACTTTTTCGGGACCATGTGGATACTTGAACCTGATTAAATTATTTAAATATTTATATCAAACTAATAAAAACAAAAGAAAGGTTATTTGGTGCCAGTTCTAGAGATTATATAAGAAATAGCTAAGTGGCTAATACTTTCGGCTAGGTGTACGATAATTTAAGTAGTGCGCAAAAACAATCGAACTACATTCCACGTTATCTGGTTGGACCCCAGGAAAAGACGCCGACTGGTTATCCTCGACGAATACTCTATAAAAAAAAGTTGATATCTCTGAGTCCCGGATACATACGAGTATTGCTTGCGTTTTAAAACACGTTACTATTAAGTTGATCTGTGCAAGTATAACACCCAAAAACAGTTTTTATTTCGTCAAGATAAAGGCCATGCAGACTAGACTTTTGAAACTAAATCTATGTGTAAAAATGTACAAGAATGACGAATTTATACCGATTAGTTGCGGATGGACGCGGTGCGGACGGATTCAAGTTTATGGTAATGAAATCAACGAATGAATGGCGCATGGAGATAAGAGGATAAAGATATATATATAGAGTATAGAGAGTATAAAGAGTAAATATCATGCATTTATGGATCACGGAAGAGCACGAAATAATAAATTGCCTTGCCTGTTTTTGAAAAACGTACTTATATAAGGTAAGTAGAAAATAATATGTATGAAGAGATATGAGTGCTTATCTTTCGGAATTGTTGATTTTTATGTATGTTGAATTGTACCTCTATATGATTGATTTACTTAGGTGGGTATTAAAAATAAAAATATTCATATATGTGAAACAACATGGTGAGTCATACATAACTATACATCATATTGACTGCTGATAAGCCTTCACTCACAGAATGCGAAAATTATTATGTACACTAGGTATGTACCTATGTGTATTTTTAAAACCAAGCTTTACCCGAAGTTTGATCGCTAACCCACATTCATATCTCGTTTGGAGTAACCATATAAAGGCAAGCCTAGATTTTTGACAGTTCCAATTCTTACTTACTTGAAAAGGAAAACCTGAGAGTAGTTGCGGCAGAGTCAATATTTAAATAGGTACTGGTATATTTACTCCGGTTGGAGTTCTCTTGACTGGCAGCGGGTCTGAGTTAACACGTCTGTTTTCATTATTTTAATAATGTGATGTTTATGTGATATGAAATTTTGACTAGTGTTATTTTTTGCAATTCCTAATATGTGACAAGAAGAACCATTCTGATTTCTTAGTCGATCGGAAATAATGCAAGTTAAGCGGTTGATACGTCATATTGAAAACGTGGGTATTAGTTGAAAAAAAAACAGAAGCCCTTGTTACTAAGCCTCTCTATGGTATTGAAAAAAGACAGGTACATATAAATTGAAGAATAAAAAACGATAGTATAGCCTCATCTTGATAGTATAGGTACGATAGTATGATATGTAGGTATGATAGAAAATTGTAATTGCAGAGTACCCCCTTAGGGGATGATTTCCCAAAAACGCTAAAACACTTAATTCTTATTTACTAACGATAAGGCTCAATACACATTTTCATGGTTTTCATGGTAACAAATTTCCCATACAAAATTTCATCCCCCGCTTTGCCCTTTAGGGGATGATTTTCCGCAAATCCTGAATCACGTCATTCTTGATTTCTAAACAAAAGGCTTCATATATATTTTTTTGGTTTTAGCTACAAAACTCACGAAATTCCTGTACACAAACTTTCATCTCCTATTTGATACCTTTTATTCTTAATTTAACCCAAAAGCCCCGATTCTGACTTATGGATTATTTTCTAAAACCGCTTAAATACATTATTTTTGTTCTCTTACGAAAATCACCCCTATAGTTTACCCTATTGGGGATGATTTACCAAAAAGTCTGAAACACGTAAATTTTAATTCATAACCAAAAAGCTCAATACCAATTTTTTGTTTTAATTATAGATTGCCCGACCGTTTGTCCTGCTTTCCAGCTTCCGCGGCTTTTGCGCGGTACATTACGTGTATATTACAAGATCTACATAAAAAAAAAAAGTTATTCCTTTTTGATAGCATACAAAACAACAGCACCGGAAATTTATGCCTAAGTATTTTAAAACGAGCTCGCTCATAAAATACTGAATGAATGTGTCGTGTTTCTTGTACGAAGTTGTATTCGTAGTATGTTCTTTTCCTAAGGTTTGTTATATTAGCGCTAGCTCGCGTGTCTTTTGTGACTAAATTGCCGCAATTAAAAAAACAATAGTCAGAGTGTCTTGGCTGGGAGCCGAACGCGGATCAACACTAATTGATCAACTGATTCAACTGACTTGCCAGAGGAAGTTGACTCCTCGATCTTAAGGCCTTTGTTGGCTCTTGTAACGATGTTATTTCTGTCGCATAATACTCTATAAATAGAACTTGGCTATGAAAACAAAAAAGTAATATTGTTTAAGCTATTATCAGTTCGTTATTGTATTTTGCTAGCCAAGAAATCATGTCGCATGATCTAAGTATGAGATTTTGAGCGTTTGGGTTCAACTTCTGACTTGAGCTAGGGCTGAGTTCAAAATCTAAGATCTTTATAAATATATGTAATTATCTCATCAATTTGTTATACTCTTAATCCGAGCTCGAACGCTACTTTTGGAATTTGCATACACGGTTGGGCATATTTCCATCTCAAAAACGCTCGACCATTGGCATCATGGAGTTAATTATTGGCAATAAACTGTCTAACAAATCGAAGATATGATCTTTGGGAATCAATATGGAAAACCTTCAACTTGACAATTCGGACCTCAGCGTCAAAAAATCGCACCTTTTAAAAATGTACTCCAAACAACTTTTATTCCTATTTGACACCATTTTTGCGGGATTTTTTAGGTATTAATTAAAAGGTAATGAAACAGACTATTGAAATGTTGAAATTAATTGTGTTTTTCATTACCAGGGCATAAAAAAAATATAGGTTGATTGGGAAAGAAAAATCATCTTTATTTACGCTCTATAACAAAAGGATTAATTATTCAAAAACTCCTCTTGCCCTGATAACAGCTTCCATTTGATCTCTCATAGACCTGACCAATTTCAGGATTTCATCTTGTAGAATGCTGTCCCATTCCGAAATTACGACGTCTTGCAGGGCTTGGAGGGTGGTAGGAGCAGGATCTCGTGACCTAACTCGCTGTTTCAGTTCATCTCAAAGGTGCTCTATCGGGTTCAGGTCTGGACTTCTCGCCGGCCACTGCATGACAGGGATCCCAACCTCTTGAAGGTAGTCACGTACTATAAACGCCCACGTGAACCATGGCCCACGAAACCAACATAGGGAACCACAAGCTCTTCTATGATTTCTGTGATTTACCGGTAAGTAGTCAGCGACCCTTGCCCGCGATCACCTCCAGTCCGGGAAACGCATACAAGGTCAGTTTTGCCGTCGTAAGATATACCGCCCCAAAACATGCAGGAGCCACCCCCGTATTCCACAGTCTCTTGAATACAGGCTTGTGCAAATCGCTCCCCCTGCCTCCTGAGAAGAGAATTGTGCTCCATTGGTCGAGGGTCCAATCAACGTGATCGCGGGCAAACTGCAACCGGGATCTACGATGCTCTACAGTCAATCTTGGGCCTGTAGCAGCTCTATGGGCGGCTATTTTCTTCTCTTCCAATCTTCTTCTAATCGTAGAGTCACTTGCAGTTGTCCCGCGAACTGCTTGGAGTTGCTGTCTTATCTCAACAGCATTGGAAAACCGATTTCTCAAACTCGTCGGCACTATGAAGCGGTCATCCCTATCAGATGTGCAGCGTCGTCTCCCAGATCCATGTCTTCGGACATAGCCACCAGTCTCCCGGAATCGCTTGATTACTCTTCGAACAGCAAAACGGCTAAGGTTGAGTTGCCGGGCAATAGGCACCCTTCGGCGCAGCAGTGCAAATAACTTGTGCAGCTTCTTCAGGAGTAGTACCCATGTTGATTGTAATTTTTTTGCCTGTGCGCTTAACGTGTGTCACCTTCAAGGTTTGGATAGTGAATGACTTACATTTGACGTGAAATCACCTTTTTAAAGCCCTGTAATGTAGCGCAAATAGCGACCGTTTGAACGCGTATTTGAGCAATACTTTTCGTAACACCACGTATTCGAGAGATTTGTATCGTTTATGAAATGGAACGATTGTTCATTTCAAGGTCGTTTAATGCCCTTTTAATTGATACCAAATAGTTCTCTCATATTTGGTTTCAAATTTGAATTAAAATGGTTTGAAGTAAATTTTTCAGAAGGTGCGATTTTTTTGACGCCGAGTGTATTTACAATTTTAGATCACAACTCCTGATTGTAAAAAACCTTTTTTTCTTGTTTATCGTGGCTTTTATATATAACCGAAAAAATCACTTTCGCCTTCTCATACTATTCTGTCTCGATTGAGATTTTGAACAAGATAATTGATGAGATAAATTATTATTTAAAATTTACAAAAAAATGGTGTTACATTCTTATTGGGAGTCTACTTGCGGAGTCTTCAGCAAGAAAAACGCTGTAAAAATAAAAATCACTTTGCAATATCTAAGAAACGTACAACGTAACAACTCTGTAGCAGGTACTTATTTTTAATCAGACTAAAATAATTTTGAGACATCTATGACGCAGTATCTGTGTCTGTGTATACGACTATTTAACACAATAATATTTATAACAGGTTTACGACTTTACGAGTATAATTGCTTATTTCTTCGAAAACTACCTATATACAATATCATTAAATGACAATACAAAAGGCAAGTGAGTCTTGAGAAGTGTTAAATAAAAAGGCATTATTGTGATTGTTCGATTATTGCACCACCTAAGTAAACACTGTGCGCCGTGGCGGTGTACGTCACGCTCATTCTGTTTCATTGCGGTCCTATGCAGACGCAAATCGCTAACGAATAAATGAGGTGAATTGAACGTATTGATTACATCTCATTTAAGGGGCAGGTAGTCACCAACGACCTTGAGTCGACCTTTATTGGTACAAATATCGACAGAAACTATGTTGAAATAACGTTCATACTCGTATCAGCGCGCACTGCATTACGACGTCGCTCTGGGTCTCCGGATAGCGTATTTCCTCAACCGTATTGAGTTCGGCGCGACCAATTCAGTACGTTTTTGAAAATCAAAATATACCACGTAAGCGCATACGCAAATCTATTATGCGAAAGAGAGTGGCATCCTTGATGTGCAGGGTCTGCCGCAGCGCCAATAGCCTCCTAAAAACCTTCTCCAACCACATGGACAGCCCTGTACATGTGTTTTGGATGTCAGTGCATTGTAGGTAAATGTTGTAAATATTGTGTTCAGTGTTTTGTTTGTTTACTAACATAGTCGATAAGTTCAATTTGTTACTAATATATTATGGACTATATGGTCTGAAATAAAATTTTCTATTCTATTCTAAATCCATAGATTTCAGTCCCATAAGGAAACAAAATCAACACGGTTTAGCTGTAAATTTTAAGCTGTTAATATATTTTTCCTCAAAAACGTAACTGCTTCATCGAGTCAATACGCTTATGTGTAGGTTAATCATGCATCAGCAGCAAAAAGGTATCGATTTCGTCACCTCCTATCTCGATTAGGAAAATTAACTTTATCTCATTGTGGCTAAAAGTGTATTACACTATTATTATATTTAATTTGTTTATATTTCACATCATTCCAAGACTTATCAATTTTATCCCTTCCAAGCTTAAATTTTAATGATGAACTTTACCGCATTGTCATAAAATAACTTTTTCAATAGCAATTACTAGAAAAAGTGGCTAACATTGCCAACTTCAAGTTCAAGAAGCATTGATGATCTTTATTAAGGCAACGACTACTGCTGGTGACCTTGGGGAAATCAAGCTGTGAATGCGCTCAAATATACTTAAATAATAAATTACAATTATTATAGCAAAAATTATTCAAAAATTATCAAGGGATTTTTGTTAGGGAGTTTCAATTTGTTTCTTTGCATGCTTAATTAATTAAATCGGATCTTAGTCTTAATTTTGGGTCTTGTTTTAGTATAAATTAGTTGAATTCTTGAAAAAATTAAAAATAAACAAATTAAGCCATCTCATTCCAGATAATTGTATTTTTTATACTTACATAACATTTGAATAAAATCAGACATTATCGAGGTTTTTCAAGGTCACCAGCAGTAGTCGTCACCTTAAATATAAAGTTTATTATGTAACATATTTATTTCACAATAAACTGCTAAGCTTACAGGAAGAATTCAACACGGTTTTTGTCACAGTTTCCATAGTGATAACTTTTACCAAAAAACGTATCCTGTTAATCACCCCCAGTAGACATAATCGATACGTTTTTGGGAGATACCCTTTCATATTAACATTTGCTAAACCATGTTGATTTTATCTACTGATGGGGCTCAAATCAATACGCTTACGCGGCATATTTTGATTTCCAAAAAGGTACTGAATTGGTAGCGACGACGGGACGAATTCAACGCGGTTGAGGAAATTCGCCTCCGGATAGCGCAAGATAGGGATGGAAAGAAAAAATATCTATAAATAATTTTTCTAAGCAATATTCCTTGTATTTTAGTGCTAGAACCATAGAAATACCATTAGTGGTTTCAAAGAACTAACTAATTTTACTTTATTTTGAGTCTAAAAACGGCTTGACTTTGAACAATATTTTCATCTAGTTTCTTATATTTATGAATAGAGTCATTTTCGGATGACACTAATCGTAGTGCGATATGTGAAATGATAGTTTTCTCTATTCGTGTCTATAAGATATATTTTAAGTTGTCCAAGTCATCGAGCTTACCTGGCCGGACGACTTACCGCCCACACAACGTTCACTCCTGGCCACTTACCTAAGGGTTTTGAAGTCGATCCTTCTTTGTTCGTATCTCAGTCGTCAGACACATGTCGTTCACAACTTGTACGTCACTTCCGGTACGACTTTTTATTTTATATCTGTCATTGATTATATTATCATTGAATATTAAGTTTTTTAATCGTAAATTATTTGTTGTAATATTTGTTATTTTATTTTTCATGATAAGTTTACGCTTAATCAGTAATTAGTAATTATTTATTTACCATAATCATAACGCAGTTTGTTACATGGCAGGTCAACAATATCATAATGATGTTCTAAAAGTACTAATCTAAAAACAATAATATCACATTGATATTAATTAATCGGATTATTTTATCGGAAGACTAAAAAAATGTAAACTACCTCTAAGTGAATGCGCTGCCATCACTGACTGTTCATTCTTACCTCTGTGATTGAGAAAAGAGGTGACATAAGATAAGAAGTATGTACTCAAATAATTTACAGAGTTGTATCTCCACAACCCATGTAATGTACATAAAACAAACCCACGACGATGACGCGACGATGATGGTTTGAATGACAGAGGAAAAAATAAATTAAAAAACCTATGTAATTTATTTTTTGTATTCCTTTATTTAATTGAGTTTCTTTAGTACACATTATAATACGATGGTCTATCCCATAGATTCAGAATGTACAAGATAAACAACCTCCTTAACGTTTAAAAACTGTGCCCAGTAGACACACTCATCACAAAATGTATCATCTATATCCAAGTGATCTTATTATATATGGCAGGGTTATTTATCTTCTGTAATTTCCATAAGTAACCAAAATTATAATTTATTTCGGCATGGACTGATCGTCTGTTATACAAATTGACATTTATTAATAGCGGCGTAATATATTGTTCTGTTAAAAACGATTGCCTACCGTCAAATTTTGTATGTCCGCTCTTTACATCATCAAAATGAAATTTTGGCCTCGTTTTTGAGATTGAGCTCTCGATTGCTTCGGATTCTAACTTTGCAAACTACTTTTCGTCACGCATAGTAGTAAGAAATGACTGTAATGCCTCATACAGAGTAACAATCTTGGATAAATCAGCAGAAGCTGTTTGGGGCTGTTCACGAACAGTTTGAAATTTGGTCAGGATAAAAACAAAACATAATAGCCATTTCAAAGTTTTCTAATTTCTCTCAAAACTTTTGCCTCCATTTTGTTCTCTTATTTGGTTTGCATCCTCACTTATATCAGCAAGATGCAGCAAGATTTGTACAAAGCTTTGCTGGCATCTTCCCGGGAACTCCAATGAGTATCCGAATATTTATAATTATTTGACAACAAAATTTGCTATCTGCTGGTTGGACTAGAAAAAAAATTATAAAAATTAATGGCGGTTGTTCTAATGAAAAAAATATTCTGACTCAACGCTGCTTCCTTCTGCTACCTAGCCAGCGAATTGGAAGGAATAAACTGTAAAGAATAAACTGCACAGGAAGCATGGTGATTTAATCTTTATTGTAATATGGGTAGTAATTAGCAAATTTTCCCAATTTTATTGATTCCTCTAAACTTTAGAGTCTAAAGGCTTTGAGTTATTTAATAGATAAACTGACTGTAAAGGGTGATAGATTATGAATATGAATATGACAAGTACACCAACATAAATTTTTCCTCATGACATAAATTTCTGCTGTCTCGTATTTTTATCCCTTTACTAGACTAAAGTAGCTATAAGCAATTTTTATAGTTAAAGCCCTTGTATAGGTAACAAAAGTAATTTAAAAGAAAAAAGAAAAAAATGTCTTGTCTTCTTACTAATGGGCGGAGTTATGCATATTGTATTTAGTTATATCTTATAATTATATTATATATATTTTTAACTTATGCAAGTGTATCATTGTATTAAATTCAAGTAAGCCAAACTTTTTTCTATTGTATTTTCCCTTACCTATTTGGGATAGAAGTGCCGGAGCTCCAGTTCTTGATAGAAATCCCCTGTTCCGACCAGACATCATGCGTTATCATAACTTTGACCAAGATTTTTTTTTCTACCAAGTTGCAACGTTTCGCTAAAAGTCATCAAATCAGTCTTTTCCTTATATTCACCTTTATGTCCACACTTGGGTATTAAGAACGTGGGTAAGCGTTCGACGGGGTTTCCATCAGGCAAAACACATCGAATTATAAGGACAGGTCTGTGGTGACCTTCTTTACCTTATAATTCTTTAATACACAAGCTTTATATTTAATTTATACTCATTCCTCAAGCCTTAGGCTTAAGCCTAAATAGCCCATGGTAAATCAGGCCCTGGCTTTCATAATTTGTTAAAAAACTATTGTTAAATATGCAATTTAGCCAACCTCATACAAGTTTAATTAAAGCATTAAATCATTTGAATGTTTGATTTCGTCATTTGTTAAGTAAAACTATTAATAAATGTGCAATTTAAACACTTCATACACCTTTAAATCATTTTTCTTTAAGGTTTGTGGTCTCATTAACCCCTATTCTCGTGCTGCAAACTTAATATTAAAACTAAAATTATTAATTTAAAAAGAGACTACAAATTAACATAAGTTAAATGACTTTGCTCTATTTTGGATTTTGACAGTCACATATTAAATATAGGTATTTGCAGCACGACAATAAATCTTGACGAAAAACTGGATATCGTAGGATCGAGATTCGTGAATAAACAAAGCAAAGGTATGTAATAGTTATACATGACACAGTCTATATAAGTTTTTACCATATAACATTAAACAAGACCTATTATATAAACAAAATCTAGGTTATTTAATACTGTGATCATTTTTTAATATCTACATGTCACGTACAGCAACGTACAGCAAAGCGTAGCGTAGGCCGCGACCTCGTGCCCGTTGGACCGACGACATAAAGGACGTTGTGGGTAGCGGCTGGATGAGGATGACGCTGGACCGCCAAGAGTGGCAAAATATTGGAGAAGTCTATGTCCAGCAGTGGACGAACACAGTAGATGGATGGATGGACATGTCAAGTCGGTTTTTGGTTTACTGACTTCAATTTTACAGCTAAATAATTTCACATAGACAGAGTCAGTAATTTGTCAGAAACAAGGCTCAATAATGTAAAATTTGCAAGATCAAGCTACCCATAGTCTAAGTGACTGGGGTTTGAAACATGACTGTACATACACGACAGCAATTTTTTTTTAAATTTCAATTCATAAATTTAATTTTTTGTTTTGTGTTTGTTATCACAGAGACACCCGGTGTTAATTCGGCTCTGTGTATAAAAGTAACTTTATATTTTTTTGGTCTTTCTTTTGTGGGCTTGTCGTCAGGCCATTCTGTAATTTCTGCGACCCCTAGTGTATGACATGGGGCTGCAATAGAGGAGCCTGTCTTGTTGTTCATCCTCTGAACTAAGTAGATTCCATTAGGGCCCAATAAAGGATAGCTGCCGGGATAGCTCTGTTCGTACTGAACTGGATCAGTTTTCTCCGGTACATACAGAATTGACCGGATGATACCAGTTTTTATCGGTGTGCGACAAGTGACACGACACTTGTTTCAGTCGTTGTGAGACTGTTTGTTGAGAAGTTTAATATTCAACGTAAACATAATTATTCCGAAATAATAAGCCGCTTTCATTAAGAATTTTCGCAAATACGTGTATTCATTTTTGTATCATTTATTGGCGCAATTTATATTTTGCTTTGAGCTTTGTTCTCGAATAATACTTTATTAACTTTTTAATACTAACTGCCTCTGTCTGCTTGTCTGTCTGTCCGACTGATAATAAATATCGACAAAGTCTAATTTCAAAATTTAGCAGAAACAGAAAGCTTGAAAATGCATATTCCAAAAATAATTAAGCAGAGAAAAGTTATACTGTTAGCTTTCTTTAAGTGCCGATTAATCTAATCAAATAAATAATTAGGAGCCTATTAAAACTTCAAATTCAAATAAATAATGTTTAAATATTCACCAAACAGGTTCATTGGAGTTCAGAACAAACGGTAAATCGGTTCATAACTACAAATACGAATTGTAATAAATTTTGTCGTCATCGTGCTCTATACGAGCATTATAGACCAGGAGGCACGAGAAAACATTGACTGATATTTGTGCCTACTTCCATCCATCCATCAGCCTAGTTCGTCCACTGCTGGACATAATCCTTTCCAGGACTTTGCTACTCTCGGCAGTCATCCTGGAAGAATTGCCCATACGCACACACGCTAGGCAGGCGGGTTGGTGAGCGCGGTGCCGGAACCCTCGCACCAGTGACGCCGCTGCCCGTCACCAGTCTGTTCCACATAAGGTCCGGCTATTAGGGATGGATATACCGCCATCCATCGGTCCTAGGCATGGTGGGCCTCCTGGTTTTTTGTCTGTGAGCTGTCCTCTTACTCTCCCCAGAATTACATCGAGGGGGTCTCCAAGTAAGATGGTGGTACCTCCACAGTCGAGCCCGGCATCAGCTCTACCACCTACTTAAGAGTAGTAATTTAATTGGGACAGTATAAAAATTGCAACTTTATTATTGTAATTTTTACTTGAAATTGATCTATCGATCGGGGCCAAACCAACGAACTAATTAATTATTAATTCGTTTAGCTAACTAGTAAATTGTAACTTCCCAATATAGTTAGTATAACAAAAGTTTGTCGTATTCATGATGTGCACCTTTCTATAACAACCTGTAAATGTAGGTATTGATATTATGATTTGATGTTTTTAGGGTTCCGTACCTAAAAGGTACAAACGGAACCTTTATGGTGAAACTGCGTTGTACGTCCGTCCGTCCGTATGTCACAGCCTCATAACTTTAGTGCCGTTAAAGATAAAGACATGAAATTTAGCACAAAAATAGCATTAATTTGCCCACATATATTGGTGTAAAAAAATATGAAAAATTTGAAATTGTACAAAATATTTCCAAAACAAAAGTGAGAAATATAAAAAATTATAGCCTAAAAATACAATATGGGTATCAAATTGTAGATATTAAACAGCTCATAGTAAAAATATATACATTTACTATATTTATTGGCACTTATTGGTTTCGAGAAATCTTTAAAAAACCCCAAAAAATATGTATGTCCCTCCCTCATCTCCGAAACAGGTAGACCGAAAAATATGAAAAAATTACAATTATAGATCACAACTGGCCAATTACAGGAAAACTATAGCGATTAAAAATAAATTGAGCACAAGTGAGAAATATAAAAAAGGATTAAACATTTTTTTTTTACTAATCTTGTAATATCAAATTGTAGATATTAGAAAGCTGATTGTAAAAATATATACTTTTACTATATTTACTGGCACTGGTTTCGATAAATATCCAAAAAACCCAAAAGATATGTATGTCCCACCCCCTTATTTCCAAAACTGGTAGACAAAAATGTCAATTATAGATCATAACTGGCCAATTACAGGAAAACTATAGCAATTCAAAAATAAATTGAGCACACGTGAGAAATATAAAAAAAGAAGAAATATAAATTAAAAAAAATATTTTATAAAATTACAATATGGGTATCAAATTGCAGGTATTAAAAATTTTATTTAAAAAATATTTACTTTTAATATATTTCCTAGCACTGGTTTCGAGAAATCTTAAAAAAAAAACAAAAATATGTATGTTGTACTCGTATGTATGAATTTACGTAAAGATTACAGGAAAGATATATAACACAGGCTTAACCTACCAGTAAGTACACCAAAAGTTAGACACATATCTCATTATTTTGATATTATAACAAGATTCATAAAAGTATGCTATTAGCTCCCGGTCTTAATAGCAACAACGCATGCCTTAGAATGAATACAATTTGGAACTTGTACGAAACACAAAGCCGAATTTGCGCTCTTGTGAATTCTGATGACATGACATGTATAACGGCAAAATAAAATAACATGAGTATTTACTATTAAACAAAGCGCCAAAAATGCCGGAGCTCAATCGAAATGTGGTTTTTACGTCCATTGTCGTGTGAAAACCTTGAACAACACACCAGCCTCGTCCCGTCTTGTGTATGTCATGCTTCTTTTGATCGTACCTACTATTGTTGAGGTTTATTACTTCTTGAGTTATCATCATCATAAACGAAGACGACATAATGCTACGTTGCTAAAAGACAAATATCGCTATTAGACATCACAAATGCGTCTAATGAATTCGATGTAACTATGTACAGTTCGATTAGGCTTTATTGGCGCGTGGATATAAATAATTTTAATTTCACAAAATCCTTTCTTAGCTGATGCCTTTGTGGCAAAAGGAACCTATTATATCTAGCTACCAAACAAGTTTGTAGGATATATATTGTGCAAAATGTGGGCAAAAGAAACTTGAATACACACGGAAAAAAAACTAATGTCGGTAACAAATTTGGCACGTTAGTGTGTATGTAAGTGGAAAATATTGATGCAAAAATATCCATTTGTATATGCATATAATTCTCAATTGACCTCTCTAATAGAGGCATCCCGTACAAATCGATATTGCGATAAAAGATATTATGCACAATATGCACATGAAACTGTTTGGAGAAATGCTAATAGAAATAGCGAGGAGAATAGATTATGTGGATGGACCCTGAAAGTAGGCGAACATGATTATCATTTGGCGTGATCTACATTCATAGCACGACAACTTTACAACAATGGCAAATCATCTACGATACGAACCGTCAACGCAGTACTGTAAAAAATAAACGTTTCATTTATACGAACATGAATAATATAAAGTGATATTTATTTATGCAGCCAAATTCATACCGGAGGCTTGGTAAGTGATCAGTATCACGAATCAATAACTTTTTATGCTAATTTCGCAAAATAACAACATTTTACTTACATAATACAAATAACACGTCCCATAGTAATACCCATAGCAAAATTCCTAAAAGGTTCTTTAAATTTTTTTTTCAGAGGATATACGCCATTTTAGGTCATAGTTTTCATTGTTTCAGAATAATAATAAAGCATTATTTTTTATGATTTTTCAAAAAATTGTCGGGTATGACGTCACAATTGTGACTTAGAATAAGGAATAATTCTAAGGATTGTGATGTGTGATTGGTTATAAAAAAATGGTCTGTCTCTGTCTGTCTACTCACCTGTCATTCATCTGTCAAATCAGTCGGAAGCAAATTATTATAAATTTATCTTGATAGCAAAGGACTTATTTCTAGACAACCATTTCTCAAGTGATGTCACACGAAGGCAAATGGAAGTCGCAGCTTTTTCGTAATAATATTTAGACCACAAGTTCTAAAATACGGCTTATTAAACCAAAATATTTAGACCACAAGTTCTAAAATACGGCTTATTAAACCAAAATATTTAGACCACAAGTTCTAAAATACGGCTTATTAAACCAAAATATTTAGACCACAAGTTCTAAAATACGGCTTATTAAACCAAAATATTTAGACCACAAGTTCTAAAATACGGCTTATTAAACCAAAATCTCGAAATGGTTTTCGTATTAACACACCTAATCTATGCGAATTGATTCGGGGCTGGCCTTGCTGCGTTTGTAGGGAACTCGAAATATATAATTTACGAATTTCACAAAAAGGGTAATCGTACCTTGATACTGAGCACTTACCGACTCTTCTTTATGAATTTGGCTACCCTGTATAATAATATGTCTTTTCCTATGAAATTGCCGAAATTTTCTTACAGATTCATGAGTTCATATCATATTAATAGTTCATTTCAATTATTTGTTTATTGTTTGAAAGTTGATTTTGATTACATCTACTTATTAAATTTTGTTTTTAATTTCAGTTTGATTATAAAAATTAAATCTTCAAAAACTGTTCGTCCTAAATGCCATTCTTTTCCATGATAATATTCGTAATAGCTTTTTACAGCTGAGACTTTGCAAACATTTAATTAATGTTGCTGTTAGCTTAATGTTGTCTCATTCATACACAAAATAAATGACATAATTTGGATTGTCATTCCCAAAAATGCAAAAATGTTAGTACTGAAAATTGAGTTTCCTTTAAATTCTCTATAGAAAACGTATAGACCGTAAAGATAAACACTTGAATGTAATTTTCAAACCTTTACTACAAACGTACCATACTACTTTGCAATTTTATAGACATATGTGCATATAGACATGGATGTACCAAGGTAGGTATTATTTTTATTATCCAGATAGCCATCAGAATGTCTTCGGCGTGAAGTACACGGTGATTTTCTAGAATTTAATGGATGACCTCAATTGTAAAAACCTGATTGTAAAAAACTTAATCCTCTTGGATGAAACAAACCATATGTTTTTCTTTTAAAGCCATTGACCGAAACGGACATGTTGACTGATTTATACACATAACTTATTCTTGCTCGGTAGAGGAAAAACTTTTTTTGAAACTTCGCATTTGGTGTGGTTGTAAAATAATATGGTCAATAATAAAAAAATACGTCAAGTGCGAGCAGGCCTCGCGCGCCCTGAAGGTTCTGTAGCATTCTAATAAGTTAGTAGACTTGAATAAAATTTTAAACTTCACCTACAAAATGTATGAAACAAAACTGCAAAATCTATATATATTTCATTAAATTTCAGTATTTGTTGTGTATGGTATAAAGAAATTAATAAACAGTTTAGTTTTTGAGATAAAAAAAATTATAATATTATTAAAACTCGCGTGAGCTGACATACTAAATTATTATTACATACGGCTTGAACACTCACGTGTGATTGTTGTTGACTATATGCCAACCGTTTCACCGATACAATTTCGGCATTATCAAGGCGAGTGTCGTCCTAAGTCAACAACAATCACACGTGAGTGTTCAAGCCGTATGTAATAATAATAAAAAAAAATGTCTAAAACTGACAACTTTGGCGGCCTCCTATTGAGAAGTTCATTCAATTTCAGAACAGATAGGATTTTGACACCACAACACTTGTTTTGTTGCGTCATTGGCGGGAAGTCTCGACTTCCGTCCCAAATTAAAACTCAATCAATCGTTCACAGTCCTACACCAAGACCATTCACACCGGAAATACGAGGGACCTTGAAATAAATTTTTAGATTTTCGCGAATATTTACAGTGTACCTTATAATGAGACCCGCTTTTCGCATTTTTTTAAGTACATTGTTGCAAAAAGTTGTAATAGGATCCGGCGGAGTTGTTTTTAAAGTTCCGTACCCCATAATGAAAAAAAAAACCGGTCAAGTGCGACTAGGAATCGTGCCCTGAGGGTTCCGTGCGTGCCATTTAAATACTTAAATAATCACAAACTTACACTAGCCACAAATTGTATGAAACAAAAGGGCAAATTTAAGTTGTTTGAGTATTTGGGGACGTAACCCTAAAACCACATCATAAATTGGCGTGTTGAACAATGAAATCCGAAACTTTGGGGTAAAGAAAAAATTCTTTTTCGTCTCCATTTTCGTGTATGAGACACCCCTGAAAAATAATTTTATTTTATTTTTAATTACATATTCAGTTGTAGGTCAAAATTTTACACAACATATCATAATTTCAGATCTCCATCTCATTCCGTCTAAGAGCTAGAGACCCGTGACATACGGACAGACAGACGGACAGCGGAGTGACATTAATTAGGGCTTCGTTTTGCCCTTTGGGTACGGAACCCTAAAAACAGAACCCTTGTTATCTGTCTGTTCTATTGTCTGTCAAGAGTCAAGACCCTTTTGCTCGGGCCCCGTATGAGACATCAAGTTAAAACTGGTACTTCCTACAGAAGTCTACGGCCTATGGTCACAGATTATATAGTAGTTACTACCTATGGTGCTGTACAAAAATGAGGCTTCTAACTCGACACGAAAAAAAGTTATTGCACTTTACATGATCAATTTCATACAAATTTACTTACCATGAAAACCTATAGGGCACTTCCAGTTGACTCAGAAACATGAAATTTCGTTTACAGGTAGGTCTTATAGCACACACAACACGTAGAAAAAAAAGTTTCAAATTACAAATATTTAATTCTTTAGGAACATAATTAGACCCTTTAGATACACAGAGTTCAATAGATCGTAAGTGTTAAGTTGATTTAGTCTTCCATAACTGCATGTGGAATTATATTTACAACCCGTCGGAAATATCTCTGCACCCGAAACCCCCCACCCGCAAGGTCTCTACCTACGTTTGCGGGTGAACTGATGTGCAGATATATTTCCGACGGGTCCATAATGTTTTTACCGCGCCCCTGGGAGATAGGCTTGGGTATATACAAGGTGACTTTTTGATCATCGTCCAAATTCATACCTGGAGGCTTGGTAATTGATCAGCATCATGAATCGATAAGAATTTTTGTGAAATTCGTATAATGAAATTTCCACTTCCCATAGTAATTCACCCCAGTCCTGAGTGAATCACTATGGGGAATCGAAAATTCATTTGATGAATTTTACAAAAATTGTTACTGCTTCATGATGCTGATCACTCACCAAGGCTCAAGTATGAATTTGGACGATATTCACAAATTCACATTGTATATGTATGTTTAGTGCATTTCACGATTTACAATGTAAATGTAAAAAAATTACAAAATTAAATTTATCATCCACAATACGGAACCCTAGGTACGCGAGTCTGACTCGCACAATTTTTTTATAATCAATCAATCACACATCTCCATCAGTATAATTTCTAAAATTCTCAAGTGATGTCATATTCGAATTTATTAAAAAAATCATAAAAAATGAAAACTATATCCAAAAATGGCGTAAATTCTCTAAAAAAAATCTCTTAGAAATTAAGCTATGGGAATTCATAAAAATAACAATTTCGTTTTTTACTTTGAATGATAAGAGACTTTTCTTTAAGACTTAATTACTCAAATAATACGTAGTTTTAAACAGATAAATTAATATGTCATAAATACGACATACGTTTATTATTTTGCACATTTAATTACAACAGGAACAAGTTCTAAGTTTCCACGAAATTAATTAATGAATGCACCAGCAGGGGTCCAAGCTGGAGTTGGTTAACGAAACTAAGTTTTTAGGCATTACGATAGACTCTCGTCTTCAGTGGGGTCCCCATGTAGACTTAGCTTAGCCGCATACCCTGTTAGACGCATAAGGCAAATTGCTGATGTAGATACTGCTAGACTAGTCTATTTTAGTTACTTTCACAGCATTATGTCATACAGCATGCTGTTATGGGGTAGAACCGCGGATACAGACGCAGTCTTTGTTTTGCAGAAGAGAGCAATTCGGGCTATTTATAATATGAATTACCGGGATGCATTAAGAGAAAATTTCAAAGAAATTAATATATTACTGGTTCCTTGTAAATATATTTACCAAATACTTAGATATGTCAGAAAAAATGTTGAGTCTTTCCCAAGGCTTGGTGAGCAACATTGTAAGGAAACCAGAAATAAGCATAAACTGGCTTTTCCAAAAATCAGACTCGCCAAGGTGAGTACCTCTTTCGTAGGACATGGTATAAGATTTTTTTAAACTGTATATTAAGCAGGGCCTACTGAAAAAGGCATATTATAAAATAAATGAATATTTGGATGATGGTGAAGCATGATGTTACAGTCTTAGAATAATATTCTAAGGTTACAGTGATAATGATATTTGTCATGATAGTAGGTTATAATATAATTAAGTAGTATAATTTCCTAACTTATATGATTCCTCTAAGGAGTAAACATTAATTAATTACAGACTGTAAAAGGAAATAGACTATATGAGACAGGTAGACTAAGATATATATGTTTTTCTTTTTTTCATTAACCTGAATTTCTGCTGCCTTGTGTTTTGTAATTTGTATAGTATAAGTTTTATGTTTAAAAAAATTACATGATCTTGCTAAGTTTCTTGCCCTTCTTCTTAGCAAGACTAATCGAATGAGCGGAGGGAGGTATGTATTTATATATGTAACCTATTATACCTAGTTATACCTACTTTGCAAAATAAACTAGGTATTTGAATTTGAATTTTAGCATAAAAGGACGAGCAACGAGCAATGACCAATGAGCAATGAGCGATTACAAGCAAATTGAAACAGTGATTCACTATGAATCCAGCCCCCCTATTCTGTATCTTTAGTTGCCAACTGCACGAGGTGCCTATCATCAAAAACATAGCTAAAAACTGAAATTTTCAAAATTGCCTTTAGTGGGTATTGAACTATTAACAATCTGTGTCGTCACTTCAAGTGCCAAAATATCCTTAGGACATCGGAACTCGATAGTATATCTATGTTTTTGATGATAGACACCCAGTCCAGAAGGCAACTAGAGATACACAATAGGCCCGCTGTTCTGTTTAATTCAAATGAATGCAAATAAAGTTAATTTTTCATTACAAAAAATAATTATCGATCTTCCCACAACTCTCGAAAATGTATTTATGACCACCCGCCTCTTTATACAGATTATTAAACGTATTTATGACCACCCGCCTCTTTATACAGATTATATAGTGCGACGCGTCACGTGTTAGGTTTGACAAATGACGTAAACAATCCGTATTGCTTATTTTTTAATTATAGTAAACCCTATTTATTTATGTGTACAATTTAAACGAGCGGATAACAAACTCAATTAGTTAACACGTGCGACAGTAGAGCGTCACGAACGTGCTTATTCCAAGAGGGTCTGTGCACGGACTGCAAAGAGAATTTACAATTATCATAAAAGACAATCTCAGTTAGCCAATCAATTGGTTTTTTATCTTATCAAAATTTTTATGATTCTGCAACAATTCCGAAGATTAAGGAAAAGTAGTTTATGTGTTTTTTACCGTCATCATATAAAAATTGTTGAAAAAGCAATGCATCAATAAAAAGACTTCAAATTTAGAGCTCTTTTAATTTGGTTACGAATCAGGCTTTAATTATGACAATCACTGCGCTTTTTGTAACAATCTACATTTTCATGAACATACACCAAAACAATATATTGGAAGGTGACAATAAGAGCAAATTGTTAGCAATAAACCAATCTAGCACCTGAGAAGAAGCATTGTTTGCCTGTCAATTTAAAAAAATTAATGACGTGTCATCATCAGCAAATCAAAAATTTGATGATTTAAATGTTTTTTTTTATATGGTATGTACAATTGACATGTCTAAAGTAATAATACATTACTGCTGAGACCAAGTAACTGAACTCTCCTGGACAAGTAAGTTAAAAGTAAGATCCCGCAGGGTGAGAACTTTTGTACACGAGTCCAGCGGTCGAAGCACGTATATTGCTTTTTTTTTTAATAAAACGAAACTATTTATAGTATTTGATCTTATCTCAAAATGTTAAATAAAAAAAAGATTAGTTTCGAGACGAGCACTTGTTTTTTTTCTCGAACTTTGACTTCATCGATGTAAAACCGGTAACTGTCAATAGGCTGCGTTCAGTTTAATCGTCGGGCAACATCATATGTAATTAAATTCTAAGTGTTTAATGGTTTTAAATATATAAAATCAATAAAATTAATCTATTTTCGTTATTATTATTGCAATTATAAAATATAGCAAAACATCTCAACATTATGAACACCAAATTGCAATCCATTTTATTTTTATTTTTAAACTGGCCGCCAAACTCCTTACTCTCCTAAAAACAGACATGGATAGTTTAAAAAATAAACATATGCGGTGTTACTACAAAACTGTGTTTAACTTTAGACAGTGTTTAAATCTGTTGCTGTCACTTTTTTACGATATGAAATAAAAGGCGACAACAACAGATTTAAACACTGTCTAAAGTTAAACAACGTTTTGTAGTAACACAGATGGTATGTAATATATTTTCATACGAATTTCCTGGACACTTATTGAGATTTACTGGATACTTGAAATAGCTCTACAGGATGAAGAGTACTGGCTTGTCTTTGCGGTATGAAACGACAACATAACAATATATTTTGTGAAAAATTCATTAAAATATTCATTAAAATTCTTGACAAAAATAATGAAATTGGCATTGTGATTGTAAGTTTTCTGTTCTTAAAAATCATACAAGATGTTTTTATTTCGTTCGTAGTCCGTGATAGCTTTTAAGAAAACATTATTTGCATTTCTAGTGAATTTAGCTTCCATAGATGTTTCATAAAATAAATTTGTATTTAAATCCCCGCGATCTACAACATATTTTCCACTTTTATATATATTTTGAAACAGAACACTTATATTCAAAATTCACTCAGTAGTTATTCAACAAAACTTTAAAAAAAACCTTCTGTTTCGATTAATTAGAAAAAGGCGGGATTTTCACAATTCGGCTGCTAAATCGCTTTCAATATATCTGCCATGCACGGATTCAAAGATACTGAAATTTTATTTTTCGCATCTACACTTAAAAATAACACACAGATCTAGTGAAACACATGATACATCTACTGAAAATTCTAACGGCATGTTTACAATATCTTAACCTTAAAATTATTTAACAAAAATGACTGCAGCCTTATTTTCTACGAATATTACTAACTGGGACAGTTATCAATATTTACGGCCGTGTTCTATCAAACACAAAATAAATTTATAATTCATTATTACAACAGCTTTCAATATTTTGGGGTACAATTTTTAAACAGTATTTCGTTTTCTTTAAGAGTTTATAACACCTCAGGTTGAATTCAAGTTTCGCCCCCACTTCTCCGCGCCTCAGCGCGGCAGAGCGGTCCAGGCTAGGCTGACTAAACGCGCGATCATTAAGTATTTAATTTTTAAGTTGAAAAGTGATTTTGTCATCTTTATTTTATTGCCTGCAGCTACTTTATACTAATATCAGTTATATTATGCAAAGTTTCAGGTCTAATTTCAAGTAAGTAAGAACAAATACTATGCACATAAATTCCGAAAAACTCATTACTGCATTGATTTGATTGATTGAGATGCCAGCGTTTTACCTCTGACTGAGCTATCACTGCTCTTACATTGACTTCACTCTTAAATTTACAGAGCAACGACTCACAAAGGAACCGCTTTTGTCCTGATAAACTTTACTGAAGTGGTTCGGTGATAAGCGGCTGGATGTAGATCTAACCGGATCCAAATTGGTTCCCAGAAGTAACTACAGGATAGCGTGATATGGTGCGCGAAAACCTTTGTCTAATTTTAGACTCCGTGGTTGACTCAGTTCATTTAATTTTGTTATGACAAAGTTCTTAACGACTTACATTGCATTCGAAAGCAGATGTATAAAATACACATTCACTGGATGGTCCAACAGACGCGACGCCCTGTTGCTCGCGTCGATCTCGTTTCTCCCAATCTCGTGGAAATTTCCTGAAATCCCTTATACGTTATACAGATAGGGTTGCCAGATGGTCCAAAAAAAAACGAACATTTTTTATCAAAGTGTTTTTTTTTTACAATTTGTCAATTTGTGTCCAGATCAAACTGAGAAATTTACCGGAAATTACTAGTGAACACAATGAAACACTAAGTAAACATTAAAACATATATTTATTATTACTATTGGTAAGCAAAAAATCACTTTTTAACGTATTTGGCGACGCAACTGAGCGAGCGGGCGGACTTTCTATTGTCCGGTTTTCCAAAATTTCCTTGACCGGACAGCCGTTCAAAAAACCGTACTGTCCGGTCCAAAAACGGACAACTGGCAACCCTACATACAGATAAACTACAGATAAAATGTGAAAATTATTTTACCTTACTAAGAAACTGAAAATGAAAATAAATTTCATGTTCCTAAGTGCAGCCGTTCGGTCAAAGCGTTGATAGATCAATCAGTCAGTGATTCAGGGTATTCTTTTATGTATATAGATACATTTTGCCATATTTTTAGGGTTCCGTACCCAAAGCGCAAAACGGATCCCTAGTCGTCTGTCCGTCCGTCCGTATGTGGTTCTCTAGCTCGAAGACGGAATGAGTTACGGTCCTGTTTGGATATTTTTTGTACAGTGTTAACCCGTGGTTAACCCATACTCGTAACCTTTTTTCACCCTGGCATGTGGGATGGTTACAAACATATTTTTGATTCCTTTTTATTTTCAAAAATAAAGAATTAAGGTGCCGTCAACATTTTCAGTAAAACACAATTTTTGTTACGGGATCTATCTCATAAATTAAACTAGTAAGGAATTTGGGATTTCTGTATATTATAAACCATATTTAAACAAACAAAAATAACCAAAATTTCATGAAATTTATTTATGGAAGGAGTAATTAGTGACCAACATAATTTTGGTGTTTTGTTTCATAAATTTTTCCGGCAAGTGTATGAAGCAAAACTTACAAAATTAAGATTTTAACTTGTATTGAAATTTTATTCACATCTACTATATTATAGAATAATACCTACATTTGGAACGACGACGTAAAATCTAAAACTAAATCATCCTGTAAATACACGCTCGCGTAATATACCAGGTGTATACAAGGTGTATACAAGGTGCCATTTATTTATACAGACAAATTTATACTGGAGACTCGGTAAGTGATAGTATCACGGATCAATAACATAATAAAGAAAAATAAAATTTGGTTTTTCCTTAGTATTGACTCGGGGCTAGGCTTGCGTTTGTAGGGAACAGAAAAAAGAAAACGAATTTACAAAAAAGGGTCATCGAACCTTGATACCGACTACTTACTGAGTCTTCAGTATGAATTTGGCTGCATAAATAAATGTCACCCTATATGTATTCTTTACTGTGCTAGGGCATTACCTCGTTGGAGAGCGAGGCTTTTAATAGGTTTCCAATTAATATGCACACAGGAACACCGATGTCAGATTTTCCGCGTCCACCCGCGTCACTCAATGGAATGACCTGCGATAATGACCTTAAGTTATTGACTAAGAGCGCTCCGCATGTAATCCTACGTGATCGAGTAACAATACGAGACCAATGTCATCCGATAGAATAGAGCTAACCCATATAAGTAGTAAAATAAAGTTAACATTATATCTTTGCCGTATAGAAAAGTAAATCTGAACGTGAGGAGCTCTGAACCGGGCGATTGCTCTACCAACTGAACTATCCAGTTTTCAACATGTTGGATTTGTTTTGAATCCCGGTTCAGAGCTCCTCATTGCCAGATTTACTTTTCTTCTGCGTTTATATACTGCAATGATATAATGTTAATTTGTATCTCCTTGCAATGAATACATTGCCAAATATTGATAGCCAGCCTTTGTTAGGAATCTCTAATGAGAAAAAGGAAAAGGAAATACCATAAGATTACAAAATGATAAAACATTTAGGTAATTTAAAATATTTCGAATACGACATTTCGTACAATCTTAGTACGAAATCTTATTAGTAGTAATCTTAGTAGTTGCTCTCTGGCTAAAAGGTTTGTTCATGAATAGAGACAACTACATTAATGTCGATTCGGTGTCACACAACTTATTTGACAGGACTATCCTTATTTTAATCGTCCTGTCTTTGTCTTTTCGATAGAGAAAGAAAAAGACAGAACGCTTGAATTAAATTTAGTCCTGTCAAATAAGTTGAATCAAATAAATTAACTTCTTTCAAGTGTAAGAGAGACGCTAAAAGCTAAGCTCGACTTGTAAGAGATGCCACACTGACCAAACATGTATGTATACGTAATCGTGTTTTTTATGACAACCCAGAACCAATTTGGCCTAGGTCAAACTAGTTTGTCCTAAAATCAAGGTTGGCCGGTAACATATAGGTACTGTTATACATATAATTCATGTACATAATAACTGTAAAACATGTCGCGTATCGCGAGTTACTCTAAATTTATGTAAGTCTATCCGTTTTTAAATAATTAATTATTAACTATTAAACCATTATTTAAAATAAGTGCATTGCCTTTATATTTTTAAACAAACTTTTTCCAACCAAATGTTATCAGGAAGAGATCGCTATAAGCGACAATGCCGCCTGTTTGTCCTAAATAACGTAATTTGTTTTCTGTTATTTTAATAATTTTGTTTCATTTTCTTTTGTGTGCAAACTAATTGTATTGTAAAGGTTTGTATGGTACTCTCGGCAGTGTTCGTTTGTATTGTAAAGGTTCGTGTGGTACTCTCGGCAGTGTTCGTTTGTATTGTAAAGGTTCGTGTGGTACTCTCGACAGTGTTCGTTTGTATTGTAAAGGTTCGTGTGGTACTCTCGACAGTGTTCGTTTGTATTGTAAAGGTTCGTGTGGTACTCTCGACAGTGTTCCTTTGTATTGTAAAGGTTCGTGTGGTACTCTCGGCAGTGTTCGTTTGTATTGTAAAGGTTCGTGTGGTACTCTCGGCAGTGTTCGTTTGTATTGTAAAGGTTCGTGTGGTACTCTCGGCAGTGTTCGTTTGTATTGTAAAGGTTCGTGTGGTACTCTCGGCAGTGTTCGTTTGTATTGTAAAGGTTCGTGTGGTACTCTCGGCAGTGTTCGTTTGTATTGTAAAGGTTCGTTTGGTACTCTCGACAGTGTTCGTTTGTATTGTAAAGGTTTGTATGGTACTCTCGACAGTGTTCGTTTGTATTGTAAAGGTTTGTATTGTAAAGGTTTGTATGGTACTCTCGACAGTGTTCGTTTGCATTGTAAAGGTTCGTATTGGTACTCTCGACAGTGTTCGTTTGCGTGATAAGTCCGATTATTTATGAAGATAAATGGATACTTTTTTGCTTTATAGTAATGAGGCTGTGTAACATGGCGCTGCTCAGATGATGATGTTGGTAACCTTAAATCATTATTACAATTAATGGTCACTGGCCTCGTTTGCTGAAGATTATCAACGGCGATCTGCCTGGTCATTAGTGACGGAGCTACTGGATCCTGTCTCTCGGAAGACTTATTCATTGAGAATATTCTGATGCAATTATATCTACCACGTTATAGCAGGAAGAGAATCTACTTTCCGTGGTTTTATGTTCTCCTGGTACATGCTAGAGATGTACCGACTAGTCGCCGACTAGTTATAGCCCACTATCCGGCCATATTTGTTTGCGGCAAAAGCTCCAACTAGTTGGCCCATTACTTTATTGATATGTCTATGCTTAGCATAGAAAATAATAATAATAATATATGGTGATTGAAATGAAATCGTAACCTTTATTGTTAATAATTTTTATTTTGGTTAGAATCAGCCTTATAGTATGGTAAAATAATCTAAATAAATCAAGAAGTTTACAGCTTAATTTAAAAAAAATCTAAAACATTGAATAAAGAACAAACGTCAGGTTTTTTAAAAGGGGTATACCCGAATTATATTATATATCAGGACTCCACCAAAAGCAACGATCTTCTTAGCCGAATAGTTAGCCTTTTTTCAACTGAATAAATAGTTGGCCAGTCAGCTGGTCGGCCAACGTCATAGTCGGCCCATCTCAACTACATACCAAATTTTGTTTTCATATCAAATTATGATTTACTTAATAACTGATATTTTTATTTGTATCCGGTACAGTTTAATATAAATATGTCTTTTAATGTAATGGTTTCCATGGGTGTCATAAAGTTATGTTTGCCATATTTAGATTGATTATTTAGTTCTGAAGTCATTAAAAACTAATACATGTATGGCGGTGAATTTGGAGAACAAATTCAATCCAAAAAAAATAAGCCCTAAATCATATAATTTTGCTTAAAATGGTAAGAGAAGATTTGAACGAAGAAACTTAACAACTTTTAACTGATTTAGAATTTAGATGGCATTTGTGAAATGTTCAAACAGTTTACAGAAGAATTCGTGTAATAGCAATGGCAAGACTCGAATGGTTACACCTGACAATAAATGCAAATTAAATACAAATAAATGTGTGTTTAGTGAAATTTTAATGTACAATAAAAACACAATTTCATTATAATGCAGGGAAAAGAGTTTTAACAAAAATAAGTTTGGTTTATTTAAATAAAAAATCTTACGAAAATCTTAAAAATAGATATCAGTAATAAATGCAATGTATGCAATAAAATAAAGGGAAAAAATATAATGACCACCAAAATAAACTTTGATATCCCATACACTTCGACCAAAAATAATATAGTGAACACCAAAATTAGTAAATGCCGGTAAAAAATAGGTGCGACGACGAGCGGAGCGAAGCGAAGCGAGGAGCAGCGTGTTGGGTTGACATCTACGCCAATATTATAAAGAGAGAAGATTTGATTGTTTGTTTGTTTGTTTGCATTGAATAGGCTCCGAAACTACTGGACCGATTTGAAAAATTATTTTACCATTAGAATCCTACATTATTCCTGATGAACATAGGCGATAAAATACTTTCAAAAACCTTAGGGATCCGTATGAAAACTTCAAAAGTGTGAAAAATATACCAAAAAAAATCCTTATATTGCGTACGCTGCGGAAATTATTGACAATAAATCAAAGTAATGTACTACAGTTTTATAGAGGACATCAATATCTACAAAAAAACAGGCCAAGTGTGAATCGGACTCGCGCACGAAGGGTTCCGTACCATTATCTATGAAAACGGCAAAAAAACATGTCTGTTGTATGGGAGCCCCCTTAACTATTTATTTTATTCTGTTTTTTATTATTTTAACAATTACAATATAACAATTACTAAAAAACAGAAAAAAATAATATTGAAGGGGGCTCCCATACAACAAACGTGATATTTTTGCCGTTTTTATAGATAATGGTACGGAACCTTTCGTGCGCGAGTCCGACTCGCACTTGGCCGGTTTTTAATAATCTCTTAGTCACTTTTTACAACTTCCAAGAGAAGACATGGAGACAATGTTCTTTTTGCGTGACGTAGTCACACGCATCGTTACGCACGCCGCAAAGTTAGAGTACAATGTAGTCATTATTACTATCCTAATGTAAAGTCTAGCAGAATAGTACTAAAGATAGTTAACAGGATAGTGAAGTAGATAGCGTGTGCGTGTATGTGTGAACCGGATTTGAGCTGAAGTCCACCGAAACGAAGCAAACTTGACCTAATGACGTAAACTTTCTTAATAAACTACTAACTAGCATAATGTCAACGGTACCGAGATTAGATTATTTGTAAACAGTAAGCTAGTCCACTAGACCAGCGTTTCTTAACCTGTGGTCCGCGGACCCCTGGGGTCCCCGAGCATATGAATGGGAGTCCGCGGCCTAATCTATGAACTGAAACATTTACTGCTTTTCTCAACGGCATACCTCTCTGAAAAGCCAATCTCTGCTCTTGTGTATACTAAAAACAAGTACAGAAATAGATTAAAAGTGGAATTCGATTTGAGACTACAACTCAGTAGTAATATGAACCCAAATATCACTAATTTAGTTGCAAAAAAGCATCACCAACCTTCTCATTAATGTATTTTATATGAAAAAGTATATATTATTTGTAATTTGTAGAACTAAAATAAATGGTCCGAAATTTATTGCTGCTTTTTTATTAAGGGGGTCCTTAAAATTGTGCTTGATTTCCTAAGGGGTCCGTGGACAAAAAAGGATAAGAAATGCTGCACTAGAGTACTCACTAGCCAGCCAAAGTCTGAACCTAGCTTAAAACTATTTCTCAAACTGGTAATAAATAGGTAGATCACAAAAGCACAACTCACATGCTCACACGCATGCGCACTGCTACAGCTACAATATACCTTTATGTATGATTACAAGCTTTACGTGGGCGTATATAGTAAGAGCTGCCATGGTGACGTGTTAGACTGTACGTTCAGAGTAGCGGCAGGTCGATTGTTGTACCACCACCGGCACTGGGCCCATTGTGTGCCGACCTTGGCCACCAATTAATACCAACATTGTACCTAATACACAGTAATAAGCCCGTAATTCCAGAACAGGAAATTATGTTTTGTATCATACATTTGAGTAAGTACACCAGGTATAAGTTTAATATCATCTTCCTTAATAGCCTTAGTCTATTGTGTTTCTGCTGGTTTGTGTAAATATGGTTGCGGTCAGTACACAGATTTTGTGCGTTGTTTGGTAGGTACTTAGCTAATTTGTTTATTAACGACCGTGCGATTGTAATGATGCGGATAACAAATATGAAAAAATACTTTAAATTTAGAAATTAAGAAATGGTACCCACTCTCGGTTAAGGTAAATTGCAATAAAACATAATAATTTACTTACAGTAAAACTAAAAGGACTTTTTAGTTACTAACTATAAATAAATACTTTCAATTCTGTGAAGTTACTCGCAAAACTCAATTTACTTCTCCATACACACTAAGTTAGGCACAGGATGTATATTATTTACATATTTTCAGAAACTATACAGTTTTGATAATAACGAGTTTCCACCCAGACCAATGTAAATTTTGCCAAATAAATAAAAATCATATATATTTTTTCTTTATAAAAAGTCTAAATAATTTTTTTTTAGTTTATTTCTTAATGTTTTTTTGTTACTAATTAAGCTTAACCACGTAGGTACAAGGTGTATCTGTGAACAACTTATATTGTATGACTTTAAATATTAGGCAAAATATTTCTCTTTCGCAAAATAATCTCTGTGTTACTACAAAACGGTGCTTAACTTTAGACAGTGTTTAAATCTGTTGTAGTCGCCTTTTATTTCATATCGTAAAAAAGTGACAGCAACAGATTTAAACACTGTCTAAAGTAAAACACCGTTTTGTAGTAACACCGAATGTGTTTAAATGCATGAATAGTGCTGTACTTTTCGCGTAATTACAAAGTTGATACAAAAAGATTGTGCAGTGTGATTAGTAGAACACGTGATTTAAGTTCCAAAGTACGTCACAGATAGACCCTGGTACATTGTTAAATCGAATGTTTAAGTTTGAAAATACGTCACAGATAGACCCTGGTACATTGTTAAACCGAATGTTTAAGACAAGTTTCAATAATCTTGAAAAAATCGGTCAAGTGATGTGCTCGGTCGGTTTCGCTCGAAGCTGACATCCTTGTTGGAGGAGGACCGGTCCGCGGCTGCATTTCCTTGAACGAAGTCGATACGCGCGCGCGCGCACTTCGTGCGACAAAGGACAATTGCCTCTACAACAAACAAGAGCCATGAAGAGTCTCCAATCCAAACACTAACGTAACAAAACCTGTTCCATTGAATCCAATCACTGACTGTTTGCAAAAAGAATCGCGAAAACACGACGCGAAAGAGAAACCTATAACGGTAATGACATAAATCTCGTGTAATGCACGTGCACCTGCGCAGACTGAGACGTTGTTTTTGCGTTAGGTTTGCCTCGTTACGTTATGTATATGACTTACTCTCGTATGTGTGACGACTTATGACGCTCTTATAGTTTTAATTTTATTTTGTAAACATACAAGGTACATACGAGTACAAGGACTAGAATTCTGTCTGCTCGAGCGGTTGCATTTTTGAGAAATAGCGCATGAAAAAGGCTTCATTGTTATTGAAAAAAATCGACGAGCACAATAACGTCATTTATTGAAGAACACAAAATAAAACAATAAACAAAAAAAAATATTAAAAACAAGCTTTTATTTAATACATAGACTAAAACCAATGACACGAGTTGAGATCCCTTAAACTAATTTAATATGTTAATGTTGAATTATGTTTTCAAAAAGCTCAGCGCTCGAAATGTTCATAAAATTACTTAGGTACTAATTAACTTCATTGGTTAGTGATTGATTAGTACGTATAAGTAACTACTTACGAAGTACTTTTTTTACAATTGGCATGATAAGCTTTTTGAAAGCAAATAATTCAACATATATTAATGCAGTTTCAACAATCTAAACTTATTTTATTCTACTAATGTCCATTCCTTAAATAAAAGCTTGTTTTTAGAAAAGTTTTTCATTTAGTATTTGTAACTGTAGAAATAGAGAGATTCTGTATCTATTGCACATGGTAGCGTTTGTAACAAAAACCCGGCCAAGGGCGAGTCGGACTCGTACAATTAGAGTTTGTACAAATATTACAGGAAGCAGTCAATAGACCAAACTGTCGAAAAAACCTGCAGTTTCCCAGCAATATATGTACAAACATCTACGTAGTACTAAACCCTATTAAAATTTAAATATCACCTTTAGAAACCTAGGAGATCTGTGGGGGGAACGGTCATTTCTAGCAAATTTTAAAACGACTAGACCAAAAACAAAGTATTCATAGAGGTAGATCTTTTAAATGATACCTTACACGATAATAATAAAACCTTTTTTTTTGTAACAGGAGCCCCTATATATATATATATAAAACTATTCTTCCACTGGCGATGTAGTATAGCGCAAGATCCACCAACATTACCTCGACCATCTTACTGATATAATGAAAAAAAAAATAATGCCAAATGTTCATGTATTCTGTAAGTGACAGTACCGTTTAAAATGTTTACGACCGCCCCATGCGAACGTAGTCGATTTCAGTTTACGTCCGAATGTGCCGCGCCCCATTCAATCTGGCCCATTCAGACGTAATACCCAAATTCGAATTCTTGCGTTATGTTTATTTTCACGAAAGAGTCCCCTGCCAGAGTATTGTTGTGTTAATACATAAATACGATAACTTCTTTAGTGTAAAAAAAGTTTAATTTTTGACAGACGGACGGACGGTCACGAGAGTGATCTTATAAGGGTTCGGTTTTTCCTTTTTAAGTACGGAACCCTAAAAACAAACAAATATGACGAACACAATACAAGTTTTAAAAAAAAGTTATCACAACAAGTAATCGTAATAATTTAGCACTAAATAAAACATGGAAAACACGCTATGAGGATAATTAAGGATAAAAATATGAGGTATCTAAATACCAAAAAACTAGATTTTTGCCGAGGTTTTTTTTCAAATGTCAACAGGGGGGATTTCTTTTTAACGGGTTTTATGAAGGTGGTTAGTTCTTAAGAGCCTATAATACCTTACATTGCTTCGCATGATTCTCTGTTACATCAACAATACTGCACCAGTCACTAGGAAATAAAAAAAATGCCCAGAATGTGGCGAATATTAATTCCATACATTTTTATCTATCGAAATATATTATATTTATTTGAAGAAAAAAAATTGCAAAGCTACCTTCAAACCGCTATTACTCAATTAACACTTTAAATAAGATCATGAAACTTTGTATATAAATAACTGATCTCTATATAAAGCACGCCCAGAATGCATTATTTACATCGTAAAAATTTTTTTTCGAGTGAAACTTGATAGACATATGTAAAAGAAGGTGTGATTGCTTTTATATCTGCCGGAAAAGATCTTCCTTTCTTTCTTAATTCCTGATTGCAAATATTTGGTGCATTCAATGCAAAATTTTACAAGAATTGTTTCATTGTACAAGAATGCAAGATATAAACTCTTTAATAGAACAAAAACATTTTATAGAAAACCAACTAAAAGGCTTTTTCTTAAATAAGTGAGTAGGTAGTTAGTTCTTTAAGGATATTAGTAGATTGTTGACCATTTTTATTTGCATAAAATGTACCTATATACTACTATGGCAAAAATCTGTTCAATATGTATATCATAATCAAATAGAGATATAATTTATGATTGCAATTGTCGGCACTTGGTGAAACATGGAAAGCATCTTGAACAAAACACTCTCAAACAGTTTCACTGTTATTATTTACTTTATTTTTCACACAACCGGTTTCGAATATTAAATCATTTTCTTGCGCTTTTTTAGGTCTTAGAGACGCAAACTACCCATCTGAATCTTATTTTATTTAGAGAATTTATCTCTATTAGACTCCGTAAACAACATTATTTGTTTATAGCCCATAAACGGTGTTGTTTACGGAGTCTAATAGAGACAAATTCTCTAAATAAAATAAGAATCAGATGGGGCTCGAATCCGTATCTTTGCCTATTGCGGATCAGAAAGTTATCCAGTTTGCGTACCTGTCCAAAGTTTGCGTCTAAATGTTTTAGCGTCCTTGTTACTTCATATGCGAAAAGACCTTCAGTGCGAGAGGGACGGATTCGAGGAAAAGTAGCAAAAAGTCGGTGTTTTATTAATATAACAAGTTGCTATCAAAATTTCGTTTAACCAGCTCCTAGATACTTTTAAATTATATGTTCTGTGGTTAAAACCCATCTAATAAAATATAGTCGCAGTCCATATGTCATTCCAAATTGTCAAACAGAAACAGACCTCATTTCAATAAATATTTTTATTGAGCCGAATTTCTCCAATCGCGTCTGTGTGTAACAAATCCCTAGAAAAAGATACTTAAAATAATATACTATTTTATCGAAATAATACCTTCTTTATTTAAGTAGATATGCAAGTTCTAAAAGTGTCGATTATTTTTCTGTAGATCCTTAAATGAAATTAAAATAAAAAAAAAACAAATAATTGGTTTCATGCTATGCTCACGCAATGCAACATACGTTGTAAGATTTACTAAAAATTCCAGGTATTTGTAATTCATTATTATATAGGTAATACATATTAATATTATAATATAACTTATATACAATAATATACAGGTAAGTAAAATGTGACACCGCATATAAAAAAGCATTCACGGTAAAATTCCAAAGTACTCTTACAATTGAGGTGCAATTACATTGCAATTTTTTATTTGTAGTCCCACGTGAATTGTAATGAAGTGTGGTAATTTAGAATCGGCCTTGAACATCCAGTCACCTGATTATGGTGAGGGTCCAGAAGAGGAAATGGAAATCACTGACATCAATGTCCGGCGATGATTTCACGCGCAATTATTGTGCGTTCTGTCGTGAACTATAGCCATTAAAACGCCAAACCATTTATTTTAGGTCCCGTCTATTTGTCTATCTGCCACAGAGATGGATAAAGCAAACATGAAAGTACGTAAAAATAAGTTAGTCCGATAATATACTTACGTACCCCAGGTTCTGCCATTTCTTTTGATACAATACATAAGTCAGAAATCGGTGGTTATAAATGTCGAGTATTTCGTTTCTTTAAGGGTCCGTTTCGCCAAACATGCTCTCGCGTTTGGACAATTTAGCATATTAAAACAAAATATTTTTAACAAATAAAACTTTTGTAGGTAGTTAAGGGGTTGAACTACATTATAATTTTTCAAATTTGACACAAGCATCACAATCATTGAGAAAAAAAATCGGAAAGATCAGTAAAATCACGGAAAACGTAATTTGGCTTTGGAACTAGTATGATCAGTCTACTGATCTAACAGTACAAACAACAGATACAAACTAAAATATTTTTTATAGAGCAAAGAAATGAAAGTAGCCTTTACAGATTTTTATTATTTTTTATTTCCTTTCGTTATTTTAAAAGAAATACTCGAACATTCCACATTTTTCCTGTACAGAAAAATTACGCAAAAAGAATTTGGAAGTTTGTGTATTTCTTTTTAAATAACGAAAGGAAAAAAATATTAATATTTTATATGAATAAGGTACTTTGAACTCTTTACGTCAAAAAAACATATTTCAATTTGGAACAAAACAAATTTTTTTTTTCTGTTTGCAACGCTAAATTACATTTTTCGTGATTTTAGTGATCTTTCCGATTTTTTCCCGATGCTTGTGATACTTGTGTGAAATCTGAAAAATTATAATGTAGTTCAACTCCTTAACTACCTAATTTTATTTGTTAAAAATATTTTGTTTTAATATGCTAAATTGTCCAAACGCGAGAGCATGTTTATCGAAACGGACCCTTAAATAACTATGATACAATATCTAAAATAAATCAAAAAATATTATTTTTGCATTCTGAAGTCTTTCACTGTGCCAAATTCATACTGGAGACTTGGAAAGTGGTAAGGGCCAAAGTTCAATGACCCTTTTTGCAAAATACGAGAAATATGATTTGAACAATCCCGAGTCAATTAGTATGGGAAGCCTAAATATTATTTTGCGTTTTGTACAGAAGGGGTCATTGAACCTTGTTACTAATCACTTACTGAGGCTCCAGTTTAACGCTGGCAACCCCTTCCCACCACCCGATCGATTTAATTTTTTTTTTGGGTGCACAGGGACTACAGAGCAACTGTTTAAAAAAAAAATCGCTGAGCCCACAATTTTTTAAATTATTTTCCCCACTCCACTACACCCACGGCCTGCCAGCACGAAGATTATCGGAAAAGGTTGTTCAGGGAAGTAGCTAACGGAGTTTCAATACAGCTGAAGCCACATGACCGATTTGGTCGCTAGCTCTTAGACTAAATGTTTAATGACAGGTCAGGTGAAATTTATAAAAAAAAAATGTATTCCTGTACTGGGATTTGCATTTGAACTAGTCTAGTGTGAATAGGAGCAAACGTTTTTTTTATGATTTTGGAAAAATGGTTCATTAAACCTTGTTCCGATCAATAACCGATTCTCCATTATGAATTCAGGCCCTTGATTAAATTTCACCTTGCATAATATGGTAAAAACCTTCGACCAAAATAAAATAAATGGACGGGCCACAGCGTACAGATTTTTGAAGTTTGTAAAGTGAGCGCCGGCTCTCACTTCATCTCAGTTGGTCTCTGTTAGAAGAGTGACAAGTACGCTTATTATTAAATGGTCATCCAAATAACTGACGAAAAAATGCCTTCTTGTGCATTTCCAAAGTGCAAAAAGCAAAATAAAGACTTACAATTAGGTATTGAAGTATAGTATATATCCAATTGCTTAGACTCGTTATGAGTGAGCAAATTGTAAAGACAAGGCCCGTCCATTCATTTTATTTTGGTCGAAGGTAAAAAGGGTATTAATTCCTTCCAATATGTGTTTCGATCAACTTGTGGTCGTCAGTCATCGGTCAACGTGGGTGTTTCTTATTGATATAAATTACTAAATTTACGGTCACCCATCCCAAAATAACGGAAACGAGTGTTGCTTAACTCAAAGAACTAAAGAACTTAAACGTTAAAATTAACGTAAGTAATGGTATTAGATTCAAAATCTGCTCAAGTGAATGTCTAGAAATAGCAATGACTTATATGTGAAAATAGTGCAATGAACTAGACATTATCTAATTTTTATTGCTAGAAATTTACTTAAGCAGATTTTCAATAATTATTCTAGCAAGTAAAAGATGATATTTTTTCAAAAGTGGCAGTACTTTCGCATGTTGTAACGCTTTAAATGGCCTTCCTTAAATTATACAGCCTTGAAATTTGTATTAACTACAAGTAAACATTTTAGAATATTTTAATAATTTCATCTAGAAGCCGAGTTATGAAATAAAACCGGCCAAGTGCGAGTCGGACTCGCGCACGTAGGGTTCCGTACCATTATCTATAATAATACAGATCGCGCAAAACTTCTAGTACGCTCGGAAGTTGCTATTCCCAAAAACGGCCCATACATTTTGTTCGCGCCGTGTTTAGAGGGGACTAAAAGTTTGGCGCGATCAGATGCCTTGTTGTCTAACTTCAACATCAATCGCTATTGCTTTCAAAAGTACGCGTTATTGGCTAGAAGTGATGAGTCACGTCATTTCTAGCCAATCACGTTACCTTTAAAGCAATAGCGATAGACGATTTCATGACTATTTCCTTACACAATCGCACCTCTGGTCCTCTAAAAAGGCCGACTTGGGTGGACCATGAAATGATTTGAAAGTAGGATAGAGTCAGAGTTTCTTCATGCGTGCAAAAGAGACGGCATTACAACAGAATCATAATATGATTTTTCCAAAGCGGCCTATTTAGAGGACCTGCGGGTCTACCGCGTAATTCTGATTTGTATCAACTTCAAGCAAATGCATGCGAAATGAACGCGTGGAAAAGAGATGGCATATTAGGCGGGCGTCGTCGCACGCACGACAAATTTCAATCTCAAGTTGATGTTGATGAAAATCAGAATTACGCGGTAGACCCGCTGTACTCGTTAACTTGTAAAGCCTACTTAGCTGTAATAGTTTTACTTTTAATTTCGTTATGTATACTACTGCCGTGATTTTTTTCACGTCTCCAAATACAACCATTTCGCTGGCAGGGGGGGGGACACTTGACTCTAACAAAAATTAACACTTTTAAGCTTAATAATTTGCAAATGGAACCCTGGATCTAAAAATGGTCTTTTTCACCTCCAATACTTTTAAATTACCTATCCAACGACACCCCACACTAGGGTATAGACGAGAAAAGAAAAAATCATCCCCACTTTACGTGTAGGGAAGAAAGCCTAAAAAAAAATATTTTTCTAAGTTTTACTGTACCACTTTATCGGCGTAATAAATATATATTACCCATGCCAAATTACAGTTTCTAGTACCAATAGTTTCTAAGCTAAGCTGCGGACAGACAGATAGAGAGACAGACGGACATGGCGAAACTATAAGGGTTTCTTGTTATTGACTACGGAACTCTAAAAACAGAGTTTTTCGTGAGCGCGTGTATCTTGGTGATCGTAACAGCCACGGCTGAGAGCGCGCTATTTTAAACTAAAAGGAAATGTCGTAGAGTAGTTCTGATTGATGCAAAATGTTTTTTTTTTTTAATGACTTCCTGTGCTATTGGCCGGCTGGGATTTAGAGCTTTACCCGGACAAAAGGAGGGAACACCGAGAACGTTCACCTCCTGTGGAATTTTAATCAATCGCTGAGGGACCAGCCCACCTCCCTATTCTGTATCTCCGGTTGCCAACCGAACCGGATGTGTATCATCAAAAACATAGATAAAACAGAAAATTCAAAATTGCCTTTAGTCGGTATTGAACTATTAACGAACTGTGTCGTCGCTTCAAGTGCGAACATATCCTTAGACAATCAGAATTTGATAGTAATGTATGTTTTTGATGATAGGCACCCAGTCCAGTTGGCAACCAGAGATACATAATAGGCCTGCAGGACGTTGATGGTGTGTAGAGAAAACTATGTAATCTAAAACAGAATAAAATGTACCAACTAAACATATCTAAAACAAAAATATTAAATTGTGTATATATATTATACAGAATGTTTGGGGCGTCGATGTACATTTTTTCAGGGATGATAAATGAAATGATTTTAAACATTTTTGACTGAATTTACTTTAGTGCAACAAGAAGTAAAATTAGACATAAAGCTCAACAGAGTAATTATTTTCTTCGTACTGTATTTTGCCTTATCTTATATCTTGTTTTATTGTTAAACTGAAGTGTATTTTGGAAGAATCTAAAATGAAAATGTATTTTTTTAGTCATAACTAGTGTTTTATTATCATTTCATTGCAGTAATCTATTTTTAAGAAGCCAAAACTAAAAAATTTCTATATCTCGAAAACAGTTAAACTTTGAACTAAAGTAAATTCAGTCAAAAATTTTTTAAATAATTTCCTTTATCATCCCTGAAAATATTTACTTCGATGCCCCAAACATCCTGTATAGAGAGCACCCAAGACACTGGCAGCGTTACCTCGTTGGGTCGCTAAGCTTATCCGTTGTCCGTGGTACGCGCCAGCCCTTGGGTCACCCGAGGCACTGCGCCCGAGGCGTGTCGACCAGGCTCGACGTAATTTCGTGAAAGAGTCGACGATGCGCCTCTGGCCTGCACGGCCTTAGAGTTTCGAATCCAAACGGCGCAAAAATTATTATAGCTAGGTCCCAGGGCCGTATATTTGCGCCGCTTGGCTACTTCGGTCGTTGCTGCCGCCGCGCCTGCCTTATTCATTTCCTTTTGGTGTCTACTGAAAACAATCATCTAATACACAAGAAACTAAGTGGTGTTTTATGAACACGTCATGCAAAATCAGAAGCCATACAAAACACCGGTTTCTGTGAAATCAAGATCCATAAATACACCAGCGTTAGAGTATGGGAACAGACGTTATCTGGCAGAACAATATGTAATTGAAAAGGATCTTAATCTGCTACTCGTATGTAGGTACATATATAATTATTCAGTATAAAAACGCAAACGTGTTGCAGGTATCTGTCAGGCACATTTACTTTGCAAGAGGGTATATTATATATATATATATATATATATATATATATATATATATCCCATTAATATTATAAATGCGAAAGTTTGTATATGTGTGTAAGTTAGTATGTTTTTTGTTTTTTCACACTGAAACAGAGCTGGGCGGATTTGGAGGAAATTTGGAGTGGAGATAGCTTATACCCTGAATTAACGCATATCCTACGTTTAACCCCAAAATAAATACTGTTTCCGTGGGAAATGGGATGACTAAAACCTAACACAATATAATCAGCAAATATTATACATAGGAACAGTAATACATCAAACACCTTCCTCTATTGCAGCGTTTCTTAACCTGTGGTCCGCGGACCCCTCGGGGTCCCCGAGCATATGTATGGGGGTCCGCAGCCTAATCTATGGACCGAGACATTTACTGGTTTTCTCAACGACATACCTCTGTGAAAAGGCATTCTCTGCTGTTGTGTATACTAAAAACAAATACAGAAATAGATTAAAAGTGGAATCCGATTTGAGACTACAACTCAGTAGTAATATAAACTCAAATATCACTTAATTTAGTTGCAAAAAAGCAGGACCAACCTTCTCATTAACGTATTTTATATGAAAAAGTATATATTTTTGTAATTTGTAGAACTAAAATAAATGGTCAGAAATTTATTGCTGCTTTTTTATTAAGGGGATCCTTAAAATTGTGCTTGATTTTCTGAGGGGTCCGTGGAAAAAAAGGTTAAGAAACGCTGCTCTATTGCATTATTTACACGTACAATGATTAAAGTCATTACTGGCGCTATAACCAGGTTTTTTGTAACTTTAAAATTATTGACCAAGTTCATGAAGACTAACGATGAGGTTGTTTGCTGTAGATAATACAAGCAGGTAAGACCACGTTAGTAAAATTATTCATTCACAATAATTGGCAAACATCATCTTTTTGCTAACGTGATTGAACGTTATCCGTACAGTAACGTAAAATAACGTGATTATTGTATCATTAACTATCATCTTGTTTGTAATCAACAGCCTTCTTCCTGTTGTGAACACGTGAACTCCTATTGTATTCGAACTGACGACGCCTTCCGTTCGTACGTACTACCTAAACATACTATATAATATAGTTACGTACTATATTATACATATAGTATTTTTAGTTAGTACGTAAGGAGATTATACCTCTATTTTAAAAAGTCCTCCTTGTAGGCGCCAGTCTGTGTAACCAGAATAAGTTGTAGAATATGGTCCATGATGATGATGACTTGGTTTCAGTAAAAGACAACTCGTATTCCGTGTGGGGAAACCCGAAAAGCATTGTATTGTGCATACATCATACCCGTACATGTCCAAGCTCAACTATGGGGAGCCAAAATGTCATCTAGCAAATTTCGCAGAGTAATGGTATTTTTTTTCGTTATCTATTAAATATCTAGCTATTATGAATCTAGCTGTGAATTTTCTGACAAATTATCGTATTGTGAATTTTTCAATCTATGTATTAAACGATTTTATGGCTTCATGAGAAAGGCTGAAACATGCATGGGCGAGTCAAGCATGGGCGCTGGCAGAAAAAATATCCAAGTGATGCAGCCTTATGTTTTTCATGAAGAATTGATAGATTTGATCTCAGGATTCTCAAAAGATGCACCATCTTTACGCCCCTATGAGATTATAGTATGAACTCAAGTTAAACTAAGTACATATCACTACAACTGCGAGTAATATTGTAGACGTTCGAATATCGATTAAAATATACTAATAATATATACTAAATATATAGGTATAAAGATACTAAATTTTAAAAGATACTAACAGCATAAAGTTAGAAAAGGTCTTAGATTCTAAATGTATGTACAATACCATATTTATGAATATTCATGTAAGTAGTTAAGTGGGTGGGACATGCTTATGCACGTATCGAAACCTTCAATATTTCTGACCAAAAGCGCAGTTATCTCAATGAAAAAGACACCTAAATTCTATGTATTGCACACTCGGTTAATTAGCATACAGTGACTGACTAATGTTACAGATTTAACAACAAAGTTTAAACGCAACATACTTATTAAGGTTTCACAATGAAGCATTAGGTATCGCTAATTTGGATGTCTACCCGATCTGAATATCTGTGCAGTAATAATTTGAGTGGCGACCGCCCCGGCGAGCGCAAAGACGAGGCCACAGAACTGTCGATTTACATATTTAAGGCGATATGTAGAAGTTTTAGCGTCCCTGTTACTCCATATGCGAAAAAACCCTCAGTGCGAGAGGGACGGATTCGTGGAAAAGTAGCAAAAAGTCCGTTTTTTATTAATATAAAATGTACTAAAAATGCTATCAAAATTTCGTTTAATCAGGTCCTAGATACTGTTAAAAGCCATCTAATAAAATATAATTGCAGTCCATATGTCATTCTAAATTGTCAATCCAGGAGAATTAGTGTCGATAAAGACGTCATTTCAATAAATATTTCTATCGAGCCGAAATTCTCCAATCGCGTTTCTGTTTTAACAGATCCCTAGAAAAAGATTCCAAAAATAATATACTATTTTATCAAAATTATGCATTATTTACCGAAGTAAATATAGAAGTTCTAAAAGTGTCCATTTTTTTCCGTAGCGCCTTAAACTTGTCTTTTCCGAGTGTCCGACTTCTCTCTCGGACTAGCACGTTTCACATGTTAATCACGTGTCCGCTCCTCGGAATAAACCTATGAGACACATTAAAAACCTACTTTAAAATTAATGGAAATTAAAATAAAAAGAGTGTTAAGCACTACAAAAAAAATTCGTCTGATGACGACTTCATAGAAGGAGTCGAAATATATCGCATTTTTTTTTGTTGTTTATATATATAATCGAGTAGTAAAAAACCATCTAAAGGTAATAATAACAAAATATATTTATTTAAATTATACTCGCACCTACAAAAAAAGTGACACAGTGATATAAATACCCATTACGCCCTTCAAAAACAATACTTTCGACTACAAAATTAATGGACGAAAACAAACACTTGTATTGTTTCACAATTTAATTTATAGCAAAATTAACCCCAACTAGTTTCGCCTTATCGGCATTCTCAAGGGAATAACATTGAGATTCTCAAGGGAATAACATAATAATTCTTATGTTATTCCCTTGAGAATGCCGATAAGGCGAAACTAGTTGGGGTTAATTTTCCTATAAATTAAATTGTGAAACAGTACAAGTGTTTGTTTTCATCCATGATGATGTTTCACCAAGAGCCGACAATCGCAAGTATTAACAAAATTAATGTTTAGCGCTATAACGTTTTCTGGGTTGTCATAAAAAAATAATCACGAATGTTATGTATTTAATCCTCTTAAGGTGGGAACCATTACTTTAATAGCTCATATCCCTAAGCCCAGCTCAACATTGCTACTTGCATACCTAGTATTTTTACGGGGTTGCATACTCTCTCTTTATATTCATAAAATATGAAAATTGACAACGTGTATACATACAAATGCAGAAGGTATGATAATGATGAGACATTGTTTTACGAGTATTTAATTAAGAAGTTAAGACAGCCGTCGACGTCGCGTCATTACCATGTATAAATTTTACGGATTTTAATGCATTTATTATTATACTTATATTTATAAAGACAGAGTATTAAAAAACTGGAACATTGTATTTTGCCTACAAACAGCAGTATTTATAAAATATCGATTAATTGAGCTTCAGTTTCGATTCTTCACTTTTGTAAAATAATCATAGTATAATGTCATTATGTCGTAATCATATCTGTATATATGTTGCAGTCAAAACTCTTAACCAGTCAAAAGTACTGTTGACTAGCAAAATTAGTCAAAAGTACGTTTGACCGTATGCTTTAGTCAATAATACTTGACTAAAATAACAGTTAGAAGTACTTTTGCCCAATGGAGCTGGTTAAAAGTACTTTCAGTAAACGATTTCACATTTAATAAATATCTTTTTTATTCACATCTGACGAGTTAATAGTGCTTTTGACTGATGCTTTATTGCAGTTAAAACTACTTTTGACGAAGAGCGTCAGTCAGTTGCCATACGTACTTGTGTAAGATACAAAAAATCCTCAACTTACGATTATGCCAAATCCAATAAAATATGTTATTACTATTGCATATAAAATATTATTTGGATGATTTTTCTTATAACTTCGTTACAAATCTGAAGAACCATAACCATTAAAAGAAATAAACAATTTTCGTCATAATTTTGATGTTCATTCAGCTTTATTCAGTTGGTGAAATTAATGAAAGTGAACGAAATTCAAAAAAACTAAAGCCTACTTTTGCCTGACTAAAAAGTCGTTCCAGGTTATAGAACAAAATATGAAAGAAAGAAGAAGAAAATTTAATTTATTTGCCACAAAACCAAATGGTTACAATAAGTTATAAAAATAAATTATTCAAGTACCGTATTTGTGGGCAAAATGGAGTAATCTCAGCATTTGCTGTAAGTTGAAGGCAACGTTACAGCGCTGGTTTTCAGATTACCCCATCTCTCACTAAGCTTTACAAAAATATTGCAGGTAGGAGAAACACAAAAAAGTACATATATATTATATATATATATATCTGAAAAATAATACAATAATAAAATGATAAAAATGTATTATAATAATGAGCTGTCTTTGAAAAATATATGATTAATTTTTAAATTGAATTAAATTAAATTATTAAAACATTATTTTTAAAGAAGACTAAACAATCAATACCATACCATGCAATATCTATTATTATTATTAACAATTATGATGTAATTAGTGTTGCATTCTTGTATTTCATAAAATTTGTTTATTAAATAATAATTTCAAATTCAATAAAAGCCAATGCGATTAAAAACGAGAACAAGGTTTAAATTATTACTGTTTTTGCAAATCCAAAATATTACGTCTTAGGTGCCTCTTAAAAGTGGTTACAGACATAGACTTGTGTAGGGGAGTTGGCAAGTCATTCGATATTTTGGTGGCCGCATATTTGAGGTCACCTTTGAAACCTGAAGTTTTATGTTTCGGAATTATCATTCTGTTCGTAGTTGTATTTCGTGTATTGTATCGATGAAATTTTTAAGCTCATGTAAATTTATTAAATAAGTAGAGGGGTTTAAGTTGATGAACTACTTTGTGAACCAAACTTGCTAGATGTATGTAGTTGCCTGCGTAACTTCATGTTAAGAATACTCTTAGCATTTAAAATCGGCGTAATATGTGCTCGCTTTGGTACTACAAAACAAAAACGAGCGCAGCATATATTGAAATATGTTCAACATGATCAGCAGAACATGTGGTTCTGGTTTTCTAGCACGTCGCTATCTTATCTAACAATCAAGGAGCTTGCAGGCAACTCGTGTCCTAACGTCTCTCATTATGTGACAGCTGCACAAAATACCTACTATTTTATCCCCAAACAGTGTATCAAACAGTATTCGAGTTAATATGTTCCTCCACATTTCTTACGTGAGATCCTGATCTTTGACAGTGAAATAAGCTCTTAGTTCTCATGGCGGATGGCGTAGCCAGGGTTTAGAACTCGAGGGTGTCGTATTATCATATCAACGCTTAGTTAGACCATAACTCCTCTACCATCAACGTCACACAAACATAATACTATATTAGATAGGTGCTGATCAATGCAATAGTCTTGATCTATCGTGTTTTGTGACGTACTATTTCTACCTATCATTCTATTACATATTTGGAACGTGATGTTTATGTCATGATGAAACGGTTTGTGAAACAGCGCACAATAGTGCCATGTGTGCTCAGCCAACGTCGTCCATTGAATCACTGAGTGCGGATCGAATTTATTTGTTACATAACTAAAAACCCCTATACCCAGAACATTTTTGTTTGTTTAAAAATCAAAGTATGTTGCATATTTAGAACTTCATATTATCAAGTGTAACAACATTTGAAGGGCTTTCACCGCGTAATCAACAGTCAGTGCCATGTTATAAACACTTTTTTATTTTCTAGAACTCCATATTATCAAGTGTAACAATAATTAAAGGGCTTCTACCGCGTAATCAACAGTCAGTGCCATGTTGTAAACACTTATTTATTTTATAGAACTTCATATTATCAAGTGTAACAATAATTAAAGGGCTTCTACCGCGTAATCAACAGTCAGTGCCATGTTGTAAACACTTATTTATTTTATAGAACTTCATATTATCAAGTGTAACAATAATTAAAGGGCTTCTACCGCGTAATCAACAGTCAGTGCCATGTTGTAAACACTTATTTATTTTCTTATTTACAGGACAATAAAGCGGTAACACGGTATGACTGCTACGCACGGCGGCGGGCGTGAAGACGACCGTCCGGACAAAGACATCGTTTACACTGTCAAAACTGGATACAAAAACGATTGCTACCAGCACGACGACTCGAATGATATCGTTAAACCCCCACCGATACCCACTGAAGAAGACACTTATCCTTCGGGTAAAGTAGAGTTACCCAGAAACGAAAAATGGAGAATATTAAAAAACGTAGCCGCAGTGAGTTGCGCTTTTATGGTGCAGTTCACGGCGTTCCAAGGCACTGCGAACCTGCAGTCATCAATCAACGCCAGGGACGGACTGGGCACGGTGTCGCTCAGCTCCATCTATGCCGCTCTCGTGGTCTCCTGCATATTCGTGCCTACGTTCCTAATAAAGAGGCTAACTGTCAAGTGGACGCTGTGCCTGTCGATGATGTGCTACGCTCCGTACATCGCGGCGCAGTTCCACCCTGCTTTCTACACGCTGGTGCCAGCGGGGGTGATTGCCGGGCTAGGTGCCGCTCCCATGTGGGCCTCCAAGGCGACCTATCTCACGCAAGCCGGAAGTGTCTACGCCAAATTAACCGATCAAGCCGTTGATGGCATTATCGTGCGATTCTTCGGCTTCTTCTTCCTCGCTTGGCAAACCGCTGAGCTTTGGGGAAATCTTATCTCTAGTTTAGGTATGTAAATCCTTTTTTTTTCTTACTAACCTGTTAATTAATCGATAGTACTTAATTTAAACGTGAGTGTATTACCTGTCTAGTGTTTTCATCGGGAGTACACAGCGGTCCAACGAAGGAGAACTCGAGCATGCTAGCATGCGGAGCCAACTTCTGCCTAGTCGGCGGCACTCATCAGAACAACCAGAACCTGCACCGTCCTCCAGATGAAGAAATCTACGAGATCAGCGCCATCTATCTCGCTTGCGTCGTCGTCGCTGTCATCATGGTCGCTCTACTTGTAGATCCTCTCTCTAGGTCAGTATATACTTCTATATTCCTTTAGCGTAGTATTATTTTGGGTAGAGAAGAGGGATGTAACTTACTCGTATATCGAGTACGAGACAAAATACGAGTAGCAAGAAGTAACGAACAAGATAAATACGAATTCAGGTATCTTTTGATGTAGTTTTTTAGCCACTTATCTACTCATTAGGCTAACAAAAAACCTGCTCACCATATGATGGCTTATTAAATTCAGTTTATGTAGCAAAAATAACCATAGCATCGAAAAATCTAAAAGAATTTGAAGGTTGACGACATTAATAAACACTACAATTAAAATCTGCTGCGTACTCTCTATGTGTGAAAAATTCCAAGTATTTTATCTAAAGATTGAGTTATTTTAATGCCACGAAATGCAAAAACTTATTTATCATTTATTAGTTTTCGTTATACACGTATCGCTTGTTTAAATTAATTTAATAGAATATCAATTTATATAAAAATGTAAACTAAACTAAATAATTCAAAATTAAAATTAACTACATAACAGATATAGTATATATATATATATATTATATACATAACATACAGATCAGTCCACATATGGCGCTTTTCATAATCAGATACTGCTTATTTGTACCAAAATTTACTTACGTTCTCCGATGTGCCCCTCTGTGGAAATCCGAAAATCTGACGAACAGTTTGGACGAACTAATAAAAGACACATTATCCAAAATTCTAAATTGCACATTGGATGAGCGTACCTGGACCCAGGCCACCCTACCAGTCAGGTTGGGAGGCCTAGGTATACGTAAAATTTCTAGTGTTGCACTCCCGGCCTTCCTGTCCTCGGCTCATAGCACTTGCGACCTCTACGGTACTATAATAAACCCGTCACTTGGTGATGTTGAGGTCGCAGGCTTGGCCGAGGCCAGGAATGCCTGGATGAATTCCTCACCAAATCTAATTCCCCCAGCTAATCCAAAATTACAAAGGTTATGGGATGAGCCCTTGTGCAAACAAGTTCAAACACAGCTCCTTGAAACTTCTCCCAACATCGCTGACAGGGCTCGTCTCTTAGCCACTAGCACACCAGAGTCGGGTTACTGGCTGAATGCGTTGCCTTCACCAAACATCGGCACTCTGTTGGATAGGACAACTTTAACTTTGGCCGTAAGCCTGCGACTGGGTACAAAAACAAACCAACCTCATCGCTGCCGCTGTGGGGAGAGCGTCGACCCACTTGGTCACCACGGTCTGTCTTGCCAATTCAGCGCCGGCCGCCTCGCGCGTCACGCTAATCTGAACGACATCATCCGCCGGGCCCTTGCCAGCTGTAGCGTCCCAGCTACTACAGAACCGTACGGACTCTCTCGGGACGACGGGAAGAGGCCCGACGGAATGACATTGATGCCGTGGAAATGTGGCAGGTCTTTGGTGTGGGATGCGACTTGTGTTGATACACTAGCCTCATCCTACTTACCAATGACCTGCTCCAAGGCGGGCGCCGCGGCGGAAGGAGCTGAAAAAAAGAAGCGGCGCAGATATGTAGCCCTGAGTACGGACTATATGTTTGCGCCCTTCGGCGTTGAGACACTCGGACCGTGGGGACCGAGTGCACATTCTTTATATAAAGATTTATCAAAACGCCTGGTCGATGCCTCCGGGGACCCTCGGGCTGGGGCTTACCTCGGCCAGAGAATCAGTCTGGCCATACAACGAGGTAACGCTGCCAGCCTGCTAGGTACTCTCCCGCACGACGGCAGCGATCTTGATACAATTTTTTATTTAGTTTAATTTTAAATATTATTAAGTTTTAATTTTATAATTTTTTATTGTTATGTATTTGATTTGTTGTGTAATAGACTAGTTACTACATAACTAAAATGAAAATTATATTCACAATTAAAATAAAAAATGAAATTTTCGGCAGATATCTACATTTAAGCTATCAATATTGTTGTTTTAATCAGTTTGCCAAGTATGACTTTAGGCTTGAAGTTTTGGTCGAGTTAAAGTTTTGATAACTTACAAATCGTCACGGCATGAATCCCGGGGGCTGCGTCTGAAGTGTTTCCGACTGTGAAATACAAGTCATAGTCAGCACCTAGAACCAGAACCCCTAGACGAAAGTGGTTCGTGACCATATTTTGATAACGTATATTTATTGGGTAATTTGGAAATTTATACAAAATAATCGCATGGCAGAAAATTCAATCTCTTAAATCGCACATTTTCTTATCCTTTTTCACAAAGCCCTTATAAATTTTACATCGGCAGGTACGGAGAGAAAAATAGAAAGGCAGATCCTTCAAAGGAACTAACTGGAATCCAGCTGCTATCAGCCACCGCGTACCAGCTCAAGAAACCCAACCAACAGCTCCTCATCCCCATTACGCTGTGGATCGGGATGGAGCAGGCTTTCATTGGGGCTGACTACACCCAGGTGCCTATTGTTATAACTTCTCTCTATCTCACTCCCTTGCTGGTTGAGCCCTTCTCTGAAGTCAGGTACGCATAGTACTACTATACGTACCCGATTTTACTTAACACGATCCGTAGAAAGGTTTCCAAAGCAAAGAAGATTACGAACAATTGAAATTCAGATTTACAATACATTCCTTCTGCGTCTATGTACCGCAGCGATAAATAAGTATATGTATGTTATTTATTTAAAATATACTTGTCAACCGTTACTTTGTACGAATAGATATGTAGGTAGGTATTTTATAAATCTCCAAGCTTGAGATTGATTCTCACAATTATCAATTTACTAGCAGTAGAGATTTTAGTTTTTACACAAGTTTCTTGCGCAGGCCGCAGTCTTTTATTTTTTCTAATTACGTTTTTTAGGCCTACGTGTCATGCGCGCTCGGAATCAGATCCATCGGTTACGTCATGATCTGTTTCGGTGTGGTCAATGCCATCTGCTCGCTGGTGTTCGGTTCAGCGATGAAGTTCATCGGGAGGTTCCCGATACTCATCATGGGTGCCGCGCTTCACTTGGGCCTGATCGTCTGGCTGCTCATCTGGAAGCCAAGTGCGGATTCTCCTACCACATTCTTCATTATATCAGGACTATGGGGAGTTGGTGACGCTGTTTGGCAGACACAAGTCAATGGTGAGTTCATGTAATAATGAATAACGGAAATCGTGTAGTAACTGCTTGCATTCTAACAAAGACCTTTCAACGTCTATATATGTACGTACGTAAATTTGTACGAGTTATTTCTTTTCATGAGAGTGCTCAACTTAAGTTGGACTTTAATGGAAAACTTCTGTAGTCAAGTAGTTAAGTTATTTATACATTTAGTTAGCTTTTTTCTTAGTAAACGGCTAGAGTGAAGTCGGTCTTGATGTTGAACGCATGGTTGCACACGATGGGCCGGCAGTTCGCACGCTAAAACGGGTTCCTACAAATCGCCTTTTCGAGTAGTCTATTCTAGAAGTTGTTGCAACTCGCATCTCTATTTAGAGGTAGGTACTCGGCTATTTTAGTTATGTAGGTATAAAGCTGCAAACTACATACATGTTTATTTCTCTTCACTTTCCCTAGCTTCATCGGAATATTGGTCGAGTATTTCAGACAAACGAAGACGGAGACGAACTTATATATTTTTTTTAAATTGCAGTGTAGGATATCGATACAAAAAAAAAATAATTCGGTATTTCATGCATCACGCAAAAGCCACTGAATGAGTTTTGGTATGGTTACCACTGTGTGCTTACTCAGCAGTATTAAAGAAGGAAGGAAGACCAATGTTCAATAACCTATTATCTAACTAAAAACTGGATAATTTCTACTACGGGAAACCCACTGTGGACGCATTATCTTCTTCCACGCGGACGAAGTCGCGGGCATCAGCTAGTATTATTTATATTTATAGTTATTGTATTTTATTTTGCGCTAGGTATACTTATAAATTTTATCCTGTATATTCATACTAAGTAAGTATACATATAGGTATAGTTTTATTATATAATTAGACTTGTTTTATTTTTCTCTTTGTGTATGATTATTTTGTGGTTATTATGATTTTCCTATTAAGATGATTTTGCTGTAAGAAATCTCTTATTAGAGATAAGCTGTCCAATGTGCATATCTGTTCTCTATTATTTTGTATGTGTATTATGTTTTTTATGTTCACTAAAGAAATTTTATTTTTTGGTCTTGAGTTAAAAGCACTTGTACGTTATAGTTTCAGCACTTTATTTCACTACAAGTGCTTTTAATTCATGATGTGTGTTTCAAGTTTCACCAAGTGCCGACAATCGCAAGTATAAACTTTATTTGTTGGCGCAGGGTTGTACGGAGTACTATTTCGACGCAACAAGGAGGCTGCGTTCTCCAACTTCCGCCTGTGGGAGAGCGCCGGATTCGTGGTCGCGTATGCGTACTCAACACATCTGTGCGCGCGCATGAAGCTCTACGTAATGATGGTGGTGCTTCTCGTTGGCGTGCTCGGCTACATCATCGTCGAGATTCTGCACAAGAGGAAGGTCAGTCGCTGTAGATCGCTCTATTACTTATTATCGCACTCTAATTTCTTTATTTTTAGGGTTCCGTACCTAAAGGGTAACCAACGGGACCCTATTACTAAGTCTCCGCTATCCGTCTGTCTGTCCGTCTGTCCGTCTGTCACCAGGCTGTATCTCATGACCCGTGATAGTTAGACAGTTTAAATTTTCACAGATGATGTATTTCTGTTGCCGCTAAAACGACAAATACTAAAAAACGGAATAAAATAATTTTTATTATTATTATATTATATTATTATATTAATATTTATTTAAAATAAAATTTATTTAAGGGAGCTCCCATACAACAGACATGTTTTTTTCGCCGTTTTTATAAATAATGGTACGAAACCCTTCGTGCGCGAGTCCGACTCGCACTTGGCCGGTTTTTTATATAAAAATTTTTCATAATATTGATGAAAATATACTTAAATAATAATAAATAAGTATAGGTAGGTGTGGTGTTTGTGTGTGAAAATGTTTTTTGGAGCGTCTTGAAAACTTGTTTCATTTTAATATTATAAATTTTAACAAAAAAAGAGAAAGTTTCACACATTTTGACTTAATATCCACATACAGTTTTCCATTCAGCATCGCTTAAAATAAGCTACACAATTAGAATTAAATAAACATATGTTAAATTTCAGGCTCGACGCCTTAAAGCGATCGCCGAGGACCCAGCTATAGCCGCCGAAGCAGCCAAACAGCCTCCAGAGGAAGATGACGAGAAGGACGAGATCGATGATGAGATCGTGATCACCCACTTGTAGACGCTACCTTCTCCCGCATCAACCTGGTGCGCAGCGACCCAGCAGCAACTTCTGGACATCCATCATCGACGCGCCGCCGTCCAGAACCTTTCAAATAATGCCATATTATTGATCCCTTTGGTACAAAAAGAGCTGGATCTTACAATTATCTCGAATATTTATATAGTACCCAATAGTTAAGATTAGCTACGAATTTATTTCTTGAAGCGTTTGTTAATTAGTTGACTTGCAAGTACAAATGGTCATTGTGCCTCAAGAAATACAACAGAATCCCGATTTACAGGGTCGTCCTTAGCCATATTGGCTATAGTCGGCTATAAGTATAAGACATGACACATACATACACTGCCGCATGACTGTTTCTCACTTTGGATTCTCTAAATTATAAACCTACTATGATATTTATTGTTCAATGCATAATGAACCGGGGCGTCGCAGTTTTATCAATAATATTTATCATCACTAAGTAAACAATAAGGGGGGTGCACACGTCAAATAAACATATTTTGTATTAATTGAACGAACAAAAGCAGCTGTGTTGAGTGTCGTTTTGTTCGTAATTATACACATTGTGCGACTATTTCAGCCGGAAATAATTTCACAATACAACTTGTGTGCCTATTACCAAATTGTGTCGTATGGCTTTGACAATAGGCACGTTTTATTTTCCAATGGTTTAACATTATTTTATTCGCATTATATTCGGTATATTTTGTAGGTATGTACTCGTTCTTGCGTCGGCTACGAAATTGTTTTATGGACGACTTGGTACTCTCGGTATACCAACATAAGTATGTTATTTGATATTGAACATAAAAGTACATAGTTGACGAATTATTTTCAATAGAAATCTTGGATGATTTAACAACTTTATCAAATAACCAGGCCCTGTAACTTTTCTTAGCAGACATACAAAACTGCTCAGTAATCTTTGAATAGTATGGCTATGGCAAATTATGCAAAAGTGCACTGTTTTGAAAATATGTACCTATTCAATATATCCCATGGAAAATCAATCAACATTATTTCCGGAATTCTTTGACTTATTTAGAATATTTTTCAACTAGGCTGACTGGCACTTCAGAACGCCAGGTGGTTTGACTTTTATTTTTATTTTAGCCATACAAAATATGTGATTTTTTATGTAACGTTATTTTCATTCAGGTGTTTTGGTAAAGTAATTTTCTGGGGAGTAAGTAGCTCTAGCCTGCTATTACCATGAATTCAAATTGTTGAGTATTAGAACAAAGACAAGTAAAAATTAAATAACAGTATACTTAATCATTTAATATTATTATTATTATGATTGTATATATTTATTATATCTCGGGACTATGTAGTCCCGGACTTTTGGGAGGCGTGCATGGGTCCGAAGCCAACACGTAGAGGACCTTTAAATAATTTTATCTAAACGTGATATGACGACCTATTATTATAATTGTTATCATTTAATTTATTCTAATTCTCAAGCAGTGTGTACTATAAACTATTGGAGAATTCTGACTGAGATTTCTTGGGTCACGTTACATGTTCGTTTTTGCGGGGAGGAAGTAAGCTGATTGTTACCAAAAAAGACAAACATTTTTTTGACGTCGTTTTATTCCCTTGTTTTAGATAGCCATTCGATAAAATGTGCATTTTTGTGGTCAATGACAACAAAAAATCAAAAATGTGACTGAGCTGATTCTTCCCCTTCCATAAAAATGCAATTAATATATGCACTCATATGTACATAAAACGTTATTAAGATAATCCAACATGGCCCTTCGCAATTTTTCCGAGTGCCAGAATAACTGTCCATGTGATAAAGCTGGGCATTTGAAACCTAAATTCGGAACCCTAAAAAGACCTCTTAGGAGTCCGTGACGTGAGTGCCGGGTATTAAGTATTGTAAATGTATACTAATAAATAAATTATTACAAAAAAAATGGTGATTTCCTAAATCCATTACCTTCCTTTGCTTAATTTCTTAATGTTGGTTATTTCCGAAACTGTCAAATAATCAAATGTCAAATCAAGAAACCATGAGTTAAATGTTTTTATCACCTGCATTATTATAATGTGTATGCATCAATTAATACGAAATGACGTTTGCCGGGTTTTGTTTTGGAAATATTTACATGAAAAATGTCGTACCATTTTGTAAGTCGCGTTAATATTTTTTCCGAGTTGAGCCAATACAGCGGGTTTTGTAAATCAATGCAGACAGCTTGCTACTTATAATATGGTCACATTGCTGGTCTTCATCATACGAGTGTAGTTCAATGAGTCCCTTTGAAAATGGTTAATTAATAAATTAGCAAGGACAACTAGATTGAACTTTTTTAGATAGCATTAGAGGCGATTTATTTATGAAAGTATTGATTAATAGTTCAGTAAACGTACACCAAGCCTAGGCCCGTAAACAAAGTATGTATCTTTTGTTACCTATAGACAAAAATATTGCATTTTCGAGCAGCAGCAGCGTAAATAATATATGTATATGTATATGTATGTATGACTATCATCGTTTATAAACAGATATTTGTATTAAGATAATAATTAATAAATATAAACTAACAAATTTGATTGTGGTACGTGTTTGTTGATATTATTTATGTCGTGATTATTAAAGTTTTGCATAGCTTTAGAGAGAATATAATAAGTAAAACATAATAATATTGATTATCGATCTAGATTTATATAGAAAATTTTAATCAGATGGTTTGATACAAACATTATACAAAGAATGTGTTTTTTTCAACAAATTACAGTACGTGCGCGAACTGAATGCACCTCTGAGGAATGTGCGTGATACACACATAGCCATTATCTCAAACAGCAATACACTTCAACCACAGACATTGGGTAAGATATAAACATATCTGTGACTGCAACCATGCGAAGGAGGTGTGCGAACGGCGAGGTGCGAATGCAATCAGTTCGCGTGCATACTGTACTTATTAATCCAAAAGCATTTCCACGAAGCAATGACTGACACAAGTTACATTGTTTAGGGTTTTGCAGAAGTACACAAGTAAAAGAATAGAGACAGTAGTATAGTGATAGTAAATGGCCATACAAAGACGATAAAAACAAAGTTTTATAAATCCTTTATCATAAATTACGTTTTATTAGCGTCAATATATGTACGAGTATGTACATGTCAACATAACGAACAACGCGTTGTCGTCTAGCACAATAATTCTCATATCGGCACCTGGAAGTCATAAAATAATGGTGACATTTGATATAATACTATGAATCAATAGCTACAGTGGCTGGCCATAACATTATGATCACACAATTTTTTTGCATTTTTTTAAATATAAACCCTTAAGTTGTAATATTATAATATAAAACAATGAAAAATCTTACTTGTCCTATAATTCCACAGTATGTATTATATACATTTATTCCTCTTCTTCAGGTACCAAAATCATAAGGATAAAAAGTAGTTTTTAGAATTTCTAGGGATTTGGTTTATTTGCTATATACTAAATCTATGGTTACAACAATGACAATGTAAGATTTTTCATTGCTACATTTGGGTTCCATCAAAAAACAATCAATCATAAAACCGTATCAATTATAAAACCGTAAAATATTATAGCAGTTGTTATAATCATTGTTATAATATTTTATATAAATATAATATCAAAACCAAGGCAAATGTGATTGGTTTTTTTTTTAATAAAAGCTTTACAATGCACTCTTGTTATCAAGAATTCTTTTAAAAAAAGATACTACTGGTCCTAATATTATTGCCACCCACTGTAATATTACATGTATAATAGAATTGCTCAGTGGAAATGTGAGTTTCTGTTGTAGTTAGTTTCGTGCCAGCTGGCGAGTCCTGCGGATGGTACATGGTACATAGTTCGGTACATAGTAACGGAATTCGAAAATCATTTGTAAATTGTACATATTCGTAATGTGTATTTATTCCGATCGGACCACAAATTATTTAAGTCCTAAATGTCTATTTTATATAAACATCGATTTATAACTAAACATAAATAATTTCTAATACAAACGATTTTTTCTCATATTTCATGTTTAATGCGATTATCGTCGCCAAATTAGAAGCTCGATCAATAAGCGATTAAATAAATTAAATCGACCAAGCCGCTTATGAGCAGCAGGGAATTCAAACCAAAAAATACCATTCGGCTGATTTTTTTTTTTCAAATATATGTTTTGGTGGTATGAAAAAGAAAAATGTTGCATATGTTTTCTTGAAGTTGATAATTCATAATACAAATATTTTTACTTTGGCCATAAACGAGGAGTAGGCTTTAGAAAGTACCTTTGGCGCTACCAAGCCCCTTAAATCAGAGTTCATATAAAGATATTTGGGAACCTTGAGATTCTGTAATCCAATCCGAATAAAACACACTACCTTAATAATAAGTATAATTTACAAATGATTTTGGGATTTCGTTTGTATGAGCTATGCATTCTATCCGGCCTCTTAAACAGCACACATATTTTGTAAAAATAAATGATTTATTATTAACCTCTAATAGTAAAACCATTTGTTATGTACTTTATTTTCTGCAATTTTCTGAAACTTTTAATGTTGAGAAACTTTCTAAACTTTTTTTGGAGTGCACTAAATATTAAGTATTCTACGAGTAACATAGGAAACTCATTATGTTGGGTGTGTTATCTAACAAGACATTCACATTGAAAAAAAAGTATCGTGACCGTTTTTCATCTCTTCTTTTATGCTGACTTGGTTTGTTTTGGAAAATTTGAAAAATAATCACACAAAAATACTTTTTTGATCGACTATGACTCTAAAAGAAAATATAGAGATCATGCTCAGTATATTTACTCTTTACCGATTGTCGCACTTTTCATGCTTGTTCTTTCAAAAGTGGTACCGCACGTTAATCATAATTTATAGATTTTAATACTTATCTTATAGATCAAAATAAATGTTAAAAGATATATTTTCCGTAAGAAAAACATTCATGAAAATAACTGTTAGCTTTTAGCAGTACGTCCAGTTTAATGAAACTTATATTATATGTAACTTTTAAATTATATACAAATATTAAATAAATTGTTATCCAAAAAGAGCACTTACACGTATTCTTAAGCAGCATGTAAGAGTTTTCTAATTTTTAGGGTTCCGTACCCGAAGTGTGTAAAACGGGACCCTATTACTAAGCCCCCACTGTCTGTCCGTTTATCACAGGAGTCTACAGCTTCAGCCGTTTAGGAAGCCAGTTGAAATTTTCACACAGTACAATAAATACAATAAATACACTATGGTCCCTATCACGGCAAATAATAAAAATAATTGATTATAGGAGAAATATAGCGGTTACGATATTAGAGTTTCGTACTCAGCGGGTGCCACGAATTGTTTGTCAGGCGCTACCATTTTAGCGGCTTGTTTGTGTAGCCTTAATGTTGCTGTGACATCTATATTGTTGTAATTTACCATGTTTTTAGGGTCCAGTAAACGTATTGTCTGGTACTCTTTGTGCGCGAGTCCGACTCGCACTTGCCCAAATGATTAAAATTCACGCATCGTGTCCGTAAATATCTTCAAACCTAAATTGTTTGTACAGATAGGTCAAATAGATATGTTACTATAAAATGAGAAAGTTTAATATATAAATTCTAATGGAGACTATAATCTAGATTATCTAAAGTTTTCCTAATGCATATTAGAAGTAAGGTTGGTCTAAGGTTTTGGTAAAATTCACTGTATAGGTATCTATCTTGAATGCATTGTCTACGTTCCACACAGATACGTTAAATAGTATCTATGCATATAATTATGTTATTTATATTATTTTATATTATACAATTGTGACTAGGTACTAAGTACCAATTGGTAATACAAACAAAACCACGTGATAATTATCATTAAAATTGTATAAATATAAGCATTATTATATTACTGTACCTCTAGGATTCAATAAGTTATAGATTAATTTAGTAAAACATTAAACATAGTTGAATAAATTTGCTCTATTTTTGAAATAACCCGTATTTGTTTAATTAAAATTATGTTATATTAATAACGATATCACTTGAGTTTGTGATTAAATAAATATAGAAAATTGTTTTGGTCTGACTTTTCTTTTGTGGGGTTGCAAACTAATCAAGGGCACCTAAATCTTTTAGGGATTATAAATAGAAATAAAAAATAATTTACTATTTTTAGGGTTCCATAGTACCTACCTAAAAGGTACAAAAGGAACCTTTATGGTGAGACTCTGTTGTCCGTCTATTTTTACTATATTACTCGCTAAATCTTTGAAAAACCACAAAAATTAGTTCTGTGGTTCCCCCCCTTGTCTCCAAAACTGGTCAATTACAGGAAAACAATAGCGATTTAATAAAAGTGGAACAAAAATGAGAAATATAACAAAACATGAATTAAATTAACAAAATATTTTATAAAAGTACAATATGGGTATCAAATTGTAGGTATTAAAGAGCTGATCTAATAGAAAACACCTACCTCGTTGTTGATTTAATATGTAATCCCTTTAACCTATTTTTATTCAGGTATTATCTTTGTTATAGTATTCTTTAGTCCTTGAAACAATGGTTATCTGCCCGCTTCTCAAGGGAACTGAGAATATATAATATTCTCAGGAATAGCTAGAAGTATCAAATTAGTTGGAATTTATACCAAATATCTACCATAAATGCATACCTATATAAAATGCTACAGCTACAGACCGCTATTCTTAAAGTCAGCCCTTTTTAATAAAAATCTTTTTGAAAACGCCCACAATCTTGCAAAAATTATGATTTTCCTGAAACAAGTTCAATTTTGCGCCCGCAACGAAATCGGCACGATTGTATTGTCTTCTCAAGTTTCATGGAGCGTGCATAGAGATATGTATGAAACAGTCGTGACATTTGGCCGCGCCTACAACTGTCGTGATGGCATCTTCCTTCGGCGCACAGCGGCTTTGCTATTATAATAATCCAGGGAGCTAAAATCGCATGCGCCAAAATGCACGCGAAATGATTGTTACAGTAAATTATTTAGGATTTATTTTTTCAGAAAACTAATTAAAGATCAATCAATACCAAAAGCATAATTTTCAAAAATGAAATTTATCCAAGGCCCTACAGAAAAAATGTTTTCGGGGGGAATTATTAAAAGATAATTTATTACAGGTGGTAGAGCTGATGCCGAGCTCGACTGTGGAATTACCACCATCTTAGACACAAACCCCCCCGAAGTTATTAGGGAAAGAGTAGGAGGACAGCTCTCAGGCACAACCAGGTGGCCCACCATGCCTGGTACCGATTGATGATGCAGCCTCGCATCTTGGATTTTTTTGAGGCGGGGCAAAGCTTAGACCGGCGCCCCCACTCAACCCCTTTTTCTTATGCCCTCCTGGCACGATGAAGCTTGAAGCGCGACTTCGTTTGTCACGTGTTTTATCGCGCACAATTACTTATTTTGGTTCAATGTGCGCGATAAAACAAGTTGTCGTTCTGCGATGCAAGTTGAAGTTCATATTGTACTAATCTATTAATTACATAATAAACTTGAAATTTCACTCTTCGAGCCTTTTGGTCCGCAAATAAGTTTATGGCCTCGTCATAATTAATTTGATGTGCTGTCCGATTTTCGATAGCATAAGGATCGCAAGACTTGATAGACGTTCCTGATTCATTGTTGACCGTAGATAGTTTTTAATAAGTTTTAGTTTGCTAAAACTTCGCTCACAACTTCGCGGATGTGATCGGCAGTGTAGAGTAAATCCGCAGCGCAATACACATATTGGGAAAGGCGTCCTGCGGGCCTATTATGTATCTCTAGTTGCCTTCTGGACTGGGTGTCTATCATGAAAAACATAGATATACTATCGAATTCCGATTGTCTAAGGGCATGTTAGCACTTGAAGTGACGACACAGTTCGTATATAGTTCAATACCCACTAAAAGCAATTTTGAAAGTTTAGTTTTTATCTATGTTTTTGACGATAGGCACCCTGTGGAGTTGGCAACTTAAGATACAGAATAGGGAGGCTATGTGTATTGTGTGTATCATGTTGCAAGAGGTAGAAAGCGCTTGCCTTTTTCATGTCGCCGAATAAAAGAGGAGCTTGGTCTTTAAAAACGGAGAGTTCTTGGCAGAATTCATGGATGTTCAAGTCTCGCTCATATTTTTGTGCTAGTAGTAGGTATGAATTTCCATATAAAAAATCACGGGAGTTACGATAAAGTTTGCATATGTGTTTATATCTGTTCTTTAGGATGATCTTAAACTATTTTGGGGGGGGGGCCAAAATAATTTTATTAAAAAAACAAAATGGCCGCCAATTAACATAGAAATAAGTTATTTCAACCTCATTTTCTTGATATGACTCAAGAACTGAAAGCTCTAGAGAAAATATGAATAGAATAAAAAAATCTGTATAAAATTCAATCTTTAACTTTGTATATAATGGTTTTTAGTGATAAATCAAGGATTTGCAAGAAAATGACCTCACAATATGAAAGTTTGTAAACGATTTATTAATAAAACGGTTTACGTTTTCATTTTCGGTTTTATTTATTATATGTGTAAATTGCCTCCTGAAACATGAGTTTTGTTAGCACTTTCCGCATTTTTAGTTAATTACAACCGCCCTTATCTGTGAGTTCTCCTCCCAGACGAGACGTGGCCATTCAAAGTGTCGGTCGCTCGCTTGGTCAAAAAGAGGGCATAATAAACGACCTAAGGAAGATATTATTCTGTCAAAAAAATCAAAACCCGGAAAGACTACCTCCTACCCCGAATGCTCTTCTGCATCACTGTAGGCGATCGGTATACTAAGCCAGTATCTGGGCTTGCGCGCATATGGCGGAAATAAAACCGCCAGATACATGCGAATACTCGAATACATGCGAAGATGGTAGAAAAAAGCCGACTAACTCCTACCAGTTTGGATTAATATTACTACTGTTTCTGCAGCATCCATCCATCATCCATCAGCCTAGTTCGTCGTCTGCTGGACATAAGCCTTTCCAGGACTTTGCCACTCCTGGCGGTTATCCTGGAAGAATTGCCCATACTCACACACGCTGGGCAGGCGGGTTGGTGAGCGCGGTGCCGGAACCCTCGCATCAGTCACGCCGCTGCCTGTCACCAGTCTGTTCCATATAAGGCCCGGCTATTAGGGATGGATATACCGCCATCCATCGGTCCCAGACATGGTAGGCCTCCTGGTTTTTTGCCTGTGAGCTGTCCTCTTACTCTCTCCCGAATTACTTCGAGGTGGTCTCCAAGTAAGATGGTGGTACCTCCACAGCATGTCAAGCATGTCAAGTCACAATAAAGTGTGGATGCAAGCAGAACTGTTCTAAAGCATATAGTTGCGTAAAGAACTCATTAAACTGCACTGCTCATTGCAAATGTTCTTGTAAAAAATAACTAAAATTTAATACTTATTATAAATGTTACATGGTCTGTTTTGCAGTCCTTGCAGCGATGCCAAGTTGACTGGCGTTATGTGGAGATGCTAAAATGTCTTTATGACTCCGCTACGATGTCTGTTCAAGTACAGGGTATACAATCAAGATCGAGCGATACACCTTCAGCGCGGCGTGAGACTGGGGGATGTTATATCTCCAAAATTGTTTACCACCGCGCTGGAGGACGTCTTTAAAACACTAGACTGGAATGGAAGAGGCATAAACGTAAAGGGAGAATATATTTCACATCTTCGCTTTGCCGATGACATCTTGATTATAGCGGAATCGCTGCAAGAACTGGAGGAAATGCTGCGCAGCCTAAGCGATTCTTCTAGACGAGTGGACCTGTGGATGAATTTGGACAACTAAGTTCATGTTCAACTGTCATGTCATCCAAAGGCCAGTAACCGTCGCCAATATCAGTATGTTCAGTATCGAAGTTTTTCAAAAATATGTTTACCTGGGTCAATTCATCCAGCTGGGTACAAACAACTTCGACGCCGAGGCCTGGGCAGCATTCGGGAAGTTGTGTCACATATTTACGTCCCCAATACCGCAGTGCTTAAGGGCTAAAGTAATCAACCAGTGCGTCTTTCCAGTGATGACGTATGGCGCTGAGACGTGGTCTCTTACCAAGCTATGGAGCGGGCTATGCTTGGGATATCTCTGATGGATAAAATCCGTGATATTGGAGAGGCCTATGTTCAGCACACACAGGCTGGTGGATGGATGGATGGATGGATGAATGGATGGATGGATGGATTGTTACATACGATTAATAAACTACCTACCTAAGTTCCTAAATTCTTGTCTTACGCGGCCTTCGAAAAGAAAATGATAAAAAAATATATTGTGAAGCAATTTTCTCGTGAACTATTAGATTTATCAAATAAGTCGTAATAAGTAAAGTTATAGACAAATTTATACTTAATATTTTTTTTCTAATATGTTTTTATATAGCACTTAGTGTTTTTGAGTTATGATAAAATCAATGAATTTTTTAATAAAAAAAATATTTTTTATGGCGGCCATTTTGTGTTTTTTGTAAGAAGAGTTTGGCCCCCCCTAAATATTATTTAGGAACAGCCTGAAGAATAGTTACCATCAAACAGCAAAACTTTATCATTACTGGTAACTCACACTGAAGCATTCATACCTACTATAGATTTGTTCCATATTTTTTCAATTCTTCAGTCAACGCATTCAAAATTTCATGGCCATTGAGAAAGGCAAAACTTGAATTTAGGGGCTTAGCACTGTCATGTCTCGTTTTAATTCCGTTATTATTCGATCAAATATAATCTTAATTGCTTTAGAAAATAACTGAACAGGTTGGAGTGTTTGTGATTCGTCCTCGCACAGTTCATCAAATTGCTTTTTACGCTTCGGAATTGTTTTAGCTGTCAAAATAGGATCAACTCCAAATTTTTCAGCTACTGTTTTAGCCTCTCTTATCCTTTCTGTAAAAAAGAATTGAGAAATCGAGAAAAAATATCAGTTGTTTCATACATTTTGGTCGGGTAGCTATATAACTTTTCTATAGAACAACTGTATTTTTTTTCGAGATTCGAGGATTGGCTCCATAGTAAAAGTTGTTCGTATGGCCGACTACTATCGACAGATTTCGGCTTGCGTAACTTCATTTTAAGAGCGGATTCGCAGCCAGATTGTGAAAAACCCGATTTTTTCTAATTAATCGAAACAGAACACTTAAATTCAAAATTCACTCAATAGTTATTCAACAAAACCTTATTACCTATATATTGTGTATGCTGCCATCGTAAAGTTTCCATTGGTTTCTGTAACTAAGAATTTCAAATTCTTTTTAATCTTTCTAAATTCAAAATTTTTGATATTCTGATTTACAAAAACCAATGGAAACTTTGCGATTGTAACATACACAATACATAGGTAATAAGGTTTTGTTGAACTATTAACCGAATTTTGAATTTAAGTGTTCTGTTTCGATTAAATAGAAAACGGCGGGTTTTTCACAATCCGTCTGCGAAATCGCTCTTAACACCCAGTAATATGTGTATCGCGAAAACGCTACTCTGGCTCACTTATACCAGTTTACAATTTGTTTATTTTTTCATGTTGAAATGTTGAAAGTTTTTTATAAAATTTTCCAATAGTATCGCTACAAAAAAGACTTACTTTTGGATTTCACGGAGTTTGGTAGGCAGATAAAGTCATCTCATCGATACTCCTATAATATGATACTCCCATGCTCTAATATGATACTCCCATGCTCTAATATGATACTCCCATGCTCTAATATGATACTCCCATGCTCTAATATGATACTCCCATGCTCTAATATGATACTCCCATGCTCTAATATGATACTCCCATGCTCTAATACGATACTCCCATGCTCTAATATGATACTCCCATGCTCTAATATGATACTCCCATGCTCTAAGCTCCCACACAACTTACTTATTGATAACGTAGAGTGCCAATGTAAACATTTTTATCGGTACCTAGCTATAATGAGAATATTATCGGTTGTTTATCATAAGAGTTATCTACAGTTGCAAAAATATCTTCGTTCCAGTGTGACCATTTGTGGCACATTTTGTGCAAATTTAGGTAGGTTTGGCTATCAAATTTTCACTTGGGCAGATGGTGTTGACGAATGACGTTGAAAAAGTAAAAAGTGGCAGGATTTGATAGTTTGGAAATATTTAGTGGCAGGATTTTAAATTTAAAAAATAATAACCGCTTATTAAAAAATTGTCCTCTGGATTTTTACGATTTTCTTCCTTCAGCAAGTCTAAGAAACTAAGTAAACGTGACGTATGCTTTTCAAGTTGTGGAGGGATATAAACTACGGCTACGTGCAGGTCACGTGACGAGGAAATGATCTGACCGCTTATTGTAAACCACAAACATTCTAAATCGTTACGTCGCCACTCGGGGCGAGGACGAACATAAAGGTGACGTGCACACAGTGCCATTACTCCTCCACCAGCATTTTTCAAAACTAAAATTTTCCAAATTTTCCAAAACAAAAGTGAGAAAAATAAAAAATATTATTTTAAAAATACATTCTCATCTCATTATAGATATCAAAAAGTTGATTGTAAAAATATATACTTTTATTATATTTACTGGCACCGATTTCGAGAAATCTTTAAAAAGCCACAAATATATGTACCTATGTATATCCCCCTCCCCTTATCTCCGAAACTGGTAGACCGAAAAAGATGAAAAAAATATCAATCATAGATCATAACTGTCCAATTACAGGAAAATGATAGCAATTTAAACAAAGTTGAGCACAAATGAGAAATATAAAAAATTAAAATAAATAAAATAAAAAAATTATAAAAATACAATATGTGTATCAAATTGTAGATATTAAAAAGTTGATTGTAAAAATATATAGTTTGGCAATATTTAATTGCATCTATTTCGAGAAATCCTTGTAAAACCATAAAAAAATGCATGTCCCCCCCCCTTATCTCCAAAACTGGTGGACCGAAAAATATGAAAAAAGTCATGGTAATATGTGTTTACGTAAAGATTACAGGAAAAATAAAGCGATTGAGAAATTCACGAAAAAAATTACAAAATTAAATTTATCATCCACGATACGGAACCCTAGGTACGCGAGTCTGACTCGCACTTGGCCGGTTTTTTCTTTAGAGTTTTCGGCAAATTTTCAGCTAGTCCGTGGCAGATTCTCTATTTTTCCAATGGTCACACTGCTTCGTCCTCCTCCCTCAGTCAGCACTAGTCACCAGTCACCACAGTTACAGTTCACCCCACCAGTCACCAGCAGTCAGTGTCTGACGCACGTAGCGGAGCGACGCGAGTGCAGCTTACCGTAAAAGTGCGTCATCGATATTGTTTATGCATTGAGCTCATTGTGGCGCTCGCTGCGCTGTCTATCCCACAAACTGTGACCATGGAACCCGACAACAAGGGTCTAGATGCTGACGTGGACGTCATCACCACCGATGACGGAGGCGGCTCTAACCTGACCATGGAACCCGACAAGAAGGGTCTAGATACTGAGGTGGACGTCATCACCACCGATGACGGAGGCGGCTCTAACCTGACCATGGAACCCGACAAGAAGGGTCTAGATACTGAGGTGGACGTCATCACCACCGATGACGGAGGCGGCGCTAACCTGACCATGGAACCCGACAACAAGGGTTTAGATACTCACTTGGATGTCATCACCATCGATGACAGAGGCGGCTCTAACTTGACCATGGAACCCGACAACAAGGGTTTAGATACTCACTTGGATGTCATCACCATCGATGACAGAGGCGGCTCTAACTTGACCATGGAACCCGACAACAAGGGTTTAGATACTCACTTGGATGTCATCACCATCGATGACAGAGGCGGCTCTAACTTGACCATGGAACCCGACAACAAAGGTCTAGATACTCACTTGGACGTCATCACCATCGATGACAGAGGCGGCTCTAACTTGACCATGGAACCCTACAACAAGGGTCTAGATACTGACTTGGACGTCATCACCACCGACGACGGAGGCGGCTGTAGCTTGGACGTCATCAGCACTGATGAAGGAGACGGCCCCGTCGCTGCAGTTACTGATGAGGCACATCATACATCACCTTCCATGATCTCCACCCTTATGACCGCCGCAACCATGCCCCCCATCGGCAACATGTCGGTATATAAATCTAAACTCCACTACGGCCCTAAGATCGTCAGCGTTTCCGTCAAAAACAATGAGGTGATCAAAGGTGAGCATCTTCGATCCTGTTTACTATAATTGATGACTCATTATTATTTAATTTTATCTCTGGAGTAATATCGCTCCATTGTGGCTCCATTACTAACGTTTTGCACACAGACTAATACCTCTTTAATGTTTGTAGATGATAATAATGCGATTGTCTGCTTGGCGTGCAACATAAAGCATTGCGGTATAAACTTTTAATTTGCCTTGTGGTGCCTATTTTATTATTTATTTTTCATTATATTTTTTGTATTTATAAATACTCTTTCTTTTGACTTTATCGTCTTACTTTTTATAATGTACGGACGCCAGCATGACAGGCTTCCTATTAGCAGTTTTATTAAGGTGTCATAACTGTTAAAATCGTTTTCAAACAGGGAACTTGAACTGCAAGCGACTTTAATAAGAGTTTTGTAAATAGCGATATAGATAAGAGTTTATTTCCCCAAACACTGAGTTTATTCGCCAGGTGTTGTAAATGAAAAAATCTTTTTTCCCCGGCAATGCAATATTTGCTCTCAAACATAATCTAGTCTAGGAAAGTTAACCAAAGAACGTAAAAAAACCGGCCAAGTGCGAGTCGGACCCCCGTACCTAGGGTTCCGTATTGTGGATGATAAATTTAATTTTGATTTTTTTTGAGAATTTCTCAGGCGCTTTATTTTCCCTGTAATCTTTACGGAAATATAAATTACCATGATTTTTTTCATATTTTTCGGTCCACCAGTGTTATGTTTATTTTAAGGATTTCTCGAAATAGATGTAATTAAATATAGCCAATCCATATATTTTTACAACCAGCTTCTTAATACCTACAATTGGAAACCCATACAGTATTTTTATAATTTTTTTATTTTATTTATTTTGTTTTTTTTTAGGGTTCCGTATACATATTTATCACGCCGATAAAGTGGTACAGTAAAATTTTGAAAAAAAGTAAAGTGTGGATGATTTTTTTTCTCGTCTATCCTTTAGTGTGGGGTGTCGTTGGATAGGTAATTTAAAAATATTGCGGATGTGAGAAGACCATATTTCGATCCAGGGTTCCGTTTGCGAAATATTAAGCTTAAAAGTGTTAATTTTTGTTAGAGTCAAGTGCCAGCCAGCGAAACGGTTGTATTTGGAGACGTGAAAAAAATCACGGCAGTAGTATACATAACGAAATTAAATAGAAAAATATCACAGCTAAGTAGGCTTTACAAGTTAAGGGGATCGAAAATACAAACAGAAATAAAATGTCAGCTTTCGGATGATTTTGTTGCAATAATTAGGTTACGTATAGCCATAAAAAAAATACATGTTTTTGGTTGAACTTTAAGGTATTCATTTTCCACAAACCACGTTAATCGATTCATATTTGTACTGTCAATGAATTTTTTTGTAACCCTCTATTGCACACTTTTTATCGATTTTGTTTCAGGTATCGCTTTCGCGATTTTGTTGGTTTTTTTTAAATAAAATTAGTGTGAATGATATCTATTCATTTTCCAAATACCACGTTATTCGGGTCAAAAAAAGCACCCCCTTTTTCCAAAAATACGTAAATCCACTGATGCAGTCAGCGGCAGCAAGATATTGTCAGTCTACGCCTAGCGTTGGCGCCCGTAAGACGTGGAACCTGTGCCCTTTTTTGCAAGCTATAAATATCTCCCAAAACTACTTCAAAACACATTGAAATTAATTTTATAAAGTAATATTTCGAGGAGCATCATATTCCTGCCGTTAAAAACTCAACAAAATATGCGTATGAGTGATTTAGCTACATCGTGCCATAGTCATAACAACAAAACTGAATGAATTTGGAATGAATTCATACTTTTATGCGGGAAAATAATATATGTTACTCTAAAAGAATAATTTTGTAATCGTTATTGAAACCCAAATTAATTTACTTATACTTACTGAGATCTGTAACAAAGGTCAATGACCTTTTCGTGAAATTACCCTGTAGTATTGGCTCACCATTTCAGGTCCAAATAAGTGAAGTTTTTTGCAAATTATATAGGTACACTTACTTGGGATAAATCGCCAAGCATTTAAAATATAGAAATTTATTTTGAAATATTTACAGTGCATGGCAAAATTACTAGATCGTAGATAATCCTGTCGGTACATGTTCAGGTTCTGTTACGCAAAATGAAAACAATGAAACTCTTTTAGGATTAATTTGTTATCCCTATGTTTGTCTGTCTGTCCGTTTGTCTAGACAATTTTTTCTGGGTAAAATTAATAAATACCAATATAAACGGCCCTCTATAGAGCTGTAAAAACATACTTTTGACGTTTTTATTTATATTACGTTTTAGGTTTTTACGTTTTTTTTTTACGTTTTTCATACAAATTTTCTCACTATGAAAATGTAGGGATGAACACTTGAGATAATATTTTGCATTTAAAAGTCAACACAGAAAGGAATTGTTGAACAAATAATGTAAAAAATATGAAAACCATGTTGTTCTATTCTAAAGGGATTAATTATCTACTGTTCAATGTGGCGATAGCTTTGTTTATTTTTTTCCTTGAATTATTTTTTACTAAGATAACAAATAGTTTAATACAAGGTTTTCCTTAAGAGGTCCCTTTACCCCTGTATTTTTCTTAAAATTCATACAATAGTTATAAACCGAATATGAAGTCTACAGCTTATTTTCTTCATATCTTTTTTCATGAGTATATTCTAGTGACATCTAACTACGTCTCTATACAGCCCAAAAAGCAAAATTTGGTAAAACACCATCATAATAGCTGTCAGGATATCGTCAATATTGCCTCGTTTTTACGCAAAGTTTAACAAGTTTGTATATTTTTATCTATACCGGAAATAAAAAAGACAGAAATACAGGCGTCGTTCATGTTAAGATGACTAAGTTTACACACTTTGCTAAGTATAAACAATTACCGTTTCATGGAAAACTGTTTTGACCTGAAACCATTTCACAAATTCAATTAACTTATTTTGAATATCTTGTCATTTTGCACTTCTTGATGAGAAATACAATTTCAATAAGTAAAAATACAACTTTTAGTTAAGAAAACTTATAGTTAAAAGTCTGCTGTATGCATTAACATATTTTTAATTATATTACAATAGTAATAAAATAATTGGCTTATCCGTCGTCGTGATACCAGCCGTAAATTTCTTAAATAATCTGATATCACGCTTATGGAAAACCCAATTATTTTGAAGATACCATAATATCATTAAAATATGTTTATGCATATAGCAAACTTTTAACAATAAATTGTCTTAGCTAAAAGTTGTACTTTACCGTTATAATTATTTCTTAATATTTTGTTACAAATTCGGAGAAATAGCCCTTAAGGAAAACGTTGTATGAAAATATTTGTTATCTTTGTAACAAAGAAAGAAAAAAATAATAAACAAAGCTATCGCCACATTGAACAAACAGTAAATTATTAATCCCTTTAGAATAGAAAGATATGGTTTAATATTTTTTACATTATTTGTTCTAGAGTTCCTTTCTGTGCTTTCTTTCAAACGCAAAATATTATGTAAAGTGTTGATCTCTATATTTTCATAAGGAGAAAATTTGTATGAAAAAGTTAAACAAAAGGCCATAAAAACGTTATAATATGTATATTTTACAGGGCTGTAAATATTAGCATTTATTGATTTTACCCAGAAAAATTGCCTAGACAAACGGACAAACAGACAAACATAGGGACAACAAATTAATCCTAAAAGAGTTTTGTTTTTTCATTTTGCGTAAAGAGACCTGAACATTTCAAACACTTGGCGATTTATCGCAAGGGTAAACAGGTGTCCCAAAAGTCAACTCTTTCCCTTGGAAGGCTGGTAGGCCAGCTCATGACTGACCAGAATATCAAATTATGACCTCAGCAAAAAGTAGATAGTCTTCGAGTTGATGGTACTTTTATAAATTCGAATAGATTTTTGAGAGTCAAAGCTAACCAGTTCTAAATTCTAAGAATAAAATTTTTGTTGCGCAACTCTGAATAGTCATGCTATTGATAAAGTCAAAAATAAACCTTGAAATGCTGTTACATCAGGAAGAAAAATAAAAACCCAATTTATGAGCAATTTTTTGTAATTAGGTTAGTTCGATACCACACCCTGAAAAAAAATGTCCTATGTTAGTTTTGCAAATTGTCTTAAATAACGGCTCATCAAATATTGTTTTTCAAATGATCTGGCAATTTCTGTGTATTACTTTTGAAAAAAAAGTTATTGCTATTTTACTACCAAAGGAGCTGCGTATTTTTTAAAATAATTAGAATTTAGAATGAAAGAGTGGCGGGCAGTAAAAATATTTGACGTTCATTAGAAATGCCATTTAACACGCGTTAGAGTGAGATAAATAGTGACGCTATTTAAAATGAGTTGGAATGAGATAGGAACGCAGTTAAACGTGGTTGAATGAGAGAGGCATAATTGATATAGGCTACAGTGAGATAGGTAGTGACGTGGTGCATTCCTTCCGAGAATATTTGTTAGTTTCCACTTTTTGTAATAACAACTTTAGTAAAAATTTTTTGTAAAGAAATTTTTGGTCCAATTTATTTTCCCGCAAGTGTAAAACCAGCTCAACGGGCGAAAAATATTTAAAGAATGGGTAATGGTGACAATTAACCGCCACAATATTATTATGTATCTCTAAAGGAGTGTCTGAAATGTTCCGAGGGTCAACTGATAAATCAAACACTCAAAAAACCACTTTTAGCCGACCATAATAAATTTACGTCCCGACGTGATAGCAAGTAGGATCAATGCCGTGTGACGATGATCGAAATACAGTAATAAATTAGATAAAATAAAATACGTATTACTTTTGACCCTGCCTCGTCCACTCTATTCGTATTTTTGCTATGGTGACGCGAACTTAGAGACCGGGACGAATTTCCCCCCACGCGCTATCGTAAAATAGAATAAGCCACGCCCGGAACTGGTTTCTGTTTTGGCTATGTCATATTCTTAACGAGTGCAGATCGCGCCAAACTTTTAGTCCCCTTTAAACACGGGGCGATTCGCATCAGCAGAAACAAAATGTATGGGCCGTTCTTGGGAAGACCAACTTCCGAGCGTACCAGAAGCTTGGCGCGATCTGTATTAGTCGACAAACTTATAAAATGTACTTGGAGAAGAAGTCCGCATATTGTGCAGGGCAACTACGGAACCGTACACTGCGCGGGCCCAACACTCACTGGGGCGGTTTTTTTATTTTTCTCATTTGTGCTCAACTTTTTTTTAATCGCTATGGATTTCCTGTAATTGGCCAGTTATATGATCTATAATCTACATTTATTTCATATTTTTCGGTCATTCAGTTTCGGAGATAAGGGCCCCCCATACTTATTTTTGTGGTTTTTTAAAGATTTCTCGGAACCGGTACCAATAATAAAAGTATATATTTTTACAATCAGCCTGATATCCATATTGTATTTTTAGGATAATATTATTCATTTTACTCACTTTTGTTTTGGAAAAATTTTGAACAATATAAAAATTTTCATATTTTTTTACACCGTGATATGTGGGCAAATTAATGCTATTTTCGTGCAAAATCTCATGTCTTTATCATTAACGGTGCTAAAGTCATGAGGCTGTGACATACGGACGGACGAACAACGGAGTCTCACCATAAAGTTCCTTTTGTATCTTTTAGGTACTACGGAAACCAAAAAATATGAATACTAAAATGAATAATTGTTTCCAACATTGCAGGGAAAGTCCATCAAAACGTTTTATATAATTTCTTTAAAATATAACATACTAGCGATACTAGCTTCGCACGGGTGCAATTCTGATACTAAATATACTACAGAATGTCTTTAACCTCTAAAATGATCAGTGTTTCTCTACTATATTATGCATGTAACATATTATAAACCTTCCTCTTGAAACCTTGCGTAGTTTTAAAGATCTAAGCATACATAGGGACAGATAGACAGCGGGAAGCGACTTTGTTTTATACTATGTAGTGATAGTGATAGTGATTAGAGACTTTTGTTTATGTAGCCAAATTCATACTGTAGACACAATTATGAGAATTCATGCATTCTCGAAATACCGAGATCTCGCACATATATTGCAGGATCAATCACGCATCGTTATGAGTGCGAGATGATCAAGCGGCAGCGCAAAGTACATTGATACTTGAATAACTAAAAAAAAAAGAGAAGACAATAACTGAATTTTGCATCATAAAATCATCAACATCATTTTGTTGAAATTGATGACTAAACATGGAATTAGAAAGAACCTTGTCTGCGGCTGGGCTAGAGCGCATAAAGTGAAAACACGTTATCTTTAAATAAAATCATATACTCTACTCTACTGTTCACACTAAACAATTTTTCCAAAGAAACATAATAAAGCAAATGAAAAAAAAAAACACATGCCCATACAACATTTACAGTTGGTTTTTAAAGTTATTATGTAAAAAAGAATTAATTTTTCATTTGCGCTGGTATGTTTTTTTGGGAAAGCTTTTCAGTATGGTCAGTAGATAATATAACTAACTATTATAAGTATGTTTAAATACATTCCTTTAGTTGGATTAATATCTAGTTTAATTTTTTTTATAAACAATTCGTAGAAACAATATTTTTTCGAAAGAATTTTTATTAGTGCAAGATCTCGCTAATACCGAGATATTGCGAGATTGTTTTTTTTTTAATCTTGCAAATACCGAGATTGACATTTAGGTGCAAGTTTGCATTCCCTACACGTGACTTACTGATAATCAAATTGCATCATTATCGGGTCGTGAATAACCAGCCCGGCTACTTGGATTACTAGAAGTCAGTTGTTTATATGTAGTCAATAGTCTATGGTACGGATTCCTGGCGTATATCTTCCATACACATTGGGGTGCCATACATGATTACGAGAATTTTACCTTGTCTACGGTATCCAACAAGCTGTATGGCTGTGTATAGCCTCCCAATGTGTACGGAATCCATACTGAATGAAAGAGATAGCAGCTATGCTGATGTTTGCTGTCTCTCTTTCTCTCAAGCGTAGGATATGGAGTTTATGAGTGTTTTGTAAGCCAATAAAATACGAATTGCCAAGGGTCTTTGAACCTCGGTCCTGACCACTTACCGAATCGCCAGTATGAATTTGGATATATAAACAAAAGTCACCTTATTTTATATTACTTAATTCAAAAATAAAGAAAATATTTAAAAATAGGTGACATTTTAATCGATTTTAAAACTTGCATGATGATTGTGATGATGCAATTTATTACCTTGAACCTGTAGGGTTTTGTAATACCTACTTTTAATAAATAAAAGGCCCGGCCCACTCATAAAAAATGCACTTGATCGTTTCGTATTTGGTTTAAATTTTCAAACTTTTGTGAAGAAATGGTGGACATCACATCAAGTTATACAGATGCAGTACAAAATTAGCCCCTATAGAGAAGGATTTAAGATGGGTACAATGTTCAATGTGTATAGGTTGATGTGATCACCATTGTACATTGTGAATTTGTATAACGTTGCCCTTACACTGATGTTCGGGTTGTGGTTTTTTCCCTCTCCATGTCTATAAAGTCGGTTTTACCAATGACACACGTGTTACGTCCTGTATTGTGTTGTTTATTTACAAATTTCGTATTCATTGCGCCCTTACTATGGGACTGTTTTATGTATAGAATAAATGTAGCGAATATTGTATGTATTCTCCACCTATAGTCTATCTAATTTCTAATGGATGTCGAATATTGTCAAACATAAAGTTTCATCAAAGAGTTTGTTTAATTTGCTTTACCGCGAAGCGTAATCTGTAATTTCAATGAGAATAACAATCCTTGTTAGCGGGTAATTTGTTTTTGGCTCTATCAGTGGGGATTGTTTGTGGTTTTGCAGACCTTGTCCTAGGCAGTGACTTCGAGACATCAAAGCCGAAACGAAAGTGTCACGACAGCATCGTTGTCTCCGTTTGTTTAGCTTCAATCCTTGCTTGCGGCGTCTGCGTTCTCGCTATATCTCTTATATCTATACAACAATACCGAATCGACATAGGTAAATAAAATACTGTGATGATTTTATAAGTTTTAAACTTTTTCAATGCATGTGCTCGTAAAGGCCCACTTTTTATGCATCAAAACCGAACAGAAAGTCGATTATTTTGCCCTAGGGCTTTATTATTTTTTTTTTTTATTTGTTTACAATGGTTGGCTAACCTGCAGCCTTTCATAGACGTTATACTTTTTTTTCCACTGTGTAACGGCTCTGGATACAGTCCTTTTGAGCCAATTATAATTTAAAGTTCACAAGATTATATTTGTTTTCATTTCCTCGCACTATGCATTGAAAAATGTAGTACGATACACGGGCGTAAAAGCAATAAATTACTCGGTTACGTTTAAAATACTCGCTACGCTCGTGTTTTAAATCGTCCTCGTAACTTATTCCTTTGCGCCCTTGTAGCATAAACTACTATTATGTCCCTCCCTGCCTAACTGTTTATTTTTTGGTTAGGTCTAAATGAGACCTGGTACCTGCGTCGTGCCGAATGGAATGCTATGCCCGCCTACGAAATAGAATATATGCCACTTCCAGTGAAAATCGTTATCTTTGGGCATTCGGGAGGAAATGATAACTACTGCAATGAGCGCGATCAGTGCATTGAAAAGGTTAAACATATTCAACAAGTAAATTTGCCAACACTGCTAGATGTCGCTTCAAGTTATCTGGTGGGTGGCTCTGGATACGTCTTCGAGGGCAGAGGAGCCAATGTAGTCAGCGCTATGGTCAAATCCTGGAATCGGAAGTCAATTACCATTATGTTGATTGGGAATTACAACGGTGACAAATTTGATGACTGTCAAGTCGAGCATGTTCAGATGCTCCTGGAAGTTTTAGTCAGCATAGGAGTATTAGTCAGTGACTATGAAATTTTGGGACAGTGTCAGATCCAGCCATACACAGAGCCGCCGGGATATAACGTTATGGCTAGAATTCATGAATTTCCTCATTGGATTCCTGATAATGTTGATAAATGCTTGGGGCGCTCCACTTCGTAGTTGTTCTTCGCACCTCCATTTTTTTTTTGTATTTTTGATTTCATATTTACCACGACATGTATAAAAGAAATTTTACGAAAATTTCATTCCGAAAAATAACAATCACCTGCCAGTTTGTTTTTCATGGGATGCGTGTCGGTCAGTTGATGGGACAAACTCACGGCTGACTGCGGGTGTGCCCGTGTCTTTGAACGTGTTAATTAAAATATACATCAATAAATTCGTCATGAAATTTCGTTATGTAGCATTTTAGGAAAACAATATTAATTTACTAAAAGAAACATATCAACATGAAAAAACTCAAAACTCGAACATAACCAAATTAGTCTCTCGAATAGGCTCTCGCGAGAGCGGCGACGCCAAAACAACTATGCTAAATGTAAAATTTTCTTGGCAAGATTTAATTAATAAAAAAGCGACTTTTCCTCATTGCCTTGATGTATGTATTTAATAATACTGTTTAAGGGGCTGCACAATGCTAAAATTCAATCCTGCTCTAACGCGTTTGTTCTTTTAACTCTCTATCCTGCTCTAATCAGATGCCGCGCACGCAAAACTTCAGTTATTTTGAAATCGCGGCTCCATTAGGACTTAACCATAATATTTTTATGATAAATATGTGTTTTTCTAGTTAGTATCTGCGTGTGTTGGTTTCGTTTCAATCGGTTTTGAAACATGGAAACTGAATCGCTTTTTTCGTAAAATTCATGCTTTTTTAAAAGTAATGTAATTAATGGAAGATTGAAAGTATGTTTATTTATAAAGTGTAATTAATAATTTTCTTGAGTCAAAATATACTCCATATTATTTTTTAATTTTTACGATCTACATTGACGGAGCTGAATCCAATACAAAACTGATGTTTAGCATTGTGGTTGTGGAGCCCCTTTTTGACGATTTTTTCGCTGCGAACTATGTTAGAGGACATCTAAGCAAACAAAACATAAATCATCAAAGTCGGTTGAGTCGTTGCAGAGCTATGCGTAGACAAACATAGTTGATGAATACATGAACATACATAGAAACCTACAACCATATACCACTTAAAAGTTTAGAAGTTTAGACAAACGCGGATTATTGCGACTTGTTTTATATGTACTATTTAGAGATTAGAGAAGAGATAAAAGTTTTTGCTTGCGTAATCAAAGGCTGAAATAAGTAGGAACAAATTATCACTAGCTTTTTCCTACGACTTTGTTTCCGCTGACCACACCTGAAAGAGAAGAAAAAGAAGGGCAAGACCGATTCAGCACATCCCGACTCTATACAGTCTTTTGGCTACTACCCCTAGAGTGTATATAAAAAGCCGAAGGCGCGAAGGGAGAGCAGCCCTCGCCCACCGTAACAACGGCCAGGCACCCAAGTGAGTTGTAGCGGCTGAGGCTGGTCGCCGAAAGCGACCAACAAGCCGAAGCTGCGAAGGCGAGCGTGGGTGCCTGACCTTTGTTATGGTGGGCGAGGGCTGCTCTCCCTGAAAATGAATTTGTGTCATAAAAATACTTCAGTATTGATAGGTTCAAATGGCCCATCAATTAACTTGCGGCAGGATAGCCGTTTCTGCTATTTAGCCACCAGTAGCTATACTCACTATTTACGTTCAACCAACGTGTATTGAATATTGTACCTTATCTAGTTGACGTTAAGAAGTACATTTCAATAATCATAAACTTATGGTAGAATAATTATTTTTGTTATTCTGCCGCTAGTGGCAGAATATTTTATTTTGCTAAACGGCCACTGGTGGCAGGCTAGACACTTTCATAAATGAAATGACTGTAAAATCAGATGGACTATAAGGGACAGGTAGACAAAGGTATTATATTTTTTTGCCTTCATGTCATAATTCGTCTTGTATCTTTTATCTCTTTATTAAATTAAAGTACATATAGGCTTATTTTACATTTATTTGTCTGTTACTAATATTATGAAAAAAAAATACATGATCCTGCTAAGTTTCTTGCCCTTATTCTTAGCAAGACTAATCGAATGGGTGAAGTTAGGTATATATTTATTATATGTATTGCATATATATAGTTATTTATAACATTATTTATTACTTATACCTATATTTTTTATTTTATTCAAGTGTATTTTTTTATAGGTGTAAACCTAACCTTATTATTTTCTTGTGTATTTCCCCATATTATTATTTATTGTTAAAGCTTGTATCTATATACATAGATTATTTAATTACATTACATTAAAACCAACTGTAATAAGTGTATCTGATATACCTACATTACATAAAAATAAATATAGTGGGAGTTGGAACAAATGCTTTTAGCAATTATCAAGTCCACACTTTGAACATCTATATTTATATGATTGTGCAATAAATAATTACACAGACAATAATAAACTGATAAGATCGTTGAAGACACAATTCAGAAATAACTATATGATTATGATGGGACCGAGAATATTTCAAGTTTCTTTTTCGTACGCTTTTGGCCTACCGCACCTGATGGACAGCGTCAGTCTGACAATGAGGCGAAGAGCGCTCGACCAGGAAGTAGGAGAGTCAAAAGTAGGACTAGAGAGGAAATAAAGTAGGAGTGTGAAGTAGGTAAAAGAAACATTATTTAGTTTTTCAAATAAAAGTAATAACAAGATAAAGCTATCCTATAAATAAAATAAACCTATACAAATTGGAATTATATTTATTGAAACAAAATAATACTTAAATAACATTAAAAATCTACGTATTAAACAAAACTTACCTAAAATTTACCTAAACCCTTATAAAACCTATGACAAAAATTATCTAAACTAAATGAAAAATCCTATCTAGATCGCCACCGTCATGTGGAAGGGTACCTAGAAGGCTGGCTGCGTTTTCTCTTTTCTGAATATCTGGCCTTCAGGTCCCCACAAGACAACTCTTTAAAAAGGAGCTTAGCATCTGGACCCCACGGCTCGGGGGTCTCGACCCCAAAAGGCGCAAATGTGCAGTCCAATCTAAGGGCTGCATACCTGCGCCTCTTATTTCCGTCAGCCGCTTACTTTTCACATCGACACGATGGACGGAAAAGCAATTCCATAAATAATATTGCTAAGCAATATTTTCCTTGTACGTTAGTGGAAGAATCATACAAATACCATTAGTGGTTTCAAAGAAATAACCAATTTTACTTAATTTGACTCTAAAAACAGCTTGACTTTGAACAATATTTTCATGCTGTTTCTTATACGCGAGAATAATTACCTTAAATGAAGTTGTTTTTTTAGTTTAACTAATAATACATTTTTATTTCACAATTTTTAAACATAAGTTATTAAGGTTAAAAGAAATAACTTGATCAACAGATACATTTTCGGATGACACTGGGAGGAGGCGACTTAATCTTGAACACTCAAAAATCTAACACCACAGAACCCGGCTTGCTCCACTAGTTCCTTCGGAGTCCTTACAGCACGATATCTACAGCACTTAAAATCTAACACAACAGAACCCGGCTTGCTCCACTCGCTCCTTCGGAGTCCTTACAGCACGATACCCACAACACTTAAAATCTAACACCACAGAACCCGGCTTGCTCCACTCGCTCCTTCGGAGTCCTTACAGCACGATATCCACAACACTTAAAATCTAACACCACAGAACCCGGCTTGCTCCGCTCGCTCCTTTGGAGTCCTTACAGCACGATATCCACAACACTTAAAATCTAACACCACAGAACCCGGCTTGCTCCACTCGCTCCTTTGGAGTCCTTACAGCACGATATCCACAACACTTAAAATCTAACACCACAGAACCCGGCTTGCTTCATCGGAGTCCTTACAGCACGATATCCAAAACACTTAATAAGAAGATAGCATACCCTAACAACTTTTTTTATTACCCGTCCAGCACAATAAGTCTAATGGCAAAGACTTTATTTGCTTTTTATAGAGGCGATTATATGTTGGCTCTTTGGCCTCTTTTTCTTAGACGCGTAATACTAGTGATCACGCAGCGAAACAACAAATTGATGTGTTTTTGCTAATACTGAAATATTTTGTAGGGAAAAAAATATTGAATTTAGGTGATATAACCTTCATATTTCTATTACCTATTTTATGAAAAAAAAATCACGTTGATCTCTTAACCGCGTTCTTCAAGCGAACGTTTGAAAACCAAAAAAAAGAGGGTGCAAAACATTTTTTTTTTGACAAAAGTATAAATCTTAGTACATTGTTTATACGTAATATCCCTAGAGAAAAGATGAATAAACCAAATATATTTTTTTCAATACAAGGAGAGTCCGAATTTCTTCAAACGAATCCTAGATGGACTGGAGTTGGTCATGCTCTAGGCTCAGGTACAGTCTTAAAATCTAACACCACAGAACCCGCCTTGCTCCACTTGCTCCTTCGGATTCCTTACAGCACGATATCCACAACACTTAAAATCTAACACCACAGACCCCGGCTTGCTCCACTCGCTCCTTCGGAGTCCTTACAGCACCATATCCACAACACTTAAAATCTAACACCACAGAACCCGGTTTGCTCCACTCGTTCCTTCGGAGTCCTTACAGCACGATATCCACAACACTTAAAATCTAACACCACAGAACCCGGCTTGCTCCACTCGCTCCTTCGGAGTCCTTACTGCACGATATCCACAACACTTAAATCTAACACCACATAACCCGGCTTGCTCCATTCGCCCCTTCGGATTCCTTACAGCACGATATCCACAACACTTAAAATCTAACAACACACAACCATGCTTGCTCCACTCGCTCCTTCGGAGTCCTTACAGCACGGTATCCACAACACTTAAAATCTAACACCACAGAACCCGGCTTGCTCCACTCGCTCCTTCGGAGTCCTTACTGCACGATATCCACAACACTTAAAATCTAACACCACACAACCATGCTTGCTCCACTCGCTCCTTCGGAGTACTTACAGCACGGTATCCACAACACTTAAAATCTAACACCACAGAACCCGCCTTGCTCCACTTGCTACTTCGGATTCCTTACAGCACGATATCCACAACACTTAAAATCTAACACCACAGACCCCGGCTTGGTCCACTCGCTCCTTCGGAGTCCTTACAGCACCATATCCACAACACTTAAAATTTAACACCACAGAACCCGGTTTGCTCCACTCGTTCCTTCGGAGTCCTTACAGCACGATATCCACAACACTTAAAATCTAACACCACAGAACCCGGCTTGCTCCACTCGCTCCTTCGGAGTCCTTACTGCACGATATCCACAACACTTAAATCTAACACCACAGAACCCGGCTTGCTCCACTCGCTCCTTCGGATTCCTTACAGCACGATATCCACAACACTTAAAATCTAACAACACACAACCATGCTTGCTCCACTCGCTCCTTCGGAGTCCTTACAGCACGGTATCCACAACACTTAAAATCTAACACCACAGAACCCGGCTTGCTCCACTCGCTCCTTCGGAGTCCTTACTGCACGATATCCACAACACTTAAAATCTAACACCACACAACCATGCTTGCTCCACTCGCTCCTTCGGAGTCCTTACAGCACCGTATCCACAACACTTAAAATCTAACACCACAGAACCCGGCTTGCTCCACTCGCTCCTTCGGAGTCCTTACTGCACGATATCCACAACACTTAAAATGTAACACCACACAACCATGCTTGCTCCACTCGCTCCTTCGGAGTCCTTACAGCACGGTATCCACAAAACTTAAAATCTAACACCACAGAACCCGGCTTGCTCCACTCGCTCCTTCGGAGTCCTTACTGCACGATATCCACAACACTTAAAATCTAACACCACACAACCATGCTTGCTCCACTCGCTCCTTCGGAGTCCTTACAGCACGGTATCCACAACACTTAAAATCTAACACCACAGAACCTGGCTTGCTCCACTCGCTCCTTCGGAGTCCTTACAGCACGATATCCACAACACTTAAAATCTAACACCACACAACCATGCTTGCTCCGCTCGCTCCTTCGGAGTCCTTACAGCACGGTATCCACAACACTTAAAATCTAACACCACAGAACCCGGCTTGCTCCACTCGCTCCTTCGGATTCCTTACAGCACGATATCCACAACACTTAAAATCTAACACCACACAACCATGCTTGCTCCACTCGCTCCTTCGGAGTCCTTACAGCACGGTATCCACAACACTTAAAATCTAACACCACAGAACCCGGCTTGCTCCACTCGCTCCTTCGGAGTCCTTACTGCACGATATCCACAATAATTTACTATTAATCCACAATAAAAGGCTTTTTCATTGCTTTACTAATAATATGCGGTGTGCTGGCAAAGCATCATGTTTATCATACTAACTCTGTGTCAATATTATGCTGTAAAATGTCGAAGTCAATAGAAAAGTCATCTCTTAGCAAGACTAATCGAATGGGCGAAAGCATGTATTTATACATATAAAATGTATTTATATATAATTTAAGTATGCAGTACAAAATTATAGATTTTACCTATCTTTTGAATCGGATATACATTGCTGCATAAATTAAATAACTTACCTTTAATTTCGTAGTTCATCGACTTTTATTATTTTATTAAATAATATATACTTACCTATTTTTATAAGATTAAATTTGTCGTGTAAAAAGTGTATTTTGTTTTTTATCTACTTTACAAAATAAACTTATTGAATTTTAATTTTATGTAGTAATGTCCGGGAACTATTTCCGATTAGATTCGACAAGGAAGTAAAAATGAATCTTAATTTACTTACATATACCCTGATTTTTAACTTAGGATGTTGTATAGTTCACTGTGGAGCTGTTTGTGGTATTGCAGGCCGGGTTCTAGGTCTCGATCTGGAGACGTCAACGCCGACACGCAAGTGTCGCAACAGCATCATTGTCTGTGTTTGCTGGACTTTCCTCGTCACTGGCAGTATCTGCGCTATCATTATAAGCCTCATAACTCTTCTACGAACCCGACTCGACATAGGTAAACTATCTTGATGGTCTAACTACTTTGATATACTTATAGTTACAGATACTATAATATTTTATTTTGGCTAGGTTTGAATGAGAGCTGGTACCTACGCCGTGGTGACTGGCAAGCCATGCCTGCTTATGACACGGAGTATCTAAATCTTCCTTTGGAGTACGTCGTATTTGGACACTCAGCTGGACCCTATTGCGATGATCGGTACACATGTATCGACGCAGTATTGGCTATGCAGCAGGATCATCTCCGCAGAGCCTTCTCAGACATAGGGCCTAATTTTTTAGTTGGTGGGTGTGGATACATATTCGAAGGTAGAGGAGCTAATGTCAGGGGCGCTGTTGTGAAGCACTGGAATGAAAAAATAATAAGCATAATGTTCCTTGGAAATTACAACGATAACTCCGTAGATGACCTGCAAATTGATCACATGAAGAAACTGTTGGAAGTTTTAGTGGCCAAAAATGTATTAGTCAGTAATTATGCTATTCTCGGGCACTGTCAGATCAAAACACAAACATGGTCACCGGGAACCAAAGTCATGATGCAGATGAGTAATTTCTCCCATTGGGATCCACGAAATGAAAGTGGATGTCTAGGCTTCAAGAGACGAAACTAAAACGTATGTATTTGTGTTCTAGTTATTAATGTTAAAATAACTAGCTGATGAATCCTGCTATCTGGTTGAAAATAATAAACTCTTATCATTTTCGGAATGTGGAATCTATATTAGACGTGAATCATTTTGTGGATCTAGATTTTGAAGTGAGCCCAGAAGCATATGACAATGAGAACAAAAACCATTTAGAATATGTACGTATTACGTCGATCTTCGAACACTAACTAGAGTTGAACTTCGTGCTTGTGAAGAAAAATCATTAGCAATGATATTATTTTGCAGGTATTTCGTGCTTTCATGTAAAACTTAGGCTTATATAAAGAATTTGCAACCCGAAATTTTCTAAAGTACCTAGCTATGTATTAAGGAAAGAAAGAAAGAAAGAAAGATAATTTATTTGCATAAATTGTGGTATACATAAAGATGGTGAGGTACACAAAATTTGTTCAGCACAGTTTACCTTATTCAGGCAGGCAAATTTTTAGAGTAGTGGTACATTTTATAATATCTATTCATAAAGTATCTATAATAGGAACACGGGAAAGAAAATTGTATTGAATTATCTCTAGTATTAATAAAATCAAACTGCTTTTTCCCTTTAAAAATGGAGATTTAAAGAAAACTCTTTGTTTTTTTTTCTACATCGAGCCAAGTCAATTATGTTACGGGCACCATAATTGTGTTACGGGCACCATTATTCACTAACTGCTACACCTGAACATAATCAATAAAAAAAATCACAGTTCTCGCACTATACGCAACCATCGTATGTGTGTCGTATGTACGAAAATGTCTTGTGACTTTATATGCTTTATAAAACACCTACGCACCTTTTGGTGGGGCCCTACTCGATGTTGATGTATTTGTTACCAGAAAAATTGCGATGTTTTTGTTTGGTAACGTCACCTACGGTGCGCCCTTAGCCCTCCCCCCATATAGCACTTGAGCAATCGCCATCAATAATTTTTAATTTTTTTTATACCGTATAGCTCTAAAACTTTTTTATACATCGCCAATTTACACTTTCGCTGAAAACGCGCCGCATCGCTCGCAAAATCATTTTCAATGATCAAAATGTTGGATTCGTAGGTTTTTGCATCTTATTAAAATATATTTTCCAAGCTGCTGAAACACGTACTTTTACGTTAGTAAGTTATCATTACTTGTAAGTTGTAAAATTCTGTCCTCAGATTCTGTCTCCTATATTTATTCAAAAATGTTTATCATATCCTTTGTATAATTGAAATGGCAGACAGGTATTACTGTGGATGAAAAAAATATAATGCTCCATAAAAATAAAACTAATCAAATAAGTAAAGTGTGGGACTTATATATATATAAGACTGACTTGTTGTACCGATAATACATATATAGGTGGTAATACTACTTACATAATGGAATAAGTGAACTAACATATAGATGATTATTATATCGAGAGGAAAGGGATTCGTTATTTCCTCGAGCGTCTAAAAACGCAAGGAAATGATAAATTACATCAAGCTGGGTTTATAATCTGGTTTTGTATCAAGTACATACATTAAAAATAAACACAAGTTGAATTTTCTTGTTGCTTTTTTTTTCAAGTTCCGATACACGTTATTTTTTGTTCTTATACCAGCCAGTAGTTTTTGTTCTTATACCAGCCAGTAGTTTTTGTTCTTATACCAGCCAGTAGTTTTTGTTCTTATACCAGCCAGTAGTTTTTGTTCTTATACCAGCCAGTAGTATTTGTTCTTATACCAGCCAGTAGTTTTTGTTCTTATACCAGCCAGTAGTATTTGTTCTTATACCAGCCAGTAGTTTTTGTTCTTATACCAGCCAGTAGTATTTGTTCTTATACCAGCCAGTAGTTTTTGTTCTTATACCAGCCAGTAGTTTTTGTTCTTATACCAGCCAGTAGTTTTTGTTCTTATACCAGCCAGTAGTTTTTGTTCTTATACCAGCCAGTAGTTTTTGTTCTTATACCAGCCAGTAGTTTTTGTTCTTATACCAGCCAGTAGTTTTTGTTCTTATACCAGCCAGTAGTTTTTGTTCTTATACCAGCCAGTAGTTTTTGTTCTTATACCAGCCAGTAGTTTTTGTTCTTATACCAGCCAGTAGTTTTTGTTCTTATACCAGCCAGTAGTTTTTGTTCTTATACCAGCCAGTAGTTTTTGTTCTTATACCAGCCAGTAGTTTTTGTTCTTATACCAGCCAGTAGTATTTGTTCTTATACCAGCCAGTAGTTTTTGTTCTTATACCAGCCAGTAGTTTTTGTTCTTATACCAGCCAGTAGTTTTTGTTCTTATACCAGCCAGTAGTTTTTGTTCTTATACCAGCCAGTAGTTTTTGTTCTTATACCAGCCAGTAGTATTTGTTCTTATACCAGCCAGTAGTTTTTGTTCTTATACCAGCCAGTAGTTTTTGTTCTTATACCAGCCAGTAGTATTTGTTCTTATACCAGCCAGTAGTTTTTGTTCTTATACCAGCCAGTAGTTTTTGTTCTTATACCAGCCAGTAGTTTTTGTTCTTATACCAGCCAGTAGTTTTTGTTCTTATACCAGCCAGTAGTTTTTGTTCTTATACCAGCCAGTAGTTTTTGTTCTTATACCAGCCAGTAGTTTTTGTTCTTATACCAGCCAGTAGTTTTTGTTCTTATACCAGCCAGTAGTTTTTGTTCTTATACCAGCCAGTAGTTTTTGTTCTTATACCAGCCAGTAGTTTTTGTTCTTATACCAGCCAGTAGTTTTTGTTCTTATACCAGCCAGTAGTTTTTGTTCTTATACCAGCCAGTAGTTTTTGTTCTTATACCAGCCAGTAGTTTTTGTTCTTATACCAGCCAGTAGTTTTTGTTCTTATACCAGCCAGTAGTATTTGTTCTTATACCAGCCAGTAGTTTTTGTTCTTATACCAGCCAGTAGTTTTTGTTCTTATACCAGCCAGTAGTTTTTGTTCTTATACCAGCCAGTAGTTTTTGTTCTTATACCAGCCAGTAGTTTTTGTTCTTATACCAGCCAGTAGTTTTTGTTCTTATACCAGCCAGTAGTTTTTGTTCTTATACCAGCCAGTAGTTTTTGTTCTTATACCAGCCAGTAGTATTTGTTCTTATACCAGCCAGTAGTTTTTGTTCTTATACCAGCCAGTAGTTTTTGTTCTTATACCAGCCAGTAGTTTTTGTTCTTATACCAGCCAGTAGTTTTTGTTCTTATACCAGCCAGTAGTTTTTGTTCTTATACCAGCCAGTAGTATTTGTTCTTATACCAGCCAGTAGTTTTTGTTCTTATACCAGCCAGTAGTTTTTGTTCTTATACCAGCCAGTAGTATTTGTTCTTATACCAGCCAGTAGTTTTTGTTCTTATACCAGCCAGTAGTTTTTGTTCTTATACCAGCCAGTAGTTTTTGTTCTTATACCAGCCAGTAGTTTTTGTTCTTATACCAGCCAGTAGTTTTTGTTCTTATACCAGCCAGTAGTTTTTGTTCTTATACCAGCCAGTAGTTTTTGTTCTTATACCAGCCAGTAGTTTTTGTTCTTATACCAGCCAGTAGTTTTTGTTCTTATACCAGCCAGTAGTTTTTGTTCTTATACCAGCCAGTAGTTTTTGTTCTTATACCAGCCAGTAGTTTTTGTTCTTATACCAGCCAGTAGTTTTTGTTCTTATACCAGCCAGTAGTTTTTGTTCTTATACCAGCCAGTAGTTTTTGTTCTTATACCAGCCAGTAGTTTTTGTTCTTATACCAGCCAGTAGTATTTGTTCTTATACCAGCCAGTAGTTTTTGTTCTTATACCAGCCAGTAGTTTTTGTTCTTATACCAGCCAGTAGTTTTTGTTCTTATACCAGCCAGTAGTTTTTGTTCTTATACCAGCCAGTAGTTTTTGTTCTTATACCAGCCAGTAGTTTTTGTTCTTATACCAGCCAGTAGTTTTTGTTCTTATACCAGCCAGTAGTTTTTGTTCTTATACCAGCCAGTAGTTTTTGTTCTTATACCAGCCAGTAGTTTTTGTTCTTATACCAGCCAGTAGTTTTTGTTCTTATACCAGCCAGTAGTTTTTGTTCTTATACCAGCCAGTAGTTTTTGTTCTTATACCAGCCAGTAGTTTTTGTTCTTATACCAGCCAGTAGTTTTTGTTCTTATACCAGCCAGTAGTTTTTGTTCTTATACCAGCCAGTAGTTTTTGTTCTTATACCAGCCAGTAGTTTTTGTTCTTATACCAGCCAGTAGTTTTTGTTCTTATACCAGCCAGTAGTTTTTGTTCTTATACCAGCCAGTAGTTTTTGTTCTTATACCAGCCAGTAGTTTTTGTTCTTATACCAGCCAGTAGTTTTTGTTCTTATACCAGCCAGTAGTTTTTGTTCTTATACCAGCCAGTAGTTTTTGTTCTTATACCAGCCAGTAGTTTTTGTTCTTATACCAGCCAGTAGTTTTTGTTCTTATACCAGCCAGTAGTTTTTGTTCTTATACCAGCCAGTAGTTTTTGTTCTTATACCAGCCAGTAGTTTTTGTTCTTATACCAGCCAGTAGTTTTTGTTCTTATACCAGCCAGTAGTTTTTGTTCTTATACCAGCCAGTAGTTTTTGTTCTTATACCAGCCAGTAGTTTTTTAATTAGAATTAATCACACATTCAATACTATGCTTGCAATTTCGAGCATATGTACCAAGCTTGCATAGGTACCTATCATACTAATATTATTCTAATTGGAATGGATAAAATCCGAAACGAGGAGATCTGTCGGAGATCGAAAGTGACCGATATAGCCCGCCGAATCAGTAATAGTTGAAGTGGGCAGGCCATATCTGTCACCGTTGTTGGGGTCGAAAGGCATTAGAATGGAGACCACGTACAGCAAAACGTAGCGTATAATCCAAAAGCCCGCCGTTGAAATAGCTATCTCATAAGATACCTCGTTGAACTTATCACAGGCCGTTAACTGACACTTAGTTACGTCAAAAAAATAACAAAAAACAATAAAAGATTATTGTCAATATAATATATTGACAATAATCTTTTATTGTTTTTTGTTATTTTTTTATTATGTATGTAAGTATGTATTACTCCGCTACAAAAATGCCATACAAAAGCATACAATCCCATGAAAAAAAACCGGCCAAGTGCGAATCAGACTCGCGTACCTAGGGTTCCGTATATATATATATGATAAATTAAGTATTAAGTATATATTTTTACAACCACCTTTTTAATATATACAATTTGATACCCATGTTGTATTTTTAGGCTAATAATTTTTATATTTCTCACTTTTGTTTTGGAAATATTTTGAACAATTTTAAATTTTTCATTTCTTTTATACACCGTAATATGAGGGGAAATAATTGTGCCAAATTTCATGTCTTTATCTTTAACGGTGCTAAAGTTATGAGGCTGTGATATACGGACGGACGGAAAACGGAGTCTCACCATAAAGGTTCCTTTTGTACCTTTTAGGTACGGAACCCTAAAAAGCCCACTACTGCTGAAAAATACGGAATTCTAATCGACTTGACCCCGCGCACCCCATAATAACAAGAAACCCACCCGGAACAGAACCGAAAAAAAAAAAGATTGTCAATATTACCCTTGTGTATGTTGACGACCTAAAAATACCCGACTTTTTTGTGAAAACAAAAAACTAAATAGAAGTAAACGTCAAAAAATACAAAATGTCGAGGTTTTCCCTAGGTCACAAATAAATGCTCTACAATTTCACCCATACATCATTTAGTTACACACGTTCCAACTAGAAACGGTGATTGGTAAAACGGTACTAACTCACTGACTTTTTTAGTTGGACCGAGTTTAATACGATTACATACATACATACAATCACGCCTGTCTCCCAGAGATGTAAGCAAGGACTACAGATTTCTATCTGCTACGATCCAGACACACCTCGTTCCCCTCTTCCACATCCATCAATATAGTCATTTATGCTCTTCTATTCCGGGTACTTTTGACATGACACTTCTTCAGTATGTCGCCAATTTGGTCAGCACACGTTCTTCTAGGGTAGCCTGGTCCAGCTGTACGTTCCACTTGCGCACCATACATTTCTTTGGTCACACTACTTTCATTCATCCTCTATACATCCAAACTACCGAAGCATTCCTTTTTCTATTCTTGTCACTTTTGTCGATTTGGTGTAACACGACTTAACTTTGTTGACAGGACTAACCTTATTTTAGGTGTTCTGCCTTTGCCTTATACAACGTGTAACCATATTTGAAGAGCTTATCCAGTCAATGATACAGAGCAACTTTTACTATGGAGCCAAACCCGAAATCTCAAAAATAAAATCTACCCTTCTATATATTCCAGCCGAGCGGCATTGCATTTTTCTATGAAACAGTATTTTTTTTTTTTTTTTCGAGATACAGGGTTTGTTCCATAGTAAAAGTTGTTCATTGAACAAGCTCTTCAAATATGGTTACACCTTTCTGTTACACCTTGTATAATAGCTATGGATTTAGTAAAAATTACAGATAACGGTAAAAATATTGTTTTTTTATAATATGGGTTTAAAAACATAAGTAGGTATAAACGATATTAACGGGTTTTGGCTAAATATCTTGGAACTTATTTTTTCGACTTGGTCTACTTAAATTTCAAGCTCACTAATTGGATTCAGAGGAAATGTGCCAAACAGACATGACAAAATTATGGGCCCTTTTAGTTTGTAGCTACGTCAATCTAAAAACATGTATTTGATTTTATCAGTGAACTACTTGTGATGTTTCAGGCCGAGTATTTGGCCTAGAACTGAAATCGTCGAAGCCGACACAAAAGTGTCGCGGCAGCGTCTTTGTCTGCGTTTGCTGGACCTCGTTCGTCGCTTGCGGCCTCAGCGCTCTCATTTTTTTCTTGCCATCTCCACACGGATTTTTAATTGATATAGGTAAAATAAGAACACTCAGCAAAACATTTTTTTTGGAAGGCTTGCTCTCATAAATAATATTTTAAATTTTGGTCAGGTATAAAATCAAATGAGACGTGGTACCTGCGCCGTAATGATTGGCAAGCCATGCCCTCTTACGAGATCGAGTACTTGAAGCTTCCCGTGAAGTACGTGATATTTGCACATTCAGCAAACGACTATTGTGCCGAGCGGTTTCGTTGCATCAATATGGTAAGAGATATACAACAAGACGACTTGCGCAGTGGTTATCAGGATATCGGCCCCAACTTCCTCGTCGGTGGCAATGGCTTCGTGTTCGAAGGTCGTGGAGCAAACGCTGTCACTCGCAAAGGCGACGCTTTGGATGTCTGGGACACTACGAGTGTCTACATCATGTTCATTGGAGAATACAACAACGACCGCATGGACGACTGGCAAATGACTCGAGTGCAGATTCTGTTGGACGTATTAGTGCAAGCAGGTGTTTTGACCGAATACTATGAGATTCTTGGATATTGCCAAGTTTACATTAAGACTGATAGTCCAGGAACTAATATTATGGCAAGGATTAGTGAATTTATGCATTGGAATCCCCATAGCGTGAGTAGTTGCCCAGGGTTCTTTTCAAATAGGTGAGACTGTAAATTTATACCTACGTTTCAAGTTATAAGACAACAGGATAACCTTTAAAACTTAAAATTCCATGTTGCCCGGCCAGGACACATCATTGCTACCAAATTGTATGGAAATTGTATTAGCCCGAAATTTTAAGAATTAATGTAAGTACCTATACAATTTTTCAATTGGAAGATTAGCAAGCCCGAGCAAAATCATTGCTGGTAAGCAATAGTAAGTTTTTGTTTACAACTTAAGGATACGTTTAAAATTTCTTCTTCCTTGGCTTGACCTTACTCTCATGATACAAATTATGTATGTGACAAAATTCAGCGATAAATATTAGAGATGAAACGGATATCCGGTTACTATCCGGTATCCGGCCTATCCGGACATAATTTTGGTATCCGGTATCCGGCCGGATAGTAGCTAGTATACTGGATACTTAACTCCAAAAACATACAAAAAATCGTTTAAATCTAATACATAAAGTAAATAAGAGTTAACCTATGGTAGATAAAGACAAGCTTTACAGAAATTGTTGGGAATAAACGTTTGTACTTTTCTTCGTACATTACACTAGCTTCAGAAAAAAGTCTCTCACAATATACTGGATGTAAATGAACAGGTATCTTTTAATAAAAACACATGGTCTAAGAATCATACTGAACAACTTTTTCAAAGAAACATACTTGTGGAAATGAAAAAATATGTTCATGTTTCCTTAGTCATTTCGAAAACCTACTGTTAATTTTGATAGGGCAGGTTCAATTCTTTTAAATATATTTTTTTGGAAAATTTGTTCAGTATAAGCAGTAGATTACGCAGTTTCATTTAAAGATACCTGTCCATTTATATACAGTATTTGCCGCTGGAAGGAGACAAAAGATACATATTTACGAATTTCGTTAGGATCGAAAATTGTTTCGCGTTTGCACACCACCATTTGTATAATTGTGATACGATCACTTAGAAATGATCGTAATTTAGAAAATGCACAAATAACCTCGCCCAGTTGCACCTGCACGCAACTTGGTGCGTAATGTTTAGACTTGCTCAATTCGTGTGAAACGCATATCTTGAGCCGGATATTCGGCGGCCGGATATCCGGCTATCCGGCCTAGTGCCTTGCCGGATATCCGGTATCCGGCAAAATCACTATCCGTTTCATCTCTAATAAATATACCTACTTATATAATAAATAATTTACATAAACCTATACTCACACTTATCTGGGCCTATTTTTTCTGACGTAATATATGTATCCCATGCAGCCTTCTATTTATTAGTAAATAATAATAAAATAAATAATGTAAGCGCATTTAATCCTTGTAATCCTTTCACCGTAACATCGATTACTAAAACGGAATATGACATGTGTTTTGGGAAAAAGAATCAAACAACAAATTTATCTTTTATTTGAAGGAGGTGTAGTTTTTTAAAAACTGAAAAGATCAGTTTTAATGTAACGGATGTAAAAGGATTGTATTGCATGAGTATGTAAATTAGGGTATACTGTGTACAAAATTTATTTTAATCATAATAAGATTGTCTGAGTGCTGCTTTGCTTAATACCTGGAAACTTGCTCCTTTTAATCGTCCTGTGTAAATGTTGTAAATGATTATTACTAGGCCAGGCCAAGTTTGGCGTCCAGTGGCTTTTCTATGGGTAGAGATAGATAATTTTCACGAGCTTCTTGGCTACTACTAACCTAAGTCTGGAAAATATAAAAATCTAAAACTACGGAAGCTTACATTGGGATATCAAAAACAAAATAACTTTATATTATGTATATTATGTTATTTAATAGTCTAACAAGTTATGTTAAGACATTAGAGAGTATCTGATTGCAGAGGTATCTTGGTGGAAGTACCTGCAGACCGTAGCGAAGAATTATAGCCGACCGGAGAGGCTCGCCTGTGGGTTTGCCGTGATCTCTCTGCTTGTCAGTTTTATCTTGGTCACCTACTTCATCGCTGTAGCCAAACCCTCTGCGAACTCGCCTGAGCCGGACAATGGTATGTATCTTTAACTGTGAACAATTTTTTTAATACTTAGTCTTCTTAGTGTACCTACCGACTATATTATCTAAGCTAAGCCAATAAAGACAGGCGCTTAGCTTCCCGCTCGCACACAGCTATTATATAGCTGTCAGAAATACAACATGCAGAAAGAAGTAAGCTTGAGTTAAAGCAGTATTTAGTATTTTAGCAATCGAAATAAACTACGGGCAGCATCTAGTTAAGAAGGCGGTAAATCACAGTATTAGAAAACCATTTTATCTTACGTAGCTTAGTCTACAGCCTCGCAAGTAAAACTTTTGTTATTTGCCGTGAAAGAGAGGCGCGTATTCTGTGAAAATTTCAACTGGCTTCCTATAACAGCTGAAGCTGTGGATCCCTGTGATAGACAGACAGACGAACAGCGGAGGCTTAGTAATAGCAGAGAATATAAAGTATTACTACGTAAAGAAGCGACACTCTCCTCCCCGCGCGAATTTAACGTACCCCGCGGTCCCCCGCAAGTTAGTGGAAATCTGGAGTCAGGCAGAGCTCGATTACCACTCGTTTGCTGCGCGCGTGTTTTGTTACAAAGTTTTATCACGATACTGATTTTTAATCAGTATGGTGCGTTATTGCAGTGTTTATGGATGCCTGGAAAACTTTTTTTCAAAAATTAGAATTGCGTGATCAAACCTTACAATTTCGTTCAGTAACGCATTTGGAACAATAAAATCAGTATTTATAACTTTCCATGTTTTGACAAGTTTTAATTTTTTTTCCAAAATTTATGTTTGAGTAGTTGTTAATTATATGATGATCATTTATGCATACGAAACTATATAGGTACCTACTAAGCTTAGGCATACTATAATATATATATATAGTATGCCTAAGCTTATATATATATATATATATATATATTTTACTTTTAAAGTAACGAAAAAGCAGCGGTAACTCAGGGGTAGAACGCTGGCCTCTTAATCTTGAGATTAAGGTTCGATCTCCGGTCGGGCATGCACCAATGAGTTCTTCGGAATTTACATAATGTGTATTTGCTAATAGGTACTTACCACTATGTGAACAGTGAAGGAAAACATAGTAAGGAAACCTGCATGCCCTAAAAAGAGTGTATTTGTGCCCGAAGAACGATGATAGGGCTCACCACCCATCACGTTGGGACGTTATATTTGCAGGTGAAACGCGGGTTTACCGAGTGTGGGTGGACTGTGACTTGCATTTCAAAGTTCACACTCGGAACACATCCGACACCCCCCGGGGCATTCAGGTCGTAACGATTTATATACATATATAAGGTTAAATAACATTATTTGGCGAAACTCAAAACAAAGGTAGTACTAGTCTATATGGACAACTGTTTGTTTGGGAGCTAAGCGAAATTCTTAACTTTTTTTCACTTCCTCCTATACAAATTGCTCCGATCAGCTGACTCGTCCAGTATGGAAAGGTGAAAACGAATTTTAAGAATTTTTCACTATCCTATTAAAAAAAGTTATTCATATGGACATGTTCTACATATGTTTCAAATTTCGCCAACTAATTGAATTTAACCTTGTATATATATATATATATACATATATTTTTTTAATACCATTAATCCACGGGGAACCAGAAATTGGACTACGCTAAAATTTAGGAAGAGAATCACATAAGTTGCTGACTTATATTGTGTCCCTCTCGGGCGACGACGCTCACACGATTGCTGCCAGCCCTAGACTAGCTCACGCACACACACAAGCGTGTGCGGACAAGCCAGATGCGCGCGTGAGAGTGTAGGTAAATAACTTGAGCCTCGACTATGAAGTGTCGGGGGTGTGGTAATAGGGACCCGTTTGGCGTCCTTCGGGTACGGAACTCTAAAAACTAAACTTTTCGTAGCTCAAAATTTTGATTACAGCCTCGCAATTTTTTCATGTCATTATTACATTTGACACATAGGGGCGCACGGGTTGCCCTTGGCACCACAATTGGTATTGCATGCGAGCGATCAATCCTGTCGCCTAATCCCAACCCTGTCATCATTAGCTACTCCGTTTTATTTCTCCTGAAAATCTGGCAACCCCGCATGAGAGTAAGCGAGCGGGAGCAGTCTATCTCATTCCACGCGGTTCTAAGTAATAGTGCAGTCTAAAATTGTTTACAATCATTTTCAGCTCCGTGGAACATAAGCCGTGTGCAGTGGCGCTCACAGTATATTGATCCTGACAAATACAACACAACGGAGAGGTTTAAACCTCTCCGTCTGGTCATTATAAACAATTCCGAGAGCAATGAATGCCATAACTTCATCAACTGCGCAGCTGAAATGCGCAACCTGCAAAAATACTTCCGATTTATTGTCGGTTATACTGATATATCGTAAGTACCTTGTTAAGGCGCCTCTTCCCGGATCCAAAAATTACTATTGTAAAAGTTATTTCTCATAAACGGTACGTTTAATGAATATGAAAAAATACATTTTAAAGTGTTACTTATTTATTTATTTACTTTTTCAAGAAACAGTCACACTAATTTATACAGGCTGTTTGGGGCATCGATGTAAATTTTTTCAGGGATGATAAAGGAAGTGATTTTAAACATTTTGACTGAATTTACTTTAGTGCAAAGTTTAATAGTTTTCAAGATATAGACATTTTTGTTTTGTCTACTTAAAAATAGGTAACTGCAATGAAATAATAATATAACAAAAATTATGGATATAAATCATAATTTTATTTTAAATTATTACGTAATACAGATCAATTAAACAATAAAATAATATAAATGTATTCAATAAGAAGTAAAATTAGACATAAAGCTCAACAGAGTAATTACTTTCCTTCGTACTGTATTTTGCCTTATATTTATTTTCACTGCTTTGTGAACACATAGATCTTGTTGTATTGTTAAACTAAAGTGTATTTAGGAATAATCTAAAATGAAAATGTATTTTTTTAGTCATTATATTGTTTTATTACCATTTCATTGCAGTAACCTATTTTTAAGTAGCCAAAACTAAAAAACGTCTATATCTCTGAAAATATTTACATCGATGCCCCAAACAACCTGTATAAGAGTGTACTCTGTATACGCTGTACTATAGTACAGCATGACTAAATTCAGACTTACAGATTCCTCACTTAGAGCATGTAAAATAAAACTAATATCAACTGTGGCAGTAACTACATGCATAGAAAAGTAGTCAACAAAAAAACAAACTTCACTAAAATCTAACAGCTGTAGGAGTAAGTAAATATGTATTATATCTAAGCACAAAGTGTTTGCTGTGTATGCATATAAAGCTCTACCCACTCCGAAAGAAAAGAAAACAAACGAAAAACGTAATTATATGTATACGGATATATGTATATTATGGACAAATGTAACCTTTAATCAAACAGAATGAGTGATACTCTGTAAAGATAATTTTTTAAAACTATTTAATGTCTCACTAAAAATGTCGACATCTTCCAACTTATTGTTATAAAGCCTACAAGCCCTTTTTATGAAACTATTACTTGCATAGTTCGTTCGAGACCGATTAGTATGGAAAACTAATAGAAAACTAAACTGATGCTATTTAGCCCTACACGATCTCTCTCGACGTAGAGGTACTCTAAAAGATAATAAATGTTGTAACGCAGGCGCATCAATCAGATTATTTACTACTTTATATAAAACTAAGGCGTCCGTGCGTTCACGTCGATGACTTAAGGCGCTCTTATCCCAGAAGAGTGACTCTCTGTCTTTTTCTTTACGTGTAAGGAGTAACCACACTTTTGTAGTTTTTCGTTGTTTTTATCGGTTTTTAAATTGTTTAAAATAAGGGATATGTTTATTAAAACCCACTTACGTGGTCGAACTAGAAAATTTAAAGAGCAATATTACCAGATATGTTTCGTTAATAAAAGAGTGGAATTATGGAAATGGCATGATTTGAAAGGTCTTATTACATGCTGTGTTCGTGAATTATTTCTATCGAACAAAGTTTATCTAATCGTGTAACACATGCGTGGAAGACCTAGATAAAGGTTCGAACTATGTTGAGTTTTTTTTTTTTAAGTTTTAGACGATATTTGAAAGTTCTATTTGACTTTGAAATTACTGATATTGGGATAAGAGCGCCTACATGTTATGTTGAAACTAGATAAAGCAGCAACATAGTCTGAACTAGTACCCCTAATACGATAAGATACGATACTTAAAACTATAAAGAACAACTTTATTGTAAGAAATTATTCTTTCGTATAAGAAACAGCAAGACAGTATTGTCAAGCTGTAAAGTCAAGGTGGCTTTAGGCTAAAATTGGTGAACGACGACTGAATCATGACGACGTCGTCGTAGCAGCCACTTTGCAATGATATATATGCTATTTATTTCAATATAGTTTGTCGATATTTGTACCGACACAGGCCGAGTCAAGGTCTTTTGAGGATACAAGCCCCTTAAAAATACTCAGACATCTGATCATTTTCCTTTTCTCCTTAAACCCATATTTAAGGGAGTGAGAACACGTTGTTGGTAACTCTTCCAATGTGGCTAATCTGTTAAAAATTACATTAACAAATTAAAAGTAAAAAAACGTTTTTAAAACTAAATGTAGTTCAACTTCTTAACTACTTACACATATTTGTTAAAAATAATATGCGAAAAAAATACGGGTATTTCTTTTCTGTGTATTTCATGAAATACACGAAAAATTATAATCAGTTTCTGGTATATGCATTTTGAATATATAATCTAGGGATTTGAAATTGGAAAACATGTTTGGATAAATTTTCCTCGATAGAAATAATTGTTGAAATGAGGTCTTCAAACACACTTTTTCCCCTCGTTTCACGAATAGGAACCATATACAGAACTCAAAACATATTTTATTAGGTGTGTTTCAACAATATCTAGAGATTTGATATTTGAAATTTTGCTAGCTATTTAAATTTTTTTATGAAACTAACATTTTTCGTTTTCGCCCTGAATCCGCCCCTCTCGCACTGCGCGATTTTTCGCTTGGAGTGACAGTGACAAAATAAAATTCACATATCCTCTTAATATGCTAAATTGTCTAAACGCGAGAGCATGTTTGGCGCAACTGACCCTTAAACATTTTTGAAATGATCTTTTAGGTAAATTAAATCAAACCTATCAATTTATTACGTAACACAATTTATGTGGTATAAAAGCTTGTCGCAAGATTTACCTGTGCAAATTTATTTTATTACACTCATATCGTAAATAGACGTCTCTAATACAGAAAAGATTTTAATAAAAGTACAGCTTTCTTGTTAAAATAATTCTTTTAAATAACTTGTTCTGTTATAAAAGTACTATTACACGAAGTAAGAAGTCAAAAGGAACTTTTAGCCCATACAGCCATATCTGAGGTTTTAATAGACAATGATTCGAATTATGATCATACAGTACTTTTAACCAAACCCATGCGCGGTGGGTGGACTGTGGTGGTAACTTGTGACCATACTTGTCTCACTTGCACGGGCAACCGCTGGATTTTGTGCGTTATATAATTTAATATTTTAGTGCTTTTTTGTTTGTTTAAAGTTTTATTCTGGGCCAATGTCGTTGTTCTGGGCACAAGTAAAATCAAACCTGGAACTGTGTTCGTCCTAACGTGCCTAAACAAGAAAACTTCAAGCTGAAATAAGTGGCTTCAAACATCCCCAAAGCTCTTCGCTTAAGGGGCAGGTAGCCGCCAAGTCCATTGGAGGAGTTTCTTCACAATGACACTTTTAAAGTGACATTGAAAATTTAAAATACGTATTACGGGAAATATTTGAAATACATATGCATATGTTATTAGTGCATGAAAGTAGAAAAATCAATTATAAACAAACTCTCAAAGAAGAATAAAGATCCTAGTCTAAGATTTATTTTTTGCAGAGTTTTGTTTTTATTTGTATCTGTATTTCAGATACAATTTTGTAGTCGAATAATGTAATTATTTCGCAAACAATTTCCTAGTCGAATAATATAATGATTTCAGAAACGATTTCCTAGTCAAATGTAACGGTAACTGTTTCAGATACAATTTCCTAGTCGGCAATGACGGACGGGTATACGAAGGGCGCGGGTGGGGTCTCGTCGGGGCGCACTCTCGAGCACTCAACTGGTGTTCCCTAGGGATCGGATTTATCGGTACGAGTATTATTAACTCAAAACATAATTATGCCAATATTTTCATTAAAATTAAGGCGCTACGGAAAAAAATCGACAGTTTAAGAACGTGCATATCTACTTCAGTAAATGATGTATTAGTTTGATAAATTAGTACCTATATTATTTTTGGATTCTTTTTCTAGGGATCTGTTAAAACGGAAACGCGATTGGAGAAATTCGGCTCGATAGAAATATTGATTGAAATGAGGTCTTTTTCGACACTAGTTCTCCTGGTTTGACAATTTAGAATGGACATATAGACTGCAATTATATTTTATTAGATGGGTTTTGACGGTATTTAGAACCTGATTAAACGAAATTTTGATAGCAACTTTAGTACATTTTATATTAATAAAAAACCGACTTTTTGTTACTTTTCCACGAATCCGTCCCTCTCACACTGAGGGTTTTTTCGCATATGGAGTAACAGGGACGCTAAAACTTTTACATATCGCCTTAAGGTGAGTTGACATCTTTAACTTTGTTAACTGTGCTATGGAAGGCACAAGTCGAGCTGTCAGCAAGATTATGACTTGCTATCAAGGACTCCTCGGAAGTACAGGCACTCACTACTTTCCAACCTTGTGCCTTCTTGTACAGTTAAAAAAGAGAGTTAAATCCGTTTTCCTTTAATATTTATATTTTGTTAAGAGGAAGAACTAAAATGAAAATATTTTTTTTTCTACTAAATAAGCTACTGCAATGAAATGTCTAATTGGCCAAGAGAACAAGATAGTTAGTACATAAATATAGGTTTTCTCTCTAAATAGCTTGGTAGTACCTATGAAATTGCCGAAATTTTCTTACAGATTCATGAGTTCATAATTTCTGTAATTGAATGGCTATTTCCATTGTTTGCTTTTTGTTTGAAAGTTGTTTTCAAGGTTTTACATCTGCGTATTAAATTTCGATTTTTAGACCGATTATAAGGGCTTATGTAACCCGAGAAATTCCCCTGCCAGTGAGAGTAGGTATTGTGATAAAGTAAGGTAGTTAGTACAGATAACAGATGTCAAATAAGCCAAAGCATTTTGATAAGAGAAGTTAGGTATTTTTACCTAAACATGAAAATCGCTTATAACTCTCTGTGAAAAATGTCTCAGACTAAAATACTTTTCAATGCATGTGCTCGTAAAGGCCCACTTTTTTGCTCAAAACCGAACAAAAACTCGATTATTTTGCCCTAGGGCTTTATTATTTATTTTTTTTTTTAATTTATTTACAATGGTTGGCTAACCTGCAGACCTTCCTGTGTACCATAGATGTTTTACTTTTTTGTCCACTGTTTAACGGCTCTGGATACAGTCCTTTTGAGCCAATTATAATTTAAAGTTCACAAGATTATATTTGTTTTAATTTCCTCACACTATGCATTGAAAAACGTAGTATGATACACGGGCGTAAAAGCAATAAATTACTCGGTTACGTTTAAAACACTCGCTACGCTCGTCTTTTAAATCGTCCTCGTAATTTATTCCTTTTCGCCCTAGTAGCATAAACTACTATTCTGTGTATGTAGGTATGTATTAGTTAGAATAGGTAAGTATAGGAATCCAATATTTTTTCGATTTGAAGGATACTCCAAATTAAACTTTTAATATTTTGTGTTATAAGAGGGATCGGATTTTCCTGCTGCTAATTGATACATTAGTATGGATAAGACTTTTTTACCGGAAACGGATCCGGAAACGGAAATTTGGTAATCATGCAAAACACACACAAACCCAGTTACGATTTATCCAAATGCAGTTTCGATGTTGCCAGCAAAAAAAAAATACATGAGAATATGCATTTTAAAATGAAATTTCCAAAAATACATAATAAATAATTTAGGATCATACGAATATGCAACTTTTTGGAAAATCTACGGCAATACCACAATGCAAAATCCCCTGAACTTGAAGTCAAGTTCTCGAACTTCCATCAGTGCTGCCATTTTACCGCTTTCGGTAATATACCTGCTAAGCGCGTGAAGGTTAGCATAAAATGGAATTAACTGAATGCGAGGGATGTATCGAACTATTTTGGACTTAAGTTAGTCGGGCAGTTAATTTTGTCTGAAACGAGATTGAGTCGCATTTGTACGCAAATAATTTTTTACAACCAAACCAAGTAGGTAGTTGGCTTTTACATTTTGTGATTAACCCTACAGGAAATCATGCACCCCAAATATGCACAGCATTACCGTGATTACAACATTGTTGTCATTCCTATAATATCTCTCAAAACGTTCTGAGAATGATTGGTGTGGGTAAAAATATAAGTGGCGCGTCAACTGCACAAAACCACTATACGATGGTAGAGTCTACTATGGACCTTGCCAACCTTGATCTACAGATGATTGATTTGGAAAAAAAATAGGTTTAGTTAGATACTTATTTTATGAATTTTGAAAAAAAATAAGAAAGCAATTAAATTGGCATTTTATTTAGTACATTAAAGATTTTATTGGCATTTTTTTAGCATATTGTTTGCAAAAATTGAGCATTTTGCTCAATTATAAAACGGCAACACTGACTTAGTTTACTAGGCACGCTCACTCGTTTACTTCGGTTCTCAGAGTGCGCATCTTCTGTTGTTCTCTTGTATGGTTCGCAGTTCTTACTATCGAGTTTTATTGTCGACTTTGCTTTGAAAAACTGACACTGATTTTGCTTTGTGATTTGGAGCTGATTCCACTTATTTCGTTTTTGGTAAGTAAATTGATTGATTTCCTCACATTTTTCTGACTATCTGTACTTTGCTTTAGAATTCATAAAAAAACATATTTTGAAATGGTTTATTCCCTTTTCAAGAAAAGCCAGAGTTCATAAAATACATATGTTAAGTAAACTGGAATTATATTAAAAACGCCATTTTGAAACATTTTCCATGCGCAGCCGCCATTTTGTTTTGTAAAAGTAGAATGTTTTGTAAATTACGTTTCTCATTTTAAAAACATTGATGCAAATAATAACTACAAATTTGATATTAATTAAAATGTTTCTGTTTGTAGGTATCACTCGATATCTTTGACTTCGGCTTGAAACAACGGACACTGATTTTGCTTTGTGATTTGGAGCTGATTGCACTTATTTCATCGTTGGTAAGTAAATTAAAATGATTTTTATTACTTTTCTTCACATCGTTCCGATTTACTGTAATTTGCTTTAGAATTCATAAAATACATAGTTTGAAATAGTTTATTCTCTTTTCAAGCAATGATAGAGTTGGTAAATACATATGTTAAGTAAACTGACATTGTGTTAAAAACACAAATTTTAAACCGTTTCCATGTGCAGCCGCCATTTTGTTTTGTAAGAGTAGCATGTTATGTGAATTACGTTTTCATTTTGAAATTCTATAGGTGGTTGTTATTTTAGATAGGTACTTATTGCTTTACATATTTACAAAGAATCAAACTGCAGAATATTTTTATATCTATAGTTGTTATTTCAGATTGGTTAACATGCCGAAACCTGAAACTATTTTGAAGTGGATTGCCGAGGATCCAGATATCGTTTGGAACTCATCGACTGGTTCTTTATTTTGTAATAAATGTAATGTTCGTTTTCAAGCGAAGGAAGATGTTTTGGACGGACATAAGCGGACTAAAAACCACACTGGTGCGGGACGGACAAACAATAAAGAAAATGAGAAATTTTTCCACGATCTCATACAATTTCTTATAATGTGCAATATACCCTGGTATCAAATAAATAATCCAGCGTTCAAGTATTTCTTTGGAAAATATTGTTGCCACGTAGTGCCAGATGAATCTACATTAAGAAAGAACTATTTTAATGGGTTTTTTAATTCAAAAATCGAAGAGGCTTACAATGAAATCAAAGATGAAAAGCTCTGGATTTCATTAGACGAAACAACTGATTTTTTAGGAAGAAATATCATGCACTTGATCGTTAGACCTGTAAACGACCATAACAACAGCAAACCGTACTCGATTGCTTGCAAGGCACTGAACGCGGTCAACGGGCACACAGTATCCCAATTCGTAATAGACTGTATGGAAAAGTTATGGAATAATTCTTTTGAATTTAGTGTAAAATTAAATAATGTTTTAATGTTGTGTACTGACGGAGCTTCTTATATGATCTCGGTAGGTAGGTCATTAAAACAAATTTTTCCATCTATGAAACATGTAACATGTTTAGCACATGCTATAAACCGTATATCTGAAGAGATTAGGTCGGAATATCAAAATGTTGACATTTTAATATCAAAAGCAAAAAAAAATTTTTTGAAAGCACCACATAGGGTCCGCCTTTTTAAAGAAAAATGTCCAAACGTTCCGTTGCCTCCACAGCCAGTTATTACAAGATGGGGCACTTGGCTGGAGGCAGCGTCGTATTACGCCAAATATTTTAGGGAAATTAAGGACGTCCTTTCTTGCTTACAAAAATCAGATGCGGTCGCAATCAGAAATGCTAAAAATATTATAAATAGTGAAAATTTACACAGCGAATTGCAATACATAGATGAAAATTTTAGTATAATACAAGTTGTTTTAAAAGAACTACAACAAAGTAATATAAGTTTAAGTGATTCTCTATTAGCATTTGACCAAGTCAGATTTTGTTTAGAAAGTGCGTCCAATAAAATTAAGCATAAATTGGAAAAAGTTTTGGATCGAAATCCAGATTTGGACTCAATACGAGAAATTAGTGAAAAACTAGACAGAGGTATTGAAGTAAATGATCCTAACTTACTTAAATTTAAATTCGCTTTAATTACCTCAACGGATGTAGAGCGCTCATTTTCGAGTTATAAATGGATCCTGGAAGAGAAACGAAATAGACTCAAGGAAGAAAATATTGAAAAAATCATGATCATTTATTTCAATACCTCCAAAGATGATTTACAGATATAATGTTTAAGCCTGTATATGTATAATTGTTTAAGTGTTTTAATATTTTTTTTTTCTTTTGTTTAATAAAACAAGTTTTTTGTTCTTAAAACTGCGTTTTCTTTTTTACAAACTCAGTTACGATCATACTATGTAATACAGTCAATAAATGTTTGTTCAGTTGGCAATATGATTTTTTTTTCTGGCAACACCGAAACTGCATTTGGGTAAATCGTTACTGAGTTTGTATGTGTTTTGCATGATTTTTTAAATTTTAATTACCAAATTTCCGTTTCCGGATACGTTTCCGGTAAAAAAGTCTTATCCATACTAATGTATCAATTAGCAGCAGGAAAATCCGATCCCTATATAACTTCTACTGAAAAATTGGTCTGCTAATTTTTATTTTTCAATATGGTTTTATTCCCTTAAATAAATAGCTTTGTTACATTATCCAAAAAAAATCCTTTAGAATATATTTTTTTCATTTCTACGTAATTGCGTCATGTGAACAATTGCTCAGCTTAATTTAATACGTTTATTAGCAATGAGTCACTGTATTTTAATAGATTTTCCAGTAAGCCAATGGAACACCAAAGTTTTTACAATCTCAATAATTGCTAAGTACAAGCAATGCCGTATCTTAGCAACGACCGCTTGCGGGTGTGAAGAGGGGTGCGGGGCGCTCGCTCAGCGGCGGCGGCGGCGGTGTAGGAGGCGCGGGCGGCGGCGGTACATTTTCTTTGTGTACGGAGCAGTTTTACTTGTGCAAGGAACGCTCTAGCATAAATCAGCGAACATATCCTAAAAAATATACGAATGTTCGAAAATATGTTGGATAATCGATAAATCTGTTTTAATATAAAATCATATGACTAATAAAGGTATAAAAATGGACAGAGTTATTTTTCACATCACAAAGTTAATAAAAATGAAAAAAATATGTTTAAAAAAGAAAATCTTTTGGATAACTAAACAAAGCTATGTTTTTGAGGATAAAAAAACATCTTGAATAATAAAAATTTGCAGACCAATATTACAGTAGAAGTTATAGCGCAAAATGTTAAAAGTAAAATTTGAGGCAACTCTGAAATCGAAAAAATGTTGCATGCCTTTACATACTTATTCTAACTGGTACATATGTACGTATACAGAAAGCATATCAGTCTGAGGAAAAATTCACAGAGAGTTATACGCGATTTTCATCTTCCAACTACTTGGTCTTCCACGAAATAGATTGGCATGAACGGAATTCACCGCGTGGCGCCATCCCATCTCATCGTTACATAACTAAAAACAAAAAAGTCTGCATCGATGCGCTGGGATGGCGCTATGTGAATCTTTTAATTTCTTGTAAATTTATAGGTTAAATGTAAATAGTTTTAATTTTTGAATATTTTTTTTTCCTATCTGTTATATTTTCCTTACATCATTGTGACTGCTGCCGGGCCCGAATGGCCCGAAATATATCTAAATATACATAATTAAATATTAATTTTATATTTATACGACCCACAGGAGACTACCGCCCGGATGTCTCGGACGCCCAAGCGACAGAACTTCAAATAGCGCGGACACTCGAGTTGCTCGACTACGGCGTGAGGCTTGGCCACCTACACCCCGACTACGTGGTGGTCGGCGGGAAAGACGTGACCGACAGCAATAGTCCAGGCTCCAACCTTTACAATATCATAACCCAATGGAAGCACTTTGACCGGAACCGGTATCGAAATATGACATGCGCTGAGATACATACTGAAGTTACTACGACCACCGTCTCATCCATTCACTGAACATACGCCAACACATCGATCTGACTATATCTGATCTTCCTCCCGAGGGCATCTTCTGTAAGCCTTGTGGTGATTCTCTTATCGTGCTTCGCTCTTATTTTTACCCCGTAATACCTATGAATATTGTTTTAAAGAGGATGGGCGTTTTAGGTCAGCCACTTTATTCAAATAATCCTCCGATTTGAATGTTGTTAATGGTATAAGCAGCCCCGAACTAACTAACAAAAGATTATTACTGCATAAAAGCGTTTTGGATAATTATCGCATAAAGATTGATAAAATTTGGGTTGATACTAAAGTTAAGATTAGTCGGCTGGAAAATAGGTAATAACTTTGATGATATTAAATACTTTTGTAAGTAAGACGACCCTAAACACAAATATGACTCGTCTGTCATACTCATAATGTTATCTACGTGAATAGTAACTGTTAAGTCAAATATGTGCCATTTTTATTTTTTTATTTTACAACTAGACTAAGCAGATATGTGAATAAAATAAATATAAAATTACGATTTACAAAAGTGTTATTAATCTCACTCATAATATCTTATTTTGGTGCTGTATATTATATAGTTATTTGTTATGCGAGGCTGCAAAGTTTTTATTTAGCGCGAATACTTGTATTGAAATCTGAGGAAGCGAAGGATTCTATCAAAAATATCGTCTTCAGTGGGGTCCCCATGTAGAAGCCCTCTGTGGTAGACTTAGTTCAGCCGCATACGCTGTAAGACACATAAGGCAAATTACTGATGTAGATACTGCTAGATTAGTCTATTTTAGTTACCTACTTTCACATCACAGCATTATGTCATACGGTGTGCTGTTGTGGGGTAGAGCCGCGGATACAGACGCAGTCTTTGTTTTGCAAAAGAGAGCATTTCGGGCAATTTATAATAATTATGAAGGACCGGGATTCATTAAGAGAAAAATTCAAAGAAATTCATATATTCACTGTTCCTTATTAATTTATTTACCAAGTTCTTAGATAATGTCAGAAAAATATTGAGTCTTTCGAGCAACACTGTAAAGAAACCAGAAATAAACATCAACTGGCTTTTCCAAAAATCAGACCTGCCAATGTGAGTACCTCTTTCGTAGGACATGGCATAAGATTATACAATATACTTTCAAAGGAGGACTTACATACTTTGTCAGAGAATAAGTTTAAACTGTATATTAAGCAGGGCCTGCTGAAAAAGGCATATTAAAAAGAAACGAATATTTGAATGATGGTGAAGCATGGTGTTATAGTAATAGTGATATTTATCATCATAGTAGTTTATAATTTAAGTAAGTAGTAAAAATTTTTAACTTATGATTCTTCCAAAGATTTAACATTAATTAATTACGGACTGTAAAAAGAAATAGACTATATGAGACAGGTAGACAGAGATATATTGTTATTTATATTTTTCATTACCGTAAATTCCTGCTGTCTTCAGATTTCACCCGCGCCCCGCCTTCCCCTGCGAATCGAGCATTGCGGCAGCGATAAGCAACTCGCTCACTCATGGCATTTTACTATGCTCATGGTCTTAGGCGGTCGGGCAATATACAGTAGCGAGCAAAACAATTGAAGTTGTTCATGTAGGTTTAGGTTTTGCAAACATGTAACTTTTAATTATATTACTTTTGATACACATTTAATATTCATTACATATATCAGTCTGTGGCTGTTTCACCTGAAATTTCACATGTGTGGTACCTATCACCTACTGAAAATTGTGTCTCGCTGTGTACTATCAAAAATATCGTCTTAGCCTGACATTATCTATAATATTTTCAAGAAAACAATTTCACAGAAAATGATAAAAAGAACATTCTTTCATAAAGTTTAGATGTGGTTCAGGTGCATCTATTCTGTAAGTAATTACTATATTGCGGCCTGAGAACCAATCAGAAGCGACAACGAGAAAAGGAGTTTCCATCGGTTAGGTAGGTACTGTAAATTATAATTTTATAGTTCTGGGGGCTCGGCAGTGCACCCGACAAGTCTCGCAAAAAAAAAAAACGCGGAGCGGCCGTACCATCCTTTTTTCGAAGCAACTCACGGCACTTTCAAGCCCCTGTATCTTTGTAGTGGGTAAAGCTAGAAGTCTGAAATTTCAGTTACGTAGAGTGCTTACTGAACCTATTTCTATCCCTAATTACAAGTTTGTACCTATATTTGATTACGAAATATCTCAAGTCAAAAGTTCCCTTATTTTGTCACTGATTTTACGGTGGAAGGATTGTGTAGCGAGACTGGACATTTTTGTACATTTTATGTTTTTGATGGGATTAGTATATTAGGTATTAAATATTTTATTTGTTTAATGACGTATCACTTATCTACACTTACTAATAATAAAGTTCCTACTTAACAAGTGGGCATGGGCGGTCGGGCAATATAAAGTGGTAACTAGGGAATCGAAAACCGAAACTGTTTTTTAGAACCGGGAAATTCGGTACTAGTCTTCAAAGGAACTGGAATTTCCCGGTATTTTCGGTACCAGTTCTTTTCTTTTTTTTGGTGGTGCAGAAACGGTTTAAGGTGACCAAGAGCGGCCAATTCAAAATTGTATGAGAATGTTAAAGAAAATGGATGAAAACTGCAGATTTAGGTGTTCTTTCAATATGGAATCATGTTCTGGACTAATATGTCCCAACAAACATATGACAAATTATGAAAAACATCAGTTTCACAGTTAAATACGACAACACTTTATTAAGTTTAATATACGTATTTTTCCATCTTAAGTTAAAAATTGTACAAATAGGGCATATAGTTACTCGTATAAATTATATTTTTTCTGTTTATAGAGTGCAAGAATCGTAAAGATTGCATTTTAGAGATTTTCTCACGTACAACACGATTTGTTAGTTTTCAGTAGATATATGCTCTAACTTTATAACTCTATCGATAAATTACCGGCTTGATCGAAATAACTATGCTAATAATTTGTTTATTTTTTTTTGTATGACCCCAAGCTTCTTTGTTGACTATACTTCATCAAAATATCTTTATTGACTATCATGCTTAAAGAATTTTTATATTAACTTGGAGTTGAGAATTAAGAGTAAATTATTTACAGCTTTAATATTTTGTAAGTACATAATTTAATCGACCGTGTTAAATTGTAAATTTTTATCATAGGACAAATAATTTTTATTTTATTATTAAAAATGTATTTTCAAATTGCTGTCTGACTGATTTTAAAACCTACATTTGAAAGTGTGATTAGAATAGAATTAAAATGTAATGTAATGTAAGAATACGGTAATTATAAATATGAGTGTAATTGTTTGAAATAAATAATATATTTTTATTATTATCTAAGTACACTTATCAGTCACGGGCCCATAGGGACCCCAACATTTGGGGTCCTTTTACAAATTTTTATAAAAACAAAATTATAAGTTTCATTAAAAACATTGAATATTTCGATAAAGATATTGGATATTATGTCCAGAAAACCGGGCTTGTGTCTTTCATTTGAGGGCGGTAGAATACGAAATAAGAACCCCCAAAAATAAGACAAAATTCTTAACGCATTTATTTATTTATTCCTTATTTTTTAATTGAATAATTTCAGTTTGTTATAATTTTTAGGCATTTATAGCCAAAAACATGGAAAATGTGTTTTTTTAAACTTCAAGTTAGTACTTTAGCTGTATGATTTGAGAACGAAGAGTAAATTAATATTAAATGTAGATATTTTTGTGAAATTATAATTTGTTCTTTTTACAAATTTATATCAAAACATACAAGTTTCATTGAAAGCATTGATTTTTTCAATAAAGCTATCGGATATTATCTCCGCAAAAACGGGTCTGTATCCTTCATTTTAGGGTGGTAGATTACGAAATAAGAAACGCCGAAACTATAAAAGTCACAATAAAAGAGTGACACGAAGAATGAAAATTTTGACGTATTTACTTGTTTATTTATTCTTTATTTTTGATTTTGAATTTCCTTTATCCTCAAACTATCGATATCAATAGTTTGTTTTTAATATAGTATATAACATATATAGTGGGAAAACTCACATACACAAAAGCAGCCGTCACACACATTGTCAATCGATTTTGGAGACACGATGTTTCTTGGGCTTTATAAATCTATGAGTTTCTATATTTATCTCGTACACCTCTCCCCCGCCGCCATCGCCAGCATAATATGTTTAACCGAGAGCACCCACTCTAGCGCTTATCGCACATAATTCAAGTACATTTTTGGTTATCAAAAGAACCGAAAGTATCGAAAGAACCGGGATCTATTTTGAATCCCGGTTCTTTTTTTTACTCCGAAAGAACCGGAATTTCGCGGTACTTTTGAGAACGTGATTTTATGGTTCTATACCCTACTGGTGAGCAAAACAATTGGATAATTATTCATGCAGGTTTAAATTTTACAAATATTTAACTTTTCATTTTACTACTTTGATATAAAAAGCATTTAAAATTCATTAGATACTACATCATTAAATATTTTTCAATGCATGTGCTCGTAAAGGCCCACTTTTTATGCATCAAAACCGAACAGAAAGTCGATTATTTTGCCCTAGGGCTTTATTATTATTATTTTTTTAAATTCATTTGCAATGGTTGGCTAACCTGCAGCCTTTCCTGTGTACCACAAAAGTCATAATTTTTTTTCACTGTTTAACGGCTCTGGATACAGTCCTTTTGAGCCAATTACAATTTAAAGTTCACAAAATTATATTTGTTTTATTTCCTCACACTATGCATTGAAAAACGTAGTATGATACACGGGCGTAAGAGCAATAAATTACTCGGTTACGTTTAAAACACTCGCTACGCTCGTGTTTTAAATCGTCCTCGTAATTTATTCCTTTGCGCCCTTGTAGCATAAACTACTATTATTCGTTTAATTATGTATCACTATCTATACTAATAATAAAGGACCTACTAAAAAAGTCGTGTCTGTACATTGAATATTTTAGCAAAATTTTAAGTGTAATGATTATTAGTATACTTCAGAAAATGTTTGTCCGTCTGTCTGTATGTTCCGTTTTAGCCACGGAAACCACTCAACAGATTTGGATACGGTTTTCTTTATTCTCATCATAGTGACCCTGGTCAACATAATAGGCTATAACCGCTATTAATAAAATAACCGCTAAGCCGAAAACTAGCTATAATTGAAAGATAGTTCCCGCAGCCGCGGGCAAAAGCTAATTATTTATAAAATTCTCCCATTTTTCGTTCTTTAGTTACTATTCGCCACATACATTTATACATACACCTAGGTCATTGTATTAAGGAAAATACAATATAATATTTGTAATTCGTTTATTTTCGAATAATAAATTTTAATTATAACAATTTACTGTGCTTGGCGCAGTGAGCGTAGTCCTCTCGTCTCGACGTAGTGTGTGGGATTGATTGATTGATTGATTCATATACCTAGGTCATTGTATTAAGGAAAATACAATATAATATTTGTAATTCGTTTATTTTCGAGTAATAAATTTTAGTTATAACAATAGTGTGCTTGGCGCAGTGAGCGTAGTCCTCTCGTCTCAACGTAGTGTGTGGGAGTGATTGATTGATTGATTGATCGACAGAGACTGATTTCTTTATACTTATACGGTCCGCGGTCTACGTTTTTTTTTATAAGGAACAGTTGATTTTATTAGCGACTTTCAAAAAGCCATACAACAAAAGTTATTTAGGTGTTATATTCATTATGTCTATTTATGACCTCATTATTATTATATATATTCCAATAAACCAAAACATGCTATATCTGCTGCATGTTGCTATGTTGCTGAGGGGTTAAAAACAAGGATATTGAAGTGGGTCATAAATTTCAAACGAATATATGAAATACACATCGAAACCACTTATCCACTTTAGGCTGACTTTAAGGATATTGTACAGTTTCCCTACAACTTTAAAACAGAAAACAGATATTATGGTTGTCATCTCTGACGAAGACGGTGTTTTAAATAAAGACACGCTGTTTTTATTGGTGGACAATGAAACAATTTGGCCAGGGGTCGGCCTGACCCATTTTGCAAAAAAAAGACAATGTGACTGTGGACACATTGTGCTGAATATCACGGGTCAGCCTCAGCACGTTGCTAACAATAAATTGAATTTTTGCCCGTGTGGATTCTGCATTTATGAACATTACCCAGAAGATGAGTGCTCGTGCATTTTGGAACAACAAATTGAACTTTTCTGGGGTGGACAATAGGTCCAGTTTTATGTAATCAAATTTCAAATTAAGCATAATTACTTCAAGAATATTTAAAGCTATTACATATATTTTTAGGGTTCCGTACCTAAAAGGTAAAAAAGGAACCTTTACGGTGAGACTCCGTTGTCCGTCCGTCCGTCCGTATGTCACAGCCTCATAACTTTAGCACCGTTAAAGATAAAGACATGAAATTTGGCACAAAAATAGCATTAATTTGCCCACATATCACAGTGTAAAAAAAATATGAAGCATTTGTAATTGTTTAAAATATTTCCAAAACAAAAGAGAGAAAAATGAAAAATATTATCGTAAAAATACAATATGGGTATCAAATTGTAGATATTAAAAAGTTAACTGTAAAAATATATACTTACTGGCACTGGTTTTGAGAAATCTTTGAAAAACCCCAAAAATATCTACATATGTCCCCCCCCCGTATCTCCAAAACTGGTGGACCAAAAAATATAAAAAAATCATGGTAATATGTGTTTACGGAAAAATAAAGTCGTTTAGAAATTCACGAAAAATTACATAATTAAATTTATCATCCACAATATGGGACCCTATGTACGCGAGTCTGACTCGCACTTGGCCGGCTTTTTTCAGATGATTCTGTTTCGCTAAGTGTGTGTATTATATTCTAGGCAAATATACTTTTTTTTTTCGCTTATAGTATTGCTAGACTCTTCAAACCGTGAAGAATAAATTAGGGAACTTTGATGTTATTGATTTTATGAAAATTACCTGTGAAGGCACTTGTGTTTTTGAGACAAAGAAACAGAAAATTGTGATTACGCATACTTATGGATATTTTGTGCTAATTTATAGATTCTTTCAGAAGTCCTCTAAATGCCAATGAAAGTCCCGAAAAAATTGGTTAAGTTGTTTGGGAGATTAGCCCGTCTGCACAAACAGACAGACAATTTCATGCAGTAAAAAAATCCTATATATTGATCCTACTAAGTTATCATATCACCACACCAAAACTTTTTAAAATCCGTTCACTAGTTTTGCATGACAGACATACAGAAATTTGTGTTTTGATATCTAAATGGATAAGAAATCATTTACAAAATAATAACAATTTTCAAAACATATTCCTTGACAATAATTATTAATTATTTTACATCTATATGCATATTATTCACAAACATATTATGGTTTGGAGTATTTTTGGTTGTCATCATCTCTAATTTGATCGCCGTGTAAAGTGTCTTTGGTGAGGCCGAAGACCAAGACACGTTTTCGACTTTGGCGAGGCTGAAGGCCGAGCCACGTCTCTGAACGACACTTTTTCTTGTTCCTATGGGAACTGATTTATGGAATAAAAAGTAGCCTATATCTTATTCTAGGTCTAGATTTCATCACTTTTCTATAGGAACTTGACACTCCATTGCCATCCCATGGGAACTGATTTATGGGATAAAAAGTAACCTATGTCCTATTACAGGTCTAGAACTACATTTGTGCAGAGTTTCAGCCCAATCAGTTCAGTAGTTACTACGACGTGAAGGAGTAACAAACATCCATCCATTCAAACTTTCGCATTTATAATACCTATTAGTAGGATGGAGTTGACTTTAAAATTGGTAATAACTCAGCCCGCGCACAATTGCCCCGTATTTTCTCGCAGGTGAATTTTCTATGATATATTTAAGATTTATTGGCATACTACTCAAACTGGGCAAAGTTGCGCGATTAAACAAAAATGAAAAAATATAAACTTTTTTTTTGGTGCTTTATTTTAAGCCTTGGTCAAAGCTAAATACTCGTATAATACGAAGCATCTAAAGCTAAACCATTGCCACAATACTAATTGGAATTTCGGTGAATATAAATTAATTTTGAAATCACTTTCTTAATAATAATTCAACATATACGGTAACAACGAAGTCGATCACGCGATTAAAATGAAAATTTTCCCAATTTTCGGCCCACTGTGGGGGCGTAGCGTAGACTGACAATAACTTGCTGCCGGTTGCATCAGTGAATTTACGTATTTTTAGAAAAAGGGGGTGCTTTTCTTGAAACGAATAACGCGGTATTTAAAATTTGAGTAGATCTCATTCACACTAATTTTATTTAAAAAAAAACAACAAAATCGCGAAAGCGATACCTGAGACAAAATCGATAAGAAGTGAAAAAATTAATTGACAGTACAAAATAAATATGAATCGATTAACGTGGTTTGTAAAAGTCGAATTCCTTAAAGTTTAACCAAAAACATAATAGTAGTTTATGCTACAAGGGCGAAAAGGAATAAATTTCGAGGACGATTTAAAACATGAGCGTAGCGAGTGTTTTAAACGTAACCGAGTAATTTATTGCTCTTACGCCCGTGTATCATACAGTCATACTACGTTTTTCAATGCATAGTGTGAGGAAATAAAACAAATTTAATCTTGTGAACTTTAAATTATAATTGGCTCAAAAGGACTGTATCCAGAGCCGTTAAACAGTGGGAAAAAAGTATAAAATTTATGGTGCACAGGAAAGGTTGCAGGTTAGCCAACCATTGTAAATAAATTAAAAAAATAATAATAATAAAGCCCTAGGGCAAAATTATCGACTTTCTGTTCGGTTTTGATGCATAAAAAGTGGGCCTTTACGAGCACTTGCATTGAAATTTTTTTTATGGCTATACTTGCGTACCTACCTACCTATCCTAATTATTGCAACAAAATCATCCGAAGTCCAACATTTTATTTCTGTTTGCCTCTTATATCCCCTTTTATTTGTTGATAGAATAAATTTGATTCTAGAACAATGTTCTTATTGTTGCTTTTAAATACACAAATTTTTTCTATGTAGGTACAATGTTTTAACTCTTAAGGTGGCCCTTTCCGCTCATTTTTACCATACTTTTTTTTTAGTCTATCTTATTCTTGATAACAAAGGAAACTAAGATGGGCAAGAAAATGCGTGATTATTTTACATTTTGATTCTCAATTGTAGTGCCAAGATTGGTAGTACAATTTTTTTTGTGTTTTTCGTAGATTCGGTATAATTTTATTGATTAAAAAAGTATTCTTAATAATTTTATTTGAACTTTAATAAAAAGGTACTGTGATTTAGATACCTACATAAATTATAAAATGAATGGACCACATATTAACTTTTTAGTTTTCTTTATAAAATTAGGCATTATTTGAAAGGGAGTCCCACGGATAAACTGAGGGTTAAGAACTTTTTTTCATCCGTTTGATGCGAAGAATTGTTTTAAATATTTTTCTCGTCTTTACTGCGATGGTTTTGTAAAAACCGGGGACATACACCATTCCATATTGGCCATCTAAATGAGGGCCTAAAATTTATTTAATTGAATTGTTTCTCCTTTGCGAGATATTTTGGCACTAAGATATTATGAAGAATAATTCGGAGCGGGCTTGTAAGTACCAAAATAACTCGCAAAAGAGAATCAATTAATCCAAATAAATTTTAGACATTCATTAAGACGGCCAATGTGAAGTGGTGTATGTTTCTTGTTTTACCAAAAATATCGCGATAAAGAGGAGAAAAATATTTAACATAATGATTTGCTTCAAAGTTGTCGCGTCGTCACGGACCGGGCTCTTAAGAACATGAATTGAGCACCTTATTTTGCATCGGGTGAAAACAATGTTTACTTACTATAGTAAGACCAACGAGACGATTTAAGAGGCTATGCGAATTTTATTTTTGTCACTGTCACTCCAAGCGAAAAATCGCGCAGTGCGAGAGGGGCGGATTCAGGGCAAAAGGGAAAAAAGTTGGTTTTATATTTTTATTAAAAAAACTAAAATAGCTAACTAAATTTCAAATATCAAATCTCTAGATATTGTAGAAACACACCTAATAAAATATGTTTGAGTTCTGTATATGGTTCCTATTCGTCAAACGAGGAGAAAAAGTGTGTTTGAATTTGAAGATCTCATTTCAACAAATATTTCTATCGAGGAAAATTTATCCAAACATGTTTTCCAATTTCAAAACCCTAGATTATATAGTCCAGAAATTTATTAAAATTTTCTGAAATACACAGAAAAGAAATACCCGTATTTTTTTCGCATATCGCCTTAAAAAATGTACACAATCGGACCTTTACTGATTTATCTCCATTCTTATCTCTCGTACGCAAAAATGGCGTCATTGATTGGTCGACATAATGGCGTCAGTCAATTACGTTGCATTTTTTAAGTCTAAAATCGCGTTATTCGTCCTGGCAGTTACGACGACAGAATTTGCGTTCTTGAAATAAACATGTTATTGCGATATTTTAATCTATGTTTGCTGTAAGAACTGCAATTTTTCGTAAGTGCAAATTTGTTTTGCTATGTAAAAACCCAGGAGAAATGAATTTTTTAAACACGCTACATCATGAAAACTGATGTGTATAACATTGTTTTTAACCGACTTCAAAAAGGAGGCGGTTCTCAATTCGACTGTATGTTTTTTTTTTTTTTTTTTTTTTTTGGCGTTGTTACTCCATAACTCCGTCATTTCTGAACCGATTTGAACAATTCTTTTTTTGTTTGAAAGAATGTACTTCCAGGTAGGTCCCATTTTGGGTTTGGTCATGATCTGATGAAGGTCTTCAGAGATAGGCAGTGGAACTCCTCAGAAAATGACAGCATACCTCTCGAAATTGAGGTAATCACTTTGTACCTGGGTGCTGATTACAAGGTATTACTTGAAAATCATCATTCTTCCACCTGACTTTTGATCCTGGCTTCATCACCATATTCACCATAGAGCTCCTCAACGGATCAGAGCACTAACTCGAGATTGCGGCAATCACTGCGTTAGGGTGCTAATTCAAGGGTATTACTTGGAGATTACCAGAATACCCACCTGACCTTCGATCCTGGCTTCATCACCACAGAACTCCTCAACGGATGACAGCACATAACTTTGGATTGCGGCAATCAGTTTGTGTTATGGTGCTCATTGCAGGGCATTGCTTGAAAGGTGCCAGTGTACCCACCTGACCTTCGATCTTGGCTTCATCACCGTAGAACTCTTTAACGAATGACAGCACATAACTCGAGATTGATAGCAGGAAGCTACTCAAACATGGCTACTTATACTCACTTGAACTTTGTTTCATATTAAAACCACGTTTGCAAGAACTACCCATACTTCACAATTTAACCCAGCAACAAAACTTTTAACAATAAAATAGCAACCGACTTCAATAGTAACAGCAGTCATTCACTAAAAAGTTAATAATAATTCTATAAAGACCGATGGTACCGAAGCAACACTTTTGCCGACTTCTTTCTTCCTGAAACATTATGTTATCTAGAAGTCGGCGTATTTCCTACGATATAGCAACATAAAAACCAATATAAGAACGCCGACTTCTAGATTACATAACGTTTCAGGAAGAAAGAAGTCGGCAAAAGTGTTGCTTCGGTACCATCGGTCTTTATAGAATTATTATTAACTTTTTAGTGAATGACTGCTGTTACTATTGAAGTCGGTTGCTATTTTTTTGTTAAAAGTTTATTTTATTCTGGTTTAATTATTTGATTAATATCATTATAATTTCGTAACTTCACTTCCTAAAAGATCACTCAATATCATATATTTGTTTCAAAGGATGGACCTTATAGCTTCTTCAGAACATTGACTCGGTTAATGTTTCAGAAAACTACAATCGAAAAACGTTTTTTTTTGCGTGATATTAGCTCTTAACTCAAGTGTAGTCATAAATCTCACCAAATATTGTTTATGTTACGAATTGCTGTGAGCCTAAGCACAAAATAACCACAACCAAATGTTTACTCCGCATGACTAGCGAAAACAGGCGCACGCACACATAGACGCGTACGTACGACGATCTCGGAGATACTCGGGTGAATGCTAATACGAAATTCTGCCGAGATCATCATACGTACGCGTCTATGCATGTCTCTGTGTTTGTTTTCGCTCCATCGTCGAGTCGGCCTTCTGGTAGTATTTATTTTGTGGCCTAAGTCACAGCTTTCCTTGCGTCAATATCAACATATTATGATGAGAGTTCAGTAAATCAAAACTTGATGCAAAACGTATGGAATAAAATAACATAAAATAAAGGAATTTACTAGAAGATTTATTCCCCAGAGAATTAGTTAGATATTAGGATAATACTTCATTACTTTAAAGGATTACATTTATTATTTTAAACATTTTAGAAGCTTTAGTAACCTTGACGGAACCCTAAAGGTATGAAATTGATACTTGTCGTTGTTGGTTCTTGATGGAACATTTGCAACATAGGTATATTGTAAATGAAATTAATTCTTGGTATAAAAGCCTAACCACTTTGTTGCGTGCCTCCCCCCAGCCCCCCACTTCATCGTCTAAATTGCGCGGGAACATTTTTGAAGTGACATGGCGCGCCGACCGTCCTTCGTTAAACATTAATTTATGGCCTATAAACATACCAAACATCTCAAATGACGACTATTCTCTCATGGTACATTGTATCAAGATGTTTGTTTAGCAGTTCATAACAGTTTATTGAATAAAGTACTGTTGCGTGATTTATACGTCTTTAAATTATTAAAACACGTTTATTTTCATATTTTGAAAGAGAGTCAATTAATTTTTTAACATGACATTCAAGAAGAATTCCTCAGCTTTGATTATTACCAATCAATAACATATCGGCTCCAATCGGTCGAACAAAATATTATTTCAAAACTAACTAGAAATTCACCCGAAAGCACAAAGTCACAATTGCGCGTAATTGAAGGTAAGCGCACACATGCGCAATTAATCAATTAATTAAAGTGAATTAATATAAAATGCAAATTTTCCTTAACTTATGTATGTCTTATTTTGTGATTATTTTCAGTAATTAGAAATGAGTAGGTATTAAATAAATAATTAATTTGTAGATTATCTAATTTTATTTCATTTAAAGATTTTTGTTATGTTGAAATTTCAAGCAATAAAATATGGGCTGATAGTTATATGTAAGTATATCAAAATAATATGTCACGAGGTTTTATATTATTATTATCAAATATAATAATTCGTTTATCTATGTCTAAAATATGTTACACGATGGTTACACGAGATAAATTTACTTTTAAGTTGCCTGAATTGTATGTCACAATGTTGTTTTGAATAAAAGGAGTACAGTAAATAAAAAATCTTTTTTAACGTAAAACTTGATATTTAACTTATTCGTTTTAATTAATTAATTACTTAAACTATGAATGTTTCAACACATGGGTTGTAATAAAACCTCCGAAATTTTACTAAAAAGCAGATTATACAATAAAATAAAAATTATAATAAACATTTACTTAACAAAATATAGTAATATAATAATACTTTTTCCTTTAAATGATTATAATTACATAGAAAAATAGTTAAATGAAAAATTTTGGTGAGATATATTTCGAGCCATTCGGGCCCGGCATCAGTCAGGTGCTCGGCTTTCGGCCTCGCCAAAGACACTTTACCTGGGAATCAAATACGAGATCATGAAAAAGTTTCGTTTGGGAACGCGGTTCAGCCTTTGGTTTCGCCAAAGACACTTTAGCAGAGAACAATAAATATTTTAGTTTGAAAACGCGGCTCGACCTTTGGTCTCGCCAAAGATACGTTACACCTGGGGATTAAACGAGTGGTCAAGACATAATTTTGTTCGTAAATGCGGCTCGGTTTTTAGCTCCGCCAAAGACAGTTAGGGGATCAATTAGAGAACAATAGATAGTTTTATTCAAACTAGAGTCCAAATAAATACGTTCTATAAAATGATGGGTCAGAAAAATATTGACAGATTTGATTGTCTTCACAAAAGCTAAACCAAAAGCTAGTAATAAATATAATGAAAGCGCTGGGAGTAGGGTTACCCACAGAACATTTATGAGGGGTTACCTGTCAGGCTTCCGGCAAAAGCCGGATAGGGTTAAGCTTTTTAACCACTGGTCCGGCCAAATTAGGCTGATTCACCGCTCTGCGCCTCGTGTTCAGAGTGGACTAGAAGTTTGGTGCGATCTGTACCACGTCTTGTCATAATAAGCCCTGTAACAATAAAACGATTACTCATGACTGTACCTTGAGGTTTATAAAGCAACAGTTCTTAAAACCAATCTTCTCAAAACTAACTTTAAATGCTGTTTTAACTTTGTTTAGACAAAACCATGACTGATTGTGCATTAAATTTCAAAGTCATGCTTTATAAACCTTACTAACACTGAACTTTTGGCGTCAACTGCCACATACCATAATCTTTTTAAATTTTAACTGCTAAACAATAAATACAAGTTAAATTATGCACTTCGCGCTAAGCTACTGACGTTGCGAGTGTGCGGTAACGGGTTTGGGGCGCGGATGGTTTGTGCTGTCTCCGCGCGGAGCAGGGTTGGATTCAGACCCTCGGAAAATTATTGTCTATGGGAAGTAAAAATATACTACTTGGCTAAAATTATACTACGTTTCGTTTTTCGTCCATTTTTGTTTTGAATTTAAATAAAATAGCCTATTTGTTAGGGAAAATTTCAAAAAAATTACTAAAAATATTCATAATTTAATAAAATTAAGGCAACTGGATCTCTATCTCAGCCAATTCGTCGATCGGAACTTCGTCCTTGGCATTGACTCTACGTATCATGTCATCAGACGGCATAAATTCGATGCAAATTCCCTATATTGTAGGGTAAATGTTAAAAAACAAACGGCTCAACCAATAAAACAAGTCGGTCGGCCTGAAGATGAAATTATGGTATTTTTACGTAGTATAGTTCTATTACGATACTACATACTACAAGTCATGAAAATATGGTACAAATAGTATAATTATACTACAAAATCCAACCCTGGCGCGGAGCTACCCGCCTCACTGCTAAACGATCTAAACTATATTCTAGCGCCACACTTCTGTCTCCGCGCGGAGCTACCCGCCTCACTGCTAAACGATCTAAACTATATTCTAGCGCCACACTTCTGTATCCGCGCGGAGCTACCCGCCTCACTGCTAAACGATCTAAACTATATTCTAGCGCCACACTTCTGTCTCCGCGCGGAGCTACCCGCCTCACTGCTAAACGATCTAAACTATATTCTAGCGCCACACTTCTGTATCCGCGCGGAGCTACCCGCCTCACTGCTAAACGATCTAAACTATATTCTAGCGCCACACTTCTGTCTCCGCGCGGAGCTACCCGCCTCACTGCTAAACGATCTAAACTATATTCTAGCGCCACACTTCTGTCTCCGCGCGGAGCTACCCGCCTCACTGCTAAACGATCTAAACTATATTCTAGCGCCACACTTCTGTATCCGCGCGGAGCTACCCGCCTCACTGCTAAACGATCTAAACTATATTCTAGCGCCACACTTCTGTCTCCGCGCGGAGCTACCCGCCTCACTGCTAAACGATCTAAACTATATTCTAGCGCCACACTTCTGTATCCGCGCGGAGCTACCCGCCTCACTGCTAAACGATCTAAACTATATTCTAGCGCCACACTTCTGTCTCCGCGCGGAGCTACCCGCCTCACTGCTAAACGATCTAAACTATATTCTAGCGCCACACTTCTGTCTCCGCGCGGAGCTACCCGCCTCACTGCTAAACGATCTAAACTATATTCTAGCGCCACACTTCTGTCTCCGCGCGGAGCTACCCGCCTCACTGCTAAACGATCTAAACTATATTCTAGCGCCACACTTCTGTCTCCGCGCGGAGCTACCCGCCTCACTGCTAAACGATCTAAACTATATTCTAGCGCCACACTTCTGTCTCCGCGCGGAGCTACCCGCCTCACTGCTAAACGATCTAAACTATATTCTAGCGCCACACTTCTGTCTCCGCGCGGAGCTACCCGCCTCACTGCTAAACGATCTAAACTATATTCTAGCGCCACACTTCTGTATCCGCGCGGAGCTACCCGCCTCACTGCTAAACGATCTAAACTATATTCTAGCGCCACACTTCTGTCTCCGCGCGGAGCTACCCGCCTCACTGCTAAACGATCTAAACTATATTCTAGCGCCACACTTCTGTATCCGCGCGGAGCTACCCGCCTCACTGCTAAACGATCTAAACTATATTCTAGCGCCACACTTCTGTCTCCGCGCGGAGCTACCCGCCTCACTGCTAAACGATCTAAACTATATTCTAGCGCCACACTTCTGTCTCCGCGCGGAGCTACCCGCCTCACTGCTAAACGATCTAAACTATATTCTAGCGCCACACTTCTGTCTCCGCGCGGAGCTACCCGCCTCACTGCTAAACGATCTAAACTATATTCTAGCGCCACACTTCTGTCTCCGCGCGGAGCTACCCGCCTCACTGCTAAACGATCTAAACTATATTCTAGCGCCACACTTCTGTCTCCGCGCGGAGCTACCCGCCTCACTGCTAAACGATCTAAACTATATTCTAGCGCCACACTTCTGTCTCCGCGCGGAGCTACCCGCCTCACTGCTAAACGATCTAAACTATATTCTAGCGCCACACTTCTGTCTCCGCGCGGAGCTACCCGCCTCACTGCTAAACGATCTAAACTATATTCTAGCGCCACACTTCTGTCTCCGCGCGGAGCTACCCGCCTCACTGCTAAACGATCTAAACTATATTCTAGCGCCACACTTCTGTCTCCGCGCGGAGCTACCCGCCTCACTGCTAAACGATCTAAACTATATTCTAGCGCCACACTTCTGTATCCGCGCGGAGCTACCCGCCTCACTGCTAAACGATCTAAACTATATTCTAGCGCCACACTTCTGTCTCCGCGCGGAGCTACCCGCCTCACTGCTAAACGATCTAAACTATATTCTAGCGCCACACTTCTGTATCCGCGCGGAGCTACCCGCCTCACTGCTAAACGATCTAAACTATATTCTAGCGCCACACTTCTGTCTCCGCGCGGAGCTACCCGCCTCACTGCTAAACGATCTAAACTATATTCTAGCGCCACACTTCTGTATCCGCGCGGAGCTACCCGCCTCACTGCTAAACGATCTAAACTATATTCTAGCGCCACACTTCTGTCTCCGCGCGGAGCTACCCGCCTCACTGCTAAACGATCTAAACTATATTCTAGCGCCACACTTCTGTCTCCGCGCGGAGCTACCCGCCTCACTGCTAAACGATCTAAACTATATTCTAGCGCCACACTTCTGTCTCCGCGCGGAGCTACCCGCCTCACTGCTAAACGATCTAAACTATATTCTAGCGCCACACTTCTGTCTCCGCGCGGAGCTACCCGCCTCACTGCTAAACGATCTAAACTATATTCTAGCGCCACACTTCTGTATCCGCTCCGGAGCTCGGTGTGGACCGCCCGGATGACCATCCTCAGAGCTGTGAAACAAGCTTAACTAAAGACACGAACACGTCCGGTTCGTCCGGATAAGGTCAGGTTTTTTACCGGCTCAAAGCCAATACCGAAATACAGCCAATATTACAAGCCATCCGCGTCCAACCTAACTCTGTGTGGATTCTCCCTGCAGGCCCGCCCCGTAGAGGAAAAAGAAAATTATATTTTATTATTATTATTAAAAGAAGTTAAGGAAGTTTTTTTGTTGTGCAACTTTAGAAAATTAAAGAATACTGATTCAAGTAACAAAATATTTGGTTTTTATTGGAAAATTTAGATAAACCCCTATTTTATCAGTGCCAGGCTTCCTTACTCAAATATCAAATGTTTTATTATATTTTTGAAAACAAATTACGACTTTAAGACATGGCAACCTTAACTGGGAAGCACTCGGTATCCAATAAATAAGTACTTTGATCCCCAGAGGTGCCGTTCCAGAAGTTTATACTAAACGTATTGAAAAACTTGACGCGTGCTGAGCGCTTGGCGTGTGTTGGGGCATCGTTGGCGTTGCTGGTCTCCATTATCCTCATCGTCTACTTCACTACTCTCGCCAGAAGACTTCCGGATCCACCTATAGACAATGGTACGTACCTGACACAATTAACTTGCGTTTATAGGTATTTCAAATATATTTAAAATATGTAATTGGTCGTTACATAACAGGTACGAATCAATTTAAATAAAGGGTAATAAATTAGTTCAAATTTAGTAAAGTTCAATACTTTTCTGTACCTGTAAACATTAATCCTAAAGGTTAAGACACAGACTAAAGAGTGGAACTCTACTCTCATGCTGTGCTGAACATAGACTTAGGATATACTGGCTTACCTATAGACGAACTAAAGCATGGGGTCATGATAGTGATCTTTGTCATCATAATAATAGTTAGTATAATTTCCTAACTTATGTTATGATTCCTCTAGAATTAATGTTAAGTAATTAGTTAATAAATTAAATGACTGTAAAAGCAGATCAACTTTATGGGACAGGTAGACAAAGACTTTTTGGCCTTCATGACATGACTTTCTCCTGTCTTGCATTTTTTTTATCTTTTTATAAAATTAAATTATAGGCTTACTTTTTATCTGTAACTAATATTATGAAAAAAAAAGACACGATCTTGCTAAGTTTCTTGCCCTTCTTCTTAGCAAGACTAATCGAATGGGCGGAGTTAGGCATATATTTATAATATGTATTGCATATATTTATAATAACTATTATTTAAGTATTCCGTATTCCTTATTATTGAAGTGTATTTTTTAATAAAATTTAAGTAAACCCAACCTTTATTATTCCCCTGAATATTTCCCCATGTTATTATTTATGACATAAAACTATTACCTAGACACATAGATTATTTAATTACTTATATTACATAAAAACTGACCTGTAATAAGTGTATTACATTACATAATTTAATTTCATATTTCACTGACAGCCCAATAACGCAAGACAAAATTTGATTTGTGTGCGTCAACTAGTGATGTACATTTTACGTTCAAGAACTATCGATGTGTGTCAGGAGGATCTTAGCAGATGCAAATCTGTAGTCTCTGCCTACCTCTCTAAGAGATAGGTGCTGACAATTATTACGTCCTATCGTCATACTTCGACCAACAGCTCGACGTGCCTGCAGTGGCGTGCACAGAACTTTTTTCCGGAAAAGCAATCAGAAGGTCAAGCACGACAATAAAAAAAAAATGAAAAAATTTAATAACACTTTGAAAAAAAAGGTTTGTATGAAAATGTTCACTCTAGGAAAGGCAGTGCCTACCCTGGCGTCATACAAACTTGTTTTTTTCTTAGTGTTATTAAAAAAAAAAACATATTTTTTTTATTGTCCTAGTTGACCTTCTGATTGCTTTTCCGGAAAAAAGTTCTGTGCACGCCACTGCGTGCCTGCCTTCTGAAGCACGCATATCGAACACCATTAACGTGCACCGCGAGTATTTGAACCTCTGGGTTAGCATAGTTGAACTACACGGCTACAGTACCTAAAATAATGATTAGATGGTTCAGCTGTGTTTGTAGCATATTTTTAACCTTAATCTCTGGCTAAGAACTTCAATAAAACTTTTATGTAATCCTAGACTTTTTCAGTTTTCAGCAATGGACCCCAGTTATCAATCAGTTTATCCCAAAGTGCCTGTGAACAAACGATCACTATAAGTATGTGGTGATCCTTATGACAGATGTCATATAAGTGCATATACGAGACTAAAAATGAATTCTCTCCCAAAGCTGAACATGATGGCAAGAAGTAACCGCTTAAATCATCGAAATAATAAGGGAGGGAAGTATAAACGCGCTTGAAAATTGACGCCACTAAATAATTGCCACGGTGGGCATGTGCTTAGTTATAAGTGCTAGAACTAAGTCGTCGAGTTTATACATATAACGTTTAAAAAAAGCCCCAATAATTATGCCTAGTTGCATTGTGAAATGGTGTCTAAGCAACTCCATGAAACATTCTAAGCGTGATGGTATAAGTTTCTATGCATAAGTATGAAAATTGACATAATTTTTCAAACATTAGTCGAAAACAAATAACCTAAGAATAATTTAAAACGCACCACATAAGTTTATAGTCAGTTGTAGCATTTTCGTCCCTATCGCGTTACAATAAAGATAACAAAAGAGTCTAAATTGTGTGGTGCTGCCGCCGTAGACGTCGTACATGAGAATTGGATGGTGTTATGCACGAAAGAGTACGCATGCAGTAGGTACTAAGTCGTAGATATATCAAAACATTACTGAGTATATTTTGAGGTTTTATTAAAAGTTTATTTTATTATTTTATTATTATGCTGTTGTGATCACGTGAAATTGCAATTTTCCCAAATTCTGATAATAAAATATATACATGAATATTAGTTCAAATAGTTTTACAATTTTTTTTTAATACAGCACGCACTTAACTCTTTTTATAGCCGCGTATCTAACGTTTTAAATAAATATTTTTTTCTTCTCTAACATTTCTGTATTTTGATTCCAGCATCTAATGAAAAAATATTTTTAGTTATGTGTGGTACATAAGTAAAGTATAAATCTGTAGTTCTACATTTTTTATATACATTTTTTATTACTTATTTTATTTGTTATCCTTATTGCTAAGTATATTGTGGCACAACCTGGCAAACAAATATCAAAAGTTTTTCAATAAGGGTATCCAATATCCAATGGACGGAACCGCATATAATATTTTCATACAATTAGACCAGTAGAATTGTTTGTCAAGAGAAAATCCCAGATTCAGCACACAAATTTCTACAAGCATATCTAAAATTATTTCAAGTATTAACAAAAAACAAGGTATCTTTGTTGATCAGTGTTATTTATTAATAATCTTGATCCTTGCCGAATGTTGCATAAACATATCCATTTTTATGACGGATAATATTGCCTATTCGAGTTGCTTTGCTTAGAGGGTCATTCGACTTTGTTGTCTTGTTTCGTTCACACACAGCGTATTGGTAGAGGACCACGATACTGTCGCTTACTTGCTGATAGTCAATTGCTTTGGAATTACTGTGTTGAAGGTGTACAACCATGAAAAAAAGTATAAAGTTGCGAAGTAGTAACATGTACGTTTACTTTAAAAAACTTTTTTGCTAGGCATACAGAGGTGGGGAGATAACATCACGTGATTTTTGCTGACCAATGAGCTAAGCGTCTGTCGTACAACAGAAAGCACACAACCTTCAAAATGTGGCGTCACGTTTAAATGGCGTTTCCTACTGAGATTATACTTCCCTTTATAATTATTTCAATGGCTTAAATGCTTAAATACTTAAATAATATACGATTGTATTTCTGACACAACCTGCTCCTTTTTATGTATCAATATAATAAGGACTATTGAGGACCGAAAGTAGTACTTTTATTTTTCATATAAAACACTGTTTAAACTTTTTGTAAACACGTTTCATCAGTATTTAGATTCGATATTTTTTAAATTAATATTTCACCTTATCAAACGTGAGTGACATATAAAAATACCTCTTTTATGGGTTTTTATATTATGTCTCACGGCTTGCTGAAGTTATAATAAGATAATTTTTCAATATTTTTTTCACCCGGTTTTTTATAAAAAACTAATTATCACGTTAAATAAGCTCTACCCAGGAACATTCAAGAAATTGTACCGACACGGAGAATCGCGTACTCTAGAACTTGGGGGGGGGGCGGAGTCTACAGGTTGGATAGCTTCCAATATTCTTTTATATTATATTCTTTTGGATAGATAGGATAGATATTATTTCTTGATTGGTTTCTTTTTTTTTTTCGTAAAAATTCGATAAACGCAATAGACAATGGCCCGTGAAATCGTGTAATAAATATAAAAAAGAATATTTTTATCCCATTGATAATAAAATATTATAAATATTTCATACATTATCATCATCACACACACTGTGTAGCATCACGCACACTGGTATACCTACCATTTCCCTCCACCAACGACAATATTTACAAAAACTTATAATCGACTCTAGGCAAATTCCGTAGTGTCATAGTGCCGGTCCCACGTAAGTTGGTAACATCTCGCGGAATGTTCCCGATGATATCAGCATCGGCCGGAAGTGTAGGCATTGTCGACGGCGGTGGCGGTAGCGGCTGCGCCGAGCTATCCACCGAAGCGGTTGTTTGCGCAAACGCCGACTGCCCGCTCTCGTTCTCTTCTCTTTCATCTCTTCCCCCATGAGAAGTACGAGTGGTTGGTTCGTAGAGATAACCATCTAACCACAACTTACTCTCCGAACCTTGATCACATTTAAAAATTTGATTTTTATGTCTTTTACATTCACTGTTATCGGTAAAGTCTTTGATCAAATATACTATTCGTCCTAACTGCTTCACAATAGATCCATTTTTCCAAATAAATTTGTTTATTATTGATAAATACATTATTTTATACATTATTTTATCTCCCGGAACAAAGTCTTTTCGCATTACCTTTCCTTTATACTTATTCTGTAAACACTGTTTGTCGTGTACCGCATTAGAGAGGTCGGTGGACGCGGGCGATGACTGAGGTCTTATCAGATCTAATCTCGATCTGTAAACTAAACTAGCTGGAGACTGACCGGTAGTTGTATGGACTGAATTTCGATAATCGAACAAATATTTTAGCAACTTATTATTCATACCTTCAGCATTATTGCTCTGTAACATTGCATTTAATTCCCTTCTTCACTATTTTAACAAAACTTTCTGCCAGTCCGTTACTTGCAGGATGATAAATTGGCGCGGTACGCGCGGCGGTGATGGACGCATACTTAAACAAATATTGCATTGGGCTATTATTTTTTCTATCGTTGCATCCACGCCTGGAAACCAAAATTGTGAGCGTGCCTCCGCCTTATACTTTACAATTCCCAAGTGTGAACTATGAAGTTCGGATAAAATCTGTGACTGTAACCCCTCCGGTATTACCACTTTATGACCGCGCAGCAAACATCCATTTTCCAAAGAGAGTTGGAACCTACAAAAAAAATACGGTTTTAACCTACTATCAATAATCTTTTTCGGCCAGCCATTCTGCACATACTCTACCACTTTTTTTAATACCGCATCCTTACTTGTTTCGTGGCCCAACCGTTCGACTGTGATAGGTAAACAACCATCCACAACAAAGTTGATATAAGCCACGTTATCTTGCCATGCGACGGACTCTTCCGCCCTGCTCTGCTCCCTGCCCCCACCATTTACTACAGGCTCCGGTAGGGTGGCCCGCGATAAAAAATCGGCACTGTTTTCCGCACTACGTACGTATTCTATCTTATAATTGTATGCTGATAGGAAAATTGCGTACCTCTGTAGTCTATTAGCCGATACCTCTGGAACTCCGTGGTGGGAACCAAAAATTGATACGAGTGGTTTATGGTCCGTTCGCAAAATAAACGTTTCCGATCGAGCGTACAAGTATTGATGAAATCTACGCACCCCAAATATGATTGCCGTTGCTTCTTTCTGGATTTGAGAGTATTTTCTCTCAGCGGAATTCAATGTCCTAGATGCTACTGAAATCGGTCTCTCTAACCCATCTGACCCTATTTGACTCAGTATACTCCCAAGGCCATGTTGTGAGGCATCAATAGTTAATATTATTTTGGCATTAACATCAAAATGAGCTAAGGTTTTTTCTGAAGCTAACTGCTTTTTTATTTCATTAAAAGCTTCATCGTGCTCCGCCGGCCATGACCATTTTATTCCGTTTTTTAGCAATTGATATAAAGGTGAAAGTAAAGACGAAGCTCCTGGAACAAAGTTACGGTAGTAATTTACTAGTCCCAAAAACGATTGCAGCTCGTTTACGGTTTTTGGTAGTGGTGCCTTAACGATGGCTTTTACTTTGTCTTCTGACTTCTTAATGCCAGTTTTATCTATAATATAACCGAGATATGAAATTTTATCCTTAAAGAACTCACATTTGTCCTCACGCAAGGTCAACCCTGAATCTTTAAACCTTTGTAACACGTTCTTTAGCCTCTCCTTGTGTTCCTGTCTATTTTTTCCCGTAATTAAAACGTCATCCAGAAAAGTAACTACACCTTCTAACCCTAAAATACTTTCCATAACTTTCTGAAAAATAGATGGCGCTGAAGATAAACCGAAGATCAAACGTTTGTACTTGAAGAGACCTTTGTGAGTATTAATGCAAGTGAAATTTTGTTCATCTTCAATTTGGCACTGATTGTATGCTGATTTCATGTCTAGTTTTGAAAACTGGACCCCCCCATGTAAGTTAGTAAACAGCTCGTGAACTGTTGGTAAGGGATACTTTTCAATCAACAACTGTTTATTGATAGTTTGGGAGTAATCAGCGCATAATCGAACTGAACCATCGTTTTTTAATACCGGTACAATGGGCGATGCATACTCTGAATAATCTATTGGTCCAATGACCTCTGACTGCACTAACCTATCAATTTCTTCAGTTTTTCTTTTGGCATCTGCTTTTAAATGTAGTTTTATTTTATATTTATTAAAACATCCTAGTCGATCAGCAAATACGTCTGAATATTGAGTTAACAAATCCTGCAATTGTGTATCTTTACATCCAAAAATTTCGATAAATTTTAATTCAGATAACTTCAAGTCAAACTCCGAAATAAAATCTCTCCCCAGTAACGGCGGCCCACCCTTTTCAATTACATACACATCCAAGAATTTTGTTTTACTCGCATACGTTATCGGTAACTGTGCAATGCCTAAACTTTTAATACTACCCCCGGTATAAATTTTTAATTTCTTTTTGTTTTCCAGTAAAGGAACATTTTGAAAATGTGAATAATAGATTGCATCGAAAATTGCCGTTACCGCGGAACCACAGTCAATTTCAAACTTTAACCACTGATCTCCTATTGTTACTATTTCGGTCATTGGTGCACCATTATTACAGCGAATGTTAAAAAACTCACCGTCATCGCCCTCGCTCACCTCACCTGACGCCACGTAATTCATCTTTTTGCACACTTTACGCAGATGACTTACATTTGTAATTAGCGAATTTGCACTCGCTTGTTTTATGATTATTACGACCACACACTGAATACTTTTCCCTAGCCTGTCGGTTGGTGTTGGGTTTCGATCCCCTGTTAATCTTGAACACTGGATCGCCACTGCAGCCCGCTGATGTACTCGCCGTCGCTGCTGCACGCGCACATCGCACGCTTTCCGCCTGGTCCACTGCCTTCGCTAAAGACAGTCACTAATTTCCATAGCAAAAAGTTTTTCTCGTTCGGGTCCAGCTGACATTCCCATCATGAACTTATCCAACAAGGCGAACGAACTAATCCTCTAGACTTCTGAAATTGCAATGAGCGGCTAGACCCCTCAATCGTACCGCCCATTGCGAATACGACTCTAATGGCCGCTGCACTGCTGAATAGAAATTGTACCGTTCTGCAAATCCACAGCGTTTCTTCGTGAAATGTACGTCTAACACTCTTGTGATTTCTTCCAAGGCAACCTCGTCTAGGGATTTGGGCAGTACTAGGTTACTTGCTAATGTGTAAGATTTCTCAGTGAATGCGCTGAGTAAGCCTTTTCAATCCTGCTTTGTCCTTCTCCTCACTCAAGTCGTTTGCAACGAAAAACTGTTTCAGTCTACTTTTGTATATGTTCCAGTCCTGTTGCTGATGGTCGAACTCCGAAATTTTCCCGATAAATGGAGTAAAATTTGCACACATTTTCCGTTTTTATTATATGTAGGTAAATTGATCCTCGTCGCCACTGGTAAGTATGAGAGGTGAAGTGAAAGGCACGACTGCTCAATACGCACTGATCATTTATTTCGTAGCGTGTAGCATCACGCACACTGGTATACCTACCACTTTTGTTACAAATGCGGAGAATCAATTGGTACTATAGAAAAATAGTATAGCTAGATTAGATAGTCAATCTTTTAAACGATTTTTTTATAAAATTTAAGCACTTAAAAACCGAATGTTCGGTGTCTAGCTCCCTGGAACATAACCCGCGAGATGTGGCTCTCACAGTGGTACGACTACGATACGCACGATCTAACAGAGCCGTTCGACCCACTGCGCCTGGTCATCATTAGCCACACGGTCAGCAACGAGTGCCACAACTTCCTCAACTGCGCCTCTGAGCTCCGCACCATGCAGAGTTACTATCTGACGCAAATTGGATGGGATCTTCCGTAAGTACGGTGTCCATTACCTTCCTTCTTGCGCAACGTTTCTTCTAAGATAAGAACATAGAGGATATTTTCCTCTATGGATAAGAATGTCAGCGAAGGACTGAGGTGCCCTTCCATTTGACGAGACGACCGACCATTCCCCCATTTTTACTGGTAAGATCTTTACCGACGATAGACATTCCCTCTCGCTTAATAATTTTTGAAGAAAATTTAAAGAGTAGTAATTAATTTACATTGGAAAAAAGATTTTAGTGTTTGCTTGGTAATTTAATATTTAGTTGCTTCTGCACCTTCTACAATATAATTAATTCCAATTATACCTTCTATTAATGTAGGTACTATTATTGTTATTTATGATCAACTGGGTAAAATCGTAATTTTTTATATAGGTTCAATTTCATGGTTGGCAACGACGGTCGCGTGTATGAGGCTCGAGGATGGGGCATAGCCGGCGCGCACACTCCAGGATACAACAATTGCTCCTTCTCAATTGGATTTATAGGTAAATAAATGTCCCCGAATTACGGTGCCCGAAACGGTGATCGAGCTCACCACCTAACGTAACGTAGTAATCGTCGGTGAAAAGCGAGTGTACCAAGCGTGGACTTGCATTTCGCAGTTCACACTTGAGAACACCTCGGGGATTCATGTATTGACGATATGTCTACATATCCCCTATAAAATGGCCAATATATTTCACAGTCATGCTGAACAAACAAACACTCGGTCTTAAAAGTTCCCCGTCTTGCTCATATACAGACTATGTAGCCGAATTTCTAACAATCCTATCAACTTGTGCTACAAATGTTTTCAAACCCAGTCTAGATGCTGATCGGCGCAGCTACGGTTTGTTCTGAAGCTTGCCTGTTCCACTGTTATTTGGGGATTGACAATCGGATATTGCTGTTATACAACAGACATTCCAGTGGCTTGTACGTAACCCATAGATAAAATTAAATACGTAACAATTAGCAAAGAATTGCGACGACTTTTGACTTCTTTGTTAAGTCTACTGGTTTCCAGTATTTCATTAAAGAACATCCTAACCAACCAGCGCTTTCCCAGCATCCCTAGACGTGTTATAAGGAACTCAGGATGCAGCTTGTTAGGCCCAGATGCTTTACTGCATTTAATATAGTACATGGTAATTTTCCCCGACAGAAAAGGTAGAGTTAAAAGTCGTGTTTGAAGTAAGTTTATTGTTGAGTGAGAGTGTCAGTATGCTCGGATGGATTTAGCAAACTTTTTCGGCTTCGACACGACAGTCTAACCAGGAATGTACTCCTTTCGAAATCCTCCAGGTATGTGTCGTTTTGCCGCCCCTAGAAGGATAATAGAAACCCTCTATTAGTATACCCTAATTTTTAATATAAGTAAGTAAAGTATTAGAAAACCCTAGTACTTATGGACAGTTTTTTAACAGTTCGGTTTAATATAAAAATGAAAATGTTTACTATGGTATGAATATATACAACGTGTAACAGAAAGGTGTAACCATATTAGGTTTGAAGAGCTTATTTAGTCAAGGGTATAGAACAACTTTTACTATGGAGGCAACCCTGAAATCTCAAAAAAAAATCTGCCCTTTCATACATTTTGGCCGAGCGGCATTGCATTTTTCTATGAAACAGAAAAAAATAATTTCGAGATACAGGTTTTGTTCCATAGTAAAAGTTGTTCTATACCATTGACTGAATAAGCTCTTTAAATATGGTTACACCTTTCTGTTACACGTTGTATATATATATATATTATACTTAAATACTCAGTAAATTTTATTATACTACATGCTAATAAACAAAATAAATAAATTAATATTGGTATTCTGTTATAAGAAAATCCAGTTTGGGCTTTCAAAACACTAACATTTCACGCCATGTGGGATTACGCATAAAAAGTTTTATTACTGAAGCCCAACGAAGCCCCATACATACCTTTGTCAACCTCTGACTAATTGTCAACGGATACACCTTCCCATTATGGGGCTTCACAATCAAAACTGCTTTTACAGACGTTTTTAAATTGGTTTAAACTTTCTATATGAATATTACAAAACTTTGAAAAAAATATATCACACATATTGACCCATGTCCCGTAATTGTGATGTTTTAAAATCTTAAAATCTTTAACCTACAACGAGAAAATAAATACCTTTAATAACCTTTCAAATGCTTTAAAAAACTGATAAATAGTTTAAACTTTTTAAATTCAAAAGAGACAAGGTTAAAACTTATACACACACACGAGCAATACAAAAATCTAACATTTTGCGCTACCCGGCGACACAGCGATCGTCGTAACAGCCACTTTGCAATGCACTCTGACATGAACGTTATTTCTATTTCGTTATTGTCGATATTTGTACAGACCTATTTCGAGCTGCTAATTTAACTTACTGAAGCCCCTTAAGTGACAAAATCCTTTCTGAAATGCTAACTATGTCCTTCAGGAGACTACCGTGTGGAAGGCATGAACACCCAGGTGACAGCACTCCAAGTGGCGAGGACATTTGCGCTGCTCGACTATGGCGTGAGGCATGGACACCTGGATCCTGACTACGTGGTGGTAGGACAGAGGGACCTGCGCGCCACTGAGAGCCCAGGTGACATCCTGTACGCTGTCATCAACCAGTGGGCCCATTATAACAAACAGCGATACAATGACATGTCTTGTCAGGAAATATATGCTACCTACTTGAACTATTAAAAACTTCGTTTATATTGCGACGTTCTTTAGCTAAACTCACATCATAAATTCATAATCTACATTCGTTCCAAGAATGTGTTTATCTTATCATAATACCAATGCAACAATTAAATGTTGTCTACGTTTTTATTTGTAATTCGTACATAAACCCGATTCTCTGAAGAGATAACTACTTTGCAATGTTTATAGTGACATCAACTTTTTTTAAGGCTCCTCTTTGCCAAACATCCCCCGTTGAAGTTAGTTTAGCATCTTGAGCATATTAAATTAGAATATTTTTAACATATTAATAAAATTTGTGTAATTATCAAGAAGTTAAACTACATGTGCATCTTTCAGATTTGAAATCAAGTAGGTATCCATAGAGGAAAAAAGAATCACAATCAAAATTATTCAAAACACATTTATATACTTTTACTTTATACTCTATATAGATTTTTTAAAAAGAAAGTACATCATTTTGTCAAATCTTGTATAGTAACTTTACTTTACTTTACTTTCCGAGGCCTAAATCCGAAAAAACGCCCATTTCACAGTCTTTAAAATATATATTTACTAAAACCTCTTGGTTACTAAATTGGAATCATAAACATTTGGTAACAATTGGAAAAATTGGGAACAGCTATGATCTGTCTACAGTGATTTGACTACAAAATTAAATTTTTTTTCTAGATTAAAGATATCAAAGTTATTTTTTCATTCTTTATTTTAAAATAATTACTCAAAGCATTTTTCCCATTTAGAGAAATCACGCGGAAAAGTTTTGAATGAAAGAAAAAGCGACACGACGCCTTAAGCATCCAATCAAGCGAAGGATATAAGAGACGAAATGACGTAACTGTTGGCACAATAGAAACATGAACCGAAGCTCTATCTGAGGACCAAAATATAGTTTTGGAATATAGTTTTTTTTTGTATATAGCTATACACATTGATTTCTTAACCCTAGGAAAATAATTTTTAATAATCGGATCAGCTGGTCTAGCATAGCAAACCATGTCGAACTCGATAGCGCGTTATAGTGCTCTACCAACTCAGTTGTGGGCGTGGCCAAATGTCATGCTGTTTCATTTCGCTATAAGGTGCACGCTCCATGAAACTTGCGAGGACAATACAATCGTTCTACGTATATTCTAAAAAATTAATTTTTTGGTGTTATAATGTGGCCGATTTTGAAGGCTTTAATTTTAGTTTTAGTGCTGTCAAAACAAAAATTATTCCAATGTAATTTCACTCATGTTCTTTACATTTAAGGGCTATTTTGCAATAAAGAAAATTTTGTATTGACATAACTAAAACTAAAATTAAAGCCTTCAAAATCGGCTTTATTATGTCATTGCAGTATAGAAACGCAGAAAGATACTGCAATGGTATAATGTTAATTTATACCCCCTTGCGATGGATAAATCCATGGTAAATCGCATAGTATTAAAATCAAAGATTTCAAAAGTTTAGATGAGCCCTGGCATGAAATGTCACACTTCTGGATTTATTCGTATTTCTTGAAATGTTAGTGCACTTTAAAAATGCACACGATGGCATATTGAGACCTTTTACTCGTAAAAATTCATTAAGGCGACCAACTATCACTGTGTTCAAATGAGCACTGATTCCAAACGTGTGAGCGTCACCCATTTAAAGGTGAAAACATTTTGGTGCTGTCATATTACGGTAAGGGCTTATCTTTACTTTTGAAATCTTTGATTCAAACATAGAAGTTTATTTTAATCACAGTGTTCCAAAGGTCTGACGAATGTCATTCGTACGTCAGTGGTAGCGACACAAAATGACACGTCACTGGTTAAGGGTTAATATGCTAAACTGTTCTAATAAGATAGATTGGCGTACACTCCCGGCACGGTTATAGAGGCACGAGCAACGAAGTAATGGGGATCTGCGAATACAGTTTTGTACGGACGCGGACGAACTGAAAAAATCCCTTCAAGGTCATGCCTCTAAAACCGTGCCGGGGAGTGTAACTACTTACGTCGTGCCCACCACTGATATTTCTAGTGCCCATGGTTTCATGTAATGGTGAGCTAGGAAGCCTAAGCCTCCAGAGCAAAAACAGACTTGGAGCTATGGTATCTTATTGTCCCAGCGGCATTCACTTCTCAAATCTTCCGCTTCCGTGTACTTCTTCTACTGTTTGTTAACTGTGTGTGGGTGTTAACAAAGAGGAAAAAACTGTTAATTATATATATAAGTATACATAATATCTAATGCCAGGCGGCGGCAATTCTTCTCCATTTTCTAATCGAGAATATTATAAGTCAGTTTTGTAATTATCAATGCCTTTATCATGTCCTGCAAGAGGCCTGGGACCGAAGCTATAATACTGGATGCAAACCCATGTAATTGCCGAAATTTTCTTACAGATTCTTGAGTTCATAATTTCTGTAGTTCAATAGCTATTTCCATTAAGTATTTGTTTTTTGTTTGAAAGTTGATTTCAAAGTTTTTTATACATCTGCGTATTAAATTTTGTTTTTATTGTCAGTTTGATAACTAAAATTAAATCTTCAAAACATTTCGTCCTATTTAATATGTCATCCATTTCCATGATAAGATTTAAAATATTTTTTATAGTCGATACTTTTCAAAAATTAAATTAATGTTGCTGTTAGCTTAATGTTGTCTCATTCATACACAAAAAAAATACAAAATTGCCACTGAAGGTTCTTAGAAAATCAAAAACTGAACAAACTAGCAAGATATTAGTTTTATTATGTCGTTTCCAAGTGGCCAGTTCTAAAAATTTTCAGCGTCGCCCTTGTAATAAGAATAAACCTCGTAATAAGAAAATGCCCGTCCTTGCAAGAAACTAAACACTTCACTACCCCCAGAAGCGCGCCTTTGTTGCTTAAAAACAGTGAGTAAAATCGACTTTTGCTTACCGCTTTCAAGCAGTGAAGAAAAGTGTTTTATATTAAGAACGCTGCGAATTGTTCAGAAACTCCATATTCTTTGCTCAAAAGAGAGACAGCAAATATCAGCATGACGGCTATCTCTTTCACTGTATATGAATTCTATACACTTTGGGGAGCTATACTGCCCTACTAAGCGCAATAGCGGTATCTCAAAAAAACGAACGTTTGATTTTTATGCCATCGGATAGCTTTAAAAAATACGCATCTAATGAACTAAGCCTTTTAGCACTATCTTGTTCAAAACATGTGAAAAAAGCCTGAAGAAAGATTTCCCTATCTCAGTTTTACCTTAAATCACTAAGGGCCTGTTTCACCACCTCCAGATAAGTGCCTGATAGTTATATGTGACATATAACGCATACAAAATGTGTTCCATTTTTAAACTTATCTTCTGGATATCACTTATCTGGAAGTGGTGAAACAGGCCCTAAGGGCCTGTTTCACCACTTCCAGATAAGTGCCTGTTAGTTATATGTGACATATAACGCATACAAAATGTGTTCCATTTTTAAACTTATCTTCTGGATATCACTTATCTGGAAGTGGTGAAACAGGCCCTAAGGGTATTAGAGGTATATCAATATTACGAAGGAAACTAGCCGTATATTTGAATACCGCCAAATCTCTTAAGAACAGCATTTTTTTTATAATACACAGCCCCACAGCTTGTCGGATACCATAGACAAGGTAAACTTCTCGGATTCCTGTGCATTGCCTCACAATGTGTACGGAATCCGTATCATAGACTATAGACTCCGAATAAACAACTGACCTATAGTAATACAAGTAGCCAGCGTGGCTTAATATAGAGTAATAACTACTTGTATTACTATAGAGGCTCTCTTGTTGCACAAATAACTATTCCACCTCACTAGCTCGAAAAGCACGCCTTTACTGCATAAAATCAGTGAGCAAAAATCAATTTTCCTCACGCAGTGAAGAAAAGTGTTTTGAATTAAGAACCTTTGAATTGACATTTCGTATTTCATTGGCTACTGAAACGTTTAGCAACTGCGTAATAAACTGCTCAAGGGGAAAAAGGGATAGCAAACATCAGCATGGTGCCTATCTCTTTCACTCTATAAGGACTCCATATACATTGGGAAGCTATACACAGCCCTGCAGCCTGTCGGCTACATAAACAAGGTAAACTTCTCGTAATTGTGTGTATAGCCCTCAGAATTCAGAATAATATTCTGAGGTATAGCCTACCAGCTTGTATGGAATCTGCGCCATATACAAAGGCCTCCGTACAAACTAATAAACTTCTACCGGCAACGGATATAGTAAAACGCTCGCGTGATGATTGATTTGCGTTTTCAACCGGATTATCAATATTTCCGATTCTTTATGGCTTTTGAGATTTAATTAACATTCTTTGCATTTTTTTCCAATATTGCAATATTTTGATGGTGTATTATTTAAAGAATAACAACATTGAATTCTTATAAGTCCGTTCGAAAATAATATAGCGTCTTTACATCTTGTGTTTTCTCGCTAGTGAGGTAAAAAGTTGTACGTGTCACACGAGAGCAAATTTATTGTGCCTTTGAATCCCTCACCACGCTCAGGATTCTAACTTAGAATCACTCGCTACGCTCGTGATTTAATTATAGAATCCTTCGCTTACTTGGGATTCAAACTCGGCACTCGCAACAAAAAAAACTTTGCTCTCTTGTTGGACAAATAACTATTTCTATTTTAGTTCTAACAAAGTAATAAAGAGATCAGTATTTTATTTGCAGCGGTTTATTTACTGCATCATTTTGAAATTGATATATTGAATTTTTACTTAAACGAAACGATTGTGAATTAAATGAAAACTTTGAAATGGTATAATAAATTTCGTTTATTAGTAGTATATGGTTTAGTGTACTGCAATGACTGGTAATAATAAGCTATTAACATCTGTGTTGGCAACACCTCGCGAACAATATTGCTGTTCCACCACATTTTATGTTTCGTACACCGGCTGAGATATTTAGATACATAACGTTTACAAGCTGGCAATAGTCTCGTCATAATGCCATGGATAAGACAACAACCTATACACTAGTTTAGAATATATACGTGAGACTTTACCATGTATGAGTTGCTAGACGATACGCTGCGCGGGCGGCGAGTGCGCGTGACATCGTGTCGTCACACACACTCCCTCACCATTTACAACACAGGGGGAGCTTACTTGAAGGCGGAACAGGTGGTGTACATTTCTTTCAACAATTACAAAAAAAAAATCGTAAAGGTGTACAAACATTTGGCAGACATGCCTTTTGTTATAGAAACATTCGAAGAACATAACTAAACGTAACAACTTAAAACATATCCAAGATAAGGAGGTTGTGATACAATTTTTGGTTTTTATCTCGTAGATTTTTTTATCCAGAGGTTCTTTTAGGCACTAATATTAGTGAGTCGATATTCTGGTTCGCCAAATTCGTTACAACGTAGATCTAAGCCAAGCCATCATGTTATGGCATATATGTATGTGCACACTAATTACAAGACATTTTAATTTCAGATCTTAACTGAATTCACAGGAGAATAATGTTAACTTAAAAATAAATTCTGTGTTAGTCACAGTAGTCAAGTTCACAGTCGGACTAGTAGACTAAATATAAATATACTCGGATTCAACAACCATAAACTAAAACTTAAAATTTCAGTTTATTTGATTTTATGATTTGCAATGATTTTCAAAATTCTCGACGCTCGGAAAGAGAATCTAGCGTCTTGTCCGAAGCCCACTTCCTTTGTAAATATTGTTCGTAAATTTTCAAGTTCATATAGGTTCTACGAGTTGTAGAAAAATAGAAAGTCATAATATAACAAAACAACAAGTTAAAGAGAAGAACAATACAAACTTGTATAGTTTAGAAAACCGAGTCAGGACTTCCGTGTTTCAGGCTCATTCAACAGAAACATTCCGCGCATATTTAATTAAAATAATCCTATTACCAATAAGTATTAATCACTTTATTACGTAATAAATAATTTTCTCAGTCTTTGGTTCCATTCTAGTTCATTGCATAACATCTACGAGTGTCTTCTCCACTATAGTTTTAACTTTGACATAACATAAGTTACCACATCGCGCATGTTCAGCTATCATCGGCGTGTACTGCGAACATGTACATGTTCTGCTAACATTTGCATGAATTCGCTAACAATGTACCCACAAAAACATGTTTAACACTATAGCGGATCATGTTATTTTGCGCAAATCAATATTATCCACGCAAATAGGGTACAAAACACACTCGTGCACATTTGGAGATAGACACTACTTTCTTTACAACATTGCGTGTACACCTTTTTATATAGTTATTATTAGATGTGTTTGTTCATATTAATGTGATGACATATTTTTGTTACGAGTATTAATTATAGTGACACATATTGGATGAAGTGGTTATAAAATTGGTTTGTTTCAAAACAGCTTAAGACTAGCTAGGTTAAGGACTTATTTATTATGATTCATTTTTTTATTGCACATCAGTTTTCTATAGCTATATCAATACAATAAATATTTATTTCCCAAAATAAATGCATAGCCAGAGACCCAACACAGTTACTGACTGGTGGTGATGCAATTTTGGGTTTTCGCTATGGGCCGCGAACTGTACCTGAACGGTAACTATCAAGAAATATTTCGGAAGAATCACAAGACTTGACGCAAACATAAATTTAATTGCACATTTTAACGACACAAAGAATCCCGCAAACGCGTGCGTTCGCTGATGCCGGAAAAAGTTTAAACTAGAGCCTATTTCATCGTCTAAAATGTATACTTATTCAATATTTCAATTTACATATTTCCTAATGGAAAATGAATATAGGTAGTTTTTCGAATTCGTAGTAGCTCTAGGGCTGCGTTCATAAACTAGGGCTCGCGACACGAGTTCTAATGCCATCTCTGTTGCACGCGTTGAAGATTAGATACGCTATCCTGCTGTCAGTGTTGGAACCTGACGAAATTGTTAATTTATGAACAGCTATCAGGGACATCAAATCAAATGTAATAGTTAAATATACAAGTTCCTTAGATTATCTATATAATGATACCTTGCGTCTACACGATGCATGATCAACTAATATCACGTTTTTATTTAAACACCTCAGGTGTATAATTAGTAGGTCGTTTTGTTTTAATTTCGAGAATATAAAATTTTCAAGCAGGCTTGAAACTCCCAAGATGTTCAATAAAATGTTCTATATTCTATGATGCGGTCGATTATTTTTCGTTCGAACATATGTCCGACTCTGACACACGCATCAATAGTGTGATAGACAGGATCATCGCAGTAGATCCCTGAATCAAGATCCAATGGATCTATTGAGACTCTATTCTCTCATTAGATATGGATTAAATGACCGCATGATAACACAGGTCAACAAAAACACCTTTACTTTTTGTTGTTTGAAATACATTTTGATACTCTTGGAGATATTTGTGTGCTGAATCCGAGGTGTCTCGATCAGTTCTTAATAATAGTTCAAGATAGATTGAATATTGGACGATCGCGGGGCTTAACGCTTAGAACAATTAGTTATCCGGCTTTAATGTTCAACAGTACTGTTTTATAGTTCTTACTGTAAGAAAGCGAGAGCTACTCACTACAATCAAAAGAAGAAAACTAGCATATCTGGGATATGTTTATAGACACAACAAATACAATTTAACAAAAGCCATTATAGAGGGTAACGAGGAAGAGGCAGAAGGCAAAGTGGATTGACAACCTAAAGGCCTGGACTAATATTAAGGAAGCGACGGAGATCTGCAGACTAACTACAGAACGGAAAAATTTAGAGATGGTAGCCGACGCAAAAAAGATCAAGCGTAGTTTTCATAATGCAAAACAATCATACTCGACTTTCCATAGTAAAGACTTAGCGTGATATGTATGGACAGAACAAGCTAATTGTTATTTTCATTTTTTAAAAGACAATTAACAATTATAAAAGATATTACCATAATATATTGTTTTCTTCCCTCAATGGGTGTGACAGTAATTCACATATTCTGATATTTTTAACATTGATAAGGAGTTGATATCACAAAAATTGAGAGCTGACAAAAAAAACTGTGTTCAGATTCGGATTCAGCACACAGTTTTCTATAGGAATAACAAAAATGGATTCAAACAACAAAAACATGTCCTGTGTAACCGATAGAATATCCTATATAAATATATTGAAGTGTACACGTGAGTACATGTCTACTTATTTATTATAACTTCTATTTATCAATCTATATATACATACATGATATTCCCAAGTGCATTGTTATATATAACTATTACGTTTTGTGTGCAATAAATAATATGAACTGTTATAGAAAAACCACTGAGACTTTTTTCTACTAAATAAGTATTTTTTTTCAACATGAAAATTTGTGTTATATTTATTTTTATTTTTTTGTTGAATGATTAAATCTATACCTATTGTTACAATATTTCTATGGGGAAATTTCCAGTAAAACTTGAATACTACGAAAGCATATTCGACTAAAAGAAAACATGACGATGAAAATATGCTCCCTCTTAGTTGTTTGCATCGTATTTTTCCAATAAACTCATCAAATAAGATCTTGGAAATATAAATTAACTTCAGAACTATTTGTATTATTATTGCATATTTTTGTTGATTGGTCAAATCTATATTGTTACAATATTTCTATGGGGAAAAATTCTAGTAAAATTTTAATACGTTTAAAGCACATTTGACTAAAAGTGAACACCTGACGATGAAAATATGCTCCCTCTTTGTCTACTTGTTTGCATCGTATTTTTTTAATAAATTCATCAAATGAGATCTTAGACATATAAATTAACTTCATTTAATATGTGTCACCTATCCTAATTTGTGAACTTGGCAAACCATTCAAAAAAAAAAATTTACAATGCGTGAATGCGAAAAAGAACCTCTCAAAACAAAGAAAAAATAAGCAGGATTTCACTAAGGAAATTTTGATATGTTCCTTGCTCATATAAATACAAGCATATACGTGAAATTTAAGGGAAACATGTGACAAGTGGACAGTAACTAATGTATGAACGTCGCCTACAATTATTCAAAATAACAAAATTATTTTCTAAATGCCGCTAAAGAAAAGAGGATCAGTCAGTCTCTCATGAATACAATCAAAGAATTTAAATTGAAAATCAAAACATCCTAAGACTGTATATATAGCTGTAGAATGTTCAGGCCGTGTTTACTAAGTCGTCGTACATGTTCACTCAGTCAGGGTTTCTGAAAACAAAGAGAAAATTATTAAAACAATGATGCTGAGAGCAGGTACGGCCAACAAAGTGAATGTTGAACTAAAAGAAAGGCAAAGTAGCCAGATTACAGTGAAAGAAAAGACTACCCACACAGAAATTATAAATTAATGGACAATTCATAATTTTACAAAATTATCACGAAGTGTTATCGATGATGATCAGCTCAGACTATTCTCGCGGTGATGGCGACCACTTCGACCCTAGTCGGTACGGTGCTGGTGATGGCGACCACTTCGACCCTAGTCGGTACGGTCCTGGTGATGGCGACCACTTCGACCCTAGTCGGTACGGTGCTGGTGATGGCGACCACTTCGACCCTAGTCGGTACGGTGCTGGTGATGGCGACCACTTCGACCCTAGTCGGTACGGTGCTGGTGATGGCGACCACTTCGACCCTAGTCGGTACGGTGCTGGTGATGGCGATGACTTTTTAACCACTAAAACTAAAGCCTTCAGAATCGACTATATTGGTGTCGATTCAGTGTAACACTACTTTACTTATTTGATAGGGCTAACCTTATTTTAAGCGTCTTGTTTTTGTCTTTTCGATACAGAAAGAAAAAGACGGAACGCTTAAATTAAATTTAGTCCTGTCCAAGAAGTTAAATCGTGATACACCGAATCGACACTATTATCTGCTTTAATGTAGCGACCCGTATTTACCCGTATTTACGACGCGAAGGTAATATTTCGTAGAGACAAAACTATGCTAAATTATTCGTAGCTCCGTTACGATAGTCGCAAACGGGAGAAATGGCTTACATCGCCAACAATGGCACGTAATTGAAAAAGTAGGCGTACAAACCGGCGAGAGGGCGTCTCGGTCGGAAGCCGCGGCTGCCGTCGGGCCCGCGGGGGGGGCGCACGACCACGACGCGCGGGCCGGCCGCCTCCTCCTGCGACGCCGTGCGCAGGCGCGCCAGCAATCGTTCCGGACGTTCGCGGCTAGCGACACCTTTACTGCCGGGGAGCTTGCTGCTGGGGATATAGATACACCACTTTGATATAAACTGTTTTATACCGGTTTTGATGAAATCGACATTTTAAATATATTTTATTTTTTGTGTCCATCCATCCATCCATCAGCCTGCCTTCGTTCACTGCTGGACATAGGCCTTTCCAAGATTTCGTTACCAGTCTGGATGTTGGGAAAGATATACCGCCATCAATCGGATCCACGCATGGTGGGCCACCTAGTTGTGCCTGAGAGCTGTCCTCTTACTCTCCCCCGAATAACTTCGGGGCGGTTTGCGAGTAAGATGGTGGGACCTCCGCAGTCGAGCTCGGCATCAGCTCTACCACTAGAAGTATGACCATTATTGCCGATGGACTCTTGGCATTTTAATGGAAGTTCATAGATGCCTCTGCTATAGAAATCGTAGAGAGGGGAATCAATGAGGGTGCAATCAAGACTAGATTATATTTTTTAATGTCAAGTGTTAAAAGGAGGCCCCAGCATTGTAATTTAATGTATTTCTGGTTATACAATAAACATTTTTTATTTTTTTTTCTTTTTTTCAAGTGTAGATTGCAAAACATTCTCAAACAACGCAATAATAAGAATGAGATCCTCGTCGAAGCCGCAACTGAGCAAAAGAGGAAGTGTCTCGGCATTCCACTCTTGCAAACTAACAGAAAGACCGAATACCAAATGAATAACAGAGACGGATTTTTATAAGCAATATCATTCATAGCATTAGACATTTGAAAATATTAATTTTAAATTCCTGTTCCAAACAATATAATATATCGAACTAAAGTATTAAAAAACGGCAATTTCGTCAGTAATACAGAAAGAAGAAATAAAAGAGTTAATTTTTTAACACGCAACCTTAAAATAAATTGCGCCGCTTTAACAAAATAATTATTACTTATATAATTCGAAATTTTACCTGACTTTAACGACGTTGCAAGCGGAAGACTTGCCGTTCCTGGGATTGGTGAGCATCACAAACTCAACTGTGTCACCCGGCTGCAGTTCCTGGGGGTTGCCGCGCACCTCCGACATGTGGAAGAAAAGGCGCCGGTTGTCTTCTGCTTCCAGAGAGAGGAACCCGAAGCCTCCTAGAAAAACGACACCGTTTGATCTCTATCCATGACCATAGGAGAATAATAAACAATAAACCATAAAGAGATGCAATGAGACTTGGCTTGTTCGAAATAAATTTCGCCAACTTTCAATGCGCTTCACGCGCTCTGATTGGCTAAGCCACGCAGTGATAGAGAAAGAGATAGAGAATCCCCGGTAAGTGGAAGTGAGACGCATATGCAAAAACTATGCAAAAACACTGACTAGTTGGGGAAATCGGATGGTACGGCATTTCCCTTCTCGGGGCTAGTTGTTTATTGAGCATAGGGTACATTGGCGGAGTTAGGCATGTACCACTATAAAACAAATGTGCTGCCTCACTTTGGCAAGATCGTATTCATGTCCGAACACAGAATAACACGAGTCATTTCATTGCATGACAGACAGTGCACGTCCGGTTAGCTATTAGACAACCAAAACGCAACCCTCAATAGGCTATTTGACTAATTTCGGACGTAATTTTAAATGATTATTTATAACATAATAAGCACACTTCTTTGATATTTCCGAGAAATTTTACTGTTTTATTAATAAAATAAATATTTAAGTTTACGTTTTAAAAATCGCTCCGAAAACGATGTTTCTGTAATGGCGCTGGTCACGTGACACGCGTGACGTCACACGCTAGTAAACAAGTTCACATAACCTCAACAAAACAGTGCACCTAAGTGAATTCTCATTACAAAATTTATCCAAAATTGACCGAAAAGTGCTTCACAGATCGAATTTAACACTCAGAAAACATAAAATGCAAACAACAATCAGTCTAGGAATCCATGTTTATTTGCATGTGACGTCACCATGAGTTGCCACCAATCACAGAGCGATCGCGGCACATTGCCGTCACAGATAAGATATTTTAAAATATTATATTTTATATCGCGTAATTTGCAAAAAATATGCGTAATTTAGTTTAAATAACGTGAAATATGTCTTTTTTAGGCTATTATCTGATAGGATGACCACAATTTGTAATGTATTTTCAATGTTGTCAAATAGCCTATTGCTTCCTGTTCCGATTGTTCTCTCCAATAATAATTTTGCAATGTTCAGGGCTCTTGCAATTTGTAATTCGGCTATTTTCGAGAATGCGAGAACCGGCGCAGGTTTCTATGCGCACTATATTTGTATTTATTTTAACGAATTTGTTCCAAGTGTATTTCATTATATTATCATCATTATTGGTGTCAATTCTGTGTAACACTAATTATATTATTTGACACGACTTAACTTAAAGCACTCTGTCTTTTTCTTTCTGTATCGAAAAGACAAAGACAGGACACTTAAAATAAGTTTAGTCCGGTCAAATAAGTCACGTTGTGTTACACCGAATCGACGTGATTGTATGCGTTACATTATTTACATTATTTGTTTATATATTACCAAGCATACCAATGGTTTAAGTCTTATTTACAAAATAGAAAACAACTAGTACAAATAGAACACCTAAACAATAAAACAAATATGACAGATATCGAAAAACAACAACCAAATTCGATACCACAAGGAACCGTACTAGGATGTGTTCTCTTTCTTATATACATAAATGACCTGCCAAAGGTACTGAACAGAGACATAACTCAGTCAATACCATTCGCGGATGATGTCTCGGTACTGTTACAGTTGGACAAAGAATCAGACCCAGCTGATGTAATGGCTCATACTGTCACACAAGTGGCAAGCTGGCTTCAGGATCATAACTTAGAAATAAATTTTAAGAAAAGTAAAATAACAGAATTCAGACCGTACAACAAACAACCATTCAATATCAACGTACAAGTTAAAAATCACAAAATAGAACAAGTAAACAATTTCAACCTGCTAGGTATGCAAATCGATACTAACCTAAATCGAAAAACCCATATAAAACACATTAAAGCGAAACTATCTAACATTGTTTAAAAAAACACTTGTACTTATTTACATATACAGTAAACTTTATTATGACCGACCGGTTTCGCTGTAAAGCATTTTCTAGGGCCTTTTACAAATCCTAACTAACAAAGAAAATAATTTTATACTAGGTACAACCATCTCTAAAAATGACGTGCAATAAATTAAACAACAAACAAAAGGGGAATTTCAAACCAATTTAATCAATGTGTTTTATTTAATTCACAATAAGGCTTTCTCGAAGCTGCTACATTCAAACTCTGTCCCGTTTGTTTATTTTTAATGTGTTCTCGCGATTCCATACATAGTAGTGCAAATTGTCACGCTTTCATTGTGATTTAGGAATGATTTATTATTAATGTACAGAGGACAAATTATGTACCACATGAATCAGAAGTGGTTCCCGGGCATTCGCCAAAAGATCATCTAGTCTAGATGTTATACTGAAATATCGCGAGTTTACAAATTGTACAAATCCATACTCAGTTGTAAAATCCTCACAAAAATATCTGCTCGGCCTTCTTTATTTAATTATATATGATAAATTGGAGGTCATGAATATAATTTCATTTTGACACACAATACAAATACTACGCGCGAGCAAAGCAGCGGATATAAACCAGTTCACTATATTGCATATTTTAAGGGAATCTTTTGATAAAAAGGTTGTAGTGGATGCAAGCATCATGGAAAATCCAGACTTCGCCCACGTTTTAAAACTATCTACTCGTATATGAGTATAATTAGGTGGTTGTTGCTCGCATAAAATATAACGACATTTCGAAAACTGCAAATATAGTTTAAAAATTAAAAAAATAACACTTCTTGTTAGAATAAATAGATGTATATTTTTAGGTAGCCTCTGGTGTCCTACTGAGGCAATTGAGGCAATTCTCAAAAAATTATGTCTCCATGAAGCGAAGTTATACCTTGACCGCCGTAAAGTTGGCCTTTCCTAGGTTTGCGGGACGTAGGTGGGGGAACACGCTGGGTGAAGATATAAATGTAAATAAGGCAATTTTAGAGGCTACTGGCGTGTCCATATCGACTATAAAAAAATTGTTATCCCACAATCGTTCTCAAAATATTGAAGAGGTTATAAAGTCACCAAGAAAGATGAGAAAACGCAATCCAACAATTGAAGTTGACAATTTTACAGAAGGCGTAATACGACGAAAAATAAATGAATACTACGCGCATAAAACAGAATTGCCGAAATTAAAGAAACTTCTGCAAGAGTTAAAGGTTTATATTTTGAATATTTATATACAATATTTTGAATATTTATATACAATATTTTGAATTGTGGGCGAGAATCTCTTAGGCAATATCTTCACACAGCGATCTCTCCTAGTGGAAAATTTCGACATTATAGTCATATTTCATTATAGTATAGTCATATTTCTTAAATTGGTTTTTAGACACATCATTACGTGGAAATACCGTGTGTAACCGCGCGCACCCGCCCCCTTGCGTCCCGCAAACCTAGGAAAGGCCAAATTTAAAATGGTCAAGCTATATCTATCTCCAATATTTAAAATACTTTCCATTCATAGTCCATTAAGATGGGACGTCCTGTATAGCATTTACCCCCAATTTCACACATCATAATTTCAAGTTAAGCGGTGCTTACCTATGAATTGCAGCGCTGTGATTGGCTGATTCATCGCCTATCACTTAGCCAGATTTTTAATTCAAAAACTAGTCCTTAGTCTACTTGTATTATATTTGATTATGCCGCGAACAGGTTGACAACTAGTGATTCGTTTGCTATCCGGCAGAGAGCGACACGTTTACCTTTGATAGCATCTACAGTGGCTCGGCGCTTCTTCCTAATAGGTACGATGTTGGTAGCCCTGCCGTCGACGTCCGCTTGGAAGGTGACGGGGTCGCCAACCTGAAGGATCTCTCGCTTGCATGCCAAACCCATGATTCCGAACTCGTACGTGTTGTTACCTCCTTCCACTTGGATCAGGCCTGCAGTGCACATATAATCTTGAAATTTACTTTTTGCTTGTGAGGAAAAATGCACTATTATGTTGTGTTAATTAGCTACATATCCAGTTAAAAAAAAACGGCCAAGTGCGAGTCTGACTCGCGCACGAAGTGTGCCGTACAGTTATCTATAATAATACAGATCACACCAAACTTCTAGTCCGCTCGGAAGTTGCTCTTTCCAAGAACGGCCCATACATTTTGTTCCTGCTGATGCGAATCGCCCCGTGTTTAGAGGGGGCTAAAAGTTTGGCGCGATCTGTACTCGTTAACGTGTAAAGCCTACTGAGCTGTGATAGTTTTCCTTTTAATTTCGTTATGTATACTACTGCCGTGATTGTTTTCACGTCTCCAAATACAACCGTTTCGCCGTCAGGGGGGGGGGGGGGGGGGGTACACTTGACTCTAACAAAAATTAACACTTTTAAGCTTAATATTTTGCAAACAGAACCCTGGTTTTCGATCCACACCCCCAATATTTTTAAATTACCTATCCAACGACACCCTACACTAAGGGATAGACGAGAAAAAAGAATCATCCCCACTTTACGTGTAGGGGAGGTATCATAAAAAAAAAAAAATTTCAACATTTTACTGTACCACTTTATCGGCGTGATAAATATTTATACCCATGCCAAATTATAGCTGTATAGTAATAGTCTTTAAGCTAAGCCGCGGACAGACATGACAGACAGACAGACGGACATGGAGAAACTATAAGGGTTCCTTGTTGTTGACTACGGATCCCTAACAAACAACTGGGGAAAAAACAATTAAACAATTAAAACAATTAACTCGTGTAAGTTTTTTTTTTCATGAAAATCACCTGAATAATGAGCCTGGTCGGGGTTGAGAGCACGCAGAGTCCTCGTCACGCTTCCATTCAGGGTCGCATCCAGGGGCTTAGCTAAGGGCACGGAACCTCGGGGCAGCACCTTCACGTACTCGGCGCTAGCGCAGCCACCGCCTGACCCGTTTACCCGACCGAGCGAGTACTCCACTTCGCTACCCAGCTCCAAAGCGTCTGGGTTCCCCTCGAGGTTACTGCAAACGAAGATAGGTATTAAAAACTTCGGCTGTTACGTAGTATGTAGTACTAAACGGCACCTTTACCGGTGCCAACCACTCTATTCGTCATACTTTTGAGTTGTGCTTGCCGGTGGGCTAGCTAGGCTCTTAGTATCAGATTTGCTTACGGAATTTTTCATTAAACTGACAATAAATTGATTAGCAGTCCTTGCTTGACGTTTAACCTATTTAAGAGGGATTTCGAAGATTTCCAATACACTATTACACGTGGCAGTAGTCGCAAATGACCTTTGTCTTCCTAAGTTGGATTTTGGAGAAAAGTAATGCTCTTTAAAAACTAGACAGTTGAGTGATATTAATAAGGCGTACTGACTAGAGAGAAGGTGAAAGTAATCTGATTTCCTAAGTTAAAATTATGCACAACGATAAAGTAGTGAAATATATTACTATTGTTTCCGAACAATGCAAACAGCAATTTGAAAGGTGTGTATGTCCCCATTCAATACATTCCAAAAATAAATAAATCGGCATTGAATTTTAGGGTTCCGTAACCAAAAGGTGCCAAATGGGACCCTACTACGAGTAATAAGCATCCGCCGTCTGTCTGTCTGTCTGTCAGGGGTTAAATAGCTTCGTAATTGGTAGCCAGTTTAAATTTTTGCAGAAATTTTAATCCAAGGCAAATTGAAATCCCAAATTAGAAATTAGAAAAAGTAGCATCAAAGATAGAAAATATTTTTTCACCTCACAAGCTCGGAAAGGCTCCGTTTATCATTCGAAATCTGGATGGAAAAGCGCATTTTATCCGCTAGCGTGGAAAGTGTTTTTAAAATTCGAATATTTTTATTCAATAAAGGTTTCGTACAATAATATTACATATGTATAGAATAGAACATCATTGGTTTCGTAATAGTTTATATCACAGAACATTTAATTTAAAATTAAACATTTAATTTAAATGTTCTGAGGTTTATATTCTCTGCAGCCAGTCCACTGAAATGGAAATACTTATTTCATGTCATGCGCCAGCCTCATTTAAAGAATAATAATCGCACTGGCCAGCAAGAAACTTTGATTAAAAACAAAAATTTTAAAATTGCCTTCTCTTTATTCAATTCACTTTCCTTTCATTATTTTGGTTTGTTTTTTGATAAAATCGAAAGAAATCATAGAATATTAGCGAGGCTAGCAGCGACGAAGATGTAAATTTAACACCTGCAGAGTTAGTGCAAGCGGTACATAAAGCAGAGTTGAGTTTTCTTCCGGAAAATTCGCGCGAAAAATACATAAAATCGTACGATATATATTTTCTTGCACCTAACATTTTCCTCGCTTTAATGAGGTGAAAAGTTGTGTGTTTCGCTCGGCAGCAAAGTTATTTAACGTCTCGTACCTTTGAAACCCTCTTTTTTTTTTTTTGAATTGATCTTTTTTGCTGTCGGCCTTTTGGCCTTTTCAGCTTTACCTTGAAGAGGGGGACAGAGAGTACCCAACCTCTATAAAAGTTTATTTATTTATTTGTTTTTAAAGGTCCTTTAAAAGTCTATTTAAAGAGTCTGAGAGAGTCTTTTTTAAAAGTCTATGAGTCTATTGTTTTTATTTGTTTATTCGTGTGCCCCGAGGGGGGGTGCGGACGAACTAAGGTGGCTGTGATATGTGGATAGGTGAAAAACGACCAGGCACGTACTTGTACCGTGTGTCGTTACGTCTTAAGAATAGTTTTCGCCTGCGTAAGGCGCTCGGCGTCATAGGGGAGATAGAATAGCGATTTACGCTACGTCGTAGCGGTAATTGGCTATGGCGTAGCGCGCTAGGTGTCGTAGTGATAGTCGTAGCCGTCGGTGAACCGGCTGTTTGATTACCTTTCCGCCGCCTTCTGCGGGGGCGGTGTAGGTATAGAGAGGAAGTGGGGTTTGTTTTGTCACTGTTATCAGTCGGCTGTGAGTCTGAAATCTTTTTAGTTATTTCGTCGTCGGAGTCGATTATAACATGTCTTGGTCGTCTACGTCCTTGTTTGGCATTCACGAATACCTTATAGTCAGAGGCTTGTCTAATAAGCGGGTTGGTATGGTGTGCGGATAAGTCGAAATATCGCATGGATATTTGCTTCATGAATTGTCTAACTGTAGGTACTTTGAGGTCCTTATGGAGATTATAATTACGTACGTACCAGGGTGCGCCGGTAGCTCTACGTAGGAATTTATTCTGTAATACTTGTAATTTCTTAGTGTGAGTTTTTGCGGAGTGTGCAAATACTACACTAGCATAAGTGAAGATGGGACGGACGCAGGTCAGATATAATCTGAGTTTACTGCGTAATGAAAGTTTACTTTTTGATGTTATTAGTGGGGAGAGTCTACTTAGTATAAATTTGGCTCTGTTTCTCACAATGTCTATGTGAGGGCCGAAGGATAGTCGGCTGTCTAGATTGACACCGAGGTATTTGACTTGGGTCGACCAGGGAATGGTCCGGCCGAATAGTGTTATGTTGGGTTTGGGTTTGTTCCACTCCTGGCGCGGAGTGAAACGAGAAAAATAAACTCGCTACGCTCAGGATTCTATATTTGAACCACTAGCTTCGCTCGTGGTTCGATCCTAGAATCCTTCGCTTGCTCAGGTTTCAATACAAGGTACTCGCGCCAAAAATTAACTTTCCAGCCTTGCATAACAAATAACTAAATCACCTCACAGGCTCGGAAAGGTTACATTTTTTATCATTCGAAATCCGCGTGCAAAAGTGCATTTTATCCGCCAGCGTGGAAAAGGTTTTTAAAATTCTAACCCTTCTATTCAAAAAAAGTGGCAGCCCACTGAAATGCATGAATACCATAGATGAAAAAAACCGGCCGGCGAGTCGGGGCTCGCTCTTTTAGGGTTCCATACATATGACCAATTATTTCAAACCAGATACTTATTTAATTTTGGGTAATGCTCTAATTCTGTCAGACATAAAAACTACAAAGTTGGTTAAGTATTCAGGGACGTTACCCTAAAACTACAATATAAATCGGCGTTTTTAGTATTTTTTGTTTAAATACAGCATATGGGACATAAAAAATAGAAATTTCAAATTCCAAACTGCTATGGCCTTTGAGATAGACCTCGTAAGAAAAATGGTCTAAAAATGGCAACTTTGATAGCCCCCATTTCTTTATTTTTCAATATAAAAAAATAAAAATATGTTTTTACTCTACTTAATGAGCTCTTCTACACTACAGATGCTAAGGTAGAAAAAAATGATTTTTTCTGCTCCATTTTCATGTATGACTGAAAAATAATTGAATTACATTTTATATTCAAAATTCGGTTATGGGTCAACATTTTACACAACATATAAAAATTCCAGGTTTCTATCTCATTCCGTTTAAGAGCTATAGACCCGTGACAGATGGACAGCTTTGTAATTTGCCCTCTGAGTACGGAACCATAAAAAGCATTACGGCGTTGTGTGAAAAAAATACGGGTGTTTCTTTTCTGTGTATTTCATGAAATACACGGAAAATGTTAATAAATTTCTGGTATATGCATTTTGACTATATAATCTAGGGTTTTAAAATTGGAAAACATGTTTGGATAAATTTTCCTCGTAAGAAATAATTGTCTTCAAACACACTTTTTCTTCTCGTTTGACAAATAGGAACCATATACAGAACTCAAACATATTTTATTAGGTGTGTTTCAACAATATCTAGAGATTTGGTATCTGAAATTTTGCTAGCTATTTTAGTTTTTTAATAAAAATATAAAACCAACTTTTTTCCCTTTTGTCCTGAATCCGCCCCTCTCGCACTGCGCGATTTTTCGCTTGGAGTCACAGTGACAAAAATAAAATTCGCATAGCCTCTTGATACTTGTTTCAAGTCAGTGCGCCAGCCTCATTTTTAGAACAATCGCACTGGCCAGTACGACGATTGCACGAAAAAAGAAAAAGATTTGTCCGTTTTCTTTTGTTTTTTTTGCTAGTGACACAAGTACACTGGACTGGCTTATAATGAAGCAATTTAAATATCGACATTTTGGCGCCGATCTGCAGTGAGGGACGTGAGCGTACTCGGAACTAATGATAAAGATGAGACAATTATAACAATTATCTATTATAATTATAACAATCATCATGCAAACGCCTTTTCTCCCCTCACTTCGCCGCGCGGCGCATAAGGCGGGGTACAAGCTGTTTCGGTCAAACTATAGTACTCGTACATACTACGATGGCCCTTATTATTTTTTTCTTTTTTGCCTTTGGGCACCCCCTCAATGTGTCTCTGTAGCTAAAAACGAGTCAATTATTCAATTTTTTATTTTTGTACGACATTTAGAGGTTGCGACCAATTTTTAAAACTTAAATCCCCATACATAAAGCATTTCTTTTATCAATATAAAAATTATGCAAAATGGACAAAGTTGGCTTTTAAAACGTAGACAATGAAAAACTTTTACAATTTAAAAAACATGCCTCTCCAAAGTGTAAGAATACTACCAAAAATCAAAATAAAAGTTCAGGCATCACATTTCACGCGTAAGAACATGTTTATCAATCTATTTTATCACGAACGTAACTAATTTCAATAAACATTGTATCGTTGTCTCCATTTTGTTGTTTATCCCATCGTAACAGAACAGAATATACTAAGAGCGATAAGGAAAGCTCGCTCTATTCGACAATGCCGATCTTAGACCAGAGGTGCGATTGTGTAAGGAAATAGTCATGAAATCTCTATCGCTATTGCTTTAAAGGTAACGTGATTGGCTAGAAATGACGTGACTCATCACTTCTAGCCAATCACGCGTACTTTTGAAAGCAATAGCGATTGATGTTGAAGTTAGACAATAAGGCATCAGATGTACCGACAGCAAACTAGTTTTTTATTGTACCAAGTTGTACCATTCGATCGTATAAAACTTATATTTATCAGTTTTTTGAAACTAACTGTTTAATAATATTATATATTATATACAGCCGTATTTGTTCCGACCACTTTGTACCCGGTGAAACGTACATGACCAAAAAAGGAATGCAAAAAATGAATAAAATGCTATACAGTACGATTAAAATCAGTTAACGATTCGGCCAACCTCGGTAATTGTCGTGAATCCCTCATCTCTCACATAGAGTTATCAATTTACAGATATGACTTTTAATTATAATTACTCGTTGTCTTATTGAATACAATACAAGAACGATATGAGCAACAAAACCTCCTTTGTAGCTCAAAACTAACACAACCTTTATATTGAAATAAAAAAAATAATTTACTATTTTGACATAACACAACCTTTATATTGAAATAAAAAAAATTATTTACTATTTTGACAGTCTGCCTTCTCAGTGTCAATAAAAACAGTTTGACGTATATGATACATTTATGTTTATGAACGCTAATTTCATTCATGAAAATATTCGATTCTATCAAATTTTATCAAAATCGGTTAAGCAGTTTATGAAATACGAGGGTGAATCCAAAAGTTCTAAGCCCGACCTACAAAGAGGTATCAAATCTTTGTAAATCTACCGTCATTTGTTAGTATGTTTTTTCGTGATTGATTGTGTGAAGTTGAAGTTCGATACTGCAAGCTATTATTTTTTTGTGATATTTTGTTTAACGCAGTCTGACGGGATTTTTCACAATGGAGAAAATTTAACACCGTGCTGTGATTAAGTACCTCAATAAAAAAGGTCTTTCACCTAAAGAGATTCATTAAGATATGGAAACAACATTAGGGGAATCTGCTCCATCGCATTCCTCTGTCAAAAAGTGGGTAGCTGAATTTAAACGCGGTCGGGAGACCATTGAAGATGACCCAAGGAGCGGAAGGCCTTCAACGTCTACCACTAAAGAAAACACTGACAAAATTTGTGATCTCATCCTAGGAGACCGACGATTGACCATTAGTAGGATACCTGAGATGACAGGCATCAGTTATGGCCGAGTGCAAAACATTATAACTGTAGAATTGGGGTTCCGTAAGGTTTCTGCTCGCTGGGTCCCAAGATTGCTTTCAGCTGACCAAAAACGAGTTCGATTCACAATTTCGCGTGACTGTTTGGAACTTTTTGAGGCAGATGCTGAGGATTTTATGTCTCGTTTTGTTACCATGGATGAAAGCTGGGTTCATCACCATACTCCTGAAACAAAACAGCAATCCAAACGGAAAAGATCTGGCTCACCCACGCCGAAAAAGGCCAAGTGCGTTTTGTCAGCCAACAAAATCATGGCATCTGTTTTTTGGGATTCGAAGGGAGTTATTTTATTGGATTATTTACCTAAAGGTGAAACTATAAATTCACGCTATTATTGTAACCTATTACGAAAACTTCGCGAAGAAATAAAAGAAAAACGGCCGGGGATGTTGCGTAAGAGAGTTTTGTTTCTTCAAGACAATGCACGAGTTCACACTTCGGTTGAAACGATGGCTGTGATCCGTGAATGTGGTTACGAGTTGCTGCCTCACCCACCTTATTGGCCGGATTTAGCCCCCTCTGACTATCATCTCTTTCCAAATTTAAAAAAACACTTGGTGGGATCAAAATATTCGACTAGAGAAGAAGTGATAGTCGCAGTTAATGACTATTTTGACGACCTTCCGGAATATTTTTTTTCGAGGGTATAAACTGGTTGCAGGTCAGGTGGAAGAAGTGTGTTAATCTAGATGGAGACTATGTCGAAAAATAAAAATAATTTTGAACCCACTTTTCTTTCATTTTCACGGTCGGGCTTAGAACTTTTGGATTCACCCTCGTATCAACAAAAATAGGTTGAAGTCGGTTTTTAAAAATTTTCAATTTGGCGATTAATTATTAATCCGACGTAATATCGCACTGTTACTTACATCAAACAGTAAAATATTTACTTATATAATATGTTTTTTTTTTATATATTGTATACAAGTATAGCTTCAGTAAATAATGAATGTTCAAATTGATATCGCTTCTGCATAATAAATTTCTTAGGTCTACCGGTTAGTAATGTCATCTTGGCAGGTGCTATACATTGCGTTTATGATACTTCAAATTGAATGCTACCTAAAAGAAATCGCGGTAATGTATTTCGTGTCATTTCCGTCTCGGGATTTAGGCGATGATATCCGAGAAAAGCCGAATAGTTAACTGATTTTAATCGTATTGTGCCTCATTGTCAGGTAATTATTAAGGATGTTAAATACTCAGCAATTTCTTTGGATTTCTCTTTTTTTTAACCCACACAAAAAATCAAGGTGAATTTTTCATTATTTAACAGTGGTCTTGTTGAATAGGTATTTTCAAATGATTATTAGATTTTCATAATATTTTTTGGGGTTCCGTACCAAAAGGGTTAAAAGGAATCATTATGTATTTGGTTCTCCTAACTAAAAAAAAAAACACCTTAGTCTTTTACTTAAGATTAAACGTCAGTCGCTTAGCACAAAATGCATAACTTAACTTTGTTGTATGTCTTGTTAGGAAGTTAAAAATTTTAAATCATTTTGGTATGTGGCAGTTAACACCAATAGTTCAATATTAGTGAGGTTTATAAAGCATGAGTTTGAAATTTAATGCACAATTAGTCATGATCTGGTCCAAACAAAGATAAAACAGCATTTTAAGGTGGTTTTGAGAAGATAATGTCTAATTTCGTATACAATTTCAAACTCTTGCTTTATAAACCTCACTAATACTGAACAATTGGCGTCAAATGGCACATATCAAAATGTTTTTCAATTTTAAATTTCTAAACAAGAAAAACAAAGTTAAGTTATGCACTTTACGCTAAGCTACTGACGTTTAACCTTAAAAAAGAACCATTACCCACGTTTTTTTTTTGGTTTGATTACGAAAAATCTATAAGATAGATTATATTTAAATGCAGTAACAAGGGTTTAAAAATTGTAGTAAAATAGCGTGTTGACCTTCAGGGAACTTTAGTTTTATGACGATGTATATATGTGATGTTGTAAAATTTTTAACGCCCTCCTCTATTTCTGTGTAATTTAATGAGTTTAGTTAATTATTCAAAATATGATTTCATAATAAAGCTCCATCCATCTTGTTTAAGTTACTTGGTGACCTTTTTAATACACTTAGATAACAAAGAGGTAGCATAGACGTTTTCTTAAGACCACGACGTCCCGGCCATTACAGGCAATTTTAGGATTCCTAATTACTTACGTAAGATCTAATAAACATTGCTTCATGAAAAACATGAACAGATAACAAATAGTGCCTTTTATTTGGATCCAAATATTTTAATTAAACCGCGATTTTATATGTACAAAGAAAATTAGGGATGGTTTTATTAAAGTGTGGGCTTAACCTTTAAATTATTTAAAAGTCTACTAAGAGTTATATAACCGTTGTAGTTCAATATTTTAGTCGCACACAAACCTTAGTTAGCCTACCATACGATTAAAATAATTTTGTAATAAAAATGTCATGCACTAACGTTTACCTCACGGATTATTATATAAAAGTTATGTTAAGGTTTTGCACACGACGACGGTTGTCTTACAAAAGCAACAAAAACGTTTATACAACCAATACGTCGTCCAATTAACATTATGGCTGACACCATTATACGACGTCGTATAAATTAGTAATGAAAACGTTTATTTAACTTATACGCTGACACTATTATACGACGTCGTAAAAAACAGTCGTGAAAACGTTTATTCAACTTTTATAATGATACCATTATTTGACGTCGTATAAAGTCGGAAAACGTTTATTCAACCTAAACACTAACACCACTATGTGGCGTTGTATAAATGAGTCACGAATACGGTTAGTCAACCTATATACTGACACCATTACATGACGTTATATAAATAAGTCGTAAAAAGATTTATTTAATCCATATAACAAGACATTACAGTCACGCGACTGCAACGTCGTAAGATAAACGTCTATACAATGTGATAGTTAGCTAAATATCACTATATAACTGTTACATAACTTGAAGTTGTATAAGGATGGAGTTATACGACGCTTTTGCTTGTTGGACGGTACACCCGCCTTTCACCGAATATTATTACGTCCCAACGTGATGGGTGGTGAGCCTCATCGCCGTACTTCGGACACAAATAGACGCTTTTTAGGGCATGCTGGTTTCCTTGCGATGTTTTCCTTCGCCGTTCACAAAGTGGTAAGTAAGAACAAATTGCAGTATAGTATTACGATATAAATTATACCACGTGCGAGTATGATGTATGACTTATTATGGGAAATGTTTCGCTTTTTGCTCTGAATATAGAGATGCCCCTAGGTAAGCTTCGTGTGTATGCACTTCAACTATAAAATGAATATAAATAAAATGCAATCGCCAATGTAGATATCATTATTGACAGGCACATTTGAGTTTAAAAATATTTTTGTGTACAGCGCATAACGCGACAAATGTCATTAAATAATATCCGAGTGAACTGCAACACCGAGACGCTTGCGCATTTCTGCCCGATTAGATTAGCGTCAGATTAGTGTGTTTTTTCAGTGTGTAATTTAAGGTGAACGCGCACCGATGATCTCGCGTTGGGCACATATCCGCACCGTACGCGCCGAACGAACACCGCTGTCCGAATCATTTTCAGCATAATTTTCAGAACTTTTATTTTCTGCCGTACCGCACCGTGCGGCAGCGTACGTATCGAACGCGCCGACGTGCGTGTGTAATCCGTACGCCTACAGCATTTTACTGAAATGCGGTTTGTGCGGTACGAATGTAGCTACTGCGGTCCATTCACTTTTACAAGGCGGAAAATGTATCTTTTTACGATTGGGTGCCCTTTTATGCACATATGGAAAAGCTTATTGTTTATGCAATGGATTTTAAAATTCGTGTGCCATGATTTTATTAACAATAGGCAACAACAACAAAAAGTTGCAGGCCCAAGTTAATTAATAGCATTTTGTGCAACTGTAACATAATGTGAGACATTTTCGTAAGACACTGCTCGAGTGTCCCAATGTCTAACTATATTCAGTAGCACACAATGCATTGTCTCCGACCATCAAAAGTATCGTCTTCGCGAGGCATTGTTTATAACCTTATCAACTAACAATTTCAAGAAAAATGGGAAATTATCACTTGTTTATAAAGTCCTGTGCGTCTGACGGTATTGTCGCTAAGGAACCAATTATAAGCAAGAACGAGAGAAGAGGTCGTGGCTTAATTTCTTAAGCCAAGCATCTTTCTTTACTCGTCGTCACTTGTGATTGGTTCTCTAGTGGTGATATCATAAATTTGACCAATCACAGCGCAGAATTGCGGTGTTATAATGTAATGTAATATTATAACATCGGTCAAACAATGTGGGTACTTATAAAACCTTTTGATGTTGTTATGGATGGACAGATGTATGGTAATAGTAAAAAATATTTTGCATTAGGTATTTCGCTGTCGAAATAAAAGCTCTCTTTACCGCAAGTTTAGCATTGGTTTACAAAACCAATCGCTTACATTGTGATGCAAATATATTGGATCGTCGACACACGCACGGCCTTTTTTTAGTCACTATTTAATTTTAACCCCCAAATTCGAGAAACGGATTGTTTGTTCATATGTTATTTTGCATGCGCCGGGATATAATCGCGTGATAAATATGAGAAAAGTTCAATAACTCACATTCCAAAAAACAACCAGTCAAGCAGATGAATGTTGTTGAAAATATACATCTTTTACCATCTAGTTTTCTAGAAAATGGCTGTGGCCATCCAAGATGCCTACATCGTGCATCGTCGCCAAGTTGTTTGATAATTAATAGTAGCATAATTAACTTTTTAATATAAACAATCGTGTTAATGTAACCGCCGCAACCAACAACAATTACGTAATGATAATAGTAGCGCCGGCATTATGTATAAATGCACTGTGTGAATATGTGTACCTATATTACACTCTTATAAAATTTACTTGGACTGGCTAAACATTCGCATTGCCTTTTTTAGATATATAGGTTAAAAGCAAACATGAATATATGCATAATTTTATAGAAAATCAATCGCTACGACAACATAAATAATTTTGAAATTCTTATCAGAAAAACTGTAGTAGCTACTAACAGGTTCCGTTAGATTTGGAGAAATGTAATGCGGAGCTGCTCAACGTTATAACTGAGAGCATATTTCTGTCTCGTACAGATACATTTTATTGAAGATATGTTTCTGTAATGGTTCTGCCTACACGCAGTTGCTAGAAACCATTAAACAAATTGTATCATGGAAATATAAACTCTTTGGTACAATGGTTCACAATAAACTTCAAAATGTAAATAAAACTTGAGAAAAATTAATCATTTCGCAATAAAGCCATTAAAATAAGGGGAAAACTGTAAAACCATTGCTGAAACTTTTTGTCGGCAATAAAATATTAGATCGCAAGCTTTATTCGTAGACGATGAAGCGTAGATTGGTAAAATACATACATATTCTCACGCCTGTCTCCCAAAGGGGTAGGCAGAGACTACAGATTTCCATCTGCTACGATCCAGACACACCACTTTCGTCTCTTCCAAATCCATCAATCTAGTCATACGAGCTCTTCTACGAGTTACATTTATCTACAAATCATACAAGATTGGTAAAATCTGTAACGAAAATTTAGGGTGTCCTGTCGTGAAAGCTCTCAAGAATTGTGAAACAGAAAAAGAGAAAAATAAAACTAATGTGTTTAATATACACTTGCGAGCTTTAAACTGGAATCACCTAAATGGGGGTTGTTCAAAACAATTTAGCAATTTTTCACGCAATAAAATTATACAATGTGGTATATCATTTGAAAGGTAATTTCATTGGCTTTCAACCTTTTTTGATATTATAACCAAAACTAATTCAGCTTATGTCATGGAACGTAAAAACAAAAGTCATTAATTTTTAAAATAAAACAAAATATGGTTTGGAAGTTAAACCCTAAAAAAAGGGCAGTGTGTGAGAAAATTGTCATTAGTCCTATAATTCACGCCGCTGGGAACACAGAAAGTAAAGAAAATGGAAACCACACCTGCAGAAGCTGCTCAAATCGTCATCCTAATCCGGCAAGGGTTGTCTCAACGTACTATCGCTCGTCAGGTTCATCTTAGTTACTCTTGTGTCTCAAAAGTATACAAGAGGTTCATTAGAAGCTTAGTGCGAAGACCAGGTTCTGGCCAACAGCGATACACTTATGTGAGAGATGACTGTTTTATTGTTTCTATTTCGCTCCGGAATCGACACCTGACCGGTGTAGACGTCGAGCAGCGGCTCAGAGAAGTTCGAGGGAGGGCTGTCAGCGAGTGGACAGTGAGACGAAGACTTAAAGAAGCAAACTTGACCCCAAAAGGCCAGCCATGGGACCCAAATTGACTGCAGCCCACCCACAAACCCGGCTTCAATTTGCCCATGATCACTTAGATTGGGGTACAGAGCAATGGAACCGAATCTTGTTCTCGGACGAAACCAGAATGTGTCTGCATGGTAGCGACGGTCGACCAACCGTCGACGAAGAGTTAACAGGAGACCGGGGGAGCGATTTGCACAATGCTGTTTTGTGGAAACCGTGGCATACGGGGGTGGGTCCTGTATGATGTGGGAGGGGATTTATATCGAAGCAAAAACGGAGCTGATATTCGTACCCGGTGGAAGTCGGGGAGGGGAGCTAACCGCAGAAAGATACATCAACAACATTCTACTAGGCCATGTGCTTCCCTACGCCGGTTTTATTGGCCAAGATTTCCTGTTAATGCATATTAATGCGCGCTGCCACACCGCTACACCGCTGCAAGACAGTACCTGGAAGAAGTGGGGATTCCCACACTAGACTGGAAGAAGTCAGGATTCTCACACGGTTGATGAAAACCGATTATGAGCAGTCATTAGAGCCAGGGGGGACAATACAAAATTTTGAGGGGGAAGAATATAAAATTGGAAATAAAATTTTAATATCTTTTCATTTTATTCTATTCGTTTAGATGCCCACAATTTCGACCTGTTGCACTAATTCCTAAAATTTAAGCAGGAAATAAAAAACAAAATTATTTTCTTTACTAGCATTTGAAAGCCAATAAAATTACCTTTCAAATGACGTACCACATTCTATAATTTTATTGCATGAAAATTATTAAAATTGTTTTGAACAACCCCCGTTTAGGTGATTCCAGTTTAAAGCTCGCAAGTGTATACGAGTATCTAACATTTGTTTCCATGTGAAATATATTATTATTTCGTTACTTAATCTTACTGTCCACAGATTTTCCATAGTTTTCTCTTTCATGAGAGCTATCAAGACCCGGCAAAGACGTTGGCCTTTATCACGAGCGTTGGTTTACCTAAAGTGGAAGAAGACCTCCTTGTTATGATCGGAGGTCTCTATGAACCCGAAGCCGTCCTTGAGTGCCGCGATGAAACCCTGCATGATGGCGCGCTGACCACCACCGCCGCCGCCACTACCGCCGCTGCCGCCGCTGGCGGTCCCGTTGCTAGCGCCACCGTTGCTGAGACTGTGCTGCAGTTGGACGCACATCGCCACCAACTCTTTTGTCCGCTTCAGCTACGAATCGACACATGATATTCGGTTAACTATTTGAAAGATACATACATATTCTTGCACGTGACCCCGGGAGGGATGTAGGCAGAGACTACAAATATACATCTGCTACGATCCTGACACGTGTGTGTCCCCCACATTTGTCTATTGATTAGACACTCGTGATGAATCTTTATTAACAATATTTTGAGTGTTTATTACTCACATTATGTATTCTGTCCTCTAGTTTGAACGAAACCGCTGAAAATAGCTTAAAAGTATTGTAAACCGATATCGTAAGATCTGTCCGACAATGGTGTCGATTCAGCGAAACACGACTTAACTTATTTGACAGGACTAACCTTATTCTAAGCGTCCTGTATTTTTCTTTCCTTATCGAAAACACAAGGACAGGACGCTTAAATTAAGATTAGTCTTGTCAAATAACTTGAGATGTACTACACCGAATCGACACCAATATCGATCTCATGTGAACTCAGGCTACTCTTTTCTTTCCTCCCAGCGCCTAACAGCGGTTCCGGTCAAATTATAGCAAAAATTCAAAACAACTGAGTTTATCAGGACTCACAGGACTGAGAAAATCGATTTAATCAAATAAGTTTAAAAATACATATTTCAAATACTGACAAATTTAGGAGGCTGGTTTTTAAAACGCAGGATGAAAATAACAAGTAAATACTTTTTCTCGAACAAGCGGCCCAAGCGGGTAATACGATCAATAATTTAACGAACTTTGTAGATAAATACAACTTTTGGTAGTGGTGAAAACCAAGCCATCAGCGGCCGGCAATTATTAGTATGAAAATCCATATCTGTCGTGTTATGATGCTGGTAATTTCACTATGAAAATCCATAGCTATTGTGTTATTTGAAAATGGAATGAGGTTTGTTACGTTTAGTCATCAGCAATTTCAATTTACAAAGAGGTTTTTATTAATGTAACTGGCTGAATACAAATGAAACGCAAAAAACAACATGGCGTGCGAAACGTAAAACTTTTATTGGTGTTTTCGTGGATCAATAATTATTTATAAAAATGAGCTCAAGCGAAGAAATAGAGTCCGATGAAAATATGTTGAATGTAGCGCCAGACAGTGAATATCTGGACGTCAAGACAAGCGTTGTTATTTACTAAATAATTGCTATAATACCCACGCATTGTTTGAGAAAAGTACTATACTTATAAGCCTTGTCGGCAATTTGGCATTGATGGACTAACGTATGTGTGCCTCGGCTCCATCAATGCCTAACTTGCCAGGCGCGGCAGTGGTTCTAAATTCTAAATTCGTACAGTGCGCGCCAATCTTTTAGTCGCCTCTGAAGCTAGCCCCAAGAATCGACGCATTAGCCGTTTTACGGTGTCAGGGGGACGTTACAGGAGCGAGGGCGCGGAGCACACCCGCCTGCATGCCGCACCACACCCCCCGCTCGCCGTTCGGCAGGTGTCAACTGTCAACACTATGCGTTAGTGTTAGTGCTACGTCCGCACACTACACACGTTGCATGAAAAGTACGTTCGTGGAAAAAATTCTATGATTCGTTAAGTTAATCGTTGAATCTGTTTGTGTTGCCTTTATTTGTTGTTTTGTTGATTTAGTTTGTTAAAGTTTATTGTTGTTGTTATGCCTTGCGGTCGTTATAGCGTTTTAAGGCGACAATGCAGGAAAATGGTGTTTATGTTAATTTGTTTTAATTAAACAGTTAAGATTGCACTAAAATACTAATATATATTAAATAGGTAGGTACAACAAGTACACCTTCCCACTTATAGTAAACATTTAATAGTCAACCGTTCATATTATTGTTTCCTTGACTGTACCTGCGCAAGCTTGCACTCGTAACTCAATCAGAGGCGACTAAAAGATTGGCGCGCACTATAGCGGGGGCACGCGGGCGTTGAGTCCTGCGGGTCTACCACGTAATTCTGATTTTCATCAACATCAACTTGAGATTGAAATTTGACGTGCGTGCAAAAGAGATGGCATGTTAGGCGGGCGTCGTCGCACGCACGTCAAATTTCAATCTCAAGTTGATGTTGAAGAAAATCAGAATTACGTGGTAGACCAACTGCACTGATTCCCCGCAATCGTGAATGTTATGCACTTCCCTCCGGTCAGTCAGCCCAGCCAGGATAGTTCCTTAAAGTAGAGCCGAACAGCTTCAGCATGCCGCGGCAGTAAACTACTATTGTTTTTACGGAGGCGCTTGGCCAGTATTTCATTTGTTTTTTCGTCCGTCGGAATTTAATAACGATTTTCTCAAAAATACATTGTAATGTCATCATTTCATACCGCAAAGACAAGCCAGGAAGTACTTGATACTGGAAAGCTATTTCAAGTCTCCAGTAAATCTCAATAAGTGTCCAGGAAATTCGTATGAAAATATATTACATACCATCGGTGTTACTACAAAACGGTGTTTAACTTTAGACGGTGTTTAAATCTTCTTTTTTTTCATATTGTAAAAAGTGACAGCAACAGATTTAAACACTGTCTAAAGTTAAACATCGTTTAAACATGTAGTAACACAGCATATGTTTATTTTTTTAAACTATCCATGACTAAAATAGATTAATTTTGTTGATTTATGTATTTAAAACCATTAAAAACTTGAAATTGAATTATTTTTAAAGGATACAAATTTTAAAGCTGGAAGTATTAATATTATAGTGCTAAGTATTAAACATCCGAGTTTGAGAAAAAGAAAATCATGGCGGTCGATTGTTGTGAAAAAAATAGTGGATTACATCGTTATTGAATAGAATTACATGATTGAACGAATGTTCCGCCTACAAAGGCTTGACTCGACTTTTTTTGTACTTAACTTTTGGAGGTAAGTTTCGATAGGGCTTTCTCGTACCCCTTCACAAAATTTTGCCCCAACATGAGCAACGTGACTTTTAATAATAAGTTAATTTTATTTCATGTAACTCTTTATCCTGTATACCTAAAGTCCCTTTCAATAGAATCCGCCAATAATGTGAACAAACCAATTTAAACACGATTACTCCGTAATTACTTACATTTGAATATCAATCCTGATCATATTCACATTTCAAGGAACCATACATTATTCTTACAATCATTTCGACACCAAATAACTTCTTTATGATAGTTATTTTAATTAAAAATACTCGGACGACGAAAATTTCTATAGTTTGTAAAACTGTCATATTAATTTTTAATCATCAAAGTCTTATTTGTCTTTGGAAAGTTAGTGTTGTCACTTCACAAACCTTTCACACAAACACCGCTTTTGTACCAACAAAATGAAAATTTGTAATGGCCGCAAACAGCTGATTTGGTGAGGTATGGGTTTGGTGATTATTTCATTTCCTTAGATTCTTTATTCATTGGTGGGTATTGTTCCGAGGTCTGTGCGTTTTTCTGTTTGCTCTAATTATCGACGACCTTGCTTTTTGTATTTTGGTATTTGGACATTTTCTTTGCGATTTGGTTGGGACTTATTCTTGGAACGTAGACTTCTGCGTGAAATCACGGACTTTGTTTTTGCTTTTCGCTTACGAAAAAGGAGGTAACAATGTTTATAAACTATTAATTCTTTAAAATCTAATAAAGATATACACAGAATCACTTAGAGATGCTAAGAATAAATCCAAGAATAATAATAAAGTGAAAAATTATTACGTGGTATTTTTAGGTTATAATTATAATGAGTGAGCCGCAACCCAGTACATCAGGGTCAAAGACTCCTCCGCCTGCCAAAAAACCATAAATTCATGACCACAAGGGAAAAAAATTCTAGTGAATATTTATAATTATTTAGAAAAATCCTCTCCTACATACCCATCCAAAATGGAGTTATATAAAATTACTTCAGAAATTATGAGGAAATTTCAACAGTATGTTGTAAGAGATACCATGAAGCATTATTTAGAAACTCAAAAAATACCACACCAAAATACCACTTTGACATCAGTATAGGTACAGCCAAATATTTGGGTACAACACCATAATCATAGACAACTGTCAAATAATTATCTTGTTTACATTATTGGCGGATTCTATTGAAAGGGACTTTACTACAAAATGTCTCATTTTATTTTTACATTTATATATATTTTTACATATTATTTTTATATATATTTTTACACTATACATTTTTCTACCATATTAAGCCATCTTGGACTCGTATACAAGTCCTCGCCCTGCGGGCTTGGACTATGACTTCTAACTTCTCGTCCAGGAGGGCTCACTTACTGGTCTCTGTAGTAATATGCTATTATTGGACTAACCTGATATGCATCGAAAAGTACTTTATCTCCAGCGCGGGGTAGCATCTTGGACTCGCAGTTCTTGGCCAAGTAAGACAGGGTTTTCTTTACCCCATTTATTTGACAAGTTATCACTCCAGCAGACGGTTCCTGGAATTGAATTTCCCACTTATATGTTATAATAGTGAGACTGACTGAAAATTTAAGTTGAGATTCTTAATATATCTATCTGGTCCAAGTAAAAAGTTTACTTAAAAAACAGATACACACATCGATACGACCGGAAGGATTATTGATCTAGATGGCGGGATTATCTCTATTCTTTTACACCGAGTGTTTTGAAGAAGCATAGAATTGAGATCTGTGTAGTCAGTATTGTAAATGTACATCGTCACGAAATGAATCCCCAGGAGGGTGTCAGAAGTGTTTCCACGTGTAGACTGTGAAATACAAGTCATAGTCCACACTCGAACACCCTCGTTTCACCGACGCATAATACGCCCCAGAGTGAAAGTGGTGAGCCCTATCTTTGGACAAAAACATGTCCCCCTGGAAGCAAAAGTCTGGATACGTATATGAACCCATAGCTTATCGTGCCTTCTGTGCAGACTTAAAACAAATGATTTAACCTCGCGACCTCCGGATTACTGGTCGAGACGTTCGAATCTGTAGACCACAGAGGCGGGAGAGTAACGTCATTACGTAAATACATACTGTGGGGGGCGTAGGGCTGGTCGAGCCGTACTGCTGTGCGTCCTTGCTGACGACACCGCGCACGCCACGCTCCAACAGCGTTTCGAACTGCACGCTGCCCGGCGGCAGGTGCTTGATGCGGATCGCGCTTTGACGCGTGTTCATGTTTGAGAACGTCCCACCACACGCCGGGTCCACGGTGAACTCGATCTACGACATAACATACCATTGAGGAACCCGAACACCGAGACAGGATTACTACTTAGATAACGAAAATAATTATTAAATGAAATTATATTAACTTAAAAGCTTTGTCTAATAATGATATTACACACGGTACCGCTCGCCATTCTGTTAGCTTGAACTTGGCTTGACACGCTGATACCACTGCTCAAGTCAAGATAAAAAAGCATTGATTCAGCATAAAACAGTTATAGTCCCAGTCCAAATAGTGGAACTAGCGCGAGGATGCCAGACTAACACGCAGATGCTTCAGATTCGATTCCTATCGTACTTTAGACTATAGTACTTGGATACCATACATTTCTAAACTATAAAGGTAAACTTGTGAAAGGAATCAATGTGCCCTTAACTCATGTATATTTGTGGCAAAGTAACACTCACCTCATCGCCAACGCTGAGCTCTTGTCCTAAACGCAGCACTTCAGCGAAATGAAAAAACAACTTCTGTTCTCTCTCTACGCAGCGGACGAATCCAAAACCTTCTTTTAAAGATCCTACGACGCCCTGCTCCCGTCTAAATAAGAACATTAAATATAATTAATTATATTATCATATAACAGACTGAAAATCGTAGCGTAGATAGGTACTAACTTTTCTCCAGACACGTTGAAGGACTCGTCGAGAAGCGAGATATTGGTCGCACGCTTCAGCTGATCCCTTCTATCAGTGGCGACCTGGAACTGCACCCAGTCCCCGTGACGCAGGGTAAACTCCCCGCACTGGTCTTTGTCCCCGAAAGGCACCTCAACCTCCGAGTGGTCCGCGGCACGGTACCGGATCCGTCCCGGCAAGGGGTCGCTTTGCTGCGCTCTCACCATGTTACCCCTCTCCAGCGGCTTCAACACCTGACCGCGCATTATCTCAGGGCTCACGTCTTCAAACACGACAGAACCACTTGGCAATTTCGTAATATTGCAGGCAACCTCTTTCCCGTTTCTTGTTTGAATTATAAACTCAACGTCATCACCTAGTGCAAGGTCTTCCTTAGTTTTAGTCTCGGAGAAATGAAAGAAGATCTCTTTAACAACATCGGCGCGCTCAATGAAGCCGAAGTTGTCCTTCATTGAACAGACGACGCCGTGATATTTAACTGGATGTGACGGATTCTCGAAACGAACATGGCATGCGCCGAGTGTACCTCTGTAACAGATATAAATGTATTATTATTCTGAATAATATGCTACTTTTGAGAAAGGGGTTGATTTGATGGAGGGTAGGACAAACCTTTGATTAGTAGCAATTTGGAAGCTGACGGCATCGCCAGTATGCAGAGTGACATTCCCTTCAACATCGTCTTTAGTGTAAGGCAAGAAAAAGCATTCGCCGCGGTTTTCGTAAGAGATTCGTCCCGTGTTGTCTCCAGAGCCTTCACCTTTCACCTCCGTCGTAACAGTTCCGGTCACACGCGCTTCGCTCAGCACCTAGACGAAACAATCAATACAACATTAAATAAATTAAAATAGGAAGAGTTTACAGTGGTAATTATAAAAATTCATAATAAATGAGTATCAATATGCAACACTTTACTTAACACAAGCATGGTTCTTACACAATATAAAATAACTATATATGACATACCACTTCTGGTGCAATCTTAGTTACAGTAGAAGCTATAGGTTTCCCAGTTCGTCTGTCATATGTCATCTCAAATTCAACGGGATCTCCAATTTTCAGATGCTCAATGTTACCACTAAACTGGCTAAAATGGAAAAACAGGCGAGCTTGTCGCTCACAGCATTGTATAAATCCATAGGAGTGCAGTAGTTTTTCTATTATCCCTGTCTCTCGAATAGGTGGGTGGTTGGCAGAATCATATTGTTGAGATGAAGAGTTATTTGTTGATGTTGGAGAATAGACCCCAACAGAGTCACCCATAGGGCATCCATCCAGATTATAACTACCCATTCCGAGGGAGAATCTGTTTCCTCCACCTATTTTCCCTGCATTATTGTAATTATCTCTTGGAGAGCTTGGATACTCGCTGCTGTATGTCCCTTAGAAAAATAAATAAATTGGTTAAAAATGTATCTTTCTCGAAGCGCAGCAAGAAGCGCCGCCAGAAGCCTGAAGCTGTGGCCCTGGCGTTACGTGCAAGTGCAACACACACGCGCGTACTCATTGAGAAAATTACTCTATGTGTGTGTTTCTTTATTAAAAATAAAACACAGAGCACATTTTGTAGGTGCAGCGATGATGTGAATAAAACTGGTAAACTATAGCAATCTCCTGTCCTCAATAGTTATACAATTACCATATTAATATGTACTATACGAAACTGGTGCCATTCACACTTGATCGGTATTTTTATGTCAACTATCTCATTGATTTCATTTTTTTATTACACTGAGATTTGTGTTTCCTAAAGAAAGAAATCTTTAAATAACATTTTTTGGATTTGGTATTAACCATTTCTGTTTCCAAACATTAGCTTGAAATCTAAGTTACTGAGAAGAGACTTTAAAATAATTTGTAAATTAAAATTGATGAATGACTAGGTTCTGATCATAAGTTGCTGAAGCGATGCCAGAAAATAATGTATCAAAGATAATAGAATAAATAGTACTGGCAATTTGTGCCTTCAAAATGGATAATAAATGTGGAAGCAAACTAAATCAAATAAAGACATTTATCATTGAAGAGCTCAATTCTATCTACATACTCTTTACATTTGGCATTTTTTGAAATTTCTACTACATTTTTAGTGTATGATTGTTGCCTAATTATATTCATAATTTTCCTGAAAATCCTGAAATATCATGTACACTTGACTCTGTTTAGATATAAATGTAATTTGGTCTTGAAATATTTTGAAGGTAAAATGTAATAATGAAACTGATTTCTTTCTTATTGTTACAAAAATGACTTATGTCTCAGCATAATATAGCAGTTTCTTTATAGCGCGTTATATTATAGGTGATACATATACATCTTCATACAAAACGCATAACATAATTTTATTTTACTTTGAGGTTTCCAAACATGCAACCATATGGACTAATTATGGATTATTCTGGAGAAATAAAAAATTATACTGGGTGTTAATGTGATGTTGCAGAAGCCGAAAACTGGTGGTGGTACTCATCCATACAAATATCTTTTACTAAGTAATCAACCCTTAAATCACAAAAAAAATATCAGCTGTTTCAAAGAAATGTTACATACCTACTCATCCAAAACAACTGCTTTTTTTTCACTATTGTCTAATTTTGTTTCAAGGAACATTGTTTGCGTGCTCTATTGCTATTGCCAGTTTCCGGCTTCCGCACCATCATCGCTACCATCATCATGAGGGTAGACAACACATTTTTTTAATATCAATAATAAAGCTTTTTGTTTTGGTCTATTAGCCACTTTTAGGAGCTTTTCTAACTAGTTTGATTTTGCTAGAGATACAAGAGTTATGGCTGTAAGTCCTAAGAAACTACCAAGCTCTCATAATTTTTTTGGATTCACACAGTCAGGTGTAAGGTAGACAGATACTATGTTGTAACGGTACAAGAACCCTTTTAAAATCAACCATTAAATGTCTTCCAGCCAGACATAATATATGGGGCTTCAAGAAAACATATCTGGAAGGGATATTCCCATCCAGAATAGAGTTAGGATTCAGATAAAGAGGCACTAGGGGAAATAGGTGCACAGGCTGATATGAACACTTTATTCGGCCACCTTAACCATCTTAACACTGACACTGACAATGCACATGGGTCAATCAACTTTTTCACCCAGACTACTTTTTGTGTCTGTGCCAGTATTCATTCACAAAATTTACAATTTGGCTCTTTTCTTTTCGAAAATGGTTTTGTTCGCTAACTAGATAATATTGTTACAATTTGAAATAAAAAAATATTAAGAAATCTATGTAATTCTTATCAAATTTATGGTAACTCAGGGGACGAGTTTGTCCCCGAGTTACTATGGAAAAACTACCCCCTAGTTTTGTTGAAAACTACAATTATTATGAAATATTATTTGATTCGAAAGATATTCAATGATTTGTTTATCTAATATTTTTATATTTAGCAAAAAAGGCACACATTAGACTTGCTTTTTTAAAAAATTAAGCAGTGTTGGTAAAAAAGTTGATTGACCCGGATACAACTGTAATGATGTAGGTAGTAGATAAACTTACCATTTCGGAACACTTGTTTAGCTTGCATGTTAGAGTGCTGAAGATCTAAGATGTCATGCAAAGGTGACGAGTGTGAATCTGGCGGCTGGAACATTTTCCACTGAGGATTGCTGGACATTATTACTTCTTCCTCTTTTGTATATGGGTCAAAAACTCAGTATTTTATTTTCAGTAGATATCACAGAAAATTGTATGGTGTTATAGTTTTTCTAAAGATGTAACAATATTTTAAAAACAAATCACATTTTATTGAGTCACTGTGTTCAGAGGAACACTCACATCAAAACTCACAATAAATTTATTACACCAAAATCACTTGAAAAAAAACTACTTATGATAAGAATGTTACACTAGATCCTCAGATGTCTTCAATGCTTGCTGAATCGGAGCTCTGTGTTGCATTAGCTTGAATATAGATAGGTACTGTTCTATTTGGTTGATTCTGCTAGTCGACACTCACTAGCTGTAATAGACACTACAATTACTACACTGAAATGATACGATCACCAATGCAATGGCTTTTATTTGTTTGATTATTGCTAGAGGCAGGTATTAGAAAATCTTATTTGACCATTATAAATTATTGCTATCTTTGTAGGTAGGTATCGGCCGCCCTGCGAGTGGAACGTTCTGTGCTTGAATCTCATGCAGATCTCGTAGATAACCGTAAATAAGCCGATTCTAATATTATTTACATAACGATACACTAGTTTCTTATTTTTACCAAACTAAACAGAACATCTTGGGATGTAAAAACTCAAGAAATGATTAAATCTCACCACGACACAGCACAGCACTGACGACATACCGCCATATTGAATGTCAACATATTCATTTTCACGTCTTTTACGAAGCCATATAATTAGTTTTTTTCTAATAAATATGTACCTAATTATTGTTTGTTAAAACCCATGGAAATATTTTATCAATTTTTGCAATATTAATAATATAAATAAAAGATTTTTTGAATTTTCTGCTTGTTTTTTGTCTAAAGGCGAAAAGTAAGTTATTCTGTAAATTGTTTGTTTTTAATTATTTTTCTTTAATTTTCTAAAAGATTCTGGCCATATTAAATCCAAAAAGGTCAGATTTAATTTATTAAAAACTATTTATTCTAATGGAACGAATGAAACAACAACATCAATCAACATAATATTGCATATTCTTAACTTTGCACATATTTTTAGGGTTCTCTATTAGGGAATCATTATCATTGAAGTTTATGTATTACAGTGATATAGCGACCTACATTTGTTTGTGGTCCGTCCGTCCCTCCGTATGTCACCACCTCATACAGTGCTACAAACAAAGAGCTGATGGAGCGTGGATGACAGTGACAAGGAGGCGCAACTGTGAAACAAGAAGCATGGTAGTGGCGTCAGTTTCAATTTTGGACACAACCAATCCACGCGCTATAAGATCCTTAAGTTTTGTATAGTCAAGACGACTTAACTCAAACTATATGTACACTTGCAGTAGGTACTACATTAGCCGTTAGGATATAAATTATACTCGTAAGTATTTAAAGTCCAAAGTGTAACTTGATGTAATCTTGAATTACCTTACAGAAAGAGCCCTGAATGTCAAAAAATTCCCATAGCTCAATTTCTAAAAGATTTTTTTTTTTAAGGTTTTACGCCATCGTAGGAGATAGTTTTCATTATTTTGGTATACGATTATTATATGATGATTTTTTAAAGAATTGTCTGATATGACGTCACTTGAGAATTTTAGACATTATACTGATAGTGATGTGTGAATTGTGTGATTGCTTATAAAAAAAAATGGTCTGTCTCTGTCTGTCTACTGATCTGTCATCCACCTGTCAAATTAGTCGGAAGCAAATTATTATAAATTTATCTTGATAGCAAAGGACACATTTCTAAACAGCCATTTCTCAAGTGACGTCTCACGGTAAGAAGTGGAAGTTGCACCTTTTTCATAAGAATATTCATCATCATGAGGTTTTTTAGATCACAAGTGCTAAAATACGGCTTATTAAACCCAAATCTCGAAATGGTTTTCGAATTAACACACCTTAACATAATTTAGTCTAAGCGAAATGCATTAATTAGTCTCACAGATATTCAAAGTATTTAATGTCTGTTTTTACATAAGTTATCTATTTACCTAATGTGATTGTGATGTACCTACTGTGTACAAACAGACAGACGCTCGCAGTTCCAGCTTCCTATTTGTAAAAAAAATTAATTGATAAGACTATCATCATCTATCATCCTGAAAGTGAACTCACGATTCGATCTTGACCATTGGCTCATGTTTGAACTTAAAAATTCTTTTTGTCTCATTTACTCGCCTACCATGTTTCATGACGTTCTGATCAACGATAATCGAGTTATCGTCGGATAAATATTCATACACAGCCCCGGATTTCCCCTATAGGCCTACAAGGCCCAGACCTAAATACCCAGCCAGCTTAGGGGCCCAACCACCTAGCTATCTTGACCAGGTAGCTTGTCTGCTTGACGGCAGGCGGAAATAGAATTAAGTATAGAGAGAAAAAAAAAGTTGTTAGCGGGCATATTATACGCCACGTATGACAATTAACCGTTGACGTAACTATAGTGACATACATATCATATAGACTTTATAGACTACATTATTTCTGATGTTTATTTAAGGTACCTAATGACTGTTGGTTAAAAATTATATTTTCTGTACTAGAGCATTTTATTTGCTGAATTTCCAAACTGGCTTTGGGATGGGGGGCCCCAAATGTCAAGTGCGTAGGAGCCCAGGGTCTCCAAAATCGGGCCTGTTCATATATACATCCAAGGGCAGACCTAGGTCTATGGGCCTAGGTCATCTTTTTTTTTAACTTAAAATTACACTTAATCATACACATAAAGTAACTAAAAGAACTGATTTTTATCTGCACCCTTCGGTCGATGGCGCATGCGCCCGCCCGCGTTCCGTTCAATCTTTTGTGAAAGTGATTTGTGAAGTTAATAACGAATGGAATTTGAATTTCATGCGAATCGGATGAATTTTCACTAGTATCAAACTTTGACAGCTGTCAAATACCTAAAAATTTCCTCGGTCAGAATGTAGCCACAATTAATACCGTTTTTTACAGTCCAAACATGAGTGATCTAGCATCAGCCGTACCAAAGTTTGCTAAAGAACTGTCAAAAAACCTCTCAAATGTCAAAAATTGTCAAATCTGAAAACGGCACCTTAATTGGTGACCACAAAATGCCTCCGACACCGACTTTCGTGCAAGTCAGCCCAGTTTTCACAACCTGTCAAAATGTAATTTTTTTTTTCGTCATGTAGTCCCTGTCAAACCATTCATGATAGTTTAAGCCTGAAGGCTCTAGCATCAGCCGTTCTGGAAATATGGCCTATCAAAATTCCCCCAAAATGATATTCTTATTCGGTTTTTTTTTTAATTTTTATTCTTAAGTAGAGCTCGTCAAGTCCTTTTTTTAGAGTATCATGAACATGGACCTAGCTCCAGCCATTTAGAAGATATAAGCAATTAAAGCTTCGACGGATAAAAAATAGTAGATTATTTATCTAGGGAGCAAACAACTATTTTAAAGGCGAAAGTGTTTCTTTGAATCCTGAGCGCAGCAAGGGACTCAAAGTACGTCACTCGAGCTTAAAATAGTTTTGCTCCCGAGGTGGACACTCTACTTTTTATCACCCTCTATGAGAAAATAAGTAAGTGCAACTTTATGAATAAATAGAGTACGTTTATTTATTTACATACAATTAGTAACAATAAGACATAACATAGAAATAATTAGAGGCTAATTTTTACATTTGAACAAATTTATTATGGAAGTGCATCGTTACAATTTTATTTTGAGTATGTTTCGATTTTCATGTCGTTATTGGTACTATTTTAGCAGTGAATATATACTCCAAAGAGTTGTAGGTTGTTTTAGGTATATTTGGCTAAATCTTGAAAATATGACAAAAACACATTTTCTGAAAAAGATTTCGCTTTTCTTGCATTTTTTCAAAGGATGAAATTATTTTATGCTCTCATATATTTTTCACGGGATTTTGTGGGTAAAAGACTTTGTATCACACTTTTAGCGTCCGATACAATGCTCTCTGGAGTTAATGTAATACTTTCGCTAGAGGAAGACACACTCATTTTTTATAAAACTTAATAAAATCTGAATTTGATTAAAAAATTTTAGGATCGAAGGCGGAATGAATTTCACGCGTTTTTTGTTTTTCCTTAAACTTTTATTTTTTTACTTTTCTCGCGCGCGGTTTACAGCCAGTTAGTTACCAACTTGTTCGTACAATGTTCGTGATTGATTGGCCTAAAGGTCTTTGCAACCAGGCCATAAAACTCCAAAAAAAAAACATGGTTGATCTCTTTGGTGATTGGAGCTTTTACTTACATGTCATTCCAAATTCAAATCACTTTCAGTCCCTAGGGATTATAGAGCTATTTTAGTCCCTGTTTACGAAGAATTAACTAGCTCTTTTTGAATAGATGTGATGAAAATGTTTACACCTCTGGAACCGGGCATAAATGGTCTAGCAACAGCCGTTCCGGACATGTGAACCGTTAAAGTTTTGACATAAAAAACTTCGAGAAGTGTCGTGAACGAAATTATTTTTGTAATTTCGGAGACTGTGACCCCCCCCCTGGCTCGCAGGCTGGATCTGCCCTTAATACATACAGACGCCGGATTGTTCAAGTAGACTCAGAGAAATTTGTTCGCTTCGCAATGTATGGAGACACTGTAATTTTCTAACGCCAAAAGTAAAATAAGTTAGTTGAAAATTGTGACAAATCGGAAATTGTATGAATGCTACTGTAATTTTGTACCAAACACTGTTGTTTTAGCTGTCAACACTGTATGCAATATTAGCTCAGAATAATTCTGAGAATATTAGTTTCCGCATCTGGCAACACCGGTGATGACATTGACAGCTACTTTTTTTATTTAATGCTAAGCAAAAGTACCTAATTGTAAGTCTTCAGCCCATATCTTTATTTATCCTCACCTATCCATTTTTGACGATTGATATTTTAAGTTTATTAATTTATTTACTATACCTATAGCCAACTTTGTAAATGTAACATAAAAAAATATATATACCTACTTTTTATTTTGATGGCAGGGCAGGCAGAGGCTTTTGTTAATTTTACAGCCTAGACGATGTTATTGATTTTTTGTTTCACAACAGTTTATTACAATAGTTTAGGTACCTATATTTTTCAGGTACAAGATGCTTTGACCGAAAACTTGAATTTTTATTTGGTTACCTTTTCGTATTTCAATAAATCGTGATGTCCAGAGATTAAGTACCAAGTGGTGTCACCGTGCTCAACCATGTTTCGTTCCGCCGCCACTATGACTATCTAGATGGCGCAAGCATCGCAAACAATTTTATCCACTCCCGTACTACGTCAAAAGCTGGTTTTTAACCGACTTCAAAAAAGGAGGCGGTTCTCAATTCGACTGTTCTTTTTTTTTTTGGCGTTGTTTCTCCATAACTCCGTCATTTCTGAACCGATTTGAACAATTCTTTTTTGTTTGGAAGAGTTTAATTCCAGGTAGGTCCCATTTTGGGTTTGGTCATGATCTGATGAAGGTCTTCAGAGATAGGTAGTGGAACTCCTCAGAAAATGACAGCATACCTCTCGAAATTGAGGTAATCGCTTTGTACCTGGGTGCTGATTACAAGGTATTACTTGAAAATCGACATACTTCCACCTGACCTTCGATCCTGGCTTCATCACCATATTCACCATAGAACTCCTCAACGGATCAGAGCACATAACTCGAGATTGCGGCAATCACTGCGTTAGGGTGCTGATTCAAGGGTATTACTTGGAGATAATCAGAATACCCACCTGACCTTCGATCCTGTCTTCATCACCATAGAACTCCTCAACGGATAACAGCACATAACTTTGGATTGCGGCAACCAGTTTGTGTTAGGGTGCTCATTGCAGGGCATTGCTGAAAATTGCCAGTGTACCCACCTGACCTTCGATCTTGGCTTCATCACCGTAGAACTCTTCAACGGATGACAGCACATAACTCGAGATTGCGGTAATCATGTTGTGTTAGGGTGCTGATAGCAGGAAGCTACTCAAACATGGCTACTTATACTCACTTGAACTTCGTTTCATATTAACACCACGTTTGCAAGAACTACGTACCTATACCTCACAATTTAACCCAGCAACACTAAAAAATGAGAAATAAAATAAACTTTTAACAAAAAATTAGTAACCGACTTCAATAGTAACAGCAGTCATTCACTAAAAAGTTAATAATAATTCTATAAAGACCGATTATACCGAAGCAACACTTTTGCCGACTTCTTTCTTCCTGAAACATTATGTTATCTAGAAGTCGGCGTATTTCCTACGATATAGCAACATAAAAACCAATATAAGAACGCCGACTTCTAGATAACATAACGTTTCAGGAAGAAAGAAGTCGGCAAAAGTGTTGCTTCGGTACAATCGGTCCTTATAGAATTATTATTAAGTTTTTAGTGAATGACTGCTGTTACTATTGAAGTCGGTTACTATTTTTTCAATGCATGTGCTCGTAAAGGCCCACTTTTTATGCTACAAAACCGAACAAAAAGTCGATTATTTTGCCCTAGGGCTTTATTATTATTATTTTTTTTAATTTGTTTACAATGATTGGCTAACCTGCAGCCTTTCCTGTGTACCATAGACGTTATACTTTTTTTTCCACTGTTTAACGGCTCTGGATACAGTCCTTTTGAGCCAATTATAATTTAAAGTTCACAAGATTATATTTGTTTTCATTTCCTCACACTATGCATTGAAAAATGTAGTATGATACACGGGCGTAAAAGCAATAAATTACTCGGTTACGTTTAAAACACTCGCTACGCTCGTGTTTTAAATCGTCCTCGTAATTTATTCCTTTGCGCCCTTGTAGCATAAACTACTATTCTGTTAAAAGTTTATTTTATTAAGTACATTGTTTGCCCCTCAGAATATTCTAAGGTTTGCCCCATAATATTACATAACACCGCGATTCTGCGCTTTATTTGGCCCAACTTATTATAACCCACCTAACCATGGCCATTTGGCCATGTATAGGTACATACAAAGGGGACTGAGATGGACCGAAACAGAAGTCACCCCGGGCTGGGGAGATGAGAGAAGAAAGATCGAAGGCGTGGGCATCAAACTGTTTACAGACCACGCGACCGGACAGAGGAAAACAAGCCTCGCAACACAAAAAGAATATAAACGAGGACGATTAGGCGAGGGAAGCATACCAACAAACCATGTGGGAAGGCTTCTGCGACCTGAACGAAGAGATAATCACGGAGGAAAACTGCGAAAAATACGTCGAAACAATGGAAATTACAGCAGCCCTAGATGAACACGCACCTCTCAGAACAACAACGAAACGAGAACATCTACCACCAAAAATAAGGGAAAAGATAGACCACAGAAACAAACTGAAACAAATCAAATCAACGGGAGGTGCGTGCTCTCTACAATAAAGCCAAAAAAGAAGCAGACCAAGCAATGAAAGAATATACAGAAAAGGGCTAGCTAAATAAGATCCAGGACCCGAACGACAATAGGTCACAAAATGTGGCGCATCCAACGCAATATGAAAAAACCAATCATGAAACTAAAAAAACATAACGGGCTGTAAAACGGAAAAAGAGACGACCGACTCACTGACCAAGGCAGCAATACTAAAAGAGGCCGTGATTGCGAGGGAGGACGAGGGCACAGAAAAAACGACCCCATTCCAACCACTCGACCTAACATCAAAATACGAAGTCAAAACAGCACTGAGCAGATTCAAAAACAAAAAGGCCCCCGGGCCAGATGGAATCAAGGCAGATGCCCTCAAACTCGGGGGGCAAGTCTTTATCGAGGCATTCGTGCCTCTCGCTAATTTTATATTGTCTACAGGTTACTTTTCTAAGACATGGAAACCGGCGTGTGCATCTTCCTGCACAAGGCCAGTAAAGATCATCGCCAGGCATCACCGTACCGCCCGATCACGCTGCTCAACATAATGGGCAAACTGTGCGAGCGACTGATCCTAAGACGACTCACCACCACCTCTCATTGAAACTCACTTTTCATTGAAAGAACTTCATAAGCTGAGTGTACGATACGCTCCCCCCACTCCCCGGATTTTTTCCAAAATCTGCGGGCTAAAATGATCGTTACCCAACTAACCAAACTGAGAAATACATGAGCGATAGAGCGTAAGCCGTTAAGTATTGATGAAATACGAACTGGCTTTATATCCGGATATATTCCCGATATACCTTCGCTATATGTCCATTTGGGCACAAATTAAGCGGCATTCGTCAATACAAGAGGGTTACAATAGCGATTCATACACACCGAGGGGCTTAAAAAGCGATACAAGAGCGATTCATACGTCATTCGGGGTCCACTAACTACCTTTAATTTCTATTTGCGATTTCGTCAATATAAGAGGGTTACAATAGCGATTTATACACACTGAGGAGTCCAAAACGCAATACAAGAGCGATTTATACGTCATTGGGAGTCCACTGACTACCTTGTATTTCTATTTGCGATTTGAGTCATGTTCCATCTCTTTTTTTCCTTGAAATGTTTAATTTGCGAACTCTTTCATTTTAAAACTTAACCTAAAATGGTGTAAGATACAAATAAAGTGAACGATATGCGACGCAAATAAATTGGATGTTATTTTTTCCATGGTATAGTATTATGTGTGTTGTGAGTGAAATTTCCTTACGAAGATAATTTTACTGGTATTCTATATATAGTTTTCCACTTCGTTTTTAATACGCCTTCCTAATAATGTGAAAGAAGATTGAAAATTAGAGAAATGTGCAAAGAGGTTAGGTTAGATATTTCGTTTATTTTCTAAATTATCGGCTGCAACTGCAGCAATGTAGTACTCCTTCATTCTTTTTAAAAATTCTTTCATTCTTTGTCGTCAATATCTGTAACGAAACGATAATTTCGATGAACCAATTCAACAAAATAAAAATAACAATGGCGGAATATTTCTTAGGAGTATGTAACTTCTCTGAGCATTTCGTACGTCGTTAGGACGTAGAAAGTAGGTGACTAAGTTTTAGAGCAATATGATAGCGGTGTATAAAGCCAAATCATGGCCTTGATAGCAATCGATCATAAAATTTTAGGGTACGGTAGCAAATATATAATGGTTTAAAATGAAATACACTATAAAAGCTTTTAATGTTTTTTGTTTTATAAATATAAATAATAGGTACTGATAGACATGATAATTTAAATATAAATACTGTTATCTCAGCTATATATTTCGGGTCGGTGTCGGTTATATTACGTATCGTATCGTACCGTACTACCGTACCGTACCGTATCGTACCGTACCGTATCGTATCGTACCATACCGTACTTCTTCGTACCGTACCGTACCGTACCGTACCGTACCATGTCGTATAGTATCGTATCATATCGTACCGTATTGTACCGTACCGTACCGAACCGTACCGTACCGTACCGTACTTCTTCGTACCGTACCATGTCATATCGTATCGTATCATATCGTACCGTATCGTACCGTACCGTACCGTACTTTTTGTACCGTACCGTATCGTACCGTACCGTACCGTACCGTAGCGTATCGTGCCGTACCGTACCGTACCGTATCGTGCCGTACCGTACCGTACTTCTTCGTACCGTACCATGTCGTACCGAAACGTACCGTACCATACCGTATCCGTACCGTACCGTACTTCTTCGTACCGTACCGTACCGTACCATGTCGTATCGTATCGTATCATATCGTACCGTGCCGTACCGTACCATACCGAACCGTACCGTACCGTACAGTATCTTATCGTACCGTACCGTACCGTACCATACCGAACCGTACCGTACCGTATCATATCGTACCGTGCCGTACCGTACCATACCGAACCGTACCGTACCGTATCTTATCGTACCGTATCGTATCGTATCGTATCGTATCGTATCGTATCGTATCGTACCGTATCGTATCGTATCGTATCGTATCGTATCGTATCGTATCGTATCGTATCGTATCGTACCGTATCGTATCGTATCGTACCGTATCGTATCGTATCGTATCGTATCGTATCGTATCATCATCATCATCATCATCATCATCATCATCATCACCATCATCATCATCATCATCATCATCACCACCACCACCATCATCATCATCATCATCATCATCATCATCATCATCATCATCATCATCATCATCATCATCATCATCATCATCATCATATTATTATTATTTTAAACTATTACAAATTATTTGAAAAGCTAATTTAACAAAAAACATGAATTTCATTGATAAAGTGTGTACGGAACACTCAAGGCACGAGTCCTACTCGCACCTATACGGCGATGTCACGTATAATAGAAATATAAATCGCTCTTGTGTCACTGGTCTAAAATGGCAAATTCTAACTGAATTAAGAGAACATAAACTCTAATAGACTCCATTTAAGCATTATGTAACTCTACGAGAGTATTTAAACTCAACTGTACGTGCTTAAATCTTGTATCGGAGTTAGTAATATCGGATATACGGCTGCCATACATTGGCGTTATGATTACACTTTTATATTTCCTAAGCATACTATTACTGCCTATTGGAGTTGTAAATCGCTAAAATAGCATTTACTAACTCTTTTCTGCACCTCAAAGCTTCAACAATTGCTGAGAGCATTAGCTAACGTTTTTCTATGTCTACAAGTAAATTTCACCGCTTTTATAACCCTCTTTTGCGTCCAAGAGGATTTACAGAAGCGAATAAAGCAGCTTGTGTGTTAGTTGGGTAGGATGTATACCATTTGTTTATTTAACAATTTGCGTTTTATTTTTTTCCTCTTTTTACCACACCGTCCACTAAATTGGTGGCGCTGATGTACGGTTGTAGTACATGTATATGTTACACTTAGGGCCGTCCGTATTATTACGTCATCAATTTTGTTGATGATTTTTCGACCTCCCCGCACCCTTCTACAATCGTCCTATGCCATCTATGCTCATGTTATTACCATCATCCGCAGACCAGACGCCCCCCTAATTCCAAATGGGTTAATAACATGGACGGCCCCCCATACAGTGGCCAGATTTTTAGGTACTCACCCAGTTCAATCTGATTTTGTTGTTTCTATGAAATAATTTGTTCCATCCATTCCCGAAATGTTGTTAGACTGGTTATTACAAACGGTGACGATTCTGATTTTGGGCACCTCTCCCCCCACGAGAAGAACCCAGCAATCTCTTTATTCATGTAGACTAATGCGCCTTGTTCTGACAAGAAAATGTATTATTCATATTAGTAACGATCGGCTGAACTTAGAATCGAGTCCCTAATGGCCATTATGTTGATCCCATCTTTACTATACGGTAAAAAAATGAGTCAAGGACAGCTCGGCCCGAGTCAACTCGGCCCGAATAACGTCAAAACGCAAAAAACGTCTCGTCGTCGCGTCGGCATGAAAAGTATTGACCTCTAAAATACTGAAGCTTTTTTTAATTTACTGTTACTTTTTTTTATGAATGAATGTAATAGTTAAATATTATTATTTTAAACGAACTTGTTCTGCAATAAAGACTGTTTTTATTAATTTAAATACTTTATGACTCATATAAGGATTTTAATTTTATTTTTTTTTATTTATTTTATTTTTTGTACCATTACATACATAATTTACAACATGGTGTCCGTGGGGTCCGGAGGCGCGGCGACTGTTTAAAGAACTTTCGTCGCGCCTGGTCGATGTCTCGGGTGACCGGAGGGCTGGCGCTTACCTCGGCCAGAGGATCAGTCTGGCCATCTAAAGAGGGAACGTTGCCAGCATTCTGGGCACCCTACCGGGGGACAGCGACCTGGACCGGGTTTTTTATCTTTAATTTCTTTATTCTTATTTTTTTAATTTTTTTTTGGTTAGGCGTTTTATGACGAGAAAATATAACATTTGGCTAGACATAGCAAATTAAATTGGAGTAAAGGGTAAGTAAACAAAATTTGTTTTGCTTCAGTACATATTTATTTTTCGTTAGTAAACTGAAATAGGTAATTACTTAGCTGCTTAAGTTAGGTACAGTTTAGGAACAGAGCAACTTAACTAGGTACAGAGAATTTATTTGACACACATCCAGAGTTCACTGGCTTTATGTTCGACGAAGTCCTCTATTAATTTTGTTAGTTTGCCAGGACAAACTACCTTCAGGAGAATTGAAATAACTTTTGAATTTATCCCGTATTTCAATAGCGTTAGTTGTGAAATTGCCACCTATACGAGGAAGGTCTCGAAGTTGTATTTCTTCATGCTCTTCGTTGTCAAACAATATTGTATCATTTCTCAGAAAATTGTGTAACCCGCCAGTAGCTAAAATTACATTATCCACATGTTCAGGACTGAGACAGATCTTGCGATAGTAAATTCTGAATTTTTGACATAATATACCGAACGCGTTTTCTGAAACTCATCGTGCTCGACTATGTCTGTAACAGTTTACCTTTTTGGATTCATCATCCAATTGCGTACCAGGGTAAGGTCTCATCAAATACGGTTTTAATGGGAAGGCTTCGTCGCCAACAATCACATGGGGTAGTTTTTCATTTGTTCATGGTATTTATTTTGGACCTGGTATATTCAGAGTATTTCTTTCTACTCTTTTTGCCAAATCTGAACGCGAATATATCCCTGCATCGCTATTCTTACCAGGATCACCAACATTAATGTATATGAATTTATAATTTGCATCGACTAGAGCCAGCAGCACTACTTTAAAAATACGTTTTGTACAAAACAATGAACCAGTTTTTGGCGCTGCTAAAATTTCAACGTGCTTTCCGTCTAGAGCGCCGATACAGTTAGGATAATTCCACTTTACAAAGAAATCTTTTTCAATTTTCTTCCAAGTTTCTTCATCTGGTATGTACCGGCATTACCATCTTGGATAACACATCCCACAATGCATTACATGTAGTATGTACAACGACATTCTGATTGTCTTGAACGAGTCGCCAGTAGCCAAAAATCTGGAACAATAATGATTTAAATTAACATTATTTATTTTTATTTCCAGACACAGTTTGCAAATACAAGTGGAAAAGTTTAAGGGATGGGTTCCACAGAAATGTAAAAAATCGTAAAACCAAGAGTGGAGATCCTGCTAAAAAAAAAAAAAGTGGAAATTCGAAAGACAAATGCAGTTCTTACTACCTTATCTACAAGAAAGGGCAACGAAGAGAAACTTTGAAGACTCTGCGTCATTCACTAGTGATGATATTCCTGAAAAACCCGAACTTGAATCTGTAAACTCACTACTATCATCTACTTCGGCAGCATCAATGAGCAAAACAATTACCGCGCGAAAAAAGAACTTCATTCAAAAACAAAACCCATCAGTTGCTGACGTGCTACAGAATTATTTGGATCGGCCAACTACAAGATTAGCGAGTCAGCCAGAAAATCCTATAAGTTCTTTTTTTTTAAAAGCTATGGCCGATAAAGTTATAACCTTGCCACCTGACTTGCAACTAAAAGCTAAAAACAAATTTTTTGCCTTAGTCTTAGATATAGAATATGAAAATTTTCTAAGAAATACGACATCATCCACAGACCAAGCTGTAGTGGTAACAAATCTATCAAATGTTTCCTGCGAGTTTGAAAAGCAACGTTTTATTCCAGGTCCATCTACAAGTACCCAAAGAGCCCCCCTCAACAATCAAGTCCAGGAAATTCAGATAGACTGAGAATATTCATTCTGACGATATTCCTGATTCAGATACTTGTATAAGTATTCTAGACGAAACTAACGACGTATCACGAACTATCCTAAATCATAATGCAACAAAATATATTATAACTTCCAATGCCAATCTAGTTCGTCGTCAATAATTATGTCATTATTACTTACTTAGCTACTTCTTAAATAAAAAGAACTTACCTTATTGTCACCATGAGTTTTTCTTCTGCACCCTATAGCTTTTCGGAATAGAATATCCTCTCCTTTTATGTATGGCTGCATAATTTTTACTAACTCGTTATACTTATGCAGAGACATTCTAAAGTATGTATGAAATCTTTTCAAGTCTCTTTTAAGCCGTGGCAAGAGTACATGATATTCTCCTTCTTCATATCGCGATTTTGGAATGTCATGAATCCATAGTCTTGCCTTTTTTCTCGATTGCTTTAGCCTTTCTTCTTCCTCGCAAAGTAGTGACACTATGACCACGTCTACATCAATTTCATTCATCGCGTTTAATGGTTGCCAACCGACTAACGAACAAAACTGTCGCGCCGCTGCAGTTCCAGTGCGATATATCGAACTTCATCTAGTACTGTCGCGTCGTCGCTCCGCTGCAGTGCAGTTCCGTCTAGTGCGGTCGCATCTCGCGCGATTAAACACTATGCTACGGGCCCTGATTAATACTTGCGATTGTCGGCACTTTAACTGTCGGTTCTTTTATAATCCATTTTTTGGCCTTTTACCGTCAGTCACCTGCGCCTGTAGCACAATGTTTAATACGCGCGACACAACAAGTGCGAGGAGCGTGAGCGTGACATACTGTTTAATCGCAAAAACATCGGGTTACGCTCCTCGCACTTGTGATTCAACTATGTTGCGTCGCACGCGATAAACTTAATACTACGTGTGGGGTAAATCTTACAGTCATGTTAAATGCTGAAAAAAGACACATTTATAGTTTGTTTGCAGTACACCTGCTGCGGCTCAATTACCGTATTATATTGCAGCGCGTACGCGGTAATGCTGCTGCTGAACGTCAAACATGACATTTTGGTAAGCGAATTTGGTACGTTTTTTATTTATTTATTAATAATCATATACTTAAAGCACTCCCTACGTGCCCAATTTCATAGTGCTAACTGCAAACATAATTAAATTTTTGATAAGTTGGGAGTGCTTTATATTGTTATGGTAAATAAACACCTATACAAATTTCATAAAAATACCTATATTTTAACAAAATTTATACTTGCGATTGTCGGCACTTGGTGAAAATTGAAACACATCTTGAATTAATAACACTTGTACTTATAGTTTCACTTTATTTATGTTAACTCCCAACCGGTTTCGGATTTTACTCCATTTTCAAGGGAAGATGTTAATTAATATTATTAGTGGTACAGCCACTCGCAACTCTAGCTCTCTATTTGTAAACCATACTTACCGAAACATTGTTGATTATCCTTCTCGAAACTGGTACAAAATTCGTAAGGCCGTATTTCAACTATCGAAGACACGTAGTTCATACATTTTTGTTTCGATAACGGTTTCAACGATCCTTTTTTTACTGAACGGCTTCCATCATCTTTAAATTTAAAAGTTGGTTGATGAGCATAAACAAATACACGCTTTTTTAGGCCAGGCAGGTTTCCTTACGATATTTTCCTTCACCGTTCAGCAAGTGGTAAGTAGTATGCACATATATTACAAAAAACTCATTGGTACATGCCCGACCAGAGTCGAATCTGGATCTCAAGATTGACAGGCCAGCGTTCTACCCGCGCCCCCGAGCTACCGCTGTTAAGGCGCAACGGAAAAAGAATCGACACTTTTAGAACTTGCATATCTACTTCGGTAAAGAAGTTATTTTGATATAATTGTATATTATTTTTGAAATCTTTTTCTCTAAAACAGAAACGCGATTAGAGAAATTCGGCTCGATACAAATATTCATTGAAATTAGGTCATTCTCGACACCAATTCTCCTGGTTTGACGATTTGGAATGACATATGGACTGCAATTATATTTTATTAGATGGATTGTAACAGTATTTAGGACCTGATTAAACGAAATTTTGATGGCAACTTTAGAACATTTTATGTTTATAAATAACCGACTTTTTACTATTTTCCCTCGAATCCGTCCCTCTCGCACTGAGGATTTTTTCGCATATGGAGTAAAAGGGACGCTAAAACTTTGACATATCGCCTTAAGTTGTTCAACTGTGATGAATTTTTAAATATCCCCATAGGCGCCTTAACACCCTTACTTACGTAATTTAAATTTTAAATATATATTTAATATACAAATATAAAACTATTGAACTCTCGCTTTCGAAATAAAACGGTTTGAATGAAACTATGAAATATGAAAAAAAAATATTAAGGTGGATGGTCCAAGGCAATCTTCATACGAACTTGTGTGAACCAATAACGACGACAGAAATCGTATTGTATCGTATTTCATTCTGTTACATTTTCCCACACGTTCCATCAACTTGACAACCGCGAATAGTTAATCAGTTTTTTTACAAACAAACTGTTTTACAATCTAATTTTGCTATTTCAAACTTTCGTAATCCAATGTATGGAAGTTTTAAATTGCAAAAATAGACTGTTAAAATATTTTGTTTAAAAAAAACTGATTATTTGCGAGTATAAAATTTTTTGAACGTGTAGAAAAAAATATAGAACGAAACTACTACTTTTGTTTTGTTGCCGTTATTGGTATCTAGTTGCGTTGTGAGTTTGGGCAGTATGGAAAATCTAAACTATAAGAGATAGAAAAATTTGCTCAAAACACGAAAAATAAGGCATTTCCATTTTAAAACAACACTATCGATTGATGTCATAGTTATATAATACAGGGGGGTTATTATTTTTGCAAAATGAGCAGGTTCCATTGGGTATCGGTGGTGAAATGGGAAGTTTTGCCAAGGCATGCTAATTGAAAATCCGTTCCGAGATACCTGTAGTCCAAGACAGTTCTCAGAAACAAGGCAAGGCAGAAACCAATAACGACAACAAAAGTAGTATAGTTTCGTTCTATTTCTTTTTTCTACACGTTCAAATAATTTTATACTCGCAAATATACAACATATATCAGTATTAGCAAAAACCCTTCAATTTGTTGTTTCACTGTGTGGTTATTAGTATTACCCGTTGAAGACAAATAGGCCAATCAGCCTATACACAGGGGTAGGCACTCGAAGTGTTACCAACTTTAAGTTGCTATTGCAACCAAACTGTTTACAATATGGCGCCCATTTATTCACAGTCGTAAGTCTATTGTATTGTTCCTAAACATACAGTAGCTCATTGTTTTTCGTCGCTGCTAAAAAAAGTTATCCAGATGGAATTCAAACGCCACAGTGTCATTACTTTGTATTTGGCTGGAAAATCGCAACCAGCCAATTGTTAATGCGCTACGACATGGCTACGACATTTACATCTGAATAAAATGTTTGTGTATCGGACCATCACGCGTTACAATGATACGGGTAGCATCAAGAAACGGCATGGAGGTGGACATCCAACAACAGCAACATCATCACGAATGGTTCGAAAGCTAGAATTGAACGAAATCCACGACAAAGCGCAGGTAAATTGGCGAAAAGTAAATTGGCCCGGAGCATAGGACGCATATTAAAAAATAAACTACAACTGAGGCCTTACAAAATACAAAAAGTGCAAGACTTGACACTTGCACAAAAGGCAGTTCGCCTAGAAAGAGCTAAGGAGTTAAAGCACTTGCACGTTGATAGCAAGCTTGAAAATTTGGTATTTTCCGATGAAATAATTTTTACGGTTCAGCAATATGTGAACAAACAAAATGATCGCGTATGGTTAAAGTGTAAATCAAACGACAATTTAGACCAACGAATTGCTCTGCGAAAGCAAGCACCAGCATCAGTGATGGTTTGGGCCGCGGTAACTGCTACGGGACGTTCACCTCTCGTTTTCATTGAGCAGGGTGCAAAAATAAACCAGCAAATCTACCGTGAAAAGATTTTAAACGATGCTTTGTTACTTTGGGCACGTAAGAAATCCGGTAGAAACCATTGGACGTTTCAGCAAGACTCGGCACCATCCCACAAAGCCCGTGAAACCCAAATTTTTTTGCAAGAAAAAGTTCCGAGTTTCATTTCTTCGCAACAATGGCCACCATATTCGCCGGACTTAAACCCAATGGATTTTTTCATATGGTCAATTCTAGAGGCTAAAGTGTCAGCAAAAAAATATGAGACAGTCGATGCCTTAAAGATTGCTCTTCGCCGAGAATGGAACAAAATATCAGCAGACCACATTCGTGCAGCGTGTGAAGCCTTCTCGGACAGACTCGATGCTGTTATCCGCGCTAAAGGTGGCCACATCGAACAATAACTTTTTCTTTTTAATTTTAAATGTTTTTTTTTCTATATATTAAAGTTTATAAATAAAAAGAAACAAAATTGACAAAATTACAGCATTTTGAATTGGTAACACTTCGAGTGCCGACCCTGTATAATCGCCTCTATCAATAGCTAATAAAGTCTTTGTCGGTGGACTTTTTGTGCTGGACGGATAATTTAAAAAAAGTTGCTAGTGTAGGCCATACTCTTAATCACGTTATTTAGTGGCACTCAAGGATAAACCTCATGAGCTCATGAAGATATTTGTAGTTGAGTAGGTATTTCTATAATAAATACTTACTTGAGATTTCAGATTCAAAGTCCCAACCGATTAGTTCCATGTTTGTTTCTTCCTTTATATTTTCAACCGCGACGAGCCTTAAAACTAACGGACAAAACTATGTAGGGTAAGGGTACTTGTATTGCTCTAACCACAGTATAAGGAAAAGGAAGCAGTATTACGACTGGGGAGTGTCCTTGAAATAAATAGGTACCTAAACACGCACTAGGGCTGCCCCTTGGCCAGTGACTGTTTGTTGCGTTACGTTTTTGTCAGGACTTAACCATTTCACCACAATTTTTCAGGATTGATTTCAGTGCATAAATCGTTAAAAGGGAACAAACATACGAAAGAGGTGTGTCAGAATCGTAATTGATGGTAGTCTACAATTTCTTCAAGACTTTAGGATTTTTCCAGATATTTATTCAGTATTTGAGCCGATTAAAATTTTAAATGCAACATAAATAAAATGAAAAAGGTGTGTACATCCGTACATCCGTAGCAGATGGTAGCTTACAATCCTTTAAAGGCTTCCTAGAATAGTTTTACCTTGCCGGCTGAGTTGGTAATTTAAAAAACGTTAATCCTGGTTCCGATAGAGGTCTATTGAAACATCCGTACACTGAACAATTAGCATGATAGCTACGTGCCATAATTTACGTAAAAAAACTTGTAAATGCGCGGGAGCGTCTCAAAGTTTTAGCGGCGTGCGTGACTTAGGCCATAGATAAATAAAGGAAGGATAGATTGCTCACTCCATACATTAGAACAAAGCCCGCGTAAAACTTATTATTTTCGCCGGTACCTAGTAGTTCGACTTATTATTTTTGATGTCGCTACTATACTAGATAAATTGTGACATACCTAGTGCCATCTATCAAACAGTTGATAAAACGAAATTCGATGTGTATGTGTGTGTGTGTGTGTAGCAACTATACTGCACCTACAAAAACAAAAATTTGCTAGAATACGACAATGCGCGACACATGGCATACGATAAATCTGAGGATAAATCGCTCAACCGTGCATGACAGTTGAGTCAAAGAGTAAAGTTATATACCGGTATGTATGAGTGTAGTGTTTTAGGTAAATAAAGCGTATTTTAATACACATATTTTGTTTAATTGATCGCTGTGCGCCATCTACCGGAATCCAGAATAACCATCTGCACGCTTAGTTAGAGTGCCAGCTTACCACCGAAAGTTTAATGAAAAAAATGTTAAAAACACCTGATTAAGAATTCACTATTTTCTGATGCGACGTTATGAAAATTTTGTGTTTTTATTCGTAAAATAAATAAATATGATGAACCAGAACAGTAAAATGCTATATTTCGTCGATTTCAGACAAATTTTATTTCCAGCGAGACAAGTAACGCCATCTAGTAACGTTTTTTTTAGTATTGCGAACAGTACAAGGAGATAGCAATCTATCCTTCCTTTATTTATCTATGCTTAGGCACAACTGCGACTGCCGCCCCCCGAAGCCCCCGAGATTTCGAAGCGCGTCGTTTCGGGCCGTTTCTATGAAGACATAATACTGCTTCCTTTTCCTTATACTGTGCTCTAAGTAAGTATACTATAAAATGACAATTAGAATCTTCTGGCTTCATCAAAAGAAGTGGTTTCTACTCCCTTGGATCATTTTCTCCGGCTTATTTCCCGGCCACATGCTCAATTAAAAAAAAATTAAAATTAAAACTTTTAGGAACTTCATAGGATCCACTGAAGCTTTTGATTGGTTACCATATATACCCGCCCCAACATCGAAAAGAAACCTCCAAAAAGGTAGGACCAAAAAATGCATGTTCTTGCTTACGATCGTATTTGTACGAAGAAATAGCAGACTCGTGTTGGAAAAGGCCAACATTATTTTTGAAATCATCTCTGCTAAAATGAGGATGCGGGATGCTACTCTTAACCCCTGTAACTGAATAAAAAACCGGTCAGGTACGACTCACGCTCGCGCGCTAAGGGTTCCGTATTTCTTCAGTTTTGAGGAGAGTCAGGAAAATGGTATTTAAAATCTTATCCATAACTGTATATAATAATGGAAAAAAAAACAATTGATTGTACCAAGTAATTGAAAAAGATAGATTTTTATCGTGGTTACATTTTGTAAGAATAATTATAATTTATCTTTATAATTTCGTTTGTTGTAAATTTCTAACCGCTATATATTTTTACTTAATCAATCACGTTTTAGGGTTCCGTACCCAAAGGGCAAAACGGAGACCTATTAATGTCACTCCGCTGTCCGTCTGTCCGTATGTCGCGGGTATCTAGCTCTTAGACGGAATGAGATAGAGATAGTCCCTCTCCCAGCCGCTTGAAAAGAGCGTAGGAATTTCGAAAAAAAATCATAATGACATCCGGGCCCCTTAGATGGCCTAACGCTGGTTAGGCTAATAAAGCATTATCTCGGATGAACTGTCACACACTTACCAATATCTTTTAATTCTTTGGATATGTATCGTATTTTCCAATACGGAAGAAGATTAGATACATCAGGGTCAGTCCTCATGGAAGCACAATGGCCTGGAACCAGAGACCACCTAGGGCGAAGAAGTAGGGAGTTGCAGATAATCTGTGCTGGTTCAGTGTTTAGGTAAACGATCCCAAGTGAAAGGAACTCTGCGTTTATAATAGCTGAAACGATGTTTGAGGGTTATTGTTTATCAATTTAGTCTTTATGTTAAATGTATAAACAATGTCAGTTCTAATGGTCCCTGCCAAGCTAGCAAACAAATATTTAAAAGTAAATTCTTAATAAGTAAATACAATTCAAATTAAAAGTTAACCCAACAAAATCAATCACATCGTATAACATACATAACATGAATAAAAATTTTTGATATGTCTTTATCTGAGAATAAATAACACAAATCTATTTTAAATTTCAATGAAATAAAAGTATGACTTGGCCGTTCCATGGAACTATTGCATGACACAAAATTAAACAGCAGTGACTCATTTCTTACCATAATGGGAGTGTCTGTGCGACGGCGCGTATATGGAAACCCTTCCAGTATTCAGAACCCCAGTAATTCTGAGATGCGGGAGGGTTTACTAGCATTAATTCACAGAAAGTTACCTTAAACCATTCTGGTATTCAGAGTTGCGAACGATCTGGATTCGGGTATTGTTTCCAGTATAGTAATCAACACTTGATAACTAAAAAGCTTCCTCTACTCAGATCCCATAGAAAGCATAAAAGTACTTGATCTGATACGCGGGAGGGATTTCTGCGCTATGCTCCCCAATCTCAGATCGCAAAAGGCATGAGCAAAGAGAGAGAGAGAGAGAGACCGATATCATACGCATTTCTATGTTGTTTGTTTTGATTTAAATTAGTTCCGTTACCACTTTGTCACGAAAACAATTATTTTAAAACCGCATCTCTACCAGGAAACCTCCTAAAAAGATGCATTAATTATTTAAAAACAAGCAAGAATGTGCCTAACGCTCGACAATTTTGTTGTTAATAACTTGTTGATTCGCCTAATGTTAAAAGTTTTATGATTACATTGTCATAAGTTTTCATTACATTATCTTTACTATGCAATTCAAATTATTATTATTTCTTTAATCTTCACTCGTTTACATAGAAGTCCTTACCGAGCGTATTCTGTTAAACCTATAAGTCAAATTTTAGACTGAGTAGCGGTAGGAATTCATATCCATAACGCTAGTACTGCGTTTGTAATGCCTCCCGCATTAAAGAACTAAAAGCAGGGTAGACTAATTTGAATAACGGTAGGAATTTATATCCACAACGCTAGTATTGCGTTTGTAAAGCCTCCCGCATTACAGAACTAAAACCAGGGTACACTAATCTGAGTAACGGTAGGAATTTATATCCATAACGCTAGTATTGCGTTTGTAAAGCCTCCCGCATTACAGAACTAAAAGCACGGTAGCATTTAATCCATCAAACTGCGCGTTCAATTGCTTAAAGGCTCCCGGAGCTCAGATGTACTGGTGTTCTGAATACTGGAAGGGTTTCCATAAACGCTGCGACGGCGGGCGGCGAAACGGCCAAGCCATACTTCTTGAACAAGAGTTGAATAGAGTTTGTAGAGTTAGGCCTTGTAGAGTTAGAGGCTTGGCTCTACGTAAGCGTTATAAGCTTACGAGTCTTGGCAACCTACTTTACATGAAATGTTTGTGGTGGGATTAGTTTCTACGCAAAAACTGTGAAGTTGCACCGCGGCCTACTAGGTGTTTTTGAAGCAACTAAAGGCCGGCCGTCCCTACAAAGGCCCTGCCAGGGTTCTGTTAGTTCAAGTTATAGTGCTACGTGCGCAAAAGAGCAGTAATCTTGTCATAAGAACTCAAGTACTGCCCCCCTATTGTGTATCTTTAGTTGCCAACTGCACGAGGTGCCTATCATCAAAAACATAGCTAAAAACTGAAATTTCAAAATTGCCTTTAGTGGGTATTGAACTATTAACAATCTGTGTCGTCACTTCAAGTGCGAAAATATCCTTAGGACATCGGAATTCGATAGTTTAACTATGTTTTTGGTGATAGACACCCAGTCCAGAAGGCAACTAGAGATACACAATAGGCCCGCTGGAAGAATTGCACGTGTTTCAATGTCACGAAATAGATGGTTTAATTTTTCTCCGTATTAATATCTCTTCTTTAATACATTTTGTACTAACATTGTCTATTTCTTTCTTCATCTGGCAACAAAGAAGAAATGACTTAAATTTCATCCATCCATCCATTAGCCTGGTTAATACTTTTTGCACATTTACACAAATACAGACAACATAAAACAATCAAACATGGTCTACAAGGGCGGCACTTATTGCTAATAGCAATATCCTCCAAAGCAACCTTTAAAAGCAAACAGGTAGTTTACGAAAGGAAGGAAGGCGTACATGCTAATCAGAAAGGAAGGAGATCAAGATAAATATAAACCTAAATATACTTATCTAAGACATAAACTTACATATAAAATCCATGAACATACTTGCATTAAATTAATACCTATAAAAACTAATATATATTAGTACCTACATTGCAAAAATAAAGTATTCATTCCGATTCTCCACTGCAAGTTCTTCCACATCACTTCCTATTTGGACTAGCACACAAAATTCGTTTACTTGATACGAAAATCCGAATGTCATCTTTAAATTGGCCGTCGCGTGGTCGTGGGCAATTCAATCGCTGCGGATACTGTCGTGAGCATTGGTGTATTGTTCTGTGCTGGTAAGTAAAATATGTACTAACACGGATTACGCCAAAAACCCGTTGGATAAGCATACTACCGGTTTGATATAATCCGCCCGATACGGACCTGTGGCCTTAAAAGGCTGTTACCCCTTATTTCAACTGGTAAATACAGGGTTTCGAATGTTTTGATAATATACAAGTGTAGAACAACAAATTCACTCCACATAATTTTGACATAAATAACCTACAAGACGCCTTAACTAAAAGGGGGGGTTCCCTTTAATTGTGATTTTATTACCTTTGTCTTCGGTACCAGAGCGCCTGGATACTCTCAGTGCATCATATGCATCATGTTTTATTACACATAAATGAATAAAATATATTATTATCAAAATTAAAATTGCTAAGAAGGTAGCAACTATGTGAGAAAAAATACATTTTTCACCTCTTGTAAACTTTTCGTTATTAGATTTTGTAATAGAATATTTACGCATGGTTAAATATATTATGTACGTACCTAAGCAACAAAAACAGACTAGATTTATAAAATGAACGAATGTTGGTTTTCGATAATACAATATGGATGGAGAAAACATTTAAAAAACCGGTCAAGTGCGAGTGCCGGTTTTTCAAAATGTTACCTATAACTGATTAATCTGATTATGATATTGATGACGATGACTAAAACAAGAATTGGTTGTGTCATTCTGGTGGATAGATAGATATAATACTAGTCTGGTGTCATATAATTACAAAAGATAAAATATATCGTGGTAATATTTCAAAAACTTTCATTTGTTTTCGTTTTACCTGTAATCTCTACGGAATAAGTACCTTATTCATAGGTACTTATTCCTATGAATAAGGTACTTCTATATACTATGAATAAAGTACCTGTAATCTCTACGGAATAAGTACCTATCGATAAATTAAATAAATAGGTACTTAATGATACCAATTTTGCCCTGGTTTACTATGTAGAAGTATGTTAAAAAACATGTAAACTTCTACATACATATTGTGTTGGTACAATCGCGTACACAGAAATTGCAAATTTATTTATTATTGTAATTAATATTGATTTAGACTGACAGACTTTAAAAGAACTGTTTTATTTTATTACGATTAAATCAATTGTAATGATAATAATAAATAGATTTGCAATTTCAGTGTAAGCGAATGTACCAACACACTATTTCAGGACCAAGTTTAAACTGAAAAACGTAAGCGTTCTGCAGAAATCAGAAAATGTGAAACCTTCACGGTATAACCCTCACCAAGGTACCTTTATAACTCTGGAACCATTGAAGGACTACTTATTTTGGAGATTCAACATGGCGTCATGTCATGAATCATGACTATTTAGGGACCATTTTTTGAAATTGAAAAAAAGTCGGTAGGTATACTAGTATAGAGGAAAACTCTATGTCACCAACCTATACCTATAACTTCGAAATTATGATGGGGCTATTTCTTTTACCTTCTGGACCTTAGAATAAGGTTATTCTAAGTTCTGGACTATTTTGAAGTTTTCAAAAGTTAGGATTATACCATGAAAGACACAACACTATGTAGGTAGCTGATAAGATCACATTCTACGGATGACACCACAGAATATATATATATGGATGAAAAGTAGAGCGCTCTACGGGATGAAACCACAGAACATATATGGATGACACCACAGAACATATATGGATGAAACGTAGAGCGCTCTACGGGATGAAACCACAGAACATATATGGATGACACCACAAAACATATATGGATGACACCACAGAACATATATGGATGAAACGTAGAGCGCTCTACGGGATGAAACCACAGAACATATATGGATGACACCACAGAACATATATGGATGACACCACAGAACATATATGGATGAAACGTAGAGCGCTCTACGGGATGAAACCACAGAACATATATGGATGACACCACAGAACATATATGGATGACACCACAGAACATATATGGATGACACCACAGAACATATATGGATGACACCACAGAACATATATGGATGAAACGTAGAGCGCTCTACGGGATGAAACCACAGAACATATATGGATGACACCACAGAACATATATGGATGAAACGTAGAGCGCTCTACGGGATGAAACCACAGAACATATATGGATGACACCACAGAACATATATGGATGAAACGTAGAGCGCTCTACGGGATGAAACCACAGAACATATATGGATGACACCACAGAACATATATGGATGACACCACAGAACATATATGGATGACACCACCGAACATATATGGATGAACATATACAAGGTGAATTTGTGAACATCGTCCAAATTCATACTTGAGCCTTGGTAAGTGCTCAGCATCATTAACCAATAACGATTTTTGTAAAATTCATAAAATGAAATTTCGACTCTCCATAGTAATTCATTCAGGAGTGGGAGTGAATTACTATGAGAAGTCTAAATTTCATTATACGAATTTCACAAAAATTGTTATCGATTAATGATGCTGATCACTTACCAAGCCCCCAGTATGAATTTGGACGATGATCAAAAAGTCACCTTGTATATGGATGACACCACAGAACATATATGGATGAAACGTAAGGCGCTCTACGGGATGAAACCACCGAAAATATATGGATGAAACCACAGAACATATATGGATGAAACGTAAGGCGCTCTACGGGATGAAACCACCGAACATATATGGATGAAACCACAGAACATATATGGATGACACCACAGAACATATATGGATGACACCACAGAACATATATGGATGACACCACAGAACATCTATGGATGACACCACAGAACATATATGGATGAAACCAGAGAACATATATGCATGACACCACAGAACATATATGGATGACACCACAGAACATATATGGATGACACCACCGAACATATATGGATGAACATATACAAGGTGAATTTGTGAACATCGTCCAAATTCATACTTGAGCCTTGGTAAGTGTTCAGCATCATTAACCAATAACGATTTTTGTAAAATTCATAAAATGAAATTTCGACTCTCCATAGTAATTCATTCAGGAGTGGGAGTGAATTACTATGAGAAGTCTAAATTTCATTATACGAATTTCACAAAAATTGTTATCGATTAATGATGCTGATCACTTACCAAGCCCCCAGTATGAATTTGGACGATGATCAAAAAGTCACCTTGTATATGGATGACACCACAGAACATATATGGATGAAACGTAAGGCGCTCTACGGGATGAAACCACCGAAAATATATGGATGAAACCACAGAACATATATGGATGAAACGTAAGGCGCTCTACGGGATGAAACCACCGAACATATATGGATGAAACCACAGAACATATATGGATGACACCACAGAACATATATGGATGACACCACAGAACATATATGGATGACACCACAGAACATCTATGGATGACACCACAGAACATATATGGATGAAACCAGAGAACATATATGCATGACACCACAGAACATATATGGATGACACCACAGAACATATATGGATGACACCACCGAACATATATGGATGAACATATACAAGGTGAATTTGTGAACATCGTCCAAATTCATACTTGAGCCTTGGTAAGTGTTCAGCATCATTAACCAATAACGATTTTTGTAAAATTCATAAAATGAAATTTCGACTCTCCAGTGAATTACTATGAGAAGTCTAAATTTCATTATACGAATTTCACAAAAATTGTTATCGATTAATGATGCTGATCACTTACCAAGCCCCCAGTATGAATTTGGACGATGATCAAAAAGTCACCTTGTATATGGATGACACCACAGAACATATATGGATGAAACGTAAGGCGCTCTACGGGATGAAACCACCGAACATATATGGATGAAACCACAGAACATATATGGACGACACCACAGAACATATATGGATGACACCACAGAACATTATATGGATGACACCACAGAACATGTATGGATGACACCACAGAACATATATGGATGACACCACAGAACATATATGGATGACACCACAGAATATATATGGATGACAACACAGAACATATATGGATGACACCACAGAACATATATGGATGACACCACAGAACATATATGGATGACACCACAGAACATATATGCATGAAACCACAGAACATAATATTATATGGATGACACCACAGAACATATATGGATGAAACGTAGAGCGCACTAGGGGATGAAACCACAGAACTCTCGAAATCTCGAAATGGTCTTAACTCGAAAACCATTTCGAGATTTAGGTTTAATAAGCCGTATTTTATCACTTGTGGTCTAAAAAACCTCATGCTGGTGAATATTTTTACGAAAAAGTTGCCACTTCCATTTACCTTCGTGTGACCTTACTTGAGAAATGGCTGTTTAGAAATGTGTCCTTTGCTATCAAGATAAATTTATCATAATTTGCTTCCGACTGATTTGATTTATTCTGAGGATTTGATAGCTGGATGACAGATGAGTAGACAAACAGAGACTTTGACCACTTTTTGTTGTAAGCAATCACACATCGCAATCAGTATAATGTCTAAAATTCTCAAGTGACGTCATATCGGACAATTCTTTAAAAAACCATAAAAAATAATGGTTAGTTTATATGTATACCAAAATTATGAAAACTATGTCCTAAAATGACGTAGGTATATTCTCTGAAAAAAAAAATTTTACAATTGAAGCTATGGGAATTGCATGCAGTGTGACTTAAAATGCACAGAACTATGCCTATGATGTGGAAGTTGCTAACTTTAAAAGCCTTGGAACTTTTATAACATGCTCCTTCATTTGTCCATTTTATGCAGGGCATCTAATGTAGATAAAAATGATAAAACACTTAACGACATCATAAATAAATATTTTGTTTAATTTTAATATCATGAAGCTCCCTCGGAGATTCATGTTGTAACGATATATAATGTATATATATAATATCATATTGGTTATGTGTTATATTGTTTGGCGACATACCGACTAAGGGCAATGTCAAAAGTACTCGGAACAGAAGAGCTTGTCTCACTAGATTGATGGATGAGGAAGAGGCGAAAGAGGTGTGTCAGGATCGTAGCAGAGGGGAATCTGTGGTATCTGCCTACCCTTCTAGGAGAAAGGGATGAGTATATGTATGTATATTGGTTATGAAATCCGTCTAGTTATTTTACATCGATGATACATCGGTAAAATTAACTGACCGCCGCATGACAATAAAGATTTTTTTAGACAACTTATTGTAAAGCAAGGTGCTTCAAATTTACATTTTTTCTAATGTGCATAAAACAGGCTTTATTCACATATTTTTTTTTACTTTAAATACTTACAAGGTGTTGAAATTATAGGCATTAACACACTTTTCTTTCTATGATTTTTGCCTTTATTCTTCATTTGTCAGAAAAATTACTATGATATAGGTAAAATATTATATAAAAACTGAATTCCCCGTCCCTATTTCATCCGAAAATGATATCAAACACGGTATAATAGCTGCTTAGCAACAGTGGTTAATTTTCGAGTAACGGCGGGCGGACCCCGTTTCGGGCCCCTATACCCCCTCCCCCAAAATATTTCTTCATGTCCCCCGGACTAGTTCTACTTAGAATGACCCAAAGAACATTTGTGGTGAGTGGCTTGCTTGTATAACACTTTTTATAGGTCCATGACAATAATACCCTCACTAAAATGAGAGGCCCGCGGGTTATGTCTTGACGTATTGATCAAATCGGTGCGTCGTCGCAGTCACGGCTTTCATGGCCTTTAGTTCCTGTGGTTCTAATGCGTTTGCTTGGGAAATGAGAGGCCCGCAGGTTATGTCTTGACTCCTGACGTATTGATCAAATCATCTAGTCTGACTTAAATCGCATCAACGACCTTGAGTTGTCCTGCACTTCATAATATTTTATTAATATTATAATTATATTTATTTGTAATTATATATACGTAGTACATATTATACTATAATGGTATACATATATTTTATTGCCCACTGCACAGAGCCGCGCCGCACCTGGTACACTTATAAGTCACCACCAGGCACTGACTGAAAATCAGCGCTGAGGGCCTACACCTTCAGCACATCGCTGAGTCAGTTGCCTTTTACAGCAACAGACGCACCGTCACCTTTTTATAATTTGTAACTATGTATTTGTAATTGTAAGTGTGGCTGTTGCAGTAATAAATGTGTTTCTTTTTTTCTTTAAATACAGTTAATTAATTAATATGTATAAAAGCAAATACACTGAGGCACGTGATCCATTAAAAGATTCTACGCGAGCCCAGGCATGAATTTAAATCTTTAGCCCTGCCGTTCACACCGGAAAACACCTAGGTACCTACCTAACAATGTGCGAATCACGGATGGACGGAGGAATAGACAAAGTATTTTTTGTTCTTGCTTGACCGATTGTTTTTAGTTTTGTTCAATCCAGAGGAAACTTTTCTTTTACAATAAAATATTTGTTAGTAAGTGTACAAAATCTGTTATTTTGCTAGTCTGGTTTCTTGATAATCTGGTATTTTGCGAATCTGGTATTATGCTCCGGAAGGTTTCATTCCGCATAGGTGTGGTAAATACCTTTCGTTTCCATATGTCTCATCCACTCATTAACAGGTTAATAGCGAGTTTTATCGAAATAACCATAGCTTTTCGTATTATTGGACCGTTCCATTTACTTCCCCAACTACCCGATTATGACATCACGTCAGTGCGACAAAATTGCGGACTCTTAATAATTATAAAGGGCTCGTTTTATTTTCGAGAAAAGCACTATACATTCTTCGTCGTGGCTTTTAACTTACTCGTCCAGGGGAGCTTACTTACTGGTATCTGCAGTGATGTACAGTGGAGACCACATCAAGCTATACACTTGCAGTACGAAATTAGCCCCTACAGAGAAGAATATACGATAGGTACAAAGTCCAATGTGTCTTACTTGATGCGGTCTCCACTGTACTAGTTTATTATTTCAATACAATGACTAAATGATAAGGGTCAGGAAAATAATAAAATACCAGGTTGTACATTAAAATATAATAACATGCATTAACTTAAAAGACAACATTATTTTTTTATTTACCGTAAGTGTGAGAGTTGACAGCTAATTTATGTCTTTTATGGATCATTAAAGCAGATTGAAGTCTTTAATTTTAGTGCAGTTAAAACTTAAAAGTAATTTAGCTTCTGTTCTTACCATTTATGAACTACTTTGTAATGAAAAAAATTTCTTCATCCTTCTCACACTTGACCGGTTTTTGACGTTACTATACCTATACATTTTTGGTCCATTGTATTTTTTATAAATTAAAATTATTTGTAAGTCATAATATACAGGGTGGAAAAAATTTAAGGGCCCTGGAGGGGAGCTACCTTAAATCGTTTAGTTAGCTCATTTTACTGAAAGGAAACATTCCTTTATTTTTTAAAAGAAACAAAACTGCATTCAAAGATATTCTGAAATTCGCTTGTCTCACTCGGGAATCGAACCACTAAAAATTAAAAAAATAAACCCTCGCTATTTTATCATACGAATCGGTAGGATTATTGTTCAGAATAAAATTTGTCTAACAAACATTTGGTCTTACACTCATCTGTTGTACGAGATACTCATGAAATTAAATATTTATTACAAGTTCTTTGTTAACAATACCTAGTACTGTTCACTTGTAACAAGTAAATGAAACGTTCTAATTTTATTATCTCTCTTACATCCAAAGACATCGTATGAAGTACAAGCTTGCTAATGTTATTTATCTTAAGTACCTTGTTGAAGACTTCAATAAGAAAATCGTTAAATGGTAATAATAAATGTATGCAGAGCACAATTACTTCTTGCACTAGGCGTACTGACGAAAAGTTTAAAAAAGGAACGTATTTTTTTTGTAACGCGGAGTAACAAATTTGAAGTTCGAACCATAAATTTCGTTCGAAATTAAAATTTTGTTTTGTTTTGCTTTCATTCCGTGCTGTCATTGTGTAAAAATGGCGTATAATTATTACTTTACAAGTGAACAGTACTAGGTATTGTTAATAAAGAACTTGTAATAAATATTCAATTTCATGGTTATCTCGTACAACAGATGAGTGTAAGACTTTAGTTTAGTAGACAAATTTTATCCTGAACAATAATCCTACCGATTCGTATAATAAAATAGCGAGGGTATATTTTTTAAATTTTTAGTTGGTTCAGTTCCCGGGTGAGACAAGCAAATTTTAGAAGATCTTTGAAAGCAGTTTTGTTTCTTTTAAAAAATAAAGGAATGTTTCCTTTCAGTAAAATGACCTAACTAAAGGATTTAAGGTAGTTCCCCTCCAGTGCCCTTTAATTTTTTCCACCCTGTATACATACAGCTACACAATAGGTTAAAGAAAACCGCGTCCAAATACGTTTACGGGTTAAAACAGTCACATAAAGTCACAGATAAAAATTCTAACAATACTAACAAGTCAATTTATTTTAAATGTTGAAAAAATCTTCACTGTACACACACAACGTTTTACTAATAATAGATGCAAGTATCAAAATCGTCGCATCGTGCTTGAGAGTCGCGAGAGGTCACGCAGCGTATTTGTGAAATGGCTAACAAATTAACTAATCGAACTGGAAAGTTAAAACTAAATATGTTACTAATTTTCTAACTTTTTACCGCGCCTTCTTACAGATCTTGGCGTATTATTTGGTTCTGGAGTTACTATTGAGACCTCCGACATTTTTGAGAGTCGACTCGCGGATCTACGGGTTGTCACCATTTTGGATTCTTCCACTTCCATATTTTCTTGCAGAAGAGCGAAGCTTTGCAGAGCTGACTGTCGGCTGTTCTATCGGGTTACCGTCCATTTCCTGCAGCACCTTTGTGTTACGGCCAGTTGATCTTTTTGGTTTCTCTTCGTTTCGACTTGCTTCGGTGTTTGGGCACTTTTGCGACGATTTCTCGTCATAATCGGACTGTCGTTATTGTCGATCGCGTCCTGACGAACAATTTTACTTTGTCTTCACTCCACTCCATTGTCGATCACTTGTAGATCTGTTTGTGCGACGTTATCTCCGGGGATTTTGTCTTTTTTCTAACGGACTCGAGTCGTTTTCGATATGAGATTGATCGAAAAGCACGGTTTTGATGGACTTTTAGCCAGATTTTTCCACGTTGTGAGGCGACTTCAAAACGCTTCGCACCGGAGTGACGTTCAGGTTGATCGGGAGCAGTTTTGGAGTTTGCTGCAACAAAAAAATCTGTTAAGTATTCGAAAGTACGCTTCATTAGATATCCTACCCGAATTAACATGGTGCATGAAAGTAGCTCCCCGAGTAGTGGTGTGAACTGCGATACAACCACTGATTTCTCAGAATGTGCCATTACATTATTTTATGGAATGATTGAGAATCGTGAGTGACCAGTGGGCTACCATGAGTTTTGCACTCGATACACGTTAGCGACTGCGTAAAATATTTATACGAGTAATTGCACAGCGCCCCTAGCGGTTTACGAGAGGAACCACAATTCAAAAAATCAAAAATCAAAATCAAAAATGTTTATTGTGTTAACCAAATATTTACATAATTACAATTACAGCTGGAGTCTTCTTTTAAGTAAAAATACCTGTATCAGAAGACTCCGCTCCTTCAATCCGCAGCTTTGGTTTTACAAAACAGTTTCAAAAATTTGCTTAAAATTTAAAATTTACAAAAATTAATTAGAGTAATAATAGTTAGGGAGCTGGCGAGCAAAATTTCGATATGATCAGCGCACTAGGCAAGCGTTATTAATAGTGATATTTATGCCCTAAGAAACATTAAGGACCTTGTTTGTCACCATGGTGGCGATGCGATGTAAAGTTACAGCGTTTCAAAAATGTTTAAAAAAAAAAGGTGTGCTATAATATGCGCACAGGTCTGATGATCACAGTAACCTTGGAAACACAAAGAATTGAAAAAGCAGACATCCATCCCAATAACTTTTGTAGTAATCAATTTTTTAATTTATTTTTATGATTTAAAAAACTGTATATGAAGTGCGCACATCAGTGAGCAAAGTGTCTGCCACATTTTTTTTCGAATCCACGGAGTCATAGTGAATCGAATGGGCGCACTAAAAACCGCGTGCAAATAATTTAATAGAGATTTTTTTTTTACATTTTTACAACTCCGTCCCGTGATAATGCAGAGTCCTGAATGTCTGCCTCTTCGATTTTCTTCGTTTCCAAGATGGTTGTGACCATGAACTCCAGAAGCATACATGCACGAATGATTCAATACCCCGATTTTTTTAAGCAACTTCAATCCGCTGTAACGCGAAAATGCAGCGACATAGGACCTTAATTGATTGGACCAAATCAATTCGTAATGATTTAAACTGCAATCCACCTCGACGTAAAATATGTGGAAATCATATAGCGAAATGCTCGCCAGCTCCCTAACTATAATAAGAACACAAAACAGATATGTATATAATAAAAGAAAGATAACATCCTGCATGCGTCCATATTATGGAAGTAGCTAAATATGAGGGGGTGCATTTATGTGTGAGAGGGTGCATGTGTGTGTGTGAGAGGGTGTGTTTGTGTGGTCCTAAATGTGAGACGTTTTATCCGTCTACAGACCCAAAAGTGAGGCGCCTGTCAAAGCGAGACGGTCTCATATTTTTTCATGGTTAATCGGACTTTATTTTCAAAATCTACGGCCTTAAAAACATACCTTTGATGACCAAATCAGAGGCATTGAAATTTTCGCCTCGCTTTTGGTAACTTCTATGTCTGTGTATCGAATATTTACACTCATTTGAAGATGCCGTTAAATAAGTGTACAGATCGCGCTAAACTTCTAGTTGAATCGTCTCGTATTCAGAGTGGACTAGAAATTAAGCGCGGTCTGTATATTGCATGACATTGCGTTATATTACTTGCTGTTACCGTTTGAATGATTACTTTTTAATTATATTATTTTAACTTAGTATTTTGATCTCAGAAAATGTTCTTATTTTTATCTCAAAAAATGTTCTACTTTTTAAGTTGCTTATGGCTGAATAATTTCCTTAAGTAATAATTAAAATAAATCTAAAAAGAAACTATTGTTATTGACAAACATTTTGGTCGAGTAGGCATGAAATGTTTCTATAGTGCAAATTTATTTTTCGCGGTTTGAGATTTAGTTCCATTGTAAAAGTTACAAGCATAGACGAGTAATATTGCCAGTTTCCGGCTTTCAAAACATCACCATCGTCATCGTCATCGTCTTCGTCATCGTCTTCGTCATCGTCTTCGTCATCGTCTTCGTCATCGTCATCGTCATCGTCATCGTCATCGTCTTCGTCTTCGTCATCGTCTTCGTCATCGTCATCGTCATCGTCATCGTCATATATATAAAAAGAGAAGTCCTGACTGACTCACTCATTCACTGACTCATCAACGCACAGCCCAAACCCTTGGACCTAAAAAGCTAAAATTTTGCACAGAGCTTTCTATTATAATTTAAACAAGGAATTAGAAAGGTTTTTTAGAAATTCCACCTCTAAGGGGGTGAAACGGGGGTCCAGAGTTTGTATAGGAAAACAATATTAGTTGGACTATTTTATTCGAGACTTCACAGGAGTACTCCTATCCATAAATGAGTAAACATGTGTTTCAGGTTTTTTCAGAATTAAACCCCTAAAAGGGGGAAATGGGGTGACAAAATCAGAAAATCAACATGGGTATCGTTTGTATGGTTTATTGGGTCGCTGATTACGAAAGCAACAACGATTTTACAATCCAACGTGGTGGACGTGAAAAAGGCTTTTCCAGAATTCAACCCCTAAAAGGGAGAAATGGGGTGACCAAGTTTGTATGGTTTATTGGGTCGCTGATTACGAAAACAAAAATGATTACACGGAACAGACAGTTAGAGTGAGAAAACACTAGGCAAGCTTAAACAATGTATAAGTAGTAAAAAATATGCATAGATCACTGAGGTCTCGCTTTTGGGTACTACACCGGGTGTAAATCAAACGCCTCACATCTAGGATTCAGCAAACAAGGGTGTATGCGTATGATTATTTGTATGCTCTATATTTATTTATCTACATACTAGTTTAGTTTCTTCCTAAGTAATTTGGTAAATTAGATTTTCAGCCTCTTCGTAGCTCTTTGTTTTTAATAATAAAGTTGTTTGCTTTTTGCATTCAAAATTATTTTTTGTACATATATCGAGAATTCTGTTTATTTGATTGTACATATAAGCTGACTGATAGTTATATTGTCTGCGTGCAAAAGTAGATTTGTAAAATGGAAGTTTAATTATGTTGTCTCTTTTTCTCTTATTTGAAAAATGTGGGTCTAAATTAGAAATTTTATGCTTTTTTAGGACTGTATTTGCAATATATAATTTTCTTACGGACAATAGCTCCCAAAAAGAATATAAATTATCTGTTGGGTATCTATAGGGCTTAAAAAAACATGACCTTTAGCAATGCTCTTTGAGCTCTTTCTAATTCAATAAATTTAGATTTTGCAGCTCCTCCCCAAACAGGTATGCAATAATTAAGTACAGATTGGACGAGGGCTATGTATATTTTATTGAGTAGTAAAGGGGTAGCTATATGTCTAAGCATTTTAAAGATCCGAATTAACCTTCTTACTCGAGCACTCAGTATTTCAATTTGTGGGAACCAGGATAGTCGCTGGTCTATCATTACGCCTAAGTATTTAGTTTTGGAAACCTTATCAATGGTAGGGCAATTACAGTTTTGATAGTCATTTGTACAATTATGAATTTTGATTTTAGTGTTATCGGGGGGCTGGGTTCGATTATATTTGGTAAAACAGATAAAGTTGGTCTTCAGAGCGTTAAGAGTGAGCAAGTTAAAGTTAAGCCAATGTGACACTATAGAAAGTCCAGATTCTGCACTCTTTAGAGTTGAGTTCCAGGTCGTGTCTGAAAATACTACTGCTGTATCATCAGCGTAGGAGATTACTTTTGCGTTCTTAATGTTCATACTGCACAATTGATTGATGTACACAAGGAATAATGTAGGGCCCAGCACGCTCCCTTGTGGGACACCGAAAGTTATTTCTGTATCATTGCTGATAAATTGACCTACTTTGACTTTTTGTCTCCTGTCACTCAGGTAGTCTTTAAACAGTTTTAGTGCAGTGTCCCTAATACCAATTTCCTCCAACTTTTGCACAAGAATGGGAATACAGACGGTGTCGAAAGCCTTTTTCAAGTCTAAAAATACAGCGAGACATTTTTTACCATCATCTACCTTTTCTACAATGTGTGTGGTTATAGCTGTTACGGCATCTTCTGTGGGCCTACCATTTCTAAAACCGTACTGGGCATCGGATAGTAAATTGTATTTGTTTAGGTACTTAATAAGTCTCGTATTCAAAAGCTTTTCTAGAATTTTAGAAATGGATGGCAGTATCGATATTGGTCTATAATTATTGACATCGTCCTTCTCCCCGCTCTTGTACACCGGTGTTATGATGGATTTTCTCAGAATGCATGAAAAATTGCCCTTTGAAAAACATAGATTTGTTAAGTGACAAAGAATAGGTACTAGTTCGTGCTTGGCCATCTTCAGAAAATTAGTGGGTATACTATCATATCCAGGGGCACTCTCCGACTTAAGGTTCATGAGAACATAATGTACCTCATCTATATCAGTTTCCAATAGTACGAATGAATTATCCTGGTTTTCTTGTTCATTGTTTGTTGATTGATATGTAATCAGTGAATCCTCAGTATGTCCTCAGCCATATACTATAGTTATCCACATTTCCATTATTTTACTCGTACCTAAGTACCAAAATAATTAATTTAATCACGACTAATTCAAATAAAAGTGAAGAATTTATATATAAGATGATTTTAATTTATACCGCCAAACCAATAGTAGGGACTTAGTAAGTGATCAGTATCAAAGGTCAATGACACTTTTCGTGAACTTTAAACAAAATACTCTGGTACCCAGTACTGACTGACTGCGCTTGACAATTTAAAGACTCGTAACATAGGGTTCTGTAATTCGACAGTTTTAGGAATGATTTTTTTTCGTGAATTTTTCAACCGCTATATTGTTCCTGTAATTTATAAGTAAGCGCATATTACCATGAATTTTTTCGTATTTTCCAGTCCGCCTGTTTTGGAGATAAGGCTCCCCTACATACATTTTTTTGTGGCTTTACGAAATTCCCGAAAAAGTGCCAGTAAATATATGTTGTTATGAAAGTTTATATGACAGTGTGACATGTTGTGTAATTGTGTTATAGGTGTATTGTATGGAGTTATAGAACAATAACATGCGTGCTTATTGGCAAATTTATGACCTGAAACCACTTTTGGCTTCGATGCTATACCAATTTAGACCCTATGCCCCCTAGTTATTTACCACCACTGACCTTGGATGCAGAAGCCTTCATCGCCTCACTATAGAGCACATTTTCTAGTAGACTGCTGCGTGCGGGGGCGCCGGCGGGAGAGCCAGCGGGGGTGTCGGCAGGGGTGACAGCAGGGGTGCGAGGGACAGGGGTGCGAGAGACGGGGGTGCGAGGGACGGGTGAGCGAGAGACGGGGGTGCGAGGGACGGGGGTGCGAGGGACGGGGGTGCGAGAGACGGGGGTGCGAGGGACGGGGGTGCGCACCGGAGACTTGACACTGAAGAAGCCAGCTTCGAACGTCTTGTCTTCTGAACCCTCAGTCGGGGGAGCAAAGGATTGGTCTGATGATGATTGTTGCTTCTTGCGGGCCGCTGAATTAATAATAAATAATAAATGACTGTTTATTTTCAGATTAAAAATCCATAGGTAGGTTAGTGTTAGGATTAAAACTAGGTTAGTAAAAGAAAGGGAACATGTATAAGATTACTTATTTAAATAACCCAATGGATCTTTCCATTCAGAATTTCTGGATGGGACAATCCATTTGGTCCGCAATCATCTTCAGGATGCCGTTGCGACTGCCCCGTAGTCTGAATAGCATAGAGGCAGTTTTCTTGCGCATTATGGCGTAGAAATCATCTGTACGCGCCTCCGCAAACATGCCAGATACACTGCAGAATCGCGGCAGCCGAGGCAGCATCCTAAAGGCGTTGTTGTATTGCACACGCAGGACGTTGTAGGCTCGTTGCGTGTACTTAATCCACAGGCCGCTCGAGTAGAATAAGAAATTCAGTGACCTTGTTTTGATTTCTCATTTTTCCAGAGTTCTTATTTTCCACCAAAATGCATATATTTTATTATGAGCGTAACTGGGGAGAGCCGCGCATCCACCCAAAAAGAAAAATATAGTGCCTCCTTGTGCCATGAATAATTTACTAGCAACGCCCATCTAGCAGCCAGTATTTTTCAAGAATATTGTGAGATGAAATAACAAAACGAAATTTCCCTATTATCCGTTCGAAATCCTATTAGGATGGGAAGTATTATTGTTGTATGTGTTGTGTACTCAATGTATAAATGCATCGAGTACGCACACACGCACTTCACAATATTCACCGCTCCATTCCAAAAGGTCTTATCCTAATAGCATATCTAACAGATAATATACATACGTTTGTTAAACATATTGATAGTGAAGCTGGTAATACTAACCATCTTGGGTTTACTTCCATAGTGAAAGTTGTTCGTATATACCAGGGGTTGGCAACCGGCGGCCCGTGAACCATTTTGGTGTGGCCCGCAAAGTTCGCAACCACTGCTTGATATTATGTGAGCAGACATTATCCATTCTAAACTATCTAAAAAGCAAGCATTGTTCTCAGTTACAAGATGCACATTTAGACGCAATACTGCACAAAATGCGGCCCTCGCTGATCCCCTGGTAGCATTTGTGGCCCTCCTATATTATAAGGTTGCCGACCCCTGGTATAGACTACCACTGGTTTTCGTCTTTTTTAGCGCCGGTAGGTATGTAATACAGAACTCACCAGCAATCATTTCCCTCAGACGGCTCGGTCCGGCGGCCGGCTTGGCACCGGGCCCGGGTGTCGGGCGCCGGCCGACTTTGTTTTTTGCCGCTTTTATCTGAACCTCGGGCTGCTCCTCGCACCAGTCGCGCTGACGCAGCTCTTCCAACTTTTTAAAACGCTCATCCACGTCCTTGATCTAACAAGACGAAAGAAGGTTCATTAAAAAAAATTCAAGCGCTGTACGCACTACGCACAAATCGCTGCATACGATAAGCTTTAGTTAGAGCATCAACAATAAGCCTTATCTGTTTGTGACGTCATGTCACGAATAATCTTTTTGAAGTGGTCAATCTCCTATGTAATCTACGACACCATGATCTTACTTTTTTGAAAATGCCTTTAAAATTAAATAAATTATTAGAAAATCATTTATTTTTGTATGAGAACCATCAAGTTCTAGTTTGGACAATTTATAGGTTTTATAGTAAAATGTATGTTAATTCATACAGACACACATGAATGTCCTATCTAAAGATATATGCAAAGTTTCATTGAGGTCAAACCTATCAAGACATTACAAGCACCTAAGGTATTTTTCTGTGGCACGACACACCGAGATAGAGCGAGATAACGAATCAGCGAGTTAGCGGCCATCGCACGTTCCCCTCTTCGAGCCTCACCTCTCCACACCCTGTTTACATCGGGCTAACAGGCACTAGTTAAGAGAGTAGTTTTTAGTCTAAATATAAATTGTGTCATTGCGTATCACTACAAGATATTTCCGAATCCTACATACAGTCAGTCAGTCATCAAAGTGTTTTGTGCAAGTGTGGTCGTGCTCTGGTCGTGTCTGGTACGTGGTATTATTTTTCTCTGTCATTTTTATCCTACGACAGCGCCAATGAACGCGAGGCAGTTACTTTTGGCTATAAATTTCAGTTTGTGGAATTACGCAACTGTAATTTATAGCGAGGAGAATGCCAAAAAAGCTGCTAAAGATTGGTTGCTCGTTCCTTACAGGACGCAACGGTGTCCAACCTGTAGGAGCCCGATGTCTAAAGAATTGAAGTCCAGTTATAAGCTGGGCTTTCGCTGGCGTTGTCGTAGGGGAACTTGCAATGTCACCATCAACCCTTTAAAAAACACGTTTTTTGAACGAAGTCACGTCGGTTTTTTGGAAACTCTGAGGCTACTTCTCCATTTTTTCCGCAAGGACAAAGTAACACAAGCTTATAAAGACGTAGGAGTTTCCAAAAAATCGGCGATACAAGTTTATCATTTTTTAAGGGAGGTATGTGAAGTGGCAGAAGGTCACGACCGTGACATGATTGGTGGTGCCAATGATGTCGTAGAAGTCGATGAAACACACCTTTATACGCGAAAATATCACCGTGGTAGACTTCTGCGACGTCAAACATGGTCATTTAGGTACATGAGTCGACTCACAAAAAGACTGCACTTTGAGCTGATTCCAGACAAAAATCGCTCCACCTTGGATAGAATTATAGCAGCCAACGTGCATCAAAACACATTTATAATGTCGGACATGCACCGATCATACATAGGTGTTGACCTACGTCTAGGGATGCGTGGACACGCAACTGTAAATCACAGTCAGAATTTTGTTGCAGGTACTGTTTCAATCCCAGTAGACCCATCCCTAGGTGCTCCAGTCCCTGGCACTCCCAATGTATCAGTGGCCGTCCATACCAATACAATGGAACGTCAGTGGCTGGAGTTGAAACGTCACTGTCGTACCTGCCGCAGTGACCGAAAATTGAAGTGGTACATGGGTGAGTTCATGTATCGCAGTAACGTGTTTAAAAATTTACCAAGCGATGCCGCTCGCTTTCGTCGCTTTCTCCGGGATATTCACAGAGTTTATCCCGGATTAGGAAAGCACGGCATCAGGCTAACCAATTGCCGCTGTAGTCCGAATTGTCCAAGACGCTGACTCACCCATGTATATTTATTTGATTGTTACAATTGTTTTAAATAATTTGATTTTACATTATGTTTTCTTAAACTATATTACATTTATATTGCCGTTTTCCCATTTATAAATAATTTTTTAATGTTTGTAAATTTTATTTGATTGTTGTTATCGTTGTAAATAATTTTTCTTTTCAGATTGTTTGTTTTTACAGTCCCTGTACCACATAACAATACTTTTTATATTGTCACGTGGTACACGGACTGTAGAAGTGTTAGCAAGTTGTTAGCAATGAGGAAGAGTCACGATTTTTGTTAAGTATGTAGATCGATGACAGTAAAAAAAACATGACTTATGGTGAAAAAAATATCCAAATCGGACAAGAAATGTCGAAAGTACAGCAATTTTACTGTAGCAGTTCAAATAACGCCCGCCAGTACCAGCCGCGAGCGCGTGACGTCATCCCACACATACCCGGGGCGCGACCCCGCACGCGCTCTTCAGTTCTGTAGGTGTACTCTGTTTCCCGCGCAGTTCTTGAGCTGTGCTTGTCACGGTCGCTTTGTTATAGATTTATTGTTGTGTATCAATATCCTTAAAAATGTCTTACAAATATTGTGTCGTGCCAAAGTGCAAGAGTACAAGTAGTAGTACGCCCGACAAACTATTTTTTCATGTTCCAACAGACAAAAAAGCTAGAAAAAAGTGGTGTAGTGTTATGAAGAGAGATCCTTTATCAAGCAAAAGTACTCATTACTGTTGCGAAGATCATTTCGACGTAAGTACCTTTCCTACGTTATACCTTATACTTGACGTATACCTATTTCCTCGTATTATTGAGTAAATGTCACCTATTTTATCGATCAATGGAATCAAAAACCTTAAAACTTAATCCTTTTATGTCATATTGTCTCAACCTTAACACAATCGTATGAGGTAATAACAATAAACAATAATCAACGTAGGTATGATATTTGTAGTCCGGGAGACTACCGCATTTTTATCTACGATAATGAATACCTATCAACAATAGGTAATGATTCGAATTTTAATTTCTTTGCTGTAGGACCTATTTTTTGGATCTGCTTTTCTCAGTAAGTAAAGTATTATTTAAAAATAAAATAAAGAATCTTTAATCTGTTTTTACTTTTTACAGGTCGAAAATGACATGGAAAATTATATAAGGTACCGATTGATGGGTGGTCAACTAAGACTAAAAAAAGGAGTTCTGCCGCATAAATTTGACTGCCAAAGAAAGGATAACGCCGTTGTAGAACGGACTGGATATAAAAAAAGACAGCAGATTGAGTACTTTGAAAGAGTGCTTAATCCGGAAGTTGGTCATGAAAACCTAATAACACAAGAAGAGTTCGTGGCGTGTGAAACGATTGATTTTAATTCAAATGATACAGAGGCTATAAACCCGCTTGAAGAAGATAATGCGGCAAATCTACACAATGATCCTAAATATAAATCACTCGCAGTGCAAGTTAATATAAAGCCAAAAGTTCGAAGCAAGGGCATTAATACTGACGCCGGTTTTGACCGGGTTGAAGAGTTTGCTCTTAAAATAAAAACGGTGAAACCAAAAGAACATCGTCGGGATCATCATCGGGAACCAATGCATGATAGCTTCACATCTTACTCTAATACCTCATCAGTTTCTGCGAGCCTAAGTGGATTCAGTGTAAATACTGACGCCTGTGAAATGAAACGACAAGTAGATACTGAGTTATTTAAGGAACACATGCAAAAAGGAACTTTAATGTCTATATCTAGAGAACCTAAGCTTTTTCTCGGATTACCATCGCAAGTGTATTTCTGTTTAGAATATTTGAGTGAATCTACTGAGAGACCTCTGATGGATGTATTATTGAGCTTGAAAAAACTGAGATGGCGTGAACCGAATTCCGTGCTTGCTGTTCAATTTGGAGTTTCGGAATCTACAGTCGCCAGACATTTCAAAGAAACAATACCTAAGGTTGCTCAATGCATGGAGAAACTGATTTTTATTCCTCCTCGCGACGATATTCGCTCAAATCTTCCGATACCTTTTAGGAGGCGTTATTCAACAGTCGTCAGCATCATAGATTGTTTAGAAATTCAAATCGAGAAACCTAGCTCAGCAGTACATCAGGCGCTGACGTGGTCACAATATAAAAATGCGAATACTATAAAATATCTAATATCGATAACACCTAATGGACTTATAAACTTCATATCCGAAGGTTATGGAGGAAGGACATCGGACGCCCTTATCTTTGAAGACTGCGGTTTTCTTCAGATGTTATCCCCCGGTGACGTAGTGATGGCTGATAGGGGATTTAAGAATATAGCTCATTTACTTGAACGTCAAGGTTGCAAACTTTTAAGGCCTCCTAGCGTTGATTCGGGATCAAAACTAAGTAAAGAAGAAGTTTTAGAAACTAAAAGAATAGCGGCCCTTCGAGTACACGTCGAGAGAAGTATAGGGCGTTTAAGGGAGTTTGAAATGATTGCACCTCATGCATGTGTTGACATTGATTATGTTAGAATATTAGACTATGTTGTGACATCTGCTTGTGGAGTAGTTAATCTTCAAGAATGCTTATTTAGAAACCAAGTTTAAAATAAAACAATATTTATATCTTAAGCCATCTGTTTATTTTTATACCTTAACCTAAGTTTTGACCAATTTAGGAAAGACTGAGTGTTTCCAAAAACTTGTTGACTTTTCCAAAAGATCTTTGCAGTAAATTTCATCAAAATCTTCTTCAAAGATTTCTACTTCTTTGTTAGCTTCAAAATTCTTATCAGCAACACAAAAAAGCCCTTTAGTTTTGTTGCAAAAAAACATTTGCAGCTGGATTTGACCTTTTGATTTGTTTGTGAGACGATTATTTTTAATAAAGCTTTCTTTGCCTTGTGTGGTCATGGGACATTTTATTTCTATGACATATTCTTGTGTTAAGCCATCAGGAGATGCACCTAAAATAGGCCAATCACTTTTCAAAAACAGCCCACCATTTTCGATTACAAATTTTCTCAATTTTGCTACTTTTGCCCTAACATCAGGTTCCAGTACTTTGCCTCTTCGCATTGCAGGAGTTTCTGGTATGGTTGCACCGAATATTTGCTCAACTAATGAACCATCAGGGGTTTTGCAATGGGCGGCGTCGTGTATTTTTGACGCGGTTATTCTGCAATATCGCATCTCATGCCATAAAGGAGACTGAGCTTGAGATAGAGTTTCTTGTTCTATTTTTGAACACTTTTCTGGTGTTTGTTTTGTTGTACAATAATCGATGAAGCCTTGTGCACTGTTCGTGTCGTTACCTTCTTTTTTATAATCATTTATCAAGTTATGCAATGATAATTTCGTAAGTTCATTCTGTGTAACGTAACTTGTTAACTGAATCCTAATAGAATTTAACTGTATATTGTGCACCAGTTTGTTAAAAAATTGTTCACTTCTTACATTAGCGTTATCGTCAATATCTCCAGCGCTGGAACCGATATCTTTGGCTTTTATAAATTTCAAGGTTGTGCCCACTGTGGCCAGTTTTGGTTTGGCCCAATAACATTTTTTTTCAGTTGGAGAAGGCTCTTCACTGCGTCTGTGTATCCACATAAGAAATGCTACACTATGTTTGCAACCTCCACAACCTCCTGCTGCTTTTGTGCAGCACAATCATGACAAGTAACATCAATAATAGTTTTATCATTTTCTTCACATTTGAGAGTGCAGCTATAACCTTTAGTTTTTACTTTATGCTCCGGTGTTATTCTTGCCTTTACTGTGCACACATTTCCATTTCTTTGGACTTGGACATACCCTACGGCATCGTCGCCATATGACTCTCGTACAGACCTGTAATAATCATACAGCATTAAATACCTACATCACATTACCTGATGCGGTTGCACCATTTAAGTGCATCGAAACAAAAAACATGGTAGGTATCCGCTAATGTTAGTTAATCTACGGCGCGCTCCCGGTCTATAATGTTTAGGTGAACTTGAAACCGGCACTTACTAAATCGCAATGAATCATGCCTGCAGTTGCCTGCTTACAAAAACATCAACTCGAACTCCGTAGGAAGAAATAATGTAGGTACTTGACTTGACTAACGTTTTTATGATGGAGTGTGTTATGCTGTCCATGTACCTTTTTACCCAGGTTATTTTATTATTTTCACATTACCTACCGCAACAGCCATGGGAAAAAGTACCTAGGCCTAAACTCACTAACTAACACATTAAATTTGGTAGGTACTTACCGTTGAAGCTTCCAACCTCGGATTTCAGCGCTGGTATACTTCACATGATTGTTTAAGTATTCAAAAACCATGAAAGAATCCACTTTAGGTAGATTATCTGACTGTCCTTTTTCGAATCCATCTTCCAATTTGTTGCTCATTATTACAGAACACCGAAACAATAAACCGATAATGCATAAAACTCGAAAAAAAACCGAGTGTTCGCTACTAATCACGAATGTGCGTACTGGACGACTGCGATCGCGCGGGGTCTGTGTGTGATGACGACATCGGTATCCACGGGCGGGAGGCGCGCGTTTTAAAATCAAGCCCGATAAAATATTAAATAACTTTGCCATTTATGGACGGATTTCAAAAAATCAAAAAGTAGTGTACTCAGAAAATCATAACACATGCAATGTAATAGTCAAAATTGGATTCTCCCGTTATGTGACTTATCCTCATTAATCATTGTATATATTGATGATTTCACCTTTTTAAATACGCCAAAGTTACGACAACGTGCTTTAAGTAATATTTAAAATAATACTAATATGTAGAAATTTCAATTAGAACTTTCAATTAGTAGCGCAGTTAATTAAAATTAACGATAGTACATGTTTGTCGTAGCTTTGACCGTCCTAAGCCGGGTGAAGTATGAAGGGAAAGGTGGAATACATATATTGCTAATATATATATAAAAAAAATATCAAGCATACTTATTTTTTCAAAACTTAGATCTCAAAAAGTACAAGTCGTAGGGAAACATCTTGTTTGACCAAAAATATTGGCGGAGAAAAATGTATACGATAAGTATCAAAAATATCATGTTCTTGGAATTTAAAAATAAAACGATAATTTGAAGTTCCAGCTGAATGTATTTTTTTATATTACTTTGCAACTTTTACTCGCGCATCACTAGGAGGTGCTCTCTCTTGTTAATTTATGTCATATGACTTTTTTCATACGACTAATATATACAGAGATATAATAAAAAAAAACAAAATAATATTTGTATGACCTATATCTCGAAAACAATAACATGTACGGTAAAATCTTAAATGACTAAAAATAATGGCCAGAAGAATCCCTAGACGATACATAAACAAAAACATGAAAATTTGAAAATTAAATAATTCGTCGTAATTTTTCTGTCCCAGTTGACGGTGCTAATAGTACGTAAGGGGGCAAGGAACATAGACGAATGTCGGTTTTTTTTTTTATGAGCGCTTTGTATTAAGTTGCATTTTGTCGTAATTTTATGTCATACAACTTTTTTCCGTACGACTACTTTTCTCCGAGTTATATCGAAAAAAAAATTTTAAGGGCTTCTGAAGCAAAAAATTTATACGACCAAAAATGATGGGAAAAACATAATCTTTACGATAAGCATTGAAAAATATCAAGTTCTTGTAATAAAAAAATCTACAAAAAATTCGGCTATGTTCCAGCCGAATATATTTTTTTCATTATTTTGCATTTTTTATTCATGCATCACTAGGAAGTACTTTTTCTTGTTAATTTATGTCATATGACTTTTTTTCATACGACTATTATATACAGAGATAAAATTAAAAAAAGACTTTTTTGACCTATATCTCGAGAACGGTGACATGTACGGTAAAATCTTAAATGACTAAAAATAATGGCCAGAAGAATCCCTAGACGATATTTAAACAAAAATATGAAACTTTGAAAATTTAAAAAATCGTCGTAATTTTTCTGTCCCAGTTGACGGTGCTAGGATACGTAAGGGGGCAAGGGCCTCTGACGAATTTCCAAAAAAAAAAAAACTTTTTTTTATGAGCGCATCGCGTTGTGTTGTTTTTTGTCGTAATTTTATGTCATACAACTTTTTTCCGTACGACTACTTTTCTCCGAGTTATATCGAAAAAAAAATTTTAAGGGCTTCTGAAGCAAAAAATTTATACGACCAAAAATGATGGGAAAAACATAATCTTTACGATAAGCATTGAAAAATATCAAGTTCTTGTAATAAAAAAATCTACAAAAAATTCGGCTATGTTCCAGCCGAATATATTTTTTTCATTATTTTGCATTTTTTATTCATGCATCACTAGGAAGTACTTTTTCTTGTTAATTTATGTCATATGACTTTTTTTCATATGACTATTATATACAGAGATAAAATTAAAAAAAGACTTTTTTGACCTATATCTCAAGAACGGTGACATGTACGGTAAAATCTTAAATGACTAAAAATAATGGCCAGAAGAATCCCTAGACGATATTTAAACAAAAATATGAAACTTTGAAAATTTAAAAAATCATCGTAATTTTTCTATGTCCCAGTTGACGGTGCTAGGATACGTAAGGGGGCAAGGGACTCTTGACGAATTTCCAAAAAAAAATAAAATCTTTTTTTTATGAGCGCATCGCTTTGAGTTGCTTTTTGTCGTAATTTTATGTCTTATATATTTTTTCCGTACGGCTTATAATAAAATTTTCAAGGGCTTATATCTCAAAAAATATAAGTCGTATGAAGAAAATGCAAAAGACATTAATTAATGGCTAGGAAAAACGCTACACAATTGTAAAAAAAAAACTTAAAAAAGTTAAAAAAAAAAAAATCACGAAAATTTTCTGTTTTTTTTTCAAGTACCAAAAATTTTTTTTTTATTTTATTTTTTTTTCTTCCGCCCCCTTTTCTACACCCTAAGGGAAACGGTCGTAGTGTCGATAAGGGGGCACTGAGGAAAAAAACACTTAGAAAATTTTCGTAACAATTTTTTTTTTCACTTTTTTTAAGTTTTCTTTTTACGATCTTAAAGCGTTTTTCCTAGTCATTAATAAATGTATTATGCATTTTCTTCATACGACTTATATTTTTTGAGATATAAGCTCTGAAAAATATTATTTTGTTATATCTCGGTAAAAAGTAGTCGTATGGAAAAAAGTCATAAGACATAAAATTACGACAAAAAGCAACTTAACGCGATGCGCTCATAAAAAAAAGATTTTATTTTTTTTTGGAAATTCGTCAGAGTCCCTTGCCCCTTTACGTATCCTAGCACCGTCAACTGGGACAGAAAAATTACGATGAATTTTTAAATTTTCAAAGTTTCATATTTTTGTTTAAATATCGTCTAGGGATTCTTCTGGCCATCATTTTTAGTCATTTAAGATTTTACCGTACATGTCACCGTTCTCGAGATATAGGTCAAACAAGTCTTTTTTAAATTTTATCTCTGTATATATTAGTCATATGAAAAAAAGTCATATGACATAAATTAACAAGAAAAAGTACTTCCTAGTGATGCATGAATAAAAAATGCAAAATAATGAAAAAAAAATATAGTTTTCTTCTCCTAACCATTCTAAAAGTCCAAATTCATACTGGTGGCTTGGTAAGTGATCAGTATCATGGATCAATAATCATTTTTGTAAAATTCGTAAAATGAAATTTCGACTCCCCATAGTGATTCACTCGGAACTGGAACTGAATTTATATGGAAAGCCGAAATTTCATTATACGAATTTCACAAAAATTGTTACTGGTCCAAGATACTGATCACTTATCAAGCCTCCAGTATGAATTTGGACGATGATCAAAAAGTCACCTTGTATATGGATGACACCACAGAACATATATTATATGGATGACACCACAGACCATATATGGATGAAACCACAGAACATATATGGATGAAACGTAGAGCGCTCTACGGGATGAAACCACAGAACTCTCGAAATCTCGAAATGGTCTTCACTCGAAAACCATTTCGAGATTTAGGTTTAATAAGCCGTATTTTATTACTTGTGGTCTAAAAATCCTGCTGCTGGATGACAGATGAGTAGACAAACAGAGACTTTGACCACTTTTTTGTTGTAAGCAATCACACATCGCAATCAGTATAATGTCTAAAATTCTCAAGTGACGTCATATCGGACAATTCTTTAAAAAATCATAAAAAATAATGGTTAGTTTATATACCAACATTATGAAAACTATGTCCTAAAATGACGTATATTCTCTGAAAAAAAATCTTTTAGAATTTAAGCTATGGGAATTGCATGCAGTGTGACTTAAAATGCACAGAACTATGCCTATGATGTGGAAGTTGCCAACTTTAAAAGCCCTGGAACTTTTATAACATGCTTCTTCATTTGTCCATTTTATGCAGGGCATCTAATGTAGATAAAAATGATAAAACACTTAACTACATCATAAATAAATATTTTGTTTAATTTTAATATCATGAAGCTCCCTCGGAGATTCATGTTGTAACGATATATAATGTATATATATAATATCATATTGGTTATGTGTTATATTGTTTGGCGACATACCGAATAAGGGCAATGTCAAAAAAACTCGGAACAGAAGAGCTTGTCTCACTAGATTGATGGATGAGGAAGAGGCGAAAGAGGTGTGTCAGGATCGTAGCAGAGGGGAATCTGTGGTATCTGCCTACCCTTCTAGGAGAAAGGGATGAGTATATGTATGTATATTGGTTATGAAATCCGTCTAGTTATTTTACATCGATGATACATCGGTAAAATTAACTGACCGCCGCATGACAATAAAGATTTTTTTATACAACTTATTGTAAAGCAAAGTGCTTCAAATTTACATTTTTTCTAATGTGCATAAAACAGGCTTTATCCACATATTTTTTTTTACTTTAAATACTTACAAGGTGTTGAAATTATAGGCATTAACACTTTTTTTTTCTATGATTTTTGCCTTTATTCTTCATTTGTCAGAAAAATTACTATGATATTGGTAAAATATTATAAAAACACTGAATTTCCCGTCCCTATTTCATCCGAAAATGATATCAAACACGGTATAATAGCTGCTTAGCAACAGTGGTTAATTTTTGAGTAACGGCGGGCGGACCCCTTTTCAGGCCAATATACCTCCCCAAAAAAAATATTTCTTCATGTCCCCCTGACTAGACCTACTTAGAATGACCCAAAGAACATTTGTGGTGAGTGGCATGCTTGTATAATGCCGGCGCCAGACATGTGTCCACTTATTTGCACACTCGAGTGGACACACTGTGTGGCACGAGACTTTGTCTATGTGTTCCAAAGTTTGTGCACAGATTTGCACTTTGCCGAGCGGTATCGGTTTTTTAACGCACATCAAAGGAATGTGTTCAAATAAGTGCGTAGCCTGCCACACTATTTGGCCTATTTGCAAAGACCAGTTGCGCGAGCGCTGTTGTGGGGAATGGTTGTGTGAGACACTACGTACTTATCGTTCAAAATGGACACACATCCATTCAAGCCTTCTTCTCGGACGTTTCGATATATTTTGTTGCACATGTAAAAAATAATTACATGCACATAAATAATATAAGCACACTGCGTCCACGAAATCGTCGTCCATCTCCTTTGTTGTCTACCAGCATACTGTGGAGAAAAGAGTTTGCGAAGCATGTGTGGCAGGTACGCCAAATGTGTGTACAAAGTCGAAGAAGTGTGCAAATAAGTGGACACATGTCTGGCGCCGGCATAACACTTTTTTCAATGCATGTGCTCGTAAAGGCCCACTTTTTATGCATCAAAACCGAACAAAAAGTCGATTATTTTGCCCTAGGGCTTTATTATTATTTTTTTTTTTAAATTTATTTATAATGGTTGGCTAACCTGCAGCCTTTCCTTTGTACCATAGATGTTATACTTTTTTTTCCACTGTTTAACGGCTCTGGATACAGTCCTTTTGAGCCAATTATAATTTAAAGTTCACAAGATTATATTTTATTTCATTTCCTCACACTATGCATTGAAAAACGTAGTATGATACACGGGCGTAAAAGCAATAAATTACTCGGTTACGTTTGAAACACTCGCTACGCTCGTGTTTTAAATCGTCCTCGTAATTTATTCCTTTTCGCCCTAGTAGCATAAACTACTATTATAGGTCCATGACAATAATACCCTCACTAAAATGAGAGGCCCGCGGGTTATGTCTTGACGTATTGATCAAATCGGTGCGTCGTCGCAGCGGTCGCAGTCACGGCTTTCATGGCCTTTAGTTCCTGTGGTTCTAACGCGTTTGCTTGGGAAATGTGAGGCCCGCAGGTTATGTCTTGACTCCTGACGTATTGATCAAATCATCTAGTCTGACTTAAATCGCATCAACGACCTTGAGTTGTCCTGCACTTCATAATATTTTATTAATATTATAATGATATTTATTTGTAATTATATATACGTAGTACATATTATACTATAATGGTATACATATATCTAATTACTGTTAATATTTATTTATTGCCCACTGCACAGAGCCGCGCCGCACCTGGTACACTTATGAGTCACCACCAGGCACTGACTGAAAATCAGCGCTGAGGGCCCACACCTTCAGCACATCGCTGAGTCAGTTGCCTTTTACAGCAACAGACGCACCGTGACCTTTTTATAATTTGTAACTATGTATTGTTATTGTAAGTGTGGCTGTTGCAGTAATAAATGTGTTTCTTTAAATGCAGTTAATGAATTAATATGTTTAAAAGCAAATACACTGAGGCACGTGATCCATCAAAAGATTCTACGCAAGCCCAGGCCTGAATTTAAATCTTTAGCCCTGCCGTTCACACCGGAAAACACCTAGGTACCTACCTAACAATGTACGAATCACGGATGGACGTTTTTTTTGCTTGACCGATTGTTTTTAGTTGTGTTCAATCGAGAGGAAACTTTTATTTTACAATAAAATTTTTGTTTGTAAGTGTACAAAATCTGTTATTTTGCTAGTCTGGTTTCTTGTTGATAATCTGGTATTTTGCGAATCTGGTATTATGCTCCGGAAGGTTTAATTCCGCATAGGTGTGGTAAATACCTTTCGTTTCCATATGTCTCATCCACTCATTAACAGGTTAATAGCGAGTTTTATCGAAATAACCATAGCTTTTCGTACTATTGGACCGTTCCATTTACTTCCCCAACTACCCGATTGTGACGTCACGTCAGTGCGACAAAATTGCGGACTCTTAATAATTATAAAGGGCTCGTTTTATTTTCGAGAAAAGCACTATACATTCTTCGTCGTGACTTTTAACTTACTCGTCCAGGGGAGCTTACTTACTGGTATCTGCAGTGATGTACTATTATTTCAATACAATGACTAAATGATAAGGGTCAGGAAAATAATAAAATACCAGGTTAAAAGACAACATTATTTTTTTATTTACCGTAAGTGTGAGAGTTGACAGCTAATTTATGTCTTTTATGGATCATTAAAGCAGATTGAAGGCTTTAATTTTAGTGCAGTTAAAACTTAAAAGTAATTTAGCTTCTGTTCTTACCACTTATGAACTAATAAAATTTATTGAAAAAGGCGTTACTTTGCGGAAGTCCATCATAAATTTGTAGATATATTAATAATTTGCAATATTCCGCTAACCACTCTTACCATGCTATTCAAAATGCAGACTCAAGCACCGCCCGCCCTCCCGCATAAAACATGCACAAGCAAAGCAAGCAGTACGAGCACAAAATAAAGCAATCTTAAATAACAAGCAAGAAAACTTATCGACACGTGTTTCGCCTCTAAACGAGGCATCCTCGGGATGTGTAGTCCGCCCGACCGCTCGACAGCAAAAATTATTTAATATAGTAATAAGTAAGTATTTGCTGTCGAGCGGTCGGGCGGACTACACATCCCGAGGATGCCTCGTTTAGAGGCGAAACACGTGTCGATAAGTTTTCTTGCTTGTTATTTAAGATTGCTTTATTTTGTGCTCGTACTGCTTGCTTTGCTTGTGCATGTTTTATGCGGGAGGGCGGGCGGTGCTTGAGTCTGCATTTTGAATAGCATGGTAAGAGTGGTTAGCGGAATATTGCAAATTATTAATATATCTACAAATTTACTTATGAACTACTTTGTAATGAAAAAAATTTCTTCATCCTTCTCACACTTGACCGGTTTTTGACGTTACTATCTATACATTTTTGGTCCATTGTATTTTTTATAAATTAAAATTATTTGTAAGTCATAATTACACAATAGGTTAAAGAAAACCGCGTCCAAATACGTTTACGGGTTAAAACAGTCACATAAAGTCACAGATAAAAATTCTAACAATACTAACAAGTCAATTTATTTTAAATGTTGAAAAAATCTTCACTGTACACACACAACGTTTTACTAATAATATATGCAAGTATTAAAATGAAGTGGTCGCGCTATTCCCAACATCGTCGCATCGTGCTTGAGAGTCGCGAGAGGTCACGCAGCGACGCTTTGCAGAGCTGACTGTCGGCTGTTCTATCAGGTTACCGTCCATTTCCTGCAGCACCTTTGTGTTACGGCCAGTTGATCTTTTTGGTTTCTCTTCGGTTTCGACTTGCTTCAATGTTTGGGCACTTTTGCGACGATTTCTCGTCATAATCGGACTGTCGTTATTGTCGATCGCGTCCTGACGAACAATTTTACTTTGTCTTCACTCCACTCCATTGTCGATCACTTGTAGATCTGTTTGTGCGACGTTATCTCCGGGGATTTTGTCTTTTTTCTAACGGACTCGAGTCGTTTTCGATATGAGATTGATCGAAAAGCACGGTTTTGATGGACTTTTAGCCAGATTTTTCCACGTTGTGAGGCGACTTCAAAACGCTTCGCACCGGAGTGACGTTCAGGTTGATCGGGAGCAGTTTTGGAGTTTGCTGCAACAAAAAAATCTGTTAAGTATTCGAAAGTACGCTTCATTAGATATCCTACCCGAATTAACATGGTGCATGAAAGTAGCTCCCCGAGTAGTGGTGTGAACTGCGATACAACCACTGATTTCTCAGAATGTGCCATTACATTATTTTATGGAATGATTGAGAATCGTGAGTGACCAGTGGGCTACCATGAGTTTTGCACTCGATACACGTTAGCGACTGCGTAAAATATTTATACGAGTAATTGCACAGCGCCCCTAGCGGTTTACGAGAGGAACCACAATTCAAAAAATCAAAAATGTTTATTGTGTTAACCAAATATTTACATAATTACAATTACAGCTGGAGCCTTCTTTTAAGTAAAAATACCTGTATCAGAAGACTCCGCTCCTTCAGTCCGCAGCTTTGGTTTTACAAAACAGTTTCAAAAATTTGCTTAAAATTTAAAATTTACAAAAATTAATTAAAGTAATAATAAGAACACAAAACAGATATGTATATAATAAAAGAAAGATAACATCCTGCATGCGTCCATATTATGGAAGTAGCTAAATATGAGGGGGTGCATTTATGTGTGAGAGGGTGCATGTGTGTGTGTGAGAGGGTGTGTTTGTGTGGTCCTAAATGTGAGACGTTTTATCCGTCTACAGACCCAGAAGTGAGGCGCCTGTCAAAGCGAGGCGGTCTCATATTTTTTCATGGTTAATCTGACTTTATTTTCAAAATCTACGGCCTTTGATTGGTCAAAAACATACCTTTGATGACCAAATCAGAGGCATTGAAATTTTCGCCTCGCTTTTGGTAACTTCTATGTCTGTGTATCGAATATTTACACTCATTTGAAGATGCCGTTAAATAAGTGTACAGATCGCGCTAAACTTCTAGTTGAATCGTCTCGTATTCAGAGTGGACTAGAAATTAAGCGCGGTCTGTATATTGCATGACATTGCGTTATATTACTTGCTGTTACCGTTTGAATGATTACTATTTAATTATATTATTTTAACTTAGTATTTTGATCTCAGAAAATGTTCTTATTTTTATCTCAAAAAATGTTCTACTTTTTAAGTTGCTTATGGCTGAATAATTTCCTTAAGTAATAATTAAAATAAATCTAAAAAGAAACTATTGTTTCATACATTTTGGTCGAGTAGGCATGAAATGTTTCTATAGTGCAAATTTATTTTTCGCGGTTTGAGATTTAGTTCCATTGTAAAAGTTACAAGCATAGACGAGTAATATTGCCAGTTTCCGGCTTTCAAAACATCATCATCGTCATCGTCTTCGTCTTCGTCATCGTCATCGTCATCGTCATCGTCATAAGTTTTTTTTGAAATTCCACCTCTAAGGGGGTGAAACGGGGGTCCAGAGTTTTTATAGGAAAACAATATTAGTTGGACTATTTTATTCAAGACTTCACAGGAGTACTCCTATCCATAAATGAGTAAACATGTGTTTCAGGTTTTTTCAGAATTCAACCCCTAAAAGGGGGAAATGGGGTGACAAAATCAGAAAATCAACATGGGTATCGTTTGTATGGTTTATTGGGTCGCTGATTACGAAAACAAAAATGATTTCTAAATCCAACGTAGTGGACGTGAAATACTATCATCCCCTGTTGGGGTGCGATGGGGTTGAAATGTTGAAATGTGTAAATATCAATATGGGTGTCGTTTTAAGGGTTTTTTTGGACGTTAATTACGAAAATGGCATCGATTTTGACATTAAATATAGTGAACGTGAAAATACTTGAAAGTGTGTGTGCCAGAGCAAATCGGCTGTAACAGATGGACAGACAGACAGCCACACAAGTGATCCTATTAGGGTTCCATTTTTTCCTTTTCGCAATGACGATTAATAAGTCTCAGTGTCAGTCACTGAAAACAGCAGGAATTGATCTTAGGGGGGACTGCTTTTCGCACGGCCACTTTTACGTAGCCTGCTCGAGAGTGAGCTGACCTAGCAGCCTGGTCGTGTTAACTGCTGAGGACAAAACTTCTAATAATAGTATATAAAGAGGTACTTTAAGTATGAATAAAAAAAAAAAACTAATAGGTAATAGGCCCCGCCAAATAGACTTTACCCGGAGATCAAATAATTGTACCAAAAAATACACCAAACCAGATTTAAACACGTTCTATAAAAAGAAGTACACAAAAACTAAATCTGCGGGCGAAGCCGCTGGCAAAAGCTAGTTTTTAATAAATTTAAAAAGTGAAACTAGTGCTATTTGCACCAAGCTGTTGAAACATGTTCTGAAAAAGAACATAAAATGAGAAACATACGTAATTGAAACACTTAAACATATCCTGAGAGCAAAAAACGTAGTTAAAATTTAATTATAATTCAAACTGTAACACCAAGTTATATAACACAATGTTATACAATATACAGATCGTGCCTAAATTTTAGGTTGCTCTATATACGAGGCGATTCAACTAAAAGTTTGGTGCAATCTATACAATAATTGCATATCCTGAGAGCATAAAACGTAAATAAAATTTAATTATAATTCAAACTGTAACACCAAATCATACAACACAATATTATTCAAACAGATCGTGCCTAACTTCTAGGTTGTACAATAATTATACAATCTATATGTACAATAATTATACAATAATTGTATAGATTGAACCAAACTTTTTGTTGAATCGCCTCGTATCTAGAGCAACCTAGAAGTTAGTCACGATCTGTATACTGTATAACATCGTGTTTTATAATTCGGTGTTACAGTTTGAATTATAATTAAATTTTATCTTCGTTTTTTGCTTTCAGGATATGTTTAAGTGTTTCAATTATGTATGTTTCTCATTTTATGTTCTTTTTCAGAATATGTTCCAACAGCTTGGTGCAAATAGCACTAGTTTCTCTTTTTAAATTTATTAAATATGATGTTGTGAAAGCGGCAATATTACTCGTCTATGCTAATAACTTTTACAATGGAACTAAATCACAAACCGCGAAAAAAAAATTCGCTCTATAGAAAAGTTTCATACCTACTCGACCAAAATGTATGAAAAAATAGTATGTTTTTTAGATTTATTTTTCGGAAAAAATGTTTGTATGGACGTGTAGATTTCCGGTTTCCGCAACATCAATATCGTACTCTAAAATTTATTGCTTTCCGGCCCAAACTGTTATTAATAAACTAATAGTTAACGAAAAAATGATTTTTTTTTTGTAAATTGCCTAAAGTTTAAAAATAATTATATTTAAAAATATTTTTTAATTTTCATATTAACTTTTTTATTTCTTTGTACGTTGTCCGGGTGCTAAGTGTTGAATGCTATATCGGGCACAGTTATTCCTGAATTAATTTCTGACATTTGCATAATATAATTTCATTTTTAATTTAGACTTTATTAATTGAAATGATTAACTTGATAAAGTGCTTTTTTAAAATACCTATTTATGTGATAAAAATAAATGAATGTTGAATCTTGAATAGCAACAAACTCCAAGAACAAAAAATATGTTCTGTGAACAAACTGGTGTGAATAATCGATTCTTTTGGCGTGTTGGAAAACAGTACACACTTAACATACAACCGTATCATAATTAAGAGACGGCCTCATATTTATGCTTTTGACATTATCAAAACCGAGTCTCCTTACACACAACAATAGCTTAAAATGAAGCGGTCTCGATTTTGTGATTTTGGCAATACCAAAACCGAGTCGTATTCACACACTCAAAACCGAGGCGGTTTACAAACACCGTATGTTTAAACACATAAATGTGAGGCGGAGTCTCGCAATTGTGCACGCCTCGGGTTTGGGTGTGTTAGCACTTTTACCTTTTCACTTATATCTTTCGTTATAAACGTGATAGACATACATGGAACAGACAGTTAGAGTGAGAAAACACTAGGCAAGCTTAAACAATGTATAAGTAGTAAAAAATATGCATAGATCACTGAGGTCTCGCTTTTGGGTACTACACCGGGTGTAAAACAAACGCCTCACATCTAGGATTCAGCAAACAAGGGTCTGTGAGAAGGTGTGTGTGAGTGTGTGTGTGTGAAGGTGAGGGAGGGTGTGTTTGTGTGGTCCTAAATGTGAGACGTTTTGTCCGTCTACAGACCCAAAAGTGAGGCGCCTGTCAAAGCGAGGCGGTCTCACATTTTTTCATGGATAATCTGACTTTATTTTCAAAATCTACGGCCTTTGATTGGTCAAAAACATACTTTTGACGACCAAATCAGAGACATTGAAATTTTCGCCTCACTTTTGGTAACTTTGACAGGTGGTGTGTGTGTTTATAAAAAAATCCCGAAATAGGTAGTACCAGAGTGTGCCCGCTAGGTGGCATAAGAGTCACAAGAGTGTAAGTTCTGATCCTAATTCTGAGGCTGTTGTGTGAAATCGGTGTAAAATCGAAAGCGCCTCGGAGTTTAAAACACGTCTATGTCTGTGTATCGAATATTTACACTCATTTGAAGATGCCGTTAAAAAAGTGTACATTTCGCGCTAAACTTCTAGTTGAATCGCCTCAAATTCAAAGTGGACTAGAAATTAAGCGCGGTCTGTATATTGCATGACATTGCGTATTATTACTTGGTGTTACGGTTTGAATGATTGTTATTTAATTATATTATTTTTACTTAGTATTTTGATCTCAGAAAATGTTCTTATTTTGATCTCAGAAAATGTTCTACTTTTCAAGTTGCTTATGGCTGAATAATATTTTTTTAAAATAAATCTAAAAAGAAACTATTGTTTCATACATTTTGGTCGAGTAGGTATGAAACGTTTCTATAGTGCAAATTTTTTTTTTCGCCGTTTGAGTTTTAGTTCCATTGTAAAAGTTATTAGCATAGACGAGTAATATTGCCAGTTTCCGGCTTTCACAACATCATCATCATCATCATCATCATCATCATCATCATCATCATCATCATCATCATCATCATCATCATCATCATCATCATCATCATCATCATCATCATCATCATCATCATCATCATCATCATCATCATCATCATCATCATCATCATCATCATCATCATCATCATCATCATCATCATCATCATCATCATCATCATCATCATCATCATCATCATCATCATCATCATCATCATCATCATCATCATCATCATCATCATCATCATCATCATCATCATCATCATCATCATCATCATCATCATCATCATCATCATCATCATCATCATCATCATCATCATCATCATCATCATCATCATCATCATCATCATCATCATCATCATCATCATCATCATCATCATCATCATCATCATCATCATCATCATCATCATCATCATCATCATCATCATCATCATCATCATCATCATCATCATCATCATCATCATCATCATCATCATCATCATCATCATCATCATCATCATCATCATCATCATCATCATCATCATCATCATCATCATCATCATCATCATCATCATCATCATCATCATCATCATCATCATCATCATCATCATCATCATCATCATCATCATCATCATCATCATCATCATCATCATCATCATCATCATCATCATCATCATCATCATCATCATCATCATCATCATCATCATCATCATCATCATCATCATCATCATCATCATCATCATCATCATCATCATCATCATCATCATCATCATCATCATCATCATCATCATCATCATCATCATCATCATCATCATCATCATCATCATCATCATCATCATCATCATCATCATCATCATCATCATCATCATCATCATCATCATCATCATCATCATCATCATCATCATCATCATCATCATCATCATCATCATCATCATCATCATCATCATCATCATCATCATCATCATCATCATCATCATCATCATCATCATCATCATCATCATCATCATCATCATCATCATCATCATCATCATCATCATCATCATCATCATCATCATCATCATCATCATCATCATCATCATCATCATCATCATCATCATCATCATCATCATCATCATCATCATCATCATCATCATCATCATCATCATCATCATCATCATCATCATCATCATCATCATCATCATCATCATCATCATCATCATCATCATCATCATCATCATCATCATCATCATCATCATCATCATCATCATCATCATCATCATCATCATCATCATCATCATCATCATCATCATCATCATCATCATCATCATCATCATCATCATCATCATCATCATCATCATCATCATCATCATCATCATCATCATCATCATCATCATCATCATCATCATCATCATCATCATCATCATCATCATCATCATCATCATCATCATCATCATCATCATCATCATCATCATCATCATCATCATCATCATCATCATCATCATCATATATACAACGTGTAACAGAAAGGTGTAACCATATTTGAAGAGCTTATTCAGTCAATGGTATAGAACAACTTTTACTATGGAGCAAACCCTGTATCTCGAAAAAAAAAAAAAAAAAAAGCGACAATTTCATAGAAAAATGCAATGCCGCTCGGCCGAAATGTATATAAGGACAGCTTTTTTTTTGAGATTTCAGGGTTGGCTCCATAGTAAAAGTTGTTCTATACCATTGACTGAATAAGCTCTTCAAATATGGTTACACCTTTCTGTTACACGTTGTATATATAAAAAGAGAAGTCCTGACTGACTCACTCATTCACTGACTTATCAACGCACAGCCCAAACCCTTGGACCTAGAAAGCTGAAATTTTGCAAAAAGCTTTTTTTTGTAATGTAAACAAGGAATTAGAAAGGATTTTTCGAAATTCCACCTCTAAGGGGGTGAAACGGGGGTCCAGAATTTGTATGGGAAAACAATATTAGTTAGACTATTTCATTCGAGACATCACAGGAGTACTCCTATCCATAAATAAGTAAACATGTGTTTCAGGTTTTTTCAGAATTAAACCCCTAAAAGGGGGAAATGGGGTAACAAAGTCTGAAAATCAACATGGGTATCGTTTGTATGGTTTATCGGGTCGCTGATTACGAAAACAACAACGATTTTAAAATCCAACGTGGTGGACGTGAAAAAGGCTTTTACAGAATTCAACCCCTTAAAGGGAGAAATGGGGTGACCAAGTCTGAAAACCAACATGGGTATCGTTTGTATGGTTAATTGGGTCACTGATTACAAAAACAACAATGATTTCTAAATCCAACGTAATGAACGGGAAATACTATCATCCCCTGTTGGGGTGTGATGGGGTTGAAATGTGTAAATATCAATACGAGTGTCGTTTTAATGGTTTTTTTGGACGTAAATTACGAAAATTGCATCGATTTTGACATTAAAATATAGTGGACATGAAAATTCTTGAAAGTGTGTGTACCAGAGCAAATCGGGTGTAACAAACGGACAGACAGACAGCCATACAAGTGATCCTATTAGGATTCCATTTTTTCCTTTTCGCAATGATGATTAATAAGTCTCAGGGTCAGTCACTGAAAACAGCAGGAATTGATCTTAGGGGGGACTGCTTTTCGCACGGCCAGTTTTACGTAGCCTGCTCGAGAGTGAGCTCACCTAGCAGCATGGTCGTGTTAACAGCTGAGGGCAAAACTTCTAATGTAGTATATAGAGAGGTACTTTAAGTATGAATAAAAAAAACTAATAGGTAATAGGCCCCGCCAAAGAGACTTTACCTGGAGATCAAATAATTGTACCTAAAACACTTCAAACCAGATTTAAACCAGATACGTTCTATAAAAAGTGGTACACAAAAACTAAATCTGCGGGTGAAGCCGCCGGCAGAAGCTAGTATTTAATAAATTTAAAAAGTGAAACTAGTGCTATTTGCACCAAGATGTTGAAATATATTCCGAAAATAAAACATAAAATGAGAAACATACGTAATTGAAACACTTAAACATATCCTGAGAGCAAAAAACCTAGTTAAAATTTAATATTAATTCAAACTGTAACACCAAGCTATATAACACAATGTTATACAACATACAGATCGTGCCTAACTTTTAGGTTGCTCTAGATACGAGGCGATACAACTAAAAGTTTGGTGCAATCTATACAATAATTGCATATCCTGAGAGCAAAAAACGTAAATAAAATTTTATTATAATTCAAACTGTAACATCAAATTATACAACACAATGTTATTCAAACATATCGCGCCTAACTTCTAGGTTGCTCTAGATACGAGGCAATTCAACAAAAAGTTTGGTGCAATCTATAATTGTAGATATAGATTGCACCAAACTTTTAGTTGAATCACCTCGTATCTAGAGAGTATCTAGTATCTAGAAGTTAGTCACGATCTGTATATTGTATAACATCGTGTTATATAATTCGGTGTTACAATTTGAATTATAATTAAATTTTAACTACGTTTTTTGCTCTCAGGATATGTTTAAGTGTTTCAATTACGTATGTTTCTCATTTTATGTTCTTTTTCGGAATATGTTTCAACAGCTTGGTGCAAATAGCACTAGTTTCACGTTTTAAATTTATTAAATATGATGTTGTGAAAGCCGGAAACTGGCAATATTACTCGTCTATGCTAATAACTTTTACAATGGAACTAAACCTCAAACCGCGAGAAAAAATTTGCTCTATAGAAAAGTTTCATACCTACTCGATCAAAATGTATGAAACAATAGTTTTTTTTTTTAACTTTGAGATTTATTTTTCGGAAAAAATATTTGTATGGACGTGTAGATTTCCAGTTTTCGCAACATCATTATCGTACTCTAAAATTGATGGCTTTCCGCCCCAAACTGTTATTAATAAACTAATAGTTAACGAAAAAAAAAACTTTTTGTATTTTCATTTTTAAATTTTCATGTATACTTTTTTATTTCTTTGTACGTTGTCTGGGTGCTAAGTGTTGAATGCTATATCGGGCACAGTTTTTCCTGAATTAATTTCTGACATTTGCATAATATAATTTCATTTTTAATTTAGACTTTATTAATTGAAATGATTAACTTGATAAAGTGCTTTTTTAAAATACCTATTTATGTGATAAAAATAAATGAATGTTGAATCTTGAATAGCAACAAACTCCAAGAACAAAAAATATGTTCTGTGAACAAACTGGTGTGAATAATCGATTCTTTTGGCGTGTTGGAAAACAGTACACACTTAACATACAACCGTATCATAATTAAGAGACGGCCTCATATTTATGCTTTTGACATTATCAAAACCGAGTCTCCTTACACACAACAATAGCTTAAAATGAAGCGGTCTCGATTTTGTGATTTTGGCAATACCAAAACCGAGTCGTATTCACACACTCAAAACCGAGGCGGTTTACAAACACCGTATGTTTAAACACATAAATGTGAGGCGGAGTCTCGCAATTGTGCACGCCTCGGGTTTGGGTGTGTTAGCACTTTTACCTTTTCACTTATATCTTTCGTTGTAAACGTGATAGACATACATGGAATAGACAGTTAGAGTGAGAAAACACTAGGCAAGCTTAAACAATGTATAAGTAGTAAAAAATATGCATAGATCACTGAGGTCTCGCTTTTGGGTACTACACCGGGTGTAAATCAAACGCCTCACATCTAGGATTCAGCAAACAAGGGTGTATGCGTATGTTTATTTGTATGCTCTATATTTATTTATCTACATACTAGTTTAGTTTCTTTCTAAGTAATTTGGTAAATTAGATTTTCAGCCTCTTCGTAGCTCTTTGTTTTTAATAATAAAGTTGTTTGCTTTTTGCATTCAAAATTATTTTTTGTACATATATCTAGAATTCTGTTTATTTGATTGTACATATAAGCTGACTGATAGTTATATTGTCTGCGTGCAAAAGTAGATTTGTAAAATGGAAGTTTAATTATGTTGTCTCTTTTTCCCTTATTTGAAAAATGTGGGTCTAAATTAGAAATTTTATGCTTTTTTAGGACTGTATTTGCAATATATAATTTTCTTACGGACAATAGCTCCCAAAAAGAATATAAATTATCTGTTGGGTATCTATAGGACTTAAAATACATGACCTTTAGCAATGCTCTTTGGGCTCTTTCTAATTCAATAAATTTAGATTTTGCAGCTCCTCCCCAGACAGGTATGCAATAATTAAGTACAGATTGGACGAGGGCTATGTATGTTTTACTGAGTAGTAAAGGGGGAGCTATATGTCTAAGCATTTTAAAGATCCGAATTAACCTTCTTACTCGAGCACTCAGTATTTCAATTTGTGGGAACCAGGATAGTCGCTGGTCTATCATTACGCCTAAGTATTTAGTTTTGGAAACCTTATCAATGGTAGGGCAATTACAGTTTTGATAGTCATTTGTACAATTATGAATTTTGATTTTAGTGTTATCGGGGGGCTGGGTTCGATTATATTTGGTAAAACAGATAAAGTTGGTCTTCAGAGCGTTAAGAGTGAGCAAGTTAAAGTTAAGCCAATGTGACACTATAGAAAGTCCAGATTCTGCACTCTTTAGAGTTGAGTTCCAGGTCGTATCTGAAAATACTACTGCTGTATCATCAGCGTAGGAGATTACTTTTGCGTTCTTAATGTTCATACTGCACAATTGATTTATGTACACAAGGAATAATGTAGGGCCCAGCACGCTCCCTTGTGGGACACCGAAAGTTATTTCTGTATCATTGCTGATAAATTGACCTACTTTGACTTTTTGTCTCCTGTCACTCAGGTAGTCTTTAAACAGTTTTAGTGCAGTGTCCCTAATACCAATTTCCTCCAACTTTTGCACAAGAATGGGAATACAGACGGTGTCGAAAGCCTTTTTCAAGTCTAAAAATACAGCGAGACATTTTTTACCATCATCTACCTTTTCTACAATGTGTGTGGTTATAGCTGTTACGGCATCTTCTGTGGACCTACCATTTCTAAAACCGTACTGGGCATCGGATAGTAAATTGTATTTGTTTAGGTACTTAATAAGTCTCGTATTCAAAAGCTTTTCTAGAATTTTAGAAATGGATGGCAGTATCGATATTGGTCTATAATTATTGACATCGTCCTTCTCCCCGCTCTTGTACACCGGTGTTATGATGGATTTTTTCAGAATGCATGGAAAAATGCCCTTTGAAAAACATAGATTTGTTAAGTGACAAAGAATAGGTACTAGTTCGTGCTTGGCCATCTTCAGAAAATTAGTGGGTATACTATCATATCCAGGGGCACTCTCCGACTTAAGGTTCATGAGAACATAATGTACCTCATCTATATCAGTTTCCAATAGTACGAATGAATTATCCTGGTTTTCTTGTTCATTGTTTGTTGATTGATATGTAATCAGTGAATTATAATCCAATATGTCCTCAGCCATATACTATAGTTATCCACATTTCCATTATTTTACTCGTACCTAAGTACCAAAATAGTTAATTTAATCACGACTAATTCAAATAAAAGTGAAGAATTTATATATAAGATGATTTAAATTTATACCGCCAAACCAATAGTAGGGACTTAGTAAGTGATCAGTATCAAAGGTCAATGACACTTTTCGTGAACTTTAAACAAAATACTCTGGTACCCAGTACTGACTGACTGCGCTTGACAATTTAAAGACTCGTAACATAGGGTTCTGTAATTCGACAGTTTTAGGAATGATTTTTTTTCGTGAATTTTTCAACCGCTATATTGTTCCTGTAATTTATAAGTAAGCGCATATTACCATGAATTTTTTCGTATTTTCCAGTCCGCCTGTTTTGGAGATAAGGCTCCCCTACATACATTTTTTTGTGGCTTTACGAAATTCCCGAAATTAGTGCCAGTAAATATATGTTGTTATGAAAGTTTATATGACAGTGTGACATGTTGTGTAATTGTGTTATAGGTGTATTGTATGGAGTTATAGAACAATAACATGCGTGCTTATTGGCAAATTTATGACCTGAAACGACTTTTGGCTTCGATGCTATACCAATTTAGACCCTATGCCACCTAGTTATTTACCACCACTGACCTTGGATGCAGAAGCCTTCATCGCCTCACTATAGAGCACATTTTCTAGTAGACTGCTGCGTGCGGGGGTGCCGGCGGGGTTGTCGGCAGGGGTGACGGCAGGGGTGACAGCAGGGGTGCGAGGGACAGGGGTGCGAGGGACGGGTGAGCGAGAGACGGGGGTGCGAGGGACGGGGGTGCGAGGGACAGGGGTGCGAGGGACGGGGGTGCGAGGGACGGGGGTGCGAGGGACAGGGGTGCGAGGGACAGGGGTGCGAGGGACGGGGGTGCGCACCGGAGACTTGACACTGAAGAAGCCAGCTTCGTACGTCTTGTCTTCTGAATCCTCAGTCGGGGGAGCCGAGGATTGGTCTGATGATGATTGTTGCTTCTTGCGGGCCGCTGAATTAATAATAAATAATAAATGACTGTTTATTTTCAGATTAAAAATCCATAGGTAGGTTAGTGTTAGGCTTAAAACTAGGTTAGTAAAAGAAAGGGAACATGTATAAGATTACTTATTTAAATAACCCAATGGATCTTTCCATCCAGAATTTCTGGATGGGACAATCCATTTGGTCCGCAATCATCTTCAGGATGCCGTTGCGACTGCCCCGTAGTCTGAATAGCATAGAGGCAGTTTTCTTGCGCATTATGGCGTAGAAATCATCTGTACGCGCCTCCGCAAACATGCCAGATACACTGCAGAATCGCGGCAGCCGCAGCAGCATCCTAAAGGCGTTGTTGTATTGCACACGCAAGACGTTGTAGGCTCGTTGCGTGTACTTAACCCACAGGCCGCTCGAGTAGAATAAGAAATTCAGTGACCTTGTTTTGATTTCTCATTTTTCCAGAGTTCTTATTTTCCACCAAAATGCATATATTTTATTATGAGCGTAACTGGGGAGAGCCGCGCATCCACCCAAAAAGAAAAATATAGTGCCTCCTTGTGCCATGAATAATTTACTAGCAACGCCCATCTAGCAGCCAGTATTTTTCAAGAATATTGTGAGATTAAATAACAAAACGAAATTTCCGTATTATCCGTTCGAAATCCTATTAGGATGGGAAGTATTATTGTTGTATGTGTTGTGTACTCAATGTATAAATGCATCGAGTACACACACACGCACTTCACAATATTCACCGCTCCATTCCAAAAGGTCTTATCCTAATAGCATATCTAACAGATAATACATACGTTTGTTAAACATATTGATAGTGAAGCTGGTAATACTAACCATCTTGGGTTTACTTCCATAGTGAAAGTTGTTCGTATATACCAGGGGTTGGCAACCGGCGGCCCGTGAACCATTTTGGTGTGGCCCGCAAAGTTCGCAATCACTGCTTGATATTATGTGAGCAGACATTATCCATTCTAAACTATCTAAAAAGCAAGCATTGTTCTCAGTTACAAGATGCACATTTAGACGCAATACTGCACAAAATGCGGCCCTCGCTGATCCCCTGGTAGCATTTGTGGCCCTCCTATATTATAAGGTTGCCGACCCCTGGTATAGACTACCACTGGGTTTCGTCTTTTTTAGCGCCGGTAGGTATGTAATACAGAACTCACCAGCAATCATTTCCCTCAGACGGCTCGGTCCGGCGGCCGGCTTGGCACCGGGCCCGGGTGTCGGGCGCCGGCCGACTTTGTTTTTTGCCGCTTTTATCTGAACCTCGGGCTGCTCCTCGCACCAGTCGCGCTGACGCAGCTCTTCCAACTTTTTAAAACGCTCATCCACGTCCTTGATCTAACAAGACGAAAGAAGGTTCATTAAAAAAAATTCAAGCGCTGTACGCACTACGCACAAATCGCTGCATACGATAAGCTTTAGTTAGAGCATCAACAATAAGCCTTATCTGTTTGTGACGTCATGTCACGAATAATCTTTTTGAAGTGGTCAATCTCCTATGTAATCTACGACACCGTGATCTTATTTTTTTGAAAAAGCCTTTAAAATTAAATAAATTATAAGAAAATCATTTATTTTTATTTTTGTATGAGAACCATCAAGTTCTAGTTTGGACAATTTATAGGTTTTATAGTAAAATGTAGGTTAATTCATACAGACACACATGAATGTCCTATCTAAAGATATATGCAAAGTTTCATTGAGGTCAAACCTATCAAGACATTACAAGCACCTAAGGTATTTTTCTGTGGCAGCTGAGCTACAATTCTCAAGGCAATTCACTCTTTTTAATTTGTTTAGTTCCTAAGATTTCCAAATTGTTTATCCTTATGAGCTATGAATGTTTTAAAATATAAGTGAATGTCGGAAGACGCTGGTATCTATTGTACAGTGCTACACACTAGCATAGATGCCAACGGCTATCCTTATTAGTTAAGACTCACCTTTATATTCATGTTTTTAAGTCTATATAAGGATAATTTGTTATATGCTTTATGTAATAAAGAAAATTTTTACTTTTACTTTTTTACTTTTAGTAGCCGCGCCTGTCCCACCGTGACCAGGACTTGCTCCTTAAACATTAAATACATTTGCAAAATAGGTATCTATGCACTTGATTAGCAAAAACAAGATGTAATACTTTCGTGGACAGGGCCATGGCCGAATAAAACATGGCCTGTTCCTTCAGTTTTCATTCTAAAACCTATGCTTACATCAATTTGAACATTAACAACAGAATAGCACATGTATGCATTTTTGCATGAGTGTGAATGAATACCTAAGTAGCCAAGCAAAAGACAATGATACCTAATATGTTTTTAAAAATTCGCTAAGATTAATAAATCTGAAGTCGGTTTCAATAAAGTCCTGTTATTTTTTAAGTTTAAATAGTATTAAAATACGGGATATATAGCAGCTTTAGTGTATTTGGTATTGCTAAATCAAAAACGATTTCAATGTCCTTATTTTTATCCACATTAAATGTACTTTTCCTAAACACTCATTTATTAAAGATATACTGAAAAGTAAATTTCATTAGAGAATAATTAATTACTAAATGACTAATATCATTGTTTTTAAGCAGATATAGACTCAATAGTAATCCTTAATTAAGTAGGTACTATAAAACTTAATAATTATTCAGTTGTGTAAAGTAATCAAAACTGAATGGACAAACACAAAGTGAAACATAAAAATATACTTTCTTCTTCAATATTTTAAAGTAATTTGTCATTATAACGTAATTTTTTTTAAAGAGAGCGGTGATGGTTGTTATGCTTTATACATTATATTTATTACTTACATAAAAGTTTTATACATAAATATATAATTTATACGTATATTTTTTTTTATACATTTATTATGCATCTTTAGTAAGTAGGTACTGCTTATTTATAAGAATTTTTCTCTATAAGTACACATTTTTTGATGATTTTTCAGGATAACAGCGAAGTATCTGTCAAACTAGACTGGATTCAGACTTGTATCCTTGCCATTCATGGGACAGTAACTTTTCCAAAGAATCCCAACACCATGATACGAGCCTGCGATTGGCAGACTAGTATTCCAACTGACCCATAATTTTTTTTTACGTTAAATTATTTGCAAAGAATTTATAAATCAAAACAGTGAACATAGCCCGGGCTACAAAAACATTAACAATATTGCAGTCATAATTCTTTTTGTATGAAGCTTTTCATTCTAAAAGTGTGCACAACAACAAAGACAACAACATACAACTCAATTTAAAGAATGAGTTTAAACACTTATTATTAAATTTAAACTTCCCAAAAACTACTATGAATGTAAAAACTCTAAATACGACTCAAGTTACATTGCATTAAAATCATGACAAATCAATCTTTACTATTTAAGATCTAAAAAGTTTATATAGATACTTTTGTCACTTAACTTTTACTGAATTCTGCATTACTAATTAAATTTTATCTGTAATTAAAATAGTTTTAACTTGAATTAACGCTATTTTTGACTATTTAAATAAAACCACAAATAATTTTCATGGTTTATCAGCATGTTTTAAACATAGATTTGATTTAAATATATTTTAAATGGTTCAAATTTGAAAAAGTTTACACTGAATGCACGAAAATACTTTTTCTGAAAATTCTTCATGTGTACTTTTTTCCACTAAAATTATACGAGCAATTTCCGTGTTTTTCTAAAGCCCGTGCAGTTTATAACATTATCCGTACTTTAACTGTGCGTTTACATTTTCGGGTACCTACATCATGATTATCCATGATACATGCTTTCCCTTATTCAGGACAATATTTATTTTGATATCTATATCATGTTATCCATCTTTACATATTTTTAAAAGCATACTTTCTTAGAGATCTTTTTTTTCAAAATTAATTTCCTTTAGATTAACTACGAGTAGTATGCTTAGTAAAACCGAGTTGTTGTAAGTCATACTTTTCAAATACTAATTTGGAGTTTACCTTATCTACAAGATATCTTTAATTCCCCGATACCAATCTCACTTAAATCTATCTAAAGTTTACCTTGATAGTTGTCTGAAGTCTCTCTTCATTATTTATGAAATACTGTGCCCCTTTTTTACTAAATTATACCTACAGAGGTATCTACAGGTTATCTTGAGGGAAGTTGTGGATTTAACTAAGACAATGGCCAGGAATTACAAATATCTCTCCAAGATATCTACAATACTTTTTTAAGTATAAAAAATTCTACTTGGGTAAGCACGAGAGCTCGTACGGCTACGCTGACATTAATACATATTTGGAACACACTTGGCATAAGACGGCGTCATCTGACAAGCTTCCATAGTTTGAAGCGAGTTGTATGCGAGCTAAATTAATTATAAGAAGCATGAATGTTGGGTTGTGCAGTCTGGAAATCTAACAAACCATTAGAGTTGCAACTTGTTTTAACCGAGATGTTTGTCAATCGATATATGGTATAATAAAATAACGTTTTTTTTTACCCATCATATAAGTAGGTATTTCTCCCCACCATTATTTTACGACATAGGAAATTGCTCCGCACGACATACCTTTATTGTTCGATTTTCCAGCTGCCTTAGAAAGAGACTTAGACACACCCCCGACACTTCATACTGAGTGCACAAGTTATTTACCTACACTCTGACGCGCGCACTGGCTTGTCCGCACATGCTTGTGTGTGTGCGTGAGCTAGTCTAGGGCTGGCGGCAAGCGTGTGAGCAGAGATTATAAAGTATTACTACGTAAAGAAGCGACACTCACCTCCCCGCGCGAATTTAACGTCCCCCGCAAGTTAGTGGCAAATCTGGAGGCAGGCAGAGCTCGAGTAGCACTCGTTCGCTGCGTGCGTATTTTGTTTTGTTTTCTTGATTTTGAACACGAACACTTGTACTATTTGTTTCATTACATTTGTTTTATGTTATGAAATAAATAGTACAAGTGTTTGTGTTCAAAATCGAGATGCTTTTTATGTTTCATCAAGTGCCGACAATCGCAAGTATAAATCTTGTTTTGTTTTATTACGATACTGATTTTTAATCAATATGGTTCGTTATTGTGGTATATATGAATGCCTAGAAAAGGGAGCAACCAATAAAGATCGGAGATTTTTCAAATTTGCTTCCTTCCGATGAACTAAGCCATTTTCTTTTATGTTAATTTATTTTTAAAGTTATGAAAAAGCGGCGGTAACTCAGGGGTAGAACGCTGGCCTCTCAATCTTGAGATCCAGGTTCAATCCGCGGTTGGGCATGCACCAATGAGTTTTCCGGAATTTACATAATGCGCATCGTATTTGCTTATAGGTAAGTACTTCCCACTTTCTGAACGGTAAAGGAAAACATAGTGAGGAAACCCGTATGTCCTAAAAATCGTGTTTGTGCCCAAAGTACTTACGGCTCACCACCACCACGTTGGGACGTAATATGTGTAGGTGAAACGCTGGTGTACCGAGTGTGGACTGCGACTTGCATTTCAAAGTTCACACTCGGAACACCTCTGACACCCTCTCGCGCATTCAGGTCGTGACGATATATATATTTTTAATACAAATTTATCCATGGGGAACCAGAACTAGGACCTAGGGATTAACCACGCTAAAATTTAGGAAGAGAATCATATAAGTTGCTGACTATAAATGTCGTCCCTCTTGATCGACGACGCTCACACGCTTGCTGCCAGCCCTAGACTAGCTCACGCACACACACAAGTGTTTGCGGACAAGCCAGATGCGCGCGTGAGAGTGTAGGTAAATAACTTGAGCGAGGACTATGAAGTGTCGGGGGTGTGGTGTGAGCGTCGTCGATCGAGAGGGACAACATTATAATTCAGCAACTTACATGATTCTCTTCCTAAATTTTAGCGTGGTTAATCCCTAGGTCCTAGTTCTAGTTCCCCATGGATTATTTTTGTATAAAAAGTATTTACATCGTCACGACTTGAATCAAATGCTCAGGAGGTGTTAGGATGTTTCGAGTGTAAACTTTGAAATGCAAGTCACAGTCTACACTCGGTACACCCGCGTCTCACCTACAAATATTACGTCCCAACGTGATGGGTGGTGAGCCCTATCGCCGTACTTCGGGCACAAATACACATTTTTTAGGACATGTTGAAATTTGCTCAGCTCAAACGGTCACACAAAAACATTCGATTTTTAAAATTTCAAGTTAGTGTTGAAATTCTTACCAACTGTTTGAGAGTTGCAGTTAACGTCCTAAACCAATACATAAAAGAAAATGCCTTGCTTTAGTTCATCGGCAAAAAATTTAATAAATCTCCGTTCTTTATTTTTTGCTCCGTTTTCAATGCATCCATAAACACCACAAAAACGAACCACATTAATTAAAAATCAGTATTTTAATAAAACAAAAAACAAAATACGCGCGCAGTGAACGAGTGGTACTCGAGTTCTGCGTGCCACCAGATTTGCCACTAACTTGCGGGGGGCCGCGGGGGACGATAATCTCGGCGGGGAGGTGAGTGTCGCTTCTTTACGTAGTAATACTTTATATTCTCTGCTTTAGATAAATATCCAATTAAGGAAATTAAATGAAACGAAATATATTTATTTATGTAATGTAGTTATATCAGTTACACTTATTACAGGTCGGTTCTAATGTAATATAATTAAATAATCTATGTATATAGGTAATAGTGTAATGGGTGTCCCATAATAAGCGAATCAAATTGTTATGGGAGGTAGCTTAGTCCAATTCCTATCAAATAAAATAAACATAGGTGAAACAAAAGTTCGATGGTGTTTGAGTTAATTAACTTTTTCAAAAAAATTTTAAAACATCTTCCCGTCCCTGTTTTTTTTGCTGTCATTACTTTATTTTTCAGTTAAGAATTTTTTTATTTTCATAATATTATTTATAAAATAACTATTTCATGAATTGGCTACCAAACATTTTAGACAAGTTACACCAAATTTAAATGGCAAGACTTTGTTTTCACTTCTTGTGTAAATTCGAAAAAAATCTTTAAACTTTGGATCTCTGTGATGAAAAAAAAAAAGTATGGAGTGGGAATGATAAACTATTTTGAAAACTTGCTCATTTAATGTTATTTCCAAAAACGTATAACATTTGACCACTTTCATAAGGGCGAGACTAGTTATTGGCCTTGACCACCGGCTGGAATGGATTTTTAAAAATATTTACTTTCCATAATTTGAACTAAAATGCTATAAAAGTAAAAATTGTTGAGTTTTAATTAAAACAATGTGAAGAAGTGATTATTTTTTTTATTATAAAAAAGTGTATACCGACAAGAAAAAGTGATACAATTTTTTTTAAGAATATCTCCTTATAACAAATGTTCGAACTGAAGCCCGCCTGTGCGAATGCATAAACAACACCTTTTCAAAAAATTTCGTTTTAGTCGGCGCAGGCTGAGTGCCGATATGCTTTTGGCGGCTTGTGTCACTCGTTCGCGTAGTTCTCCCTCATTGTGAATGGGCTTTGCGTACACTCGATCCTTTAAACAGCCCCAGTAGAAGAAGTCGAGTGGATTAAGGTCTGGCGACCTTGGTGGCCACAGAATGGGGCCTAGTCTGCCAATCCAACGGCTGGGGTATGCTTCGTTGAGATGAGATCTTACTTGAACAGCATAATGAGCCGGACACCCGTCATTTTGCAGCCACATTTGTGCTCGGGCTTGAAGTGACTCGTCTTCTAACAAAACTGGCAAAGTATTTTGCAGAAATTCCAAGTAATTTTGTCCATTCAGAACTGAGGGCAGTTCTACTGGGCCCACGATTCGACCGTTGTAAATTGGTACTGTGAATGGTCTTCCTTCTTTTCATGCGGATTGACCATCCGCCAACTGTGGAGATTATGCAAATTGATGTGGCCATCTTTACTGCAGGCGGACTCATCACTCCACAATACGTGATTAAAAAAATCCGGGTCTTCTTGGTGTTTGCGTAGCATTCGTTGGCAAAATACCACGCGCTTCGCATAATCGCGTGTCAGAAGTGCTTGTACACGCGTAACATGGTAAGGATGATATTGATATCGTTTGAGTACTCTATGCACAGACAAGAAGTTGATGGATCGTCTTCAATTTGTAAGAGAACTTCCTCATCGTCAACCTCTACAGGTCTACCTTCACCACCGTGTCTGCCTGGATTTCTTCCTTCTCTGAAGGCTTTGTCAACCCTTAAAAAAACTCCATATTGTGGGTGTTGTCGGTTTGGATAACGATCAGCATAAATCCTTGCAGCTTGTCTAGCAGAGTATGTGACACTTCCACGTATTTCGTCGAAATGTCTGGTTTCTCCATAAATCAAATGCATATCTGCATACTCATGATGGGTAAATGGATGGTCTTGATGATTTGCCATGATGCAACAAATCACAAACACAATGATCCAATTCACAAGCAAAACAAGTCCCGAGAAGCGCCAAGTCGTACACTTCACAAGATACCAAATCAAGAGCACAGCAAAGTCCAAATTAAAGCCAGGTTCGTTGGAATATCGCAATACGGAAGCAGTGATAGTACACGAGTGTAGCACAGTAGGTAAAGTGTTGCACTGAGCGACAAGTGAGTGCGCAAACAAACAACAATGGCAAATTAGTGGTGGCATGGCAGCTAGCTTCATGTTAAAACGATACAGCTATACATCACGCTGTTGATGTCCTTGTTTATTTTTTAACTGTTCTTAGATAAATAGTCAAAAGAACGGTTAGAACGTCGATGCGATAGTGTAAATAAGATTTTTAGTTCAAATTATGGATAATATTTTTTAAATATCCATTCCTGCCGTTGATCAAGGTTAATAAATAGGCGTATTCTTATGAAAATGGTCACATATCTTACATTGCTAAAAAGAACATTACTTGAGCAAGTTTTTAAAATAGTTTATCATTCCCACTCCATACTTTTTTTTTTTCATCACAGAGATCCAAAGTTTAAAGATTTTTTTCGAATTTACACAAGAAGTGAAAACAAAGTCTTGCCATTTAAATTTGGTGTAACTTTTCTAAAATGTTTGGTAGCCAATTCATGAAATAGTTATTTTTAAATAATATTCTGAAAATAAAAAATTCTTAACTGAAAAATAAAGTAATGACAGCAAAAAAAACAGGGACGGGAAGATGTTTTCAAATTTTTTTGAAAAAGTTAATTAACTCGAAAACCATCGCACTTTTGTTTCACCTATGTTTATTTTTTTTGATAGGAATTGGACTAAGCTACCTCCCATAAAAATTTGATTCGCTTATTATGGGACACCCTGTATAATAAATAACAACATGGGGAAATATACACAAGGAAATATTAAAGGTTAGGTTTACTTAAATTTAATAAAAAATACACTTGAATAAAATAAAAAATAAAGGAATAAGTAATGAATAATATTATAAATATATGCAATACATATAATAAATATATTCCTAACTCCGCCCATTCCATTAGTCTTACTAAGAAGATATATAAGATAAGAAGATTATACTTAATATGAACCACTGGGATTCATTAAGTGAAAAGTTCAAGGAAATTAATATATTAACGGTTCCTTGTGAATATATTTACCAAGTCTTTCCCAAGACTTGGTGAGCAACATTGTACGGAAACCAGAAATAAGCATAAACTGGCTTTTCCAAAAATCAGACTGGCCAAGGTGGGTACCTCTTTCGTAGGACATGGTATAAGATTTTACAATAAACTTTCAAAGGAGGTCCTTAAATTAAGCAGGGCCTGTTGAAAAAGGCATACTATTATAAAATAAATTAATATTTGGATGATAGTGAAGCATAGTGTTACAGTGATAATGATAGTAGGTTATAATTTAATTAAATAATATCATTTCCTAACTTATGATTCTTCTAAGGTGTAAACATTAATTAATTACAGACTGTAAAAGGTGAATTTATTTATATAACCAATTATTATGTATACTCTATTTTAATACGGCAAATAATGTTTGTAAACAACTTTATAACCTAAAAGCACAAAAGTGATGAAATATATGTTCAACTGCAATTTTTGCTGCACAATTAAACATATTAATGTACGTGAGTTCACTTTTATTACTTTAAACCAAAATGTATAGGTATAAAAATGCTTTCTTACATCATATTTCATCACTTAGGTTACAAAGTTGTTTACAAACATTATTTGCCGTATTAAGAGTATAGTATGTAGGATGTTTGGTCGGCTGCCTGGATTCGTCCTGGGGGCTCGTTTGGTAATCATTGAACCTTGTTCCTGGTCCCTGGCCGGGTATCCGGTAAGGGGGGGGGGGGGGTGGATTGGATTTCACATCACAGCGAGGAATATATTATAATCGTGATGCGGCAGAGGGAGAGATGCGACATGAAGTACCTGCGGGACATCTTTCGTGTCCTGAAGGAAACAGATCCTGACAAAGTCCTGACGTTTGTGACGCGTAATCTCGATAAGCTGCATCCCGTGACATTCGATCACTTCAATATTAAGAGGTTGCTAAAACACATCACTGAAATCCGCTCCGGTTAGCCTTTGTGCTTGAAATAATTTGAATAAAAACCATGCCTAGTGAATTTTCAGTTTCTGTTGTCGAAGTAATGAATGAATGACTAATGCTTGTCATTAGGATCAAAGTTAAGTTCTCTATAAATTATGTGTTTTTTTTAAGTTAAAACTTTAATGATGATGTCGTTTGAAAATGGGGGAATTTTACTATTTACCTGCCACATATGCCACATACAGGTGGTAAGCTGATGCCGGGCTCGACTGTGGACGTACCACCATCTTACTTGGAGACCCCCTCCAAGTAATTCGGGGGAGAGTAAGAGGACAGCTCACAGGCAAAAAACCAGGAGGCACACTATGCCTGGGACCGATGGATGGCGGTATATCCATCCCTAATACCCGGGCTTTATATTTAACAGACTGGTGACGGGCAGCAGCGTCACTGGTGCTAGGGTTCCGGCACCGCGCTCACCAAACCGCCTGCCCAGCGTGTGTGAGCATGGGCAATTCTTCCAGGATGACCGCCGGGAGTGGCAAAGTCCTGGAAAGGCTTATGTCCAGCAGTGGACGAACTAGGCTGATGGATGGAACCATAGGTAATAATACTTAGTCTATGGAACAACGCAATGGGTTACTGTAATGTACAAATTTTATGCAAATAAATAAATCAAATAAAAAATATTATAATAAAATACGTACGAATAATATAAATGCCAAAGTGTGTTTGTTGGTATGTCCTTTTTTTAAGGCAGCAACGAAGCAACGGATCGACGTGATTTTTTGCACAATGATAGATAATGGGCCGGAGAATGATGACATAGGGCCTATGTCATAGGCTACTGCCCTATCCCGGGAAAATGCAAACGAAATAAGCGCGGGCGAAGCCGCGGGCAAAAGCTAGTATAAAGTATAGTTACAGAAATCCTCTTAGTGTGAACCATTAGTGCAGTCCAGTAACAAGAGTCACTAACATTCCTCCATTCCGACACCATGCACGTTGTGGCTATATTTGCCCCCATCAACCGTACATTTATATTGAAATAAACGAGTTTTTAGGTTACAGTTTCAAGTGACCCTTCATACGACAGGAAGACTTACCTGCGCGAGATCCGGAAGATCTGTTTGTCGGTTGTGGTCTTCCCAGGAGTCGCAGAGAGCGGAGATCCTCGCCACATCCGATTTGAGCTGACGTCGGAAGTGTTCTACGTTCTCCAGGTCACTATCCTCGTCCTGGAGCAAGCCTGGGTACATCATTGATTTAATTATTATCAAGGTTTATCATCATCATCATCATCATCATCATCATCATCATCATCATCATCATCATCATCATCATCACCATCATCATCATCATCATCATCATCATCATCATCGTCACAGTCACCGTCATTTTAACCGTCAGCCTAAAAACCGAGATACAGGCCTACCCCCATAGTGGGGGTGTTTGGGCAGCAGTCCCGCACACTTGCCCAACGCGGATTGGTAGTCACAGTACCCCCTTCAAATTTATTTCACAAATCCATTTAAATATTATAAAAACGGATTTAATTAATTTTTAGGGTCCCGTAGTACCTAAAAGGTACAAAAGGAACCTTTATGATGAGACTACGTTGTCCGTCCGTATGTCACAGCCGTATAGCACCGTTAAAGATAAAGACATGAAATTTGGTACAAAAATAGCATTGTTCAAAATATTTCCAAAACAAAAGTAAGAAAAATAAAACATATTATCCTTAAAATACAATATGGGTACCAAATTGTAGATATTAAAAAGTTGATTGTAAACATATATACTTTTACTATATATACGGGCACTGGTTTCAAGAAATCTTTAAAAAACTGGCCAAGTGTGAGTCTGACTCGCGCACGAAGGATTCCGTACCATTATCTATAATAATACAAATCACGCCAAACTTCCAGTCCGGTCGGAAGTTGCTCTTCCCAAGAACGGCCCATGCATTTGGTCCTGCTATGCGAATCGCCTTGTGTTTAGAGGGGACTAAAACTTTGGCGCAATCTGTACTCGTTAACTTGTAAAGCCTACTTAGCTGTAGTAGTTTTTCTGTTAATTTCGTTATGTATACTACTGCTGTGATTTTTTTCACGTCTCCAAATATAACCGTTTCACCATCAGGGGGGGGGACACTTGACTCTAAACTGTTGGATAGAAAAATATGAAAAAAATCATGGTAATATTTGTTTACGTAAAGATTACAGGAAAAAGAAAGCAGGTGAGAAATTCACGAAAAAATTACAAAATTATATTTATCATCCACAATACGGAACCCTAGGTACGCTAGTCTGACTCACACTTGGCCGGTTTTTTTATCTGTGCAAAGAGGCAATGGTCGAGCTTTAGATGAGATCACGACTCTTCAAGTACAGGCGACTCGTACACTCGACCTGCCTGCGCCTCCTTGTACAGATAAAAAAGTGAGTTAAATCTGTTTTCAAGATATTTATGATGTCAACTCACCCTAATTTTAATGAAACCCATTTAATTGCATGTCATCTTAGCAGCTTGTAAATCGGCTAGGGAAGTGTTTTGTCTTCACACAAACGAACCTTGAGACAAACAAGTCAATAATCTAGTCAAGGATAGAAAGAACAAAAATTTTATTCTTACCTTCTTTAAGAAGGTTTATCCTTGTAGTTGGACGTGTCACACGGCCAGACGTGCTGGGCCTTGCTCTTGGTATTGGTGGAGGAGGCATGTAGTAGAGTGGTGCATGATAAACTCCAGTCACAAATGGTTTCTTTTTATGTTTGGCTGCCTCCCTCTTCTTTTTTTCTCTTTCCTTCTTCCATTTTTCTAGTCGTTGTATTCTCTGTTCTATTGCAAGTTGGGTTCTAGTTAGTGGTGCTGTTCCAGGACTTTCATCATCTGAAATATCTCTTCCCACATCAAATCCTGACAGACGGCAGGTTTTCCTGTATTGTATCGTATTATTCAGTCTTTTCTTAATCTGTAAAACAACACATTAAACTTTTAACTTTGACGAAAATCTCATAACTAAGATAGAAAAAGGAGACTATACAAAAGCATTTTTATTTTACAAAGCTATAACTAGACAGACAGAATGTAGTAACAGTTCAAATGTATGTGTTTAGTAACAGTACTTACCCCTCCTATAATGGTTTGGTCCTTCTGTAAGACTTCCTTATAGACAAAGTCATAATTTCTCTCTGAAACAATACAAAAAAGATATAAAAGGTGTAAAGTAAAAGGTAACTTGGCCAAATAATCTCCCTAAATGACCAGACACACAAGGAAATCAACAAGCAGATTGCCAACGGGTGGAAGAGATACTGATCCTTTTTTATTTACCACTGTTTTCCTAATGTTATATTTACTCGTACTGTTTGTTATTTTGTATGTTTTTATGTTCTTTCTCGTGTCTGTGGTATTTTAAAATAAATTACTTTTCTTTTTTTCTTCTTCTTTCTGATCAGTAAAAGTTCAATTTTTTTTTCTCTATTTGGATGCATTTCCTAACTTTGGCGATTACAAAAATACACTAGGAATGGGTCAATGGGTCTTCATGGTTATTTTTTTATGACAACCTAGAAATACTTCAGTGATTATTTCCCCTAATCCACACTCTGATCCAATATTAATGACCACTTTTCTTAGGATCAAGTGTATAATTATAATATAGTTGGAGAAGTGCTGAAGTGCTGTGAATATGGTCGCACATTCACTGCAAAAATCGGCTACGTCAGCCACGTGACGGCTCACCAGCGCCGCTCTCGAAAGAATTGTTGTATGGTAGGTAATGAAAACTAATCATTTGCACCACATGAAACTTTAGGGGGGGGGGGGGGGGGCTTCAAAATTAGGTACTTAAGTAATAAAAACAAATACAAAAACTTAAATTTACCTAAGTTTATATGGGGAGGAAATTCTCTCAGTTGTCAATCTAAAGGTATTTCGAGAAAAGAGAAAGAAATTATGTTTGATTACTCTCAAACATAGGAAAAACAAATAAGACTAACCCTTACATGGAGATTGAAATGAATTACAGCATATATAATGTTATACAAACTTAAAAGAAAATATACAAAACACATATGAATTATTTGAAATCAGATAGAGCGTTGCTGCTTTTGCAAGAACTTTAATGAAATTAGAATTACACCTATGTGCCTTACCCCAGATAGCATCTGAAACTGTGTAACAGCTGTACTAGGATTTTTTTTAATACGTTAGGCTGTATAACATAGCTGTATAGAGGCTGTATATGCGGCTACACAGTCGTGATTCCTCCAAAAGGGGCCCCAAATTATACAGCGTTAAGTGTAGATCCGCTGGGTAACTCATAACAGCAGTATTTTCGTGTGAAATCTGAGTAAGGGATTAATTAAATTCTATTATACAGCTACAGTTCTACAAAAACTGCTATTTTTAAGCTTACTCACGGTCTTAGGCTGGTAAAAGACTTAAAAAATTACTACGAGAGTCATTTATTCTCTTAGCTGTTATTCTCTAGACTTTATAAATCGAACGCCATTAGATAAATGTGAAGTAACTTATAACATAACATATTTTGATTATTATGTGTCATTTTGCTTGCGGTTGCAATATTTTCATGAATGTGTATATTAATAATAAGCAAACAACTCATGCGCTCTCGAAATAATCGATATTATCGACAAATTTTATGAAATATCAATCGTTTTATTCGACCTAAGACTGAGTCTGTTGTGTTTATAATACTTGTTTATACAAAATAAACTAATAATTATGTATTTATTTAGTAGTCTTTGTTAATTTCAAAGAAATAAACACTTAAACATTACGTGTAATATAATATCAAGTTCTTAGGTTATGTTTTAATGGAGTTTCCAATGAAAACAGCTGTTGCTCTTTTTTACTCTATTATAAAGCGATCTGCTGGACGAAGGCTGAGTTAAAGAATTTTATTAGCCAAAAGAATAATATTTTACTATTTTTGGAATTTAATTATTCAAGTAGCTGGGTGGAAGTAGACAATTAGTTAATATTACAGCTGTTTAGGGTTACATTTATAATAAAAGGAACCTACATATTCTGTATTTCCAATGTACTGATGTATTTACCTATCTACGGTAATATACGAACGTAATATAATACATATACGCTATATACGAACACAATAATTAACCTAACCTGTATACACATTCGAGAAACGTATGCAATACCTGAACAACAGCTTAAAATTTCACTTTAAACATTAAAATAATAGATAAGCTGGATAATCATCCACATACACACTCAGAGCTGTACAATCATCTACAGTTTAGCCATATAAACACTGAGCCCTGTACAATAGAATAAACCTACACTACTCGTGTCGGCAGTACAATAGAGTAAGATTATGCTCTTATCCAAACCATAGCATTTAATTACAGTATTGTAAAGCGCATCGCTGTCACAGGGTGTAGAAAATAGCTATTATCAAGCCTAATATGATGGCTGTACACCAGAATAAGTGTACACCAATAGCCAGACCATAGCAGAATTTAATGCTCTTTGACATAATAAATCTGTACAAAAGCAAAAGTTAAGAGCATTATTCAGTCGTTACACAGCTCTAGACTTCTTGACTTGCTTAAAGTATGTTTGTACACTATTTAGACACTGTATGTCTAGTGTTTTTAATGCTATTTACAAGCTAAAAGTATAAAAGTAGGAGAGCAAGTGGTAACTGAACCTCGTAAAGTCTTGGAAACTATGCTCAAGACCCACTTTCCGGGGTGTAAAGAAACCATTGAAGAAGAAAATGAACAAATAACGAACATGGCATGGATGAACTGCTCGGACGTTATTAAACTAGAAGAAGTAGAATGGGCAATCAAATCTTTCGCTCCTTACAAGTCTGCAGGGCCGGATGGTATACTTCCGGCTCTACTGCAACATGCATGCAGATTCATAGGTAAAAGTCTGATTGAACTGTACCAAAGCAGCATTAGGCTAGGACATATACCTCGAAACTGGAGGAAAGTTGAAGCAGTCTTCTTGCCAAAACCTGGGAAAAAGACATATCAAGAAGCCAAGGCATACAGGAGCATAAGTTTATCCTCATTTGTACTAAAAACACTAGAGAAAATAATAGATAAGAACATTAGGAACAAAATAAAAGAAAGTGGATCTCCGTTACATGCTAATCAACATGCATATATGGCGGGGAAGTCCACGGAGACTGCACTTCACAGTATCACTATTAAGATTGAGCGCAGTGACGTATTCTCCATAGGGTCATTCGGGCGATCGCCCGGGGCGGCCCTGTCCCTGGGGCGGCCATTCAGCTTCATAATTTAGAATCTTTAGTATTTTAACAAATTCACATTAAAAAAATACGTATTTGGCGCCTCACCCGTACGCACTCCCTTTTTTTCCCTCGGCAGTTGGTTAAGGGGGGCGGCCCAATCGTATTCGCCCGGGGCGTAGAAAACCGAAATACGTCTCTGATTGAGCGTGCTATTGAAAACAAAGAATATGCCCTCGCGTGTTTCTTCGATGTAGAAGGAGCATTTGACAGGGCAACATTTGGAGCAATAGAAGCATCGCTCAAAAGGGAGGGCATTGACGAAGCAATAGTCAGATGGGTAATTAAAATGCTAGAAAACAGAGTCATAACTGCACATCTAGCAGGAGAAACCTATACTATAAAAGCAGGAAGAGGGTTTCCGCAAGGAGGGTGTCTATCCCCTCTAATGTGGTGCCTCCTGATAGATTCAATAATAACAGTCATTAATAGAATGTACATTTATTTACAAGTGTACTCGGATGATGGAATTATTATGATAGTAGGAAAAGACTTAAGCACGGTTAGATCTCGGATGATCACCGCAATAAGAAAAGTGTTGGACTGGTGTGAAGATAAAGGACTTGATCTAAATCCCAGTAAAACTAAACTAGTTCTCTTCACAAACAAGAGGAAGCCTAAGGAACTACAACCTATCAAATTGAAGGGCACAGTTCTAGAAGAAGTTAAAGAAATAAAGTACCTTGGAGTGATTTTCGACCACAAACTGAAATTTGACACTCATGTTAGATCACAATGTAGTAAAGTCATAAGAACATTTTTCCAATGTAGAAGGGCAGTGGGTAGTAAATGGGGTCTGACGCCTAGCATAATGCACTGGATATACAAGGCCATCATTCTACCACGAGTGCTTTATGGAGCAATTGTATGGTGGCCAAGAACAGACATACAATCCACAAGAAAAGAGCTAGACAAGGTGCAAAGATTGGCATGCCTCATGGTCACTGGAGCCCTGAGAACAACTCCAACCAGGGCTCTGGAAGTGATAATAGGCCTAAATCCCTTGCACATTGAGGTCAAAAAGAGAGCTACCGAGCAATGGTACAGAATGAAAATAAACAAAGAGTGGAAGGGCAACTTTATGGATAAAGGGCATGCCTCCATAGCAGATAAATCAGGCTGTAATTTCGAAATGCTCCTTGCCAATAACGACCTGATAAAGAAAGAAATATTATTTGATAAAAAATATCGCATACATATAGGAGCCAGAGAAGACTGGGAATTACCGACAGACCGACCGAGCATTAATTGCTATACGGACGGCTCAAGGAAAGGTAGTACAGGACTAGCAGGAGCTGGTGTCTTTATACCTGATAAAGATGAAGAAGAAGGAAGCGCATCCTACTCACTAGGTACCTTGGCTACCGTATTTCAGGCAGAAACATTTGCCATCATGGAATGCGCCAGTATGGTACTCTCAAGGTCGGACATAAACGAGAAAACAGTCATTATTTACTCGGACAGCCAAGCAGCACTTCTTGCGCTTAAAAATCCAGTAAATAAATCGGCTCTAGTAAGAGAGTGTAAAAATACACTCAATAAGCTAGGTGAAAAAACTGAAACAATAGTAGCCTGGGTCCCAGGACATCAAGGAGTTGAAGGTAATGAAAAAGCAGACGAATTAGCTAGAGAAGGTGCAGAGGATAGGTTCATTGGACCTGAACCTAGGCTCCCTATTCCGGCAAACGTCACTAATAAGGTAATAAGCCGTCTGGCTTCAGCAGAATCAGCAGATGAATGGAGGAACATTGAGGGCTGTCGACAGTCGAAAATGTTTCTCTCGACTATCGTCTACAAAAAAGTAAGGTACACTCTTAATCTAAGTAGAATCAATCTAGGTACGTTGGTGGGTATTCTAACTGGCCACTGTAGGCTGAACAGACATCTGTCAATAATGAAGTTACAGGAGGACTCCTCTTGCCCGCACTGCGGCGAGGAGGAAACGAGTAAGCACTACTTAGGTGAATGCTTTATATATTCTAGCCTAAGATGGGAAGTATTTGGTAATGATCACATTAAAGAAGAAGACCTCAAGTACCTTGTGTACTCAGACATATTAAGATATATTAAGAGAAGTGGAAGATTTGAGGAGGGAATGCAACTGGGACAATAGGATACCAAAGCTCCAAGCAATGGGAACTGGATGGAATAGCTCCAACTGGAGAGCCGACCATCCGCCTGTGCCCAGCGGGCGTCCCACCTCTAAATCATCATCATCAGCTAAAAGTAAAAATTTCGTAAAGTGTACCGCCGTTACCCAGCTGCACTGTTTAAACTACTTAATTTATACTATTGTACAGCTCTAAGAAAGTTTTGAGTCTCTTGTTAATCTATTTTAAAGCGTTTAGCTGTTAATGAACTGGAATAGTTTTTTTTTCAGCCTAAATGTTGCTTGGGACATACCGCCACCTGTAATTCGCACCGCCTAGATTTGCTATTCCATCATATAATTTATCATATTATAATGTGATATGAATGATGAAAACAAAAAGTCTGACAGATTTTTATCTATTATATACATCAGTTAAGTTCATAGACTAAAATACCAAGTTAATTTTCAAGTAACTTGTAAGTAGACAAGAAAAAAACAAAAAAGTAGGTAGGTACTTGAATATATATATAATTTCCAAAGTACGGGACCATAAGACCGTGAATCCGACTCGCACTTGGCCTTTTTTTCCTTTTGCCGCCTCAGTCAGTTTTGAGGGCCAAAGCCGCCACTGCATCTAAATGGAGGACAGGCAGGCCTCTTGCAATCACTCACTACGTGAAAGTAGGTATAAGGTTTCAGAGCTGAGGCAACTTAGACGCTAACTAAAGGCTCGATGGATAATTGACTTGCCTAGCGCGGGCTAGACCCCCCTGGACCGATGAAAGAGCGTAGCGTAGCGGCTTGGGCACATTAATTCAGAGCACAAAGACGCTAGGTACCTACCTACATTAGAAGCAACAGGGATGATCGCAATCCTACACGAATTACAATCTATCACGTGACACTGGCAGAATAGTCGACATCGGCTACATTTGCCAAAATAAAAATTGAATTGAACTTACCCATTTTAATCTTGGAAAGTACACAGCAAAATAATTATTATATATTGGTTCCTTGTTGCTTCAGCAGGCCTGTGACAGCTTTAGTTCACCACCCACCCGCCGTCTTCTTGGTGCTAGTGTAGAACGGATTTCCGGTGGCCTGTGCTCTGTGGTGGCCATGTTCAGTTGCCATCTTGCTTGCTAGGTAGCGTTCCGAAACACTTTAGGTTGTCCGATGAAGTAGAAGATATTACTATCTGTCAGATAAAAGTAATGAAAAAGACAAAAAGATCCCCACGCATAGCTAAGCCCCTAACTCTACAAACCTACCTACATCTTGGTCAAAAAGTGTATGACTTGGCCGTCTAAGGGCAAATAGCTGCAAATGTTTTTTATATCCTTAAAATCATTAAAGGCATCTGATTAGAGCAGGATAGAGAGTTAAAAAAACAAACGCATTAGAGCAGGACTGAGTTTTAGCATAGTGCAGCCCCTTAACCTGCTACACAAATAATAGTATCATTATATCCATGGCTGTTAGTACTGAGCGGGCGAAGGCGGACAATCAAACTGAACGCAGCCTGAGCTTTCTCGTTTATGAATACAAAATTAAATACTTATGAAATAATTATTTAAGTGTATCTAGCACGAATAATTTCTATTAAGGCTTGCATTGTTTCCCTTTGGATCCTATTTGCCTCCACCATAACGCTCATTAGGTTTTCATGGCGCTGTGCACGTGCTTCTTCTCGGCGTACGGAATCCTGTCGGAACCCTTCTGCCCATCGCCCAACAGTCCTCTCCATCCGTGTTGGTCGTCCTCTTAAGCGCCCGGTTTGACCTTGTTGCGCTATAAAAAACATAAAGGCAGATAGGTACATTAATAATTGCTTGCTACCGCCGCCAGTAATAAGTAGGACCAAAGACAATATAATCACTTCGTTTTTAGTAGGACTAGGTACAAGCATACAGTACCCAGGCGGGCGATCAAACTGATCGCAGCCCAGAAAAACTACTAAGTACTTATTTGACTAACCAACCCTGCGGTCCGAAACTAAAATCGATTACGAAAGTATGAAGTGAATGGCTTATATGATCCATTGTAATTCTATTTCGGACCGCAGGGCAAATTACCCAGTTTTACGTCATACGTTATTTTGCGACTTATTGCAAATTGGCAACCTGAAAATTTTGTTTGGCGATACCTACGTCGATCGGTACAAAAGAAAAATGCAATTTTATTTCCTGAAACCAGCACGAGAATCACAACAGTACTGCGTTTGTGTAGTATATAAAACAAAAAAGCATTTGACAGTACATAATTCAATGTATGTACCTACCTATATGTTATGCCACGGACATAAAATTAAAGGCCTACCAAGGAACGAACATAAGTTTATTTTCGTTAAAATAATTAAACTACAAAAATTTATTTACATACAAACAAAAAATATACACAAAAATAATATTGTTTAAGAGGCTACGTAAATTTTATTTCAGGCACTCTTGCAAAAAAACGCGCTGTGCAAGAGCATTTGACCATCATTTGACTCAGGGTGAATTCAGGGCAAAGCAGAAAAAAGTAGGTATTTTATAAAATAAAAATATAATACTTAGCTGGTAAAATTTCCAAAATCAAAAACTTAGGTAGTAATCGTTAAAATCCACTTAGTGGAATATTTTTGAATTCTGTATATGATTTTATTGAAAATACCATGCAGTTTACAGATTAACACTACAAAACAGAAACTTGTTGATATTTACTTACCTACCGAAAGAACCAATAATATTAGAAGAAAGTGTAGATAGGTTATAGGCGATCCGCGAGTGGCACGTTAAAACTTGGCTTATTTGCCAACCTGAACTCAATATCGCCTCGGCGTCAGCGCATAACGACGGACGTCGCACGGAACGACGCACAGCAACATAAAAGTCTTGTCTCTTTTTCGCTTGTGATAATTATGACTACCACGTGTCAATGCGACAGACATTGCAATACCTACTACGTACTTGACTGAAGTCATTTATGTTGTGTGCCGTTTTAGAAGTTCGAATCTTGTATAGGTAACCTATCTACACTTTCTTCTAATATCATTGGAAAAAACGATATTCCATCACCATTATACTTATATAGCACCTTAAATAATTGCCTTTTGCGAAAACCAAAATTGAAGCCTGGATGACTTGAAAATTTGCAGAACAAGGTGTTTTCCTGATTTTCCAGGGCTATATACCTACTTACGTTAAAGTACATGGAATTGGGCGCTTTAGGCTACCTACCTGAGCGTCCCGAATCGGCGACGACTTGAGCCGTCCGTCACGCACGTCAAACATCTGGCAACCCTGGAGCTAGCTTTCTTTAGAAATTTTATTTAGAAATTCACCTCTCCTCCATACCATTCCATACCACATAATATAGGTACCTACCTACTATTTTAACCGATAAACCGACTAAAGTAGAGCCACTAAGTGATGGCACTTATGACAGCTGCATTTAGTGATGAGGTACATTTCAAATTTCGGTTAAAAATAAAAATCAAGTGTGAGTTTACTCAACATTAGACACGTCATTCAACATTCAACATAATGATACAAAAGGAAAATTTGCCAAAACCAGTGGCGTAGCTATCGGAGGGCTATGCGGTGTAGTGCCCCGGGGCCCCCAAGAGATGTTTAAATATCTAAATCGAAAAAAGTATTGTACTAACTTTATTTTCGTTAAGTTTAACTTCGTCATTGTTTTGTTTTTAATTAAATATTATTGCGTATTTTGTCTACCTCAAACACGACCTATAAAAAATGAGAAACTTTTTTTAAAAAATCTTTGTTTCTATACGAATTCTATTGCACAATAAAGCAACATTCAAATCGAAAAATAATAACCGAAACAAGTAGTACATCACTATCAACAATGAAGTATTACATTTTTTAATTCAAACTTGCTTATAAATAATTACGATACTTTGTAGGCATTTAAACGTCATAGGCGCCATCACTCAGTGGCTCTTCTGTACATGGGTGCGTGCTGTGATTATTTTGTGAATTGTGATCGTTCTATCAACAGAAAAGTTCAAAGTAGACGCCTGCACAAGACAATAATTGTGACTCTTATAACTTATAACAACATTACATTATAATTATATCTTCTATAGGTAAGATGCGCATTTTAAAAACAGAGGCTACGTACACATGGTCAAATAATTATGAACAATAGGTAGGTAATCGTAATGTGTCTATTCTGCAGGGAAAACCTCGATGTAGAGTGACAAGAAACTGCTTCTTCGTGACTTCAAAGAAGCAATTTGAGTGCACAAAATAGGTGTGGGAAAAGATATGAAAAAAATTCGCGTCGGCGCATGGACAAACATGAATAACAATATATTCACCAGGAGCTGTTGCCTGAGCTACATCAGGAACTGGCAGAGGATTAATGTCGGCATCAGGAACTGGTAGTGGATTAATATTGGCATCAGGAACTGGTAGTGGATTAATGCTGGCATCAGGAACTGGTGGTGGATTAATGTTGGCATTAGGAACTGGTAGTGGATTAATTCTGGCTCCATTATCTGCAAATAAAAGTTTTCGTTTATATTGGATACATTACATACTTACAATCTTTTGGTAATTTAGGTTATGTTATGACATCATTTCATGTTTAGTTTCTATCAATATGTTCTGTAGTTTCTATCTATTTTCCTGCAAGTACACTCTCTTGCACCCCCTACCGGTGTCCATTGTCAATAATCACCTGAAGATGAGTGTGAAGCCCGTTGCCTGGTGACCAGGTTAGTTAGGTGGTTAGAAGCTGGTTGTAAATGATGGACTGCAAAAAAAAAGAAGTACCTAAGCTTTGTTTGGAAAAAAGATGCAAACACAGAAAATTAGGTAAGAAAGTTGTGACTTACCAATCTCTTCTGGGATTGGCCGGCTAGCAGCCAGTGCAGGTGGTGTTATTTGAGGGCATGTACCTACGTAAAAGACTATCCAATTCCCAGTAATAGTTACAAAAGTACTCTGGCACCCCAGTGGATGTTCGGTTTTTATCCACGCAGGCAGTATAACTTTGCTTGAGGTATTTAAATCTATATTCTACCTGCCTGCTTGTGAAATTATACCCCTGAGCCTGCATTTCCAATGCCACCTCCTCCCAAATCTGCTCATTTCACTCAGTATTATTTTCAAACCTCGCCCTTTTCTCACTCCAGTAGTGTATTAATAAAAGAGTAGCTGAATTAGTCCACTTTGAAGGCCCTGCAACCAATTTGAGTAGCTATTAATGTATTTACAAATCAGCCTTAAGAAGAACTTGTATTGTATTTTTAGTTAAAGTTAACTTTTTTTTGTTTTTGACAATTTCTACGATTTGCTGACAGCACAGCAGAAGCTGGCTCCTGTTTTGGTTCGTCCAGTTCCTCCTGGTTGTTGATCGCCAGCACGGGGTTAACTGTTCTCTCTACTATATAATCTTGTTCCTCCGCAATACCTTTCAGGCAAATATTGTGGAGCACACAGGCTGCCACTATGGTAGAGGCAATTTCATCAGTCCTCAACATGGGCAGGTGTTTTAACCGCTGAAATCTGCCTTTGAGGAGGGCAAATGCCCTTTCAATAACTTGATGCTTTGAATTACCTAGCTAGATGAAGTCAAAACAAAGATAATGCGATGAAATGTGAACAACTTTGTATTTATTATTTAAAGCAATAACAATTATTATTCATATTAATAGAAAAACTAAATTATTGTGACAAAAAATATAAAGTTAAGTTTTTCACTTTGTGCAGCGTTAGTTACACAATTACCACCATCAAATAGAGTTAAGTTATTGCTGTTAAGATTTTACTTGTTTTTCTTTGTTTTTTATATTAAGTGAGATTTATTTGCATTTCTTAGTACTTTTTTATATTAGTTAAGATTTACTTGTTTTTCTCTGCTTTTTTATATTAATTAAGGTTTTAATTGCTTTTCTTATTTTTTTTTTATATTAGTTAAGATTTGGTACTATTTTTCTTATGAAGTTAATCATTTTGGAAATGAATACTGTAATAATTATTATGTTCATGTGAAAAGACTTGTGTTTTATTTTGGCATTCATCAAAGTTGTAGGATATATTTTATAATGAGTGGTGTTTTCACATTTAATATCTGTCCATACTAAACACCATACAACTTAATTATTCTGCAAAACGGAACAACATAAATCAAGTTTTACCCCAAAACATGACAAGTCCCAATATAATTTTTTACCAACGACACACTCTTGAAAAAAATATCAGGAAGATATTGAAACATATTCTGTTTTGTGGTAAAAGTTCATGTAAGTCGATCTGTTCTTCAGAATAATATGAGTGCCACTTACAATGGTTTGAAATCAAAAAACAATGCCGTGCCTTATGCCTAGTCCACACGTGCTTGGTTATATGCATAAGCTAGGTACCTACAATTGTCTCTATTCACTCATCATTGTTGTTTTGATTAATGATCACTAATAATTAGGTAGTATTAAATTAAGCTTGCATGAATTGGAAAAAACTCTTGCCTCTTCTGCTGTTGTGAGGCTCCTGAGCTTGGGGTTGGACTTGAGGTTCTTGTGTGTATTGTCCAGAGGACACTTGTGCAATGGCAGGCTCAACAGAGATTGCTTCATTGGCTGCGTGAGGGATTTCGAAATACGCCCTAACTTCAGGTACGTAGGCGTATTGTTGTCCTGTAGGTGCATAGGAATTACCTGTATTTAAGTTATTCATCAAAAACACTATTTTTTTTCTCTATCAAATACGGTTATATGGCTACCTATATTCAATAGGTCTATGTTGAAACCTGCTGGCGGAAACGGCGCTCACATGAGTCATTAGCTTAGGTACTAAAATATCAGAAAAGACAGACCCTTTCACATGTTCTTTGGGTGAATTAACTAAAATGACCTTGCAGATTCTAAATCGTTATTAGGTAGGTACCTATTAATTCAATTATGACTTTTTTATTGTATAAGATATGTTGGTATGTTTCGTTTTTGATATTGAATATATAAGTATGTTGAAGGTATAATATATATTATGTTACAATGCTATTGAACTAGGCCCGACCTGTAATTACTGTAAGTTTGCTAATAAATAAATGAATGATAATAGTGTTTGATGGTTAAACTGCACAGTGGCATACCAGAGGGATCCTGAACAATGAATCTTCCTTCATTGCGTATGGGCGACCCAGTTTCATCCACCGCTAGTCTGAAACCGCTAAATGCGTTTTCCAAGGTCAATTATAGGAGCGGAAAATTTTATGAAAAATGCTCTGAATAATTTGGATAAGCCACAGGTTTTACGATTATAAAGAAAACTTCCCAATGATCAAGCTTCAGACTCGTGAATAAAACAAGCAAGAAACAAATTCAAATGGCGCGGCAAAAATGGCGGGAGCCGGGAAATAGGAATATTTTTTATATGTGATTGAGATCTGTTCAAAAATTTTACAATTTTCTGTCTTGGTCCAAGCTTTTCTGTTAATATTTTGCAATTTTTATTATCCACGTTTGACGTATAGTAATGTCCATGACAGGAGCAATATATTCATGATGATTTTCGCAGAGCTAAATATTGGTCGTGTCGTGGTCGTGTCAGTAGAAAAAGTTGCTCGGGTTTGATCGTTCCAAAACGATTTCATTTGTCTTTTTCATTACTTTTATCTGACAGATAGTAATATCTTCTACTTCATCGGACAACCTAAAGTGTTTCGGAACGCTACCTAGCAAGCAAGATGGCAACTGAACATGGCCACCGGAAATCCGTGCTACACTAGCACCAAGAAGACGGCGGGTTGGTGGTGAACTAAAGCTGTCACAGGTAGGGATGAAACGATACCATCTAGGTATCGATACTTTTACTCGATACCGTATCGTTCATGAGGTATCGATACCTACTCGGTATCGAATGAAAAGTATCGATACCTACTTGTATCGGACAGTCTTTTCATAGGAAAAATCAGGCAAATAAGAACAGCAGTAAGTACATACAATGATTTGATTAGGTACCTATTGCTATTACAAATTCAGTCACAGTTTTAATAAACAACAAACAAACGAGCGACGCACGCCAAATGATGAATGACTGACTGAATTAACGAATAAATGACGAAAATCACTGACAGATTAACTGAGCAGTAGAAAAGATACGTTTGCGACACAAAAATTTAAACTAGACCTTACCATAGAGTAAATAATCTTGTGCACACGAGTTTTTTTGACACTCCTCAGTGAGTGACCGACCGAGTACCGATACAAGTACTTACTTCACGATACAACTTGTTACTCAGTTCGGTTGGGGTGTAGAAAAGGGGGCACTATGGGAAAAAAGACTTAGAAAATTTTCGCTTGGGCGCCGCCTGGTCGTAGTGTCGATAAGGGGGCACTGAGGAAAAAAACACTTAGAAAATTTTCGTAACAATTTTTTTTTTCACTTTTTTTAAGTTTTCTTTTTACGATCTTAAAGCGTTTTTCCTAGTCATTAATAAATGTATTATGCATTTTCTTCATACGACTTATATTTTTTGAGATATAAGCTCTGAAAAATATTATTTTGTTATATCTCGGTAAAAAGTAGTCGTATGGAAAAAAGTCATAAGACATAAAATTACGACAAAAAGCAACTTAACGCGATGCGCTCATAAAAAAAAGATTTTATTTTTTTTTGGAAATTCGTCAGAGTCCCTTGCCCCTTTACGTATCCTAGCACCGTCAACTGGGACAGAAAAATTACGATGAATTTTTAAATTTTCAAAGTTTCATATTTTTGTTTAAATATCGTCTAGGGATTCTTCTGGCCATCATTTTTAGTCATTTAAGATTTTACCGTACATGTCACCGTTCTCGAGATATAGGTCAAACAAGTCTTTTTTAAATTTTATCTCTGTATATATTAGTCATATGAAAAAAAGTCATATGACATAAATTAACAAGAAAAAGTACTTCCTAGTGATGCATGAATAAAAAATGCAAAATAATGAAAAAAAAATATAGTTTTCTTCTCCTAACCATTCTAAAAGTCCAAATTCATACTGGTGGCTTGGTAAGTGATCAGTATCATGGATCAATAATCATTTTTGTAAAATTCGTACAATGAAATTTCGACTCCCCATAGTGATTCACTCGGAACTGGAACTGAATTTATATGGAAAGCCGAAATTTCATTATACGAATTTCACAAAAATTGTTACTGGTCCAAGATACTGATCACTTATCAAGCCTCCAGTATGAATTTGGACGATGATCAAAAAGTCACCTTGTATATGGATGACACCACAGAACATATATTATATGGATGACACCACAGACCATATATGGATGAAACCACAGAACATATATGGATGAAACGTAGAGCGCTCTACGGGATGAAACCACAGAACTCTCGAAATCTCGAAATGGTCTTCACTCGAAAACCATTTCGAGATTTAGGTTTAATAAGCCGTATTTTATTACTTGTGGTCTAAAAATCCTGCTGCTGGATGACAGATGAGTAGACAAACAGAGACTTTGACCACTTTTTTGTTGTAAGCAATCACACATCGCAATCAGTATAATGTCTAAAATTCTCAAGTGACGTCATATCGGACAATTCTTTAAAAAATCATAAAAAATAATGGTTAGTTTATATACCAACATTATGAAAACTATGTCCTAAAATGACGTATATTCTCTGAAAAAAAATCTTTTAGAATTTAAGCTATGGGAATTGCATGCAGTGTGACTTAAAATGCACAGAACTATGCCTATGATGTGGAAGTTGCCAACTTTAAAAGCCCTGGAACTTTTATAACATGCTTCTTCATTTGTCCATTTTATGCAGGGCATCTAATGTAGATAAAAATGATAAAACACTTAACTACATCATAAATAAATATTTTGTTTAATTTTAATATCATGAAGCTCCCTCGGAGATTCATGTTGTAACGATATATAATGTATATATATAATATCATATTGGTTATGTGTTATATTGTTTGGCGACATACCGAATAAGGGCAATGTCAAAAAAACTCGGAACAGAAGAGCTTGTCTCACTAGATTGATGGATGAGGAAGAGGCGAAAGAGGTGTGTCAGGATCGTAGCAGAGGGGAATCTGTGGTATCTGCCTACCCTTCTAGGAGAAAGGGATGAGTATATGTATGTATATTGGTTATGAAATCCGTCTTGTTATTTTACATCGATGATACATCGGTAAAATTAACTGACCGCCGCATGACAATAAAGATTTTTTGATACAACTTATTGTAAAGCAAGGTGCTTCAAATTTACATTTTTTCTAATGTGCATAAAACAGGCTTTATCCACATATTTTTTTTTACTTTAAATACTTACAAGGTGTTGAAATTATAGGCATTAACACTTTTTTTTTCTATGATTTTTGCCTTTATTCTTCATTTGTCAGAAAAATTACTATGATATTGGTAAAATATTATAAAAACACTGAATTTCCCGTCCCTATTTCATCCGAAAATGATATCAAACACGGTATAATAGCTGCTTAGCAACAGTGGTTAATTTTTGAGTAACGGCGGGCGGACCCCTTTTCAGGCCAATATACCTCCCCAAAAAAAATATTTCTTCATGTCCCCCTGACTAGACCTACTTAGAATGACCCAAAGAACATTTGTGGTGAGTGGCATGCTTGTATAATGCCGGCGCCAGACATGTGTCCACTTATTTGCACACTCGAGTGGACACACTGTGTGGCACGAGACTTTGTCTATGTGTTCCAAAGTTTGTGCACAGATTTGCACTTTGCCGAGCGGTATCGGTTTTTTAACGCACATCAAAGGAATGTGTTCAAATAAGTGCGTAGCCTGCCACACTATTTGGCCTATTTGCAAAGACCAGTTGCGCGAGCGCTGTTGTGGGGAATGGTTGTGTGAGACACTACGTACTTATCGTTCAAAATGGACACACATCCATTCAAGCCTTCTTCTCGGACGTTTCGATATATTTTGTTGCACATGTAAAAAATAATTACATGCACATAAATAATATAAGCACACTGCGTCCACGAAATCGTCGTCCATCTCCTTTGTTGTCTACCAGCATACTGTGGAGAAAAGAGTTTGCGAAGCATGTGTGGCAGGTACGCCAAATGTGTGTACAAAGTCGAAGAAGTGTGCAAATAAGTGGACACATGTCTGGCGCCGGCATAACACTTTTTTCAATGCATGTGCTCGTAAAGGCCCACTTTTTATGCATCAAAACCGAACAAAAAGTCGATTATTTTGCCCTAGGGCTTTATTATTATTATTTTTTTTAAATTTATTTATAATGGTTGGCTAACCTGCAGCCTTTCCTTTGTACCATAGATGTTATACTTTTTTTTCCACTGTTTAACGGCTCTGGATACAGTCCTTTTGAGCCAATTATAATTTAAAGTTCACAAGATTATATTTTATTTCATTTCCTCACACTATGCATTGAAAAACGTAGTATGATACACGGGCGTAAAAGCAATAAATTACTCGGTTACGTTTGAAACACTCGCTACGCTCGTGTTTTAAATCGTCCTCGTAATTTATTCCTTTTCGCCCTAGTAGCATAAACTACTATTATAGGTCCATGACAATAATACCCTCACTAAAATGAGAGGCCCGCGGGTTATGTCTTGACGTATTGATCAAATCGGTGCGTCGTCGCAGCGGTCGCAGTCACGGCTTTCATGGCCTTTAGTTCCTGTGGTTCTAACGCGTTTGCTTGGGAAATGTGAGGCCCGCAGGTTATGTCTTGACTCCTGACGTATTGATCAAATCATCTAGTCTGACTTAAATCGCATCAACGACCTTGAGTTGTCCTGCACTTCATAATATTTTATTAATATTATAATGATATTTATTTGTAATTATATATACGTAGTACATATTATACTATAATGGTATACATATATCTAATTACTGTTAATATTTATTTATTGCCCACTGCACAGAGCCGCGCCGCACCTGGTACACTTATGAGTCACCACCAGGCACTGACTGAAAATCAGCGCTGAGGGCCCACACCTTCAGCACATCGCTGAGTCAGTTGCCTTTTACAGCAACAGACGCACCGTGACCTTTTTATAATTTGTAACTATGTATTGTTATTGTAAGTGTGGCTGTTGCAGTAATAAATGTGTTTCTTTAAATGCAGTTAATGAATTAATATGTTTAAAAGCAAATACACTGAGGCACGTGATCCATCAAAAGATTCTACGCAAGCCCAGGCCTGAATTTAAATCTTTAGCCCTGCCGTTCACACCGGAAAACACCTAGGTACCTACCTAACAATGTACGAATCACGGATGGACGTTTTTTTTGCTTGACCGATTGTTTTTAGTTGTGTTCAATCGAGAGGAAACTTTTATTTTACAATAAAATTTTTGTTTGTAAGTGTACAAAATCTGTTATTTTGCTAGTCTGGTTTCTTGTTGATAATCTGGTATTTTGCGAATCTGGTATTATGCTCCGGAAGGTTTCATTCCGCATAGGTGTGGTAAATACCTTTCGTTTCCATATGTCTCATCCACTCATTAACAGGTTAATAGCGAGTTTTATCGAAATAACCATAGCTTTTCGTACTATTGGACCGTTCCATTTACTTCCCCAACTACCCGATTGTGACGTCACGTCAGTGCGACAAAATTGCGGACTCTTAATAATTATAAAGGGCTCGTTTTATTTTCGAGAAAAGCACTATACATTCTTCGTCGTGACTTTTAACTTACTCGTCCAGGGGAGCTTACTTACTGGTATCTGCAGTGATGTACTATTATTTCAATACAATGACTAAATGATAAGGGTCAGGAAAATAATAAAATACCAGGTTAAAAGACAACATTATTTTTTTATTTACCGTAAGTGTGAGAGTTGACAGCTAATTTATGTCTTTTATGGATCATTAAAGCAGATTGAAGGCTTTAATTTTAGTGCAGTTAAAACTTAAAAGTAATTTAGCTTCTGTTCTTACCACTTATGAACTACTTTGTAATGAAAAAAATTTCTTCATCCTTCTCACACTTGACCGGTTTTTGACGTTACTATCTATACATTTTTGGTCCATTGTATTTTTTATAAATTAAAATTATTTGTAAGTCATAATTACACAATAGGTTAAAGAAAACCGCGTCCAAATACGTTTACGGGTTAAAACAGTCACATAAAGTCACAGATAAAAATTCTAACAATACTAACAAGTCAATTTATTTTAAATGTTGAAAAAATCTTCACTGTACACACACAACGTTTTACTAATAATATATGCAAGTATTAAAATGAAGTGGTCGCGCTATTCCCAACATCGTCGCATCGTGCTTGAGAGTCGCGAGAGGTCACGCAGCGACGCTTTGCAGAGCTGACTGTCGGCTGTTCTATCAGGTTACCGTCCATTTCCTGCAGCACCTTTGTGTTACGGCCAGTTGATCTTTTTGGTTTCTCTTCGGTTTCGACTTGCTTCAATGTTTGGGCACTTTTGCGACGATTTCTCGTCATAATCGGACTGTCGTTATTGTCGATCGCGTCCTGACGAACAATTTTACTTTGTCTTCACTCCACTCCATTGTCGATCACTTGTAGATCTGTTTGTGCGACGTTATCTCCGGGGATTTTGTCTTTTTTCTAACGGACTCGAGTCGTTTTCGATATGAGATTGATCGAAAAGCACGGTTTTGATGGACTTTTAGCCAGATTTTTCCACGTTGTGAGGCGACTTCAAAACGCTTCGCACCGGAGTGACGTTCAGGTTGATCGGGAGCAGTTTTGGAGTTTGCTGCAACAAAAAAATCTGTTAAGTATTCGAAAGTACGCTTCATTAGATATCCTACCCGAATTAACATGGTGCATGAAAGTATCTCCCCGAGTAGTGGTGTGAACTGCGATACAACCACTGATTTCTCAGAATGTGCCATTACATTATTTTATGGAATGATTGAGAATCGTGAGTGACCAGTGGGCTACCATGAGTTTTGCACTCGATACACGTTAGCGACTGCGTAAAATATTTATACGAGTAATTGCACAGCGCCCCTAGCGGTTTACGAGAGGAACCACAATTCAAAAAATCAAAAATGTTTATTGTGTTAACCAAATATTTACATAATTACAATTACAGCTGGAGCCTTCTTTTAAGTAAAAATACCTGTATCAGAAGACTCCGCTCCTTCAGTCCGCAGCTTTGGTTTTACAAAACAGTTTCAAAAATTTGCTTAAAATTTAAAATTTACAAAAATTAATTAAAGTAATAATAAGAACACAAAACAGATATGTATATAATAAAAGAAAGATAACATCCTGCATGCGTCCATATTATGGAAGTAGCTAAATATGAGGGGGTGCATTTATGTGTGAGAGGGTGCATGTGTGTGTGTGAGAGGGTGTGTTTGTGTGGTCCTAAATGTGAGACGTTTTATCCGTCTACAGACCCAGAAGTGAGGCGCCTGTCAAAGCGAGGCGGTCTCATATTTTTTCATGGTTAATCTGACTTTATTTTCAAAATCTACGGCCTTTGATTGGTCAAAAACATACCTTTGATGACCAAATCAGAGGCATTGAAATTTTCGCCTCGCTTTTGGTAACTTCTATGTCTGTGTATCGAATATTTACACTCATTTGAAGATGCCGTTAAATAAGTGTACAGATCGCGCTAAACTTCTAGTTGAATCGTCTCGTATTCAGAGTGGACTAGAAATTAAGCGCGGTCTGTATATTGCATGACATTGCGTTATATTACTTGCTGTTACCGTTTGAATGATTACTATTTAATTATATTATTTTAACTTAGTATTTTGATCTCAGAAAATGTTCTTATTTTTATCTCAAAAAATGTTCTACTTTTTAAGTTGCTTATGGCTGAATAATTTCCTTAAGTAATAATTAAAATAAATCTAAAAAGAAACTATTGTTTCATACATTTTGGTCGAGTAGGCATGAAATGTTTCTATAGTGCAAATTTATTTTTCGCGGTTTGAGATTTAGTTCCATTGTAAAAGTTACAAGCATAGACGAGTAATATTGCCAGTTTCCGGCTTTCAAAACATCATCATCGTCATCGTCTTCGTCTTCGTCTTCGTCATCGTCATCGTCATCGTCATCGTCATCGTCATATATATAAAAAGAGAAGTCCTGACTGACTCACTCATTCACTGACTCATCAACGCACAGCCCAAACCCTTGGACCTAAAAAGCTGAAATTTTGCACAGAGCTTTCTATTATAATTTAAACAAGGAATTAGAAAGTTTTTTTTGAAATTCCACCTCTAAGGGGGTGAAACGGGGGTCCAGAGTTTTTATAGGAAAACAATATTAGTTGGACTATTTTATTCAAGACTTCACAGGAGTACTCCTATCCATAAATGAGTAAACATGTGTTTCAGGTTTTTTCAGAATTCAACCCCTAAAAGGGGGAAATGGGGTGACAAAATCAGAAAATCAACATGGGTATCGTTTGTATGGTTTATTGGGTCGCTGATTACGAAAACAAAAATGATTTCTAAATCCAACGTAGTGGACGTGAAATACTATCATCCCCTGTTGGGGTGCGATGGGGTTGAAATGTTGAAATGTGTAAATATCAATATGGGTGTCGTTTTAAGGGTTTTTTTGGACGTTAATTACGAAAATGGCATCGATTTTGACATTAAATATAGTGAACGTGAAAATTCTTGAAAGTGTGTGTGCCAGAGCAAATCGGCTGTAACAGATGGACAGACAGACAGCCACACAAGTGATCCTATTAGGGTTCCATTTTTTCCTTTTCGCAATGACGATTAATAAGTCTCAGTGTCAGTCACTGAAAACAGCAGGAATTGATCTTAGGGGGGACTGCTTTTCGCACGGCCACTTTTACGTAGCCTGCTCGAGAGTGAGCTGACCTAGCAGCCTGGTCGTGTTAACTGCTGAGGACAAAACTTCTAATAATAGTATATAAAGAGGTACTTTAAGTATGAATAAAAAAAAAAAACTAATAGGTAATAGGCCCCGCCAAATAGACTTTACCCGGAGATCAAATAATTGTACCAAAAAATACACCAAACCAGATTTAAACACGTTCTATAAAAAGAAGTACACAAAAACTAAATCTGCGGGCGAAGCCGCTGGCAAAAGCTAGTTTTTAATAAATTTAAAAAGTGAAACTAGTGCTATTTGCACCAAGCTGTTGAAACATGTTCTGAAAAAGAACATAAAATGAGAAACATACGTAATTGAAACACTTAAACATATCCTGAGAGCAAAAAACGTAGTTAAAATTTAATTATAATTCAAACTGTAACACCAAGTTATATAACACAATGTTATACAATATACAGATCGTGCCTAAATTTTAGGTTGCTCTATATACGAGGCGATTCAACTAAAAGTTTGGTGCAATCTATACAATAATTGCATATCCTGAGAGCATAAAACGTAAATAAAATTTAATTATAATTCAAACTGTAACACCAAATCATACAACACAATATTATTCAAACAGATCGTGCCTAACTTCTAGGTTGTACAATAATTATACAATCTATATGTACAATAATTATACAATAATTGTATAGATTGAACCAAACTTTTTGTTGAATCGCCTCGTATCTAGAGCAACCTAGAAGTTAGTCACGATCTGTATACTGTATAACATCGTGTTTTATAATTCGGTGTTACAGTTTGAATTATAATTAAATTTTATCTTCGTTTTTTGCTTTCAGGATATGTTTAAGTGTTTCAATTATGTATGTTTCTCATTTTATGTTCTTTTTCAGAATATGTTCCAACAGCTTGGTGCAAATAGCACTAGTTTCTCTTTTTAAATTTATTAAATATGATGTTGTGAAAGCGGCAATATTACTCGTCTATGCTAATAACTTTTACAATGGAACTAAATCACAAACCGCGAAAAAAAAATTCGCTCTATAGAAAAGTTTCATACCTACTCGACCAAAATGTATGAAAAAATAGTATGTTTTTTAGATTTTTAGATTTATTTTTCGGAAAAAATGTTTGTATGGACGTGTAGATTTCCGGTTTCCGCAACATCAATATCGTACTCTAAAATTTATTGCTTTCCGGCCCAAACTGTTATTAATAAACTAATAGTTAACGAAAAAATGATTTTTTTTTTGTAAATTGCCTAAAGTTTAAAAATAATTATATTTAAAAATATTTTTTAATTTTCATATTAACTTTTTTATTTCTTTGTACGTTGTCCGGGTGCTAAGTGTTGAATGCTATATCGGGCACAGTTATTCCTGAATTAATTTCTGACATTTGCATAATATAATTTCATTTTTAATTTAGACTTTATTAATTGAAATGATTAACTTGATAAAGTGCTTTTTTAAAATACCTATTTATGTGATAAAAATAAATGAATGTTGAATCTTGAATAGCAACAAACTCCAAGAACAAAAAATATGTTCTGTGAACAAACTGGTGTGAATAATCGATTCTTTTGGCGTGTTGGAAAACAGTACACACTTAACATACAACCGTATCATAATTAAGAGACGGCCTCATATTTATGCTTTTGACATTATCAAAACCGAGTCTCCTTACACACAACAATAGCTTAAAATGAAGCGGTCTCGATTTTGTGATTTTGGCAATACCAAAACCGAGTCGTATTCACACACTCAAAACCGAGGCGGTTTACAAACACCGTATGTTTAAACACATAAATGTGAGGCGGAGTCTCGCAATTGTGCACGCCTCGGGTTTGGGTGTGTTAGCACTTTTACCTTTTCACTTATATCTTTCGTTATAAACGTGATAGACATACATGGAACAGACAGTTAGAGTGAGAAAACACTAGGCAAGCTTAAACAATGTATAAGTAGTAAAAAATATGCATAGATCACTGAGGTCTCGCTTTTGGGTACTACACCGGGTGTAAAACAAACGCCTCACATCTAGGATTCAGCAAACAAGGGTCTGTGAGAAGGTGTGTGTGAGTGTGTGTGTGTGAAGGTGAGGGAGGGTGTGTTTGTGTGGTCCTAAATGTGAGACGTTTTGTCCGTCTACAGACCCAAAAGTGAGGCGCCTGTCAAAGCGAGGCGGTCTCACATTTTTTCATGGATAATCTGACTTTATTTTCAAAATCTACGGCCTTTGATTGGTCAAAAACATACTTTTGACGACCAAATCAGAGACATTGAAATTTTCGCCTCACTTTTGGTAACTTTGACAGGTGGTGTGTGTGTTTATAAAAAAATCCCGAAATAGGTAGTACCAGAGTGTGCCCGCTAGGTGGCATAAGAGTCACAAGAGTGTAAGTTCTGATCCTAATTCTGAGGCTGTTGTGTGAAATCGGTGTAAAATCGAAAGCGCCTCGGAGTTTAAAACACGTCTATGTCTGTGTATCGAATATTTACACTCATTTGAAGATGCCGTTAAAAAAGTGTACATTTCGCGCTAAACTTCTAGTTGAATCGCCTCAAATTCAAAGTGGACTAGAAATTAAGCGCGGTCTGTATATTGCATGACATTGCGTATTATTACTTGGTGTTACGGTTTGAATGATTGTTATTTAATTATATTATTTTTACTTAGTATTTTGATCTCAGAAAATGTTCTTATTTTGATCTCAGAAAATGTTCTACTTTTCAAGTTGCTTATGGCTGAATAATATTTTTTTAAAATAAATCTAAAAAGAAACTATTGTTTCATACATTTTGGTCGAGTAGGTATGAAACGTTTCTATAGTGCAAATTTTTTTTTTCGCCGTTTGAGTTTTAGTTCCATTGTAAAAGTTATTAGCATAGACGAGTAATATTGCCAGTTTCCGGCTTTCACAACATCATCATCATCATCATCATCATCATCATCATCATCATCATCATCATCATCATCATCATCATCATCATCATCATCATCATCATCATCATCATCATCATCATCATCATCATCATCATCATCATCATCATCATCATCATCATCATCATCATCATCATCATCATCATCATCATCATCATCATCATCATCATCATCATCATCATCATCATCATCATATATACAACGTGTAACAGAAAGGTGTAACCATATTTGAAGAGCTTATTCAGTCAATGGTATAGAACAACTTTTACTATGGAGCAAACCCTGTATCTCGAAAAAAAAAAAAAAAAAAAGCGACAATTTCATAGAAAAATGCAATGCCGCTCGGCCGAAATGTATATAAGGACAGCTTTTTTTTTGAGATTTCAGGGTTGGCTCCATAGTAAAAGTTGTTCTATACCATTGACTGAATAAGCTCTTCAAATATGGTTACACCTTTCTGTTACACGTTGTATATATAAAAAGAGAAGTCCTGACTGACTCACTCATTCACTGACTTATCAACGCACAGCCCAAACCCTTGGACCTAGAAAGCTGAAATTTTGCAAAAAGCTTTTTTTTGTAATGTAAACAAGGAATTAGAAAGGATTTTTCGAAATTCCACCTCTAAGGGGGTGAAACGGGGGTCCAGAATTTGTATGGGAAAACAATATTAGTTAGACTATTTCATTCGAGACATCACAGGAGTACTCCTATCCATAAATAAGTAAACATGTGTTTCAGGTTTTTTCAGAATTAAACCCCTAAAAGGGGGAAATGGGGTAACAAAGTCTGAAAATCAACATGGGTATCGTTTGTATGGTTTATCGGGTCGCTGATTACGAAAACAACAACGATTTTAAAATCCAACGTGGTGGACGTGAAAAAGGCTTTTACAGAATTCAACCCCTTAAAGGGAGAAATGGGGTGACCAAGTCTGAAAACCAACATGGGTATCGTTTGTATGGTTAATTGGGTCACTGATTACAAAAACAACAATGATTTCTAAATCCAACGTAATGAACGGGAAATACTATCATCCCCTGTTGGGGTGTGATGGGGTTGAAATGTGTAAATATCAATACGGGTGTCGTTTTAATGGTTTTTTTGGACGTAAATTACGAAAATTGCATCGATTTTGACATTAAAATATAGTGGACATGAAAATTCTTGAAAGTGTGTGTACCAGAGCAAATCGGGTGTAACAAACGGACAGACAGACAGCCATACAAGTGATCCTATTAGGATTCCATTTTTTCCTTTTCGCAATGATGATTAATAAGTCTCAGGGTCAGTCACTGAAAACAGCAGGAATTGATCTTAGGGGGGACTGCTTTTCGCACGGCCAGTTTTACGTAGCCTGCTCGAGAGTGAGCTCACCTAGCAGCATGGTCGTGTTAACAGCTGAGGGCAAAACTTCTAATGTAGTATATAGAGAGGTACTTTAAGTATGAATAAAAAAAACTAATAGGTAATAGGCCCCGCCAAAGAGACTTTACCTGGAGATCAAATAATTGTACCTAAAACACTTCAAACCAGATTTAAACCAGATACGTTCTATAAAAAGTGGTACACAAAAACTAAATCTGCGGGTGAAGCCGCCGGCAGAAGCTAGTATTTAATAAATTTAAAAAGTGAAACTAGTGCTATTTGCACCAAGATGTTGAAATATATTCCGAAAATAAAACATAAAATGAGAAACATACGTAATTGAAACACTTAAACATATCCTGAGAGCAAAAAACCTAGTTAAAATTTAATATTAATTCAAACTGTAACACCAAGCTATATAACACAATGTTATACAACATACAGATCGTGCCTAACTTTTAGGTTGCTCTAGATACGAGGCGATACAACTAAAAGTTTGGTGCAATCTATACAATAATTGCATATCCTGAGAGCAAAAAACGTAAATAAAATTTTATTATAATTCAAACTGTAACATCAAATTATACAACACAATGTTATTCAAACATATCGCGCCTAACTTCTAGGTTGCTCTAGATACGAGGCAATTCAACAAAAAGTTTGGTGCAATCTATAATTGTAGATATAGATTGCACCAAACTTTTAGTTGAATCACCTCGTATCTAGAGAGTATCTAGTATCTAGAAGTTAGTCACGATCTGTATATTGTATAACATCGTGTTATATAATTCGGTGTTACAATTTGAATTATAATTAAATTTTAACTACGTTTTTTGCTCTCAGGATATGTTTAAGTGTTTCAATTACGTATGTTTCTCATTTTATGTTCTTTTTCGGAATATGTTTCAACAGCTTGGTGCAAATAGCACTAGTTTCACGTTTTAAATTTATTAAATATGATGTTGTGAAAGCCGGAAACTGGCAATATTACTCGTCTATGCTAATAACTTTTACAATGGAACTAAACCTCAAACCGCGAGAAAAAATTTGCTCTATAGAAAAGTTTCATACCTACTCGATCAAAATGTATGAAACAATAGTTTTTTTTTTTAACTTTGAGATTTATTTTTCGGAAAAAATATTTGTATGGACGTGTAGATTTCCAGTTTTCGCAACATCATTATCGTACTCTAAAATTGATGGCTTTCCGCCCCAAACTGTTATTAATAAACTAATAGTTAACGAAAAAAAAAACTTTTTGTATTTTCATTTTTAAATTTTCATGTATACTTTTTTATTTCTTTGTACGTTGTCTGGGTGCTAAGTGTTGAATGCTATATCGGGCACAGTTTTTCCTGAATTAATTTCTGACATTTGCATAATATAATTTCATTTTTAATTTAGACTTTATTAATTGAAATGATTAACTTGATAAAGTGCTTTTTTAAAATACCTATTTATGTGATAAAAATAAATGAATGTTGAATCTTGAATAGCAACAAACTCCAAGAACAAAAAATATGTTCTGTGAACAAACTTGTGTGAATAATCGATTCTTTTGGCGTGTTGGAAAACAGTACACACTTAACATACAACCGTATCATAATTAAGAGACGGCCTCATATTTATGCTTTTGACATTATCAAAACCGAGTCTCCTTACACACAACAATAGCTTAAAATGAAGCGGTCTCGATTTTGTGATTTTGGCAATACCAAAACCGAGTCGTATTCACACACTCAAAACCGAGGCGGTTTACAAACACCGTATGTTTAAACACATAAATGTGAGGCGGAGTCTCGCAATTGTGCACGCCTCGGGTTTGGGTGTGTTAGCACTTTTACCTTTTCACTTATATCTTTCGTTGTAAACGTGATAGACATACATGGAATAGACAGTTAGAGTGAGAAAACACTAGGCAAGCTTAAACAATGTATAAGTAGTAAAAAATATGCATAGATCACTGAGGTCTCGCTTTTGGGTACTACACCGGGTGTAAATCAAACGCCTCACATCTAGGATTCAGCAAACAAGGGTGTATGCGTATGTTTATTTGTATGCTCTATATTTATTTATCTACATACTAGTTTAGTTTCTTTCTAAGTAATTTGGTAAATTAGATTTTCAGCCTCTTCGTAGCTCTTTGTTTTTAATAATAAAGTTGTTTGCTTTTTGCATTCAAAATTATTTTTTGTACATATATCTAGAATTCTGTTTATTTGATTGTACATATAAGCTGACTGATAGTTATATTGTCTGCGTGCAAAAGTAGATTTGTAAAATGGAAGTTTAATTATGTTGTCTCTTTTTCTCTTATTTGAAAAATGTGGGTCTAAATTAGAAATTTTATGCTTTTTTAGGACTGTATTTGCAATATATAATTTTCTTACGGACAATAGCTCCCAAAAAGAATATAAATTATCTGTAGGGTATCTATAGGACTTAAAATACATGACCTTTAGCAATGCTCTTTGGGCTCTTTCTAATTCAATAAATTTAGATTTTGCAGCTCCTCCCCAGACAGGTATGCAATAATTAAGTACAGATTGGACGAGGGCTATGTATGTTTTACTGAGTAGTAAAGGGGGAGCTATATGTCTAAGCATTTTAAAGATCCGAATTAACCTTCTTACTCGAGCACTCAGTATTTCAATTTGTGGGAACCAGGATAGTCGCTGGTCTATCATTACGCCTAAGTATTTAGTTTTGGAAACCTTATCAATGGTAGGGCAATTACAGTTTTGATAGTCATTTGTACAATTATGAATTTTGATTTTAGTGTTATCGGGGGGCTGGGTTCGATTATATTTGGTAAAACAGATAAAGTTGGTCTTCAGAGCGTTAAGAGTGAGCAAGTTAAAGTTAAGCCAATGTGACACTATAGAAAGTCCAGATTCTGCACTCTTTAGAGTTGAGTTCCAGGTCGTATCTGAAAATACTACTGCTGTATCATCAGCGTAGGAGATTACTTTTGCGTTCTTAATGTTCATACTGCACAATTGATTTATGTACACAAGGAATAATGTAGGGCCCAGCACGCTCCCTTGTGGGACACCGAAAGTTATTTCTGTATCATTGCTGATAAATTGACCTACTTTGACTTTTTGTCTCCTGTCACTCAGGTAGTCTTTAAACAGTTTTAGTGCAGTGTCCCTAATACCAATTTCCTCCAACTTTTGCACAAGAATGGGAATACAGACGGTGTCGAAAGCCTTTTTCAAGTCTAAAAATACAGCGAGACATTTTTTACCATCATCTACCTTTTCTACAATGTGCGTGGTTATAGCTGTTACGGCATCTTCTGTGGACCTACCATTTCTAAAACCGTACTGGGCATCGGATAGTAAATTGTATTTGTTTAGGTACTTAATAAGTCTCGTATTCAAAAGCTTTTCTAGAATTTTAGAAATGGATGGCAGTATCGATATTGGTCTATAATTATTGACATCGTCCTTCTCCCCGCTCTTGTACACCGGTGTTATGATGGATTTTTTCAGAATGCATGGAAAAATGCCCTTTGAAAAACATAGATTTGTTAAGTGACAAAGAATAGGTACTAGTTCGTGCTTGGCCATCTTCAGAAAATTAGTGGGTATACTATCATATCCAGGGGCACTCTCCGACTTAAGGTTCATGAGAACATAATGTACCTCATCTATATCAGTTTCCAATAGTACGAATGAATTATCCTGGTTTTCTTGTTCATTGTTTGTTGATTGATATGTAATCAGTGAATTATAATCCAATATGTCCTCAGCCATATACTATAGTTATCCACATTTCCATTATTTTACTCGTACCTAAGTACCAAAATAGTTAATTTAATCACGACTAATTCAAATAAAAGTGAAGAATTTATATATAAGATGATTTAAATTTATACCGCCAAACCAATAGTAGGGACTTAGTAAGTGATCAGTATCAAAGGTCAATGACACTTTTCGTGAACTTTAAACAAAATACTCTGGTACCCAGTACTGACTGACTGCGCTTGACAATTTAAAGACTCGTAACATAGGGTTCTGTAATTCGACAGTTTTAGGAATGATTTTTTTTCGTGAATTTTTCGACCGCTATATTGTTCCTGTAATTTATAAGTAAGCGCATATTACCATGAATTTTTTCGTATTTTCCAGTCCGCCTGTTTTGGAGATAAGGCTCCCCTACATACATTTTTTTGTGGCTTTACGAAATTCCCGAAATTAGTGCCAGTAAATATATGTTGTTATGAAAGTTTATATGACAGTGTGACATGTTGTGTAATTGTGTTATAGGTGTATTGTATGGAGTTATAGAACAATAACATGCGTGCTTATTGGCAAATTTATGACCTGAAACGACTTTTGGCTTCGATGCTATACCAATTTAGACCCTATGCCACCTAGTTATTTACCACCACTGACCTTGGATGCAGAAGCCTTCATCGCCTCACTATAGAGCACATTTTCTAGTAGACTGCTGCGTGCGGGGGTGCCGGCGGGGTTGTCGGCAGGGGTGACGGCAGGGGTGACAGCAGGGGTGCGAGGGACAGGGGTGCGAGGGACGGGTGAGCGAGAGACGGGGGTGCGAGGGACGGGGGTGCGAGGGACAGGGGTGCGAGGGACGGGGGTGCGAGGGACGGGGGTGCGAGGGACGGGGGTGCGAGGGACAGGGGTGCGAGGGACAGGGGTGCGAGGGACGGGGGTGCGCACCGGAGACTTGACACTGAAGAAGCCAGCTTCGTACGTCTTGTCTTCTGAATCCTCAGTCGGGGGAGCCGAGGATTGGTCTGATGATGATTGTTGCTTCTTGCGGGCCGCTGAATTAATAATAAATAATAAATGACTGTTTATTTTCAGATTAAAAATCCATAGGTAGGTTAGTGTTAGGCTTAAAACTAGGTTAGTAAAAGAAAGGGAACATGTATAAGATTACTTATTTAAATAACCCAATGGATCTTTCCATCCAGAATTTCTGGATGGGACAATCCATTTGGTCCGCAATCATCTTCAGGATGCCGTTGCGACTGCCCCGTAGTCTGAATAGCATAGAGGCAGTTTTCTTGCGCATTATGGCGTAGAAATCATCTGTACGCGCCTCCGCAAACATGCCAGATACACTGCAGAATCGCGGCAGCCGCAGCAGCATCCTAAAGGCGTTGTTGTATTGCACACGCAAGACGTTGTAGGCTCGTTGCGTGTACTTAACCCACAGGCCGCTCGAGTAGAATAAGAAATTCAGTGACCTTGTTTTGATTTCTCATTTTTCCAGAGTTCTTATTTTCCACCAAAATGCATATATTTTATTATGAGCGTAACTGGGGAGAGCCGCGCATCCACCCAAAAAGAAAAATATAGTGCCTCCTTGTGCCATGAATAATTTACTAGCAACGCCCATCTAGCAGCCAGTATTTTTCAAGAATATTGTGAGATGAAATAACAAAACGAAATTTCCGTATTATCCGTTCGAAATCCTATTAGGATGGGAAGTATTATTGTTGTATGTGTTGTGTACTCAATGTATAAATGCATCGAGTACACACACACGCACTTCACAATATTCACCGCTCCATTCCAAAAGGTCTTATCCTCATAGCATATCTAACAGATAATACATACGTTTGTTAAACATATTGATAGTGAAGCTGGTAATACTAACCATCTTGGGTTTACTTCCATAGTGAAAGTTGTTCGTATATACCAGGGGTTGGCAACCGGCGGCCCGTGAACCATTTTGGTGTGGCCCGCAAAGTTCGCAATCACTGCTTGATATTATGTGAGCAGACAACTATCTAAAAAGCAAGCATTGTTCTCAGTTACAAGATGCACATTTAGACGCAATACTGCACAAAATGCGGCCCTCGCTGATCCCCTGGTAGCATTTGTGGCCCTCCTATATTATAAGGTTGCCGACCCCTGGTATAGACTACCACTGGGTTTCGTCTTTTTTAGCGCCGGTAGGTATGTAATACAGAACTCACCAGCAATCATTTCCCTCAGACGGCTCGGTCCGGCGGCCGGCTTGGCACCGGGCCCGGGTGTCGGGCGCCGGCCGACTTTGTTTTTTGCCGCTTTTATCTGAACCTCGGGCTGCTCCTCGCACCAGTCGCGCTGACGCAGCTCTTCCAACTTTTTAAAACGCTCATCCACGTCCTTGATCTAACAAGACGAAAGAAGGTTCATTAAAAAAAATTCAAGCGCTGTACGCACTACGCACAAATCGCTGCATACGATAAGCTTTAGTTAGAGCATCAACAATAAGCCTTATCTGTTTGTGACGTCATGTCACGAATAATCTTTTTGAAGTGGTCAATCTCCTATGTAATCTACGACACCGTGATCTTATTTTTTTGAAAAAGCCTTTAAAATTAAATAAATTATAAGAAAATCATTTATTTTTATTTTTGTATGAGAACCATCAAGTTCTAGTTTGGACAATTTATAGGTTTTATAGTAAAATGTAGGTTAATTCATACAGACACACATGAATGTCCTATCTAAAGATATATGCAAAGTTTCATTGAGGTCAAACCTATCAAGACATTACAAGCACCTAAGGTATTTTTCTGTGGCAGCTGAGCTACAATTCTCAAGGCAATTCACTCTTTTTAATTTGTTTAGTTCCTAAGATTTCCAAATTGTTTATCCTTATGAGCTATGAATGTTTTAAAATATAAGTGAATGTCGGAAGACGCTGGTATCTATTGTACAGTGCTACACACTAGCATAGATGCCAACGGCTATCCTTATTAGTTAAGACTCACCTTTATATTCATGTTTTTAAGTCTATATAAGGATAATTTGTTATATGCTTTATGTAATAAAGAAAATTTTTACTTTTACTTTTTTACTTTTAGTAGCCGCGCCTGTCCCACCGTGACCAGGACTTGCTCCTTAAACATTAAATACATTTGCAAAATAGGTATCTATGCACTTGATTAGCAAAAACAAGATGTAATACTTTCGTGGACAGGGCCATGGCCGAATAAAACATGGCCTGTTCCTTCAGTTTTCATTCTAAAACCTATGCTTACATCAATTTGAACATTAACAACAGAATAGCACATGTATGCATTTTTGCATGAGTGTGAATGAATACCTAAGTAGCCAAGCAAAAGACAATGATACCTAATATGTTTTTAAAAATTCGCTAAGATTAATAAATCTGAAGTCGGTTTCAATAAAGTCCTGTTATTTTTTAAGTTTAAATAGTATTAAAATACGGGATATATAGCAGCTTTAGTGTATTTGGTATTGCTAAATCAAAAACGATTTCAATGTCCTTATTTTTATCCACATTAAATGTACTTTTCCTAAACACTCATTTATTAAAGATATACTGAAAAGTAAATTTCATTAGAGAATAATTAATTACTAAATGACTAATATCATTGTTTTTAAGCAGATATAGACTCAATAGTAATCCTTAATTAAGTAGGTACTATAAAACTTAATAATTATTCAGTTGTGTAAAGTAATCAAAACTGAATGGACAAACACAAAGTGAAACATAAAAATATACTTTCTTCTTCAATATTTTAAAGTAATTTGTCATTATAACGTAATTTTTTTTAAAGAGAGCGGTGATGGTTGTTATGCTTTATACATTATATTTATTACTTACATAAAAGTTTTATACATAAATATATAATTTATACGTATATTTTTTTTATACATTTATTATGCATCTTTAGTAAGTAGGTACTGCTTATTTATAAGAATTTTTCTCTATAAGTACACATTTTTTGATGATTTTTCAGGATAACAGCGAAGTATCTGTCAAACTAGACTGGATTCAGACTTGTATCCTTGCCATTCATGGGACAGTAACTTTTCCAAAGAATCCCAACACCATGATACGAGCCTGCGATTGGCAGACTAGTATTCCAACTGACCCATAATTTTTTTTTACGTTAAATTATTTGCAAAGAATTTATAAATCAAAACAGTGAACATAGCCCGGGCTACAAAAACATTAACAATATTGCAGTCATAATTCTTTTTGTATGAAGCTTTTCATTCTAAAAGTGTGCACAACAACAAAGACAACAACATACAACTCAATTTAAAGAATGAGTTTAAACACTTATTATTAAATTTAAACTTCCCAAAAACTACTATGAATGTAAAAACTCTAAATACGACTCAAGTTACATTGCATTAAAATCATGACAAATCAATCTTTACTATTTAAGATCTAAAAAGTTTATATAGATACTTTTGTCACTTAACTTTTACTGAATTCTGCATTACTAATTAAATTTTATCTGTAATTAAAATAGTTTTAACTTGAATTAACGCTATTTTTGACTATTTAAATAAAACCACAAATAATTTTCATGGTTTATCAGCATGTTTTAAACATAGATTTGATTTAAATATATTTTAAATGGTTCAAATTTGAAAAAGTTTACACTGAATGCACGAAAATACTTTTTCTGAAAATTCTTCATGTGTACTTTTTTCCACTAAAATTATACGAGCAATTTCCGTGTTTTTCTAAAGCCCGTGCAGTTTATAACATTATCCGTACTTTAACTGTGCGTTTACATTTTCGGGTACCTACATCATGATTATCCATGATACATGCTTTCCCTTATTCAGGACAATATTTATTTTGATATCTATATCATGTTATCCATCTTTACATATTTTTAAAAGCATACTTTCTTAGAGATCTTTTTTTTCAAAATTAATTTCCTTTAGATTAACTACGAGTAGTATGCTTAGTAAAACCGAGTTGTTGTAAGTCATACTTTTCAAATACTAATTTGGAGTTTACCTTATCTACAAGATATCTTTAATTCCCCGATACCAATCTCACTTAAATCTATCTAAAGTTTACCTTGATAGTTGTCTGAAGTCTCTCTTCATTATTTATGAAATACTGTGCCCCTTTTTTACTAAATTATACCTACAGAGGTATCTACAGGTTATCTTGAGGGAAGTTGTGGATTTAACTAAGACAATGGCCAGGAATTACAAATATCTCTCCAAGATATCTACAATACTTTTTTAAGTATAAAAAATTCTACTTGGGTAAGCACGAGAGCTCGTACGGCTACGCTGACATTAATACATATTTGGAACACACTTGGCATAAGACGGCGTCATCTGACAAGCTTCCATAGTTTGAAGCGAGTTGTATGCGAGCTAAATTAATTATAAGAAGCATGAATGTTGGGTTGTGCAGTCTGGAAATCTAACAAACCATTAGAGTTGCAACTTGTTTTAACCGAGATGTTTGTCAATCGATATATGGTATAATAAAATAACGTTTTTTTTTACCCATCATATAAGTAGGTATTTCTCCCCACCATTATTTTACGACATAGGAAATTGCTCCGCACGACATACCTTTATTGTTCGATTTTCCAGCTGCCTTAGAAAGAGACTTAGACACACCCCCGACACTTCATACTGAGTGCACAAGTTATTTACCTACACTCTGACGCGCGCACTGGCTTGTCCGCACATGCTTGTGTGTGTGCGTGAGCTAGTCTAGGGCTGGCGGCAAGCGTGTGAGCAGAGATTATAAAGTATTACTACGTAAAGAAGCGACACTCACCTCCCCGCGCGAATTTAACGTCCCCCGCAAGTTAGTGGCAAATCTGGAGGCAGGCAGAGCTCGAGTAGCACTCGTTCGCTGCGTGCGTATTTTGTTTTGTTTTCTTGATTTTGAACACGAACACTTGTACTATTTGTTTCATTACATTTGTTTTATGTTATGAAATAAGTAGTACAAGTGTTTGTGTTCAAAATCGAGATGCTTTTTATGTTTCATCAAGTGCCGACAATCGCAAGTATAAATCTTGTTTTGTTTTATTACGATACTGATTTTTAATCAATATGGTTCGTTATTGTGGTATATATGAATGCCTAGAAAAGGGAGCAACCAATAAAGATCGGAGATTTTTCAAATTTGCTTCCTTCCGATGAACTAAGCCATTTTCTTTTATGTTAATTTATTTTTAAAGTTATGAAAAAGCGGCGGTAACTCAGGGGTAGAACGCTGGCCTCTCAATCTTGAGATCCAGGTTCAATCCGCGGTTGGGCATGCACCAATGAGTTTTCCGGAATTTACATAATGCGCATCGTATTTGCTTATAGGTAAGTACTTCCCACTTTCTGAACGGTAAAGGAAAACATAGTGAGGAAACCCGTATGTCCTAAAAATCGTGTTTGTGCCCAAAGTACTTACGGCTCACCACCACCACGTTGGGACGTAATATGTGTAGGTGAAACGCTGGTGTACCGAGTGTGGACTGCGACTTGCATTTCAAAGTTCACACTCGGAACACCTCTGACACCCTCTCGCGCATTCAGGTCGTGACGATATATATATTTTTAATACAAATTTATCCATGGGGAACCAGAACTAGGACCTAGGGATTAACCACGCTAAAATTTAGGAAGAGAATCATATAAGTTGCTGACTATAAATGTCGTCCCTCTTGATCGACGACGCTCACACGCTTGCTGCCAGCCCTAGACTAGCTCACGCACACACACAAGTGTTTGCGGACAAGCCAGATGCGCGCGTGAGAGTGTAGGTAAATAACTTGAGCGAGGACTATGAAGTGTCGGGGGTGTGGTGTGAGCGTCGTCGATCGAGAGGGACAACATTATAATTCAGCAACTTACATGATTCTCTTCCTAAATTTTAGCGTGGTTAATCCCTAGGTCCTAGTTCTAGTTCCCCATGGATTATTTTTGTATAAAAAGTATTTACATCGTCACGACTTGAATCAAATGCTCAGGAGGTGTTAGGATGTTTCGAGTGTAAACTTTGAAATGCAAGTCACAGTCTACACTCGGTACACCCGCGTCTCACCTACAAATATTACGTCCCAACGTGATGGGTGGTGAGCCCTATCGCCGTACTTCGGGCACAAATACACATTTTTTAGGACATGTTGAAATTTGCTCAGCTCAAACGGTCACACAAAAACATTCGATTTTTAAAATTTCAAGTTAGTGTTGAAATTCTTACCAACTGTTTGAGAGTTGCAGTTAACGTCCTAAACCAATACATAAAAGAAAATGCCTTGCTTTAGTTCATCGGCAAGAAATTTAAAAAGTCTCCGTTCTTTATTTTTTGCTCCGTTTTCAATGCATCCATAAACACCACAAAAACGAACCACATTAATTAAAAATCAGTATTTTAATAAAACAAAAAACAAAATACGCGCGCAGTGAACGAGTGGTACTCGAGTTCTGCGTGCCACCAGATTTGCCACTAACTTGCGGGGGGCCGCGGGGGACGATAATCTCGGCGGGGAGGTGAGTGTCGCTTCTTTACGTAGTAATACTTTATATTCTCTGCTTTTTAGATAAATATCCAATTAAGGAAATTAAATGAAACGAAATATATTTATTTATGTAATGTAGTTATATCAGTTACACTTATTACAGGTCGGTTCTAATGTAATATAATTAAATAATCTATGTATATAGGTAATAGTGTAATGGGTGTCCCATAATAAGCGAATCAAATTGTTATGGGAGGTAGCTTAGTCCAATTCCTATCAAATAAAATAAACATAGGTGAAACAAAAGTTCGATGGTTTTTGAGTTAATTAACTTTTTCAAAAAAATTTTAAAACATCTTCCCGTCCCTGTTTTTTTTGCTGTCATTACTTTATTTTTCAGTTAAGAATTTTTTTATTTTCATAATATTATTTATAAAATAACTATTTCATGAATTGGCTACCAAACATTTTAGACAAGTTACACCAAATTTAAATGGCAAGACTTTGTTTTCACTTCTTGTGTAAATTCGAAAAAAATCTTTAAACTTTGGATCTCTGTGATGAAAAAAAAAAAGTATGGAGTGGAAATGATAAACTATTTTGAAAACTTGCTCATTTAATGTTATTTCCAAAAACGTATAACATTTGACCACTTTCATAAGGGCGAGACTAGTTATTGGCCTTGACCACCGGCTGGAATGGATTTTTAAAAATATTTACTTTCCATAATTTGAACTAAAATGCTATAAAAGTAAAAATTGTTGAGTTTTAATTAAAACAATGTGAAGAAGTGATTATTTTTTTTATTATAAAAAAGTGTATACCGACAAGAAAAAGTGATACAATTTTTTTTAAGAATATCTCCTTATAACAAATGTTCGAACTGAAGCCCGCCTGTGCGAATGCATAAACAACACCTTTTCAAAAAATTTCGTTTTAGTCGGCGCAGGCTGAGTGCCGATATGCTTTTGGCGGCTTGTGTCACTCGTTCGCGTAGTTCTCCCTCATTGTGAATGGGCTTTGCGTACACTCGATCCTTTAAACAGCCCCAGTAGAAGAAGTCGAGTGGATTAAGGTCTGGCGACCTTGGTGGCCACAGAATGGGGCCTAGTCTGCCAATCCAACGGCTGGGGGGTATGCTTCGTTGAGATGAGATCTTACTTGAACAGCATAATGAGCCGGACACCCGTCATTTTGCAGCCACATTTGTGCTCGGGCTTGAAGTGACTCGTCTTCTAACAAAACTGGCAAAGTATTTTGCAGAAATTCCAAGTAATTTTGTCCATTCAGAACTGAGGGCAGTTCTACTGGGCCCACGATTCGACCGTTGTAAATTGGTACTGTGAATGGTCTTCCTTCTTTTCATGCGGATTGACCATCCGCCAACTGTGGAGATTATGCAAATTGATGTAGCCATCTTTACTGCAGGCGGACTCATCACTCCACAATACGTGATTAAAAAAATCCGGGTCTTCTTGGTGTTTGCGTAGCATTCGTTGGCAAAATACCACGCGCTTCGCATAATCGCGTGTCAGAAGTGCTTGTACACGCGTAACATGGTAAGGATGATATTGATATCGTTTGAGTACTCTATGCACAGACAAGAAGTTGATGGATCGTCTTCAATTTGTAAGAGAACTTCCTCATCGTCAACCTCTACAGGTCTACCTTCACCACCGTGTCTGCCTGGATTTCTTCCTTCTCTGAAGGCTTTGTCAACCCTTAAAAAAACTCCATATTGTGGGTGTTGTCGGTTTGGATAACGATCAGCATAAATCCTTGCAGCTTGTCTAGCAGAGTATGTGACACTTCCACGTATTTCGTCGAAATGTCTGGTTTCTCCATAAATCAAATGCATATCTGCATACTCATGATGGGTAAATGGATGGTCTTGATGATTTGCCATGATGCAACAAATCACAAACACAATGATCCAATTCACAAGCAAAACAAGTCCCGAGAAGCGCCAAGTCGTACACTTCACAAGATACCAAATCAAGAGCACAGCAAAGTCCAAATTAAAGCCAGGTTCGTTGGAATATCGCAATACGGAAGCAGTGATAGTACACGAGTGTAGCACAGTAGGTAAAGTGTTGCACTGAGCGACAAGTGAGTGCGCAAACAAACAACAATGGCAAATTAGTGGTGGCATGGCAGCTAGCTTCATGTTAAAACGATACAGCTATACATCACGCTGTTGATGTCCTTGTTTATTTTTTAACTGTTCTTAGATAAATAGTCAAAAGAACGGTTAGAACGTCGATGCGATAGTGTAAATAAGATTTTTAGTTCAAATTATGGATAATATTTTTTAAATATCCATTCCTGCCGTTGATCAAGGTTAATAAATAGGCGTATTCTTATGAAAATGGTCACATATCTTACATTGCTAAAAAGAACATTACTTGAGCAAGTTTTTAAAATAGTTTATCATTCCCACTCCATACTTTTTTTTTTTCATCACAGAGATCCAAAGTTTAAAGATTTTTTTCGAATTTACACAAGAAGTGAAAACAAAGTCTTGCCATTTAAATTTGGTGTAACTTTTCTAAAATGTTTGGTAGCCAATTCATGAAATAGTTATTTTTAAATAATATTCTGAAAATAAAAAATTCTTAACTGAAAAATAAAGTAATGACAGCAAAAAAAACAGGGACGGGAAGATGTTTTCAAATTTTTTTGAAAAAGTTAATTAACTCGAAAACCATCGAACTTTTGTTTCACCTATGTTTATTTTTTTTGATAGGAATTGGACTAAGCTACCTCCCATAAAAATTTGATTCGCTTATTATGGGACACCCTGTATAATAAATAACAACATGGGGAAATATACACAAGGAAATATTAAAGGTTAGGTTTACTTAAATTTAATAAAAAATACACTTGAATAAAATAAAAAATAAAGGAATAAGTAATGAATAATATTATAAATATATGCAATACATATAATAAATATATTCCTAACTCCGCCCATTCCATTAGTCTTACTAAGAAGATATATAAGATAAGAAGATTATACTTAATATGAACCACTGGGATTCATTAAGTGAAAAGTTCAAGGAAATTAATATATTAACGGTTCCTTGTGAATATATTTACCAAGTCTTTCCCAAGACTTGGTGAGCAACATTGTACGGAAACCAGAAATAAGCATAAACTGGCTTTTCCAAAAATCAGACTGGCCAAGGTGGGTACCTCTTTCGTAGGACATGGTATAAGATTTTACAATAAACTTTCAAAGGAGGTCCTTAAATTAAGCAGGGCCTGTTGAAAAAGGCATACTATTATAAAATAAATTAATATTTGGATGATAGTGAAGCATAGTGTTACAGTGATAATGATAGTAGGTTATAATTTAATTAAATAATATCATTTCCTAACTTATGATTCTTCTAAGGTGTAAACATTAATTAATTACAGACTGTAAAAGGTGAATTTATTTATATAACCAATTATTATGTATACTCTATTTTAATACGGCAAATAATGTTTGTAAACAACTTTATAACCTAAAAGCACAAAAGTGATGAAATATATGTTCAACTGCAATTTTTGCTGCACAATTAAACATATTAATGTACGTGAGTTCACTTTTATTACTTTAAACCAAAATGTATAGGTATAAAAATGCTTTCTTACATCATATTTCATCACTTAGGTTACAAAGTTGTTTACAAACATTATTTGCCGTATTAAGAGTATAGTATGTAGGATGTTTGGTCGGCTGCCTGGATTCGTCCTGGGGGCTCGTTTGGTAATCATTGAACCTTGTTCCTGGTCCCTGGCCGGGTATCCGGTAAGGGGGGGGGGGGGGTGGATTGGATTTCACATCACAGCGAGGAATATATTATAATCGTGATGCGGCAGAGGGAGAGATGCGACATGAAGTACCTGCGGGACATCTTTCGTGTCCTGAAGGAAACAGATCCTGACAAAGTCCTGACGTTTGTGACGCGTAATCTCGATAAGCTGCATCCCGTGACATTCGATCACTTCAATATTAAGAGGTTGCTAAAACACATCACTGAAATCCGCTCCGGTTAGCCTTTGTGCTTGAAATAATTTGAATAAAAACCATGCCTAGTGAATTTTCAGTTTCTGTTGTCGAAGTAATGAATGAATGACTAATGCTTGTCATTAGGATCAAAGTTAAGTTCTCTATAAATTATGTGTTTTTTTTAAGTTAAAACTTTAATGATGATGTCGTTTGAAAATGGGGGAATTTTACTATTTACCTGCCACATATGCCACATACAGGTGGTAAGCTGATGCCGGGCTCGACTGTGGACGTACCACCATCTTACTTGGAGACCCCCTCCAAGTAATTCGGGGGAGAGTAAGAGGACAGCTCACAGGCAAAAAACCAGGAGGCACACTATGCCTGGGACCGATGGATGGCGGTATATCCATCCCTAATACCCGGGCTTTATATTTAACAGACTGGTGACGGGCAGCAGCGTCACTGGTGCTAGGGTTCCGGCACCGCGCTCACCAAACCGCCTGCCCAGCGTGTGTGAGCATGGGCAATTCTTCCAGGATGACCGCCGGGAGTGGCAAAGTCCTGGAAAGGCTTATGTCCAGCAGTGGACGAACTAGGCTGATGGATGGAACCATAGGTAATAATACTTAGTCTATGGAACAACGCAATGGGTTACTGTAATGTACAAATTTTATGCAAATAAATAAATCAAATAAAAAATATTATAATAAAATACGTACGAATAATATAAATGCCAAAGTGTGTTTGTTGGTATGTCCTTTTTTTAAGGCAGCAACGAAGCAACGGATCGACGTGATTTTTTGCACAATGATAGATAATGGGCCGGAGAATGATGACATAGGGCCTATGTCATAGGCTACTGCCCTATCCCGGGAAAATGCAAACGAAATAAGCGCGGGCGAAGCCGCGGGCAAAAGCTAGTATAAAGTATAGTTACAGAAATCCTCTTAGTGTGAACCATTAGTGCAGTCCAGTAACAAGAGTCACTAACATTCCTCCATTCCGACACCATGCACGTTGTGGCTATATTTGCCCCCATCAACCGTACATTTATATTGAAATAAACGAGTTTTTAGGTTACAGTTTCAAGTGACCCTTCATACGACAGGAAGACTTACCTGCGCGAGATCCGGAAGATCTGTTTGTCGGTTGTGGTCTTCCCAGGAGTCGCAGAGAGCGGAGATCCTCGCCACATCCGATTTGAGCTGACGTCGGAAGTGTTCTACGTTCTCCAGGTCACTATCCTCGTCCTGGAGCAAGCCTGGGTACATCATTGATTTAATTATTATCAAGGTTTATCATCATCATCATCATCATCATCATCATCATCATCATCATCATCATCATCATCATCATCATCATCATCATCATCATCGTCACAGTCACCGTCATTTTAACCGTCAGCCTAAAAACCGAGATACAGGCCTACCCCCATAGTGGGGGTGTTTGGGCAGCAGTCCCGCACACTTGCCCAACGCGGATTGGTAGTCACAGTACCCCCTTCAAATTTATTTCACAAATCCATTTAAATATTATAAAAACGGATTTAATTAATTTTTAGGGTCCCGTAGTACCTAAAAGGTACAAAAGGAACCTTTATGATGAGACTACGTTGTCCGTCCGTATGTCACAGCCGTATAGCACCGTTAAAGATAAAGACATGAAATTTGGTACAAAAATAGCATTGTTCAAAATATTTCCAAAACAAAAGTAAGAAAAATAAAACATATTATCCTTAAAATACAATATGGGTACCAAATTGTAGATATTAAAAAGTTGATTGTAAACATATATACTTTTACTATATATACGGGCACTGGTTTCAAGAAATCTTTAAAAAACTGGCCAAGTGTGAGTCTGACTCGCGCACGAAGGATTCCGTACCATTATCTATAATAATACAAATCACGCCAAACTTCCAGTCCGGTCGGAAGTTGCTCTTCCCAAGAACGGCCCATGCATTTGGTCCTGCTATGCGAATCGCCTTGTGTTTAGAGGGGACTAAAACTTTGGCGCAATCTGTACTCGTTAACTTGTAAAGCCTACTTAGCTGTAGTAGTTTTTCTGTTAATTTCGTTATGTATACTACTGCTGTGATTTTTTTCACGTCTCCAAATATAACCGTTTCACCATCAGGGGGGGGGACACTTGACTCTAAACTGTTGGATAGAAAAATATGAAAAAAATCATGGTAATATTTGTTTACGTAAAGATTACAGGAAAAAGAAAGCAGGTGAGAAATTCACGAAAAAATTACAAAATTATATTTATCATCCACAATACGGAACCCTAGGTACGCTAGTCTGACTCACACTTGGCCGGTTTTTTTATCTGTGCAAAGAGGCAATGGTCGAGCTTTAGATGAGATCACGACTCTTCAAGTACAGGCGACTCGTACACTCGACCTGCGCCTCCTTGTACAGATAAAAAAGTGAGTTAAATCTGTTTTCAAGATATTTATGATGTCAACTCACCCTAATTTTAATGAAACCCATTTAATTGCATGTCATCTTAGCAGCTTGTAAATCGGCTAGGGAAGTGTTTTGTCTTCACACAAACGAACCTTGAGACAAACAAGTCAATAATCTAGTCAAGGATAGAAAGAACAAAAATTTTATTCTTACCTTCTTTAAGAAGGTTTATCCTTGTAGTTGGACGTGTCACACGGCCAGACGTGCTGGGCCTTGCTCTTGGTATTGGTGGAGGAGGCATGTAGTAGAGTGGTGCATGATAAACTCCAGTCACAAATGGTTTCTTTTTATGTTTGGCTGCCTCCCTCTTCTTTTTTTCTCTTTCCTTCTTCCATTTTTCTAGTCGTTGTATTCTCTGTTCTATTGCAAGTTGGGTTCTAGTTAGTGGTGCTGTTCCAGGACTTTCATCATCTGAAATATCTCTTCCCACATCAAATCCTGACAGACGGCAGGTTTTCCTGTATTGTATCGTATTATTCAGTCTTTTCTTAACCTGTAAAACAACACATTAAACTTTTAACTTTGACGAAAATCTCATAACTAAGATAGAAAAAGGAGACTATACAAAAGCATTTTTATTTTACAAAGCTATAACTAGACAGACAGAATGTAGTAACAGTTCAAATGTATGTGTTTAGTAACAGTACTTACCCACTTATAAAAGTCATAATTGTTCTCTGAAACAATACAAAAAACATATAAAAGGTGTAAAGTAAAAGGTAACTTGGCCAAACCCAAGTAGCATTCGGGGTTCTATATAAGATGTCTAGTCGTTCACATGTACTCCACAAGCTGTGTAAGTCAGCTGTATAAGAGCTGTATAGCTTGCTATAATGCTCTTATAGAACCAGTTTGGGCACAAATTAGACAGCCTTAAGTTCACTATGGCTGTACATTAGCAGTATAATAGCATTATAATAGCAGTTTAAGTAGTAACATGTGGACTTAAGGCTGACTTACGGCACTATATGGGACGCAGTGTGAACCATACAACATACATGAGTGTAATAAAGAGTAACAAGTGGCTAAATACACAGCCTCAAATTCACATGTGTCCTATTATTTCTTTATTTTATTATTAATTTCCTCATTGGTTTGGTTTTGTGTGTGCCATCAGAAACATTAACTCCGGCTGATCAAGGATAAAAATTTATGATAACACGCGGTATACTTAATAATGTTAATGCCATGGGAATGCAACTTTATCGTGAAATGTATACATATTTACAGCTAAAATATTCACGCGCCTCTGAAAAAACGCGATATTCATTTTAAAATATTTAAAACTGGCTGAGAGGAAATCTAGAATTTTCAGTTTTTGATATTATATTGGCATTATAATTATACTACAGTAATTAATTATAACATGAAACCAAAACTCAATCGCTCTATCTGCGTATTTTGTGATAAATCTGCATGATAATTTTGGAGATTTATTTGGTAAATATTTTAGGTTACGTAGAACAACATGGTGGAAATGAAAAACGGCTATGTGAACTGTTATAAGTCCAATTTAATGCGGTGAGCATTCAATAGGTTCACATGTGACCTTATGTAGAGCTTTAAGATGTATTTCAGGTCAATTGTGTATCATCGTTTAATTCTTTCAATATACTAAAACTTTAGAGATCCACAATAATAATTATTGTCCGTTAAATCGCCTAGCCCATGTACTAAGACAAGTATGAGTACCTAAAGTACAAATTTTGTAACAAACTAACAAAATACGGCTATGTGAACTGTTATAAGTCCAAATTAATGCGGTGAGCATTTAATAGGTTCACATGTGAACTTATGTACAGCTTTAAGATGTATTTCAGGTCAATTGTGTATCATCGTTTAATTCTTTCAATATACTGAAACTTTAGAGATCCGCAATAATAATTATTGTCCGTTAAATCGCCTAGCCCATGTACTAAGACAAGTATGAGTACCTAAAGTACAAATTTTGTAACAAACTAACAAAAATCACTTTTTGTTTTCGTGTGAGATACCAGTGGGATAAGTGTAATAGAATATCACATTCACATTCATGTTCAGCTTACAGCAAATAAGAGTAGTACTTGTGGACAAATAAACTGCTATTGATGTTAATGGACAACACATGTAGTCCTTTTAACAGCCTACAGTGCACATGTGAACCATTTAAACACTTCTGTACAGATAGTAAAAAAAGGTTATTTTAATGATCACAAACAAGTCCTACTACAGCTACTAGCTGTATAACAGTCTAAAACAAGTAAACATAACAGCCTTTGGCTTTATAAATGACCACATGTGTTCTATTAAAATGCTAGCTCCATAACATCGTACAAGTAGGCCGTTAAACAGCGGTTGCCGTATCTCTACCCTCCTATAATGCTCTTAGTCAGACGGCTGACTAAAGGATAGTTGTTAGAGTATTATTACACCAACAATCGTATAAGAGTGTAACTCTACACTTCTATAAGTCCCTTAGACAGGTGTAGGTGTTATTAATCGCAATAATGCAGCTTCTACATCACGAGTGAACTGTAATAATGCTTCAAGTACACATGGCAACTAAATGTGTACTCTTAAATGGAGTAAAATGCTACTTGGGAATAATCTCCCTAAATGACCAGACACACAAGGAAATCAACAAGCAGATTGCCAACGGGTGGAAGAGATACTGATCCTTTTTTATTTACCACTGTTTTCCTAATGTTATATTTACTCGTACTGTTTGTTAATTTGTATTGTTTGTTATTTTGTATGTTTTTATGTTCTTTCTCGTGTCTGTGGTATTTTAAAATAAATTACTTTTCTTTCTTTCTTCTTCTTCTTTCTGATCCGTAAAAGAGGTTATGAAACAGTCTTATAGCTACTACCCCTAGAGTGTATATAAAAAGCCAGAGTGCCTGTGTTTTGTTACGCAAGGTCGAAGAGGCTGCACTTCCCACAGCGTCGAAGCTATTCTAGAAGTAAGTTTGTGTCAATAAACCAATGAGAAGTATCAGGAAAAGTGATTTAACTTCAAAATGTTCAATTTTTTTTCTCTATTTGGATGCATTTCCTAACTTTGGCGATTACAAAAATACACTAGGAATGGGTCAATGGGTCTTCATGGTTATTTTTTTATGACAACCTAGAAATACTTCAGTGATTATTTCCCCTAATCCACACTCTGATCCAATATTAATGACCACTTTTCTTAGGATCAAGTGTATAATTATAATATAGTTGGAGAAGTGCTGAAGTGCTGTGAATATGGTCGCACATTCACTGCAAAAATCGGCTACGTCAGCCACGTGACGGCTCACCAGCGCCGCTCTCGAAAGAATTGTTGTATGGTAGGTAATGAAAACTAATCATTTGCACCACATGAAACTTTAGGGGGGGCTTCAAAATTAGGTACTTAAGTAATAAAAACAAATACAAAAACTTAAATTTACCTAAGTTTATATGGGGAGGAAATTCTCTCAGTTGTCAATCTAAAGGTATTTCGAGAAAAGAGAAAGAAATTATGTTTGATTACTCTCAAACATAGGAAAAACAAATAAGACTAACCCTTACATGGAGATTGAAATGAATTACAGCATATATAATGTTATACAAACTTAAAAGAAAATATACAAAACACATATGAATTATTTGAAATCAGATAGAGCGTTGCTGCTTTTGCAAGAACTTTAATGAAATTAGAATTACACCTATGTGCCTTACCCCAGATAGCATCTGAAACTGTGTAACAGCTGTACTAGGATTTTTTTTAATACGTTAGGCTGTATAACATAGCTGTATAGAGGCTGTATATGCGGCTACACAGTCGTGATTCCTCCAAAAGGGGCCCCAAATTATACAGCGTTAAGTGTAGATCCGCTGGGTAACTCATAACAGCAGTATTTTCGTGTGAAATCTGAGTAAGGGATTAATTAAATTCTATTATACAGCTACAGTTCTACAAAAACTGCTATTTTTAAGCTTACTCACGGTCTTAGGCTGGTAAAAGACTTAAAAAATTACTACGAGAGTCATTTATTCTCTTAGCTGTTATTCTCTAGACTTTATAAATCGAACGCCATTAGATAAATGTGAAGTAACTTATAACATAACATATTTTGATTATTATGTGTCATTTTGCTTGCGGTTGCAATATTTTCATGAATGTGTATATTAATAATAAGCAAACAACTCATGCGCTCTCGAAATAATCGATATTATCGACAAATTTTATGAAATATCAATCGTTTTATTCGACCTAAGACTGAGTCTGTTGTGTTTATAATACTTGTTTATACAAAATAAACTAATAATTATGTATTTATTTAGTAGTCTTTGTTAATTTCAAAGAAATAAACACTTAAACATTACGTGTAATATAATATCAAGTTCTTAGGTTATGTTTTAATGGAGTTTCCAATGAAAACAGCTGTTGCTCTTTTTTACTCTATTATAAAGCGATCTGCTGGACGAAGGCTGAGTTAAAGAATTTTATTAGCCAAAAGAATAATATTTTACTATTTTTGGAATTTAATTATTCAAGTAGCTGGGTGGAAGTAGACAATTAGTTAATATTACAGCTGTTTAGGGTTACATTTATAATAAAAGGAACCTACATATTCTGTATTTCCAATGTACTGATGTATTTACCTATCTACGGTAATATACGAACGTAATATAATACATATACGCTATATACGAACACAATAATTAACCTAACCTGTATACACATTCGAGAAACGTATGCAATACCTGAACAACAGCTTAAAATTTCACTTTAAACATTAAAATAATAGATAAGCTGGATAATCATCCACATACACACTCAGAGCTGTACAATCATCTACAGTTTAGCCATATAAACACTGAGCCCTGTACAATAGAATAAACCTACACTACTCGTGTCGGCAGTACAATAGAGTAAGATTATGCTCTTATCCAAACCATAGCATTTAATTACAGTATTGTAAAGCGCATCGCTGTCACAGGGTGTAGAAAATAGCTATTATCAAGCCTAATATGATGGCTGTACACCAGAATAAGTGTACACCAATAGCCAGACCATAGCAGAATTTAATGCTCTTTGACATAATAAATCTGTACAAAAGCAAAAGTTAAGAGCATTATTCAGTCGTTACACAGCTCTAGACTTCTTGACTTGCTTAAAGTATGTTTGTACACTATTTAGACACTGTATGTCTAGTGTTTTTAATGCTATTTACAAGCTAAAAGTATAAAAGTAGGAGAGCAAGTGGTAACTGAACCTCGTAAAGTCTTGGAAACTATGCTCAAGACCCACTTTCCGGGGTGTAAAGAAACCATTGAAGAAGAAAATGAACAAATAACGAACATGGCATGGATGAACTGCTCGGACGTTATTAAACTAGAAGAAGTAAAGTAGCCGTCAATAGAAATTGTGGACTATGTAAACAAAGCGCCATGTTGTCTTTGTCTATGAATAGGTGAACTATCTAGAGATGGGTAAGTATGTGATTAAAATATGTTAGGTGCATAATTAATTTTCTTTATTTGATTTATCGCTAAAATATTCTGATGAATCGCTAGTCAAATCGATCACACAGCTCTCGATAGAATCACACACACGTTTATGTCAAAGATTATGAAGTAACGCTGTCAAAAAAAAATGACGGAATAAAATAGCATCACGAATAAAATAGATTTATATTCAAATAGATTCGTACATCACCAATTTTCAAAGACAATACAGATTCGATGAGAAAAAAATATGACAGCAATCTCGACGCAGTACAGAATTGACTATTGATTCTATGATTTTCCGTAATTAACTGGTGATTATTGAATATTTCATGATGAAATACAGTGAATGTCTGGTAAGACTTGATGCTTCATGATTTGGAATAATGTTCAGTGAGACTCCGTGACAGAACCTTGAGAAAAATTGAGAAAACGGTTTGTTTACATAGTCCACAATTTCTATTGACGGCGACTTTAGAATGGGCAATCAAATCTTTCGCTCCTTACAAGTCTGCAGGGCCGGATGGTATACTTCCGGCTCTACTGCAACATGCATGCAGATTCATAGGTAAAAGTCTGATTGAACTGTACCAAAGCAGCATTAGGCTAGGACATATACCTCGAAACTGGAGGAAAGTTGAAGCAGTCTTCTTGCCAAAACCTGGGAAAAAGACATATCAAGAAGCCAAGGCATACAGGAGCATAAGTTTATCCTCATTTGTACTAAAAACACTAGAGAAAATAATAGATAAGAACATTAGGAACAAAATAAAAGAAAGTGGATCTCCGTTACATGCTAATCAACATGCATATATGGCGGGGAAGTCCACGGAGACTGCACTTCACAGTATCACTATTAAGATTGAGCGCAGTGACGTATTCTCCATAGGGTCATTCGGGCGATCGCCCGGGGCGGCCCTGTCCCTGGGGCGGCCATTCAGCTTCATAATTTAGAATCTTTAGTATTTTAACAAATTCACATTAAAAAAATACGTATTTGGCGCCTCACCCGTACGCACTCCCTTTTTTTCCCTCGGCAGTTGGTTAAGGGGGGCGGCCCAATCGTATTCGCTCGGGGCGTAGAAAACCGAAATACGTCTCTGATTGAGCGTGCTATTGAAAACAAAGAATATGCCCTCGCGTGTTTCTTCGATGTAGAAGGAGCATTTGACAGGGCAACATTTGGAGCAATAGAAGCATCGCTCAAAAGGGAGGGCATTGACGAAGCAATAGTCAGATGGGTAATTAAAATGCTAGAAAACAGAGTCATAACTGCACATCTAGCAGGAGAAACCTATACTATAAAAGCAGGAAGAGGGTTTCCGCAAGGAGGGTGTCTATCCCCTCTAATGTGGTGCCTCCTGATAGATTCAATAATAACAGTCATTAATAGAATGTACATTTATTTACAAGTGTACTCGGATGATGGAATTATTATGATAGTAGGAAAAGACTTAAGCACGGTTAGATCTCGGATGATCACCGCAATAAGAAAAGTGTTGGACTGGTGTGAAGATAAAGGACTTGATCTAAATCCCAGTAAAACTAAACTAGTTCTCTTCACAAACAAGAGGAAGCCTAAGGAACTACAACCTATCAAATTGAAGGGCACAGTTCTAGAAGAAGTTAAAGAAATAAAGTACCTTGGAGTGATTTTCGACCACAAACTGAAATTTGACACTCATGTTAGATCACAATGTAGTAAAGTCATAAGAACATTTTTCCAATGTAGAAGGGCAGTGGGTAGTAAATGGGGTCTGACGCCTAGCATAATGCACTGGATATACAAGGCCATCATTCTACCACGAGTGCTTTATGGAGCAATTGTATGGTGGCCAAGAACAGACATACAATCCACAAGAAAAGAGCTAGACAAGGTGCAAAGATTGGCATGCCTCATGGTCACTGGAGCCCTGAGAACAACTCCAACCAGGGCTCTGGAAGTGATAATAGGCCTAAATCCCTTGCACATTGAGGTCAAAAAGAGAGCTACCGAGCAATGGTACAGAATGAAAATAAACAAAGAGTGGAAGGGCAACTTTATGGATAAAGGGCATGCCTCCATAGCAGATAAATCAGGCTGTAATTTCGAAATGCTCCTTGCCAATAACGACCTGATAAAGAAAGAAATATTATTTGATAAAAAATATCGCATACATATAGGAGCCAGAGAAGACTGGGAATTACCGACAGACCGACCGAGCATTAATTGCTATACGGACGGCTCAAGGAAAGGTAGTACAGGACTAGCAGGAGCTGGTGTCTTTATACCTGATAAAGATGAAGAAGAAGGAAGCGCATCCTACTCACTAGGTACCTTGGCTACCGTATTTCAGGCAGAAACATTTGCCATCATGGAATGCGCCAGTATGGTACTCTCAAGGTCGGACATAAACGAGAAAACAGTCATTATTTACTCGGACAGCCAAGCAGCACTTCTTGCGCTTAAAAATCCAGTAAATAAATCGGCTCTAGTAAGAGAGTGTAAAAATACACTCAATAAGCTAGGTGAAAAAACTGAAACAATAGTAGCCTGGGTCCCAGGACATCAAGGAGTTGAAGGTAATGAAAAAGCAGACGAATTAGCTAGAGAAGGTGCAGAGGATAGGTTCATTGGACCTGAACCTAGGCTCCCTATTCCGGCAAACGTCACTAATAAGGTAATAAGCCGTCTGGCTTCAGCAGAATCAGCAGATGAATGGAGGAACATTGAGGGCTGTCGACAGTCGAAAATGTTTCTCTCGACTATCGTCTACAAAAAAGTAAGGTACACTCTTAATCTAAGTAGAATCAATCTAGGTACGTTGGTGGGTATTCTAACTGGCCACTGTAGGCTGAACAGACATCTGTCAATAATGAAGTTACAGGAGGACTCCTCTTGCCCGCACTGCGGCGAGGAGGAAACGAGTAAGCACTACTTAGGTGAATGCTTTATATATTCTAGCCTAAGATGGGAAGTATTTGGTAATGATCACATTAAAGAAGAAGACCTCAAGTACCTTGTGTACTCAGACATATTAAGATATATTAAGAGAAGTGGAAGATTTGAGGAGGGAATGCAACTGGGACAATAGGATACCAAAGCTCCAAGCAATGGGAACTGGATGGAATAGCTCCAACTGGAGAGCCGACCATCCGCCTGTGCCCAGCGGGCGTCCCACCTCTAAATCATCATCATCAGCTAAAAGTAAAAATTTCGTAAAGTGTACCGCCGTTACCCAGCTGCACTGTTTAAACTACTTAATTTATACTATTGTACAGCTCTAAGAAAGTTTTGAGTCTCTTGTTAATCTATTTTAAAGCGTTTAGCTGTTAATGAACTGGAATAGTTTTTTTTTCAGCCTAAATGTTGCTTGGGACATACCGCCACCTGTAATTCGCACCGCCTAGATTTGCTATTCCATCATATAATTTATCATATTATAATGTGATATGAATGATGAAAACAAAAAGTCTGACAGATTTTTATCTATTATATACATCAGTTAAGTTCATAGACTAAAATACCAAGTTAATTTTCAAGTAACTTGTAAGTAGACAAGAAAAAAACAAAAAAGTAGGTAGGTACTTGAATATATATATAATTTCCAAAGTACGGGACCATAAGACCGTGAATCCGACTCGCACTTGGCCTTTTTTTCCTTTTGCCGCCTCAGTCAGTTTTGAGGGCCAAAGCCGCCACTGCATCTAAATGGAGGACAGGCAGGCCTCTTGCAATCACTCACTACGTGAAAGTAGGTATAAGGTTTCAGAGCTGAGGCAACTTAGACGCTAACTAAAGGCTCGATGGATAATTGACTTGCCTAGCGCGGGCTAGACCCCCCTGGACCGATGAAAGAGCGTAGCGTAGCGGCTTGGGCACATTAATTCAGAGCACAAAGACGCTAGGTACCTACCTACATTAGAAGCAACAGGGATGATCGCAATCCTACACGAATTACAATCTATCACGTGACACTGGCAGAATAGTCGACATCGGCTACATTTGCCAAAATAAAAATTGAATTGAACTTACCCATTTTAATCTTGGAAAGTACACAGCAAAATAATTATTATATATTGGTTCCTTGTTGCTTCAGCAGGCCTGTGACAGCTTTAGTTCACCACCCACCCGCCGTCTTCTTGGTGCTAGTGTAGAACGGATTTCCGGTGGCCTGTGCTCTGTGGTGGCCATGTTCAGTTGCCATCTTGCTTGCTAGGTAGCGTTCCGAAACACTTTAGGTTGTCCGATGAAGTAGAAGATATTACTATCTGTCAGATAAAAGTAATGAAAAAGACAAAAAGATCCCCACGCATAGCTAAGCCCCTAACTCTACAAACCTACCTACATCTTGGTCAAAAAGTGTATGACTTGGCCGTCTAAGGGCAAATAGCTGCAAATGTTTTTTATATCCTTAAAATCATTAAAGGCATCTGATTAGAGCAGGATAGAGAGTTAAAAAAACAAACGCATTAGAGCAGGACTGAGTTTTAGCATAGTGCAGCCCCTTAACCTGCTACACAAATAATAGTATCATTATATCCATGGCTGTTAGTACTGAGCGGGCGAAGGCGGACAATCAAACTGAACGCAGCCTGAGCTTTCTCGTTTATGAATACAAAATTAAATACTTATGAAATAATTATTTAAGTGTATCTAGCACGAATAATTTCTATTAAGGCTTGCATTGTTTCCCTTTGGATCCTATTTGCCTCCACCATAACGCTCATTAGGTTTTCATGGCGCTGTGCACGTGCTTCTTCTCGGCGTACGGAATCCTGTCGGAACCCTTCTGCCCATCGCCCAACAGTCCTCTCCATCCGTGTTGGTCGTCCTCTTAAGCGCCCGGTTTGACCTTGTTGCGCTATAAAAAACATAAAGGCAGATAGGTACATTAATAATTGCTTGCTACCGCCGCCAGTAATAAGTAGGACCAAAGACAATATAATCACTTCGTTTTTAGTAGGACTAGGTACAAGCATACAGTACCCAGGCGGGCGATCAAACTGATCGCAGCCCAGAAAAACTACTAAGTACTTATTTGACTAACCAACCCTGCGGTCCGAAACTAAAATCGATTACGAAAGTATGAAGTGAATGGCTTATATGATCCATTGTAATTCTATTTCGGACCGCAGGGCAAATTACCCAGTTTTACGTCATACGTTATTTTGCGACTTATTGCAAATTGGCAACCTGAAAATTTTGTTTGGCGATACCTACGTCGATCGGTACAAAAGAAAAATGCAATTTTATTTCCTGAAACCAGCACGAGAATCACAACAGTACTGCGTTTGTGTAGTATATAAAACAAAAAAGCATTTGACAGTACATAATTCAATGTATGTACCTACCTATATGTTATGCCACGGACATAAAATTAAAGGCCTACCAAGGAACGAACATAAGTTTATTTTCGTTAAAATAATTAAACTACAAAAATTTATTTACATACAAACAAAAAATATACACAAAAATAATATTGTTTAAGAGGCTACGTAAATTTTATTTCAGGCACTCTTGCAAAAAAACGCGCTGTGCAAGAGCATTTGACCATCATTTGACTCAGGGTGAATTCAGGGCAAAGCAGAAAAAAGTAGGTATTTTATAAAATAAAAATATAATACTTAGCTGGTAAAATTTCCAAAATCAAAAACTTAGGTAGTAATCGTTAAAATCCACTTAGTGGAATATTTTTGAATTCTGTATATGATTTTATTGAAAATACCATGCAGTTTACAGATTAACACTACAAAACAGAAACTTGTTGATATTTACTTACCTACCGAAAGAACCAATAATATTAGAAGAAAGTGTAGATAGGTTATAGGCGATCCGCGAGTGGCACGTTAAAACTTGGCTTATTTGCCAACCTGAACTCAATATCGCCTCGGCGTCAGCGCATAACGACGGACGTCGCACGGAACGACGCACAGCAACATAAAAGTCTTGTCTCTTTTTCGCTTGTGATAATTATGACTACCACGTGTCAATGCGACAGACATTGCAATACCTACTACGTACTTGACTGAAGTCATTTATGTTGTGTGCCGTTTTAGAAGTTCGAATCTTGTATAGGTAACCTATCTACACTTTCTTCTAATATCATTGGAAAAAACGATATTCCATCACCATTATACTTATATAGCACCTTAAATAATTGCCTTTTGCGAAAACCAAAATTGAAGCCTGGATGACTTGAAAATTTGCAGAACAAGGTGTTTTCCTGATTTTCCAGGGCTATATACCTACTTACGTTAAAGTACATGGAATTGGGCGCTTTAGGCTACCTACCTGAGCGTCCCGAATCGGCGACGACTTGAGCCGTCCGTCACGCACGTCAAACATCTGGCAACCCTGGAGCTAGCTTTCTTTAGAAATTTTATTTAGAAATTCACCTCTCCTCCATACCATTCCATACCACATAATATAGGTACCTACCTACTATTTTAACCGATAAACCGACTAAAGTAGAGCCACTGAGTGATGGCACTTATGACAGCTGCATTTAGTGATGAGGTACATTTCAAATTTCGGTTAAAAATAAAAATCAAGTGTGAGTTTACTCAACATTAGACACGTCATTCAACATTCAACATAATGATACAAAAGGAAAATTTGCCAAAACCAGTGGCGTAGCTATCGGAGGGCTATGCGGTGTAGTGCCCCGGGGCCCCCAAGAGATGTTTAAATATCTAAATCGAAAAAAGTATTGTACTAACTTTATTTTCGTTAAGTTTAACTTCGTCATTGTTTTGTTTTTAATTAAATATTATTGCGTATTTTGTCTACCTCAAACACGACCTATAAAAAATGAGAAACTTTTTTTAAAAAATCTTTGTTTCTATACGAATTCTATTGCACAATAAAGCAACATTCAAATCGAAAAATAATAACCGAAACAAGTAGTACATCACTATCAACAATGAAGTATTACATTTTTTAATTCAAACTTGCTTATAAATAATTACGATACTTTGTAGGCATTTAAACGTCATAGGCGCCATCACTCAGTGGCTCTTCTGTACATGGGTGCGTGCTGTGATTATTTTGTGAATTGTGATCGTTCTATCAACAGAAAAGTTCAAAGTAGACGCCTGCACAAGACAATAATTGTGACTCTTATAACTTATAACAACATTACATTATAATTATATCTTCTATAGGTAAGATGCGCATTTTAAAAACAGAGGCTACGTACACATGGTCAAATAATTATGAACAATAGGTAGGTAATCGTAATGTGTCTATTCTGCAGGGAAAACCTCGATGTAGAGTGACAAGAAACTGCTTCTTCGTGACTTCAAAGAAGCAATTTGAGTGCACAAAATAGGTGTGGGAAAAGATATGAAAAAAATTCGCGTCGGCGCATGGACAAACATGAATAACAATATATTCACCAGGAGCTGTTGCCTGAGCTACATCAGGAACTGGCAGAGGATTAATGTCGGCATCAGGAACTGGTAGTGGATTAATATTGGCATCAGGAACTGGTAGTGGATTAATGCTGGCATCAGGAACTGGTGGTGGATTAATGTTGGCATTAGGAACTGGTAGTGGATTAATTCTGGCTCCATTATCTGCAAATAAAAGTTTTCGTTTATATTGGATACATTACATACTTACAATCTTTTGGTAATTTAGGTTATGTTATGACATCATTTCATGTTTAGTTTCTATCAATATGTTCTGTAGTTTCTATCTATTTTCCTGCAAGTACACTCTCTTGCACCCCCTACCGGTGTCCATTGTCAATAATCACCTGAAGATGAGTGTGAAGCCCGTTGCCTGGTGACCAGGTTAGTTAGGTGGTTAGAAGCTGGTTGTAAATGATGGACTGCAAAAAAAAAGAAGTACCTAAGCTTTGTTTGGAAAAAAGATGCAAACACAGAAAATTAGGTAAGAAAGTTGTGACTTACCAATCTCTTCTGGGATTGGCCGGCTAGCAGCCAGTGCAGGTGGTGTTATTTGAGGGCATGTACCTACGTAAAAGACTATCCAATTCCCAGTAATAGTTACAAAAGTACTCTGGCACCCCAGTGGATGTTCGGTTTTTATCCACGCAGGCAGTATAACTTTGCTTGAGGTATTTAAATCTATATTCTACCTGCCTGCTTGTGAAATTATACCCCTGAGCCTGCATTTCCAATGCCACCTCCTCCCAAATCTGCTCATTTCACTCAGTATTATTTTCAAACCTCGCCCTTTTCTCACTCCAGTAGTGTATTAATAAAAGAGTAGCTGAATTAGTCCACTTTGAAGGCCCTGCAACCAATTTGAGTAGCTATTAATGTATTTACAAATCAGCCTTAAGAAGAACTTGTATTGTATTTTTAGTTAAAGTTAACTTTTTTTTGTTTTTGACAATTTCTACGATTTGCTGACAGCACAGCAGAAGCTGGCTCCTGTTTTGGTTCGTCCAGTTCCTCCTGGTTGTTGATCGCCAGCACGGGGTTAACTGTTCTCTCTACTATATAATCTTGTTCCTCCGCAATACCTTTCAGGCAAATATTGTGGAGCACACAGGCTGCCACTATGGTAGAGGCAATTTCATCAGTCCTCAACATGGGCAGGTGTTTTAACCGCTGAAATCTGCCTTTGAGGAGGGCAAATGCCCTTTCAATAACTTGATGCTTTGAATTACCTAGCTAGATGAAGTCAAAACAAAGATAATGCGATGAAATGTGAACAACTTTGTATTTATTATTTAAAGCAATAACAATTATTATTCATATTAATAGAAAAACTAAATTATTGTGACAAAAAATATAAAGTTAAGTTTTTCACTTTGTGCAGCGTTAGTTACACAATTACCACCATCAAATAGAGTTAAGTTATTGCTGTTAAGATTTTACTTGTTTTTCTTTGTTTTTTATATTAAGTGAGATTTATTTGCATTTCTTAGTACTTTTTTATATTAGTTAAGATTTACTTGTTTTTCTCTGCTTTTTTATATTAATTAAGGTTTTAATTGCTTTTCTTATTTTTTTTTTATATTAGTTAAGATTTGGTACTATTTTTCTTATGAAGTTAATCATTTTGGAAATGAATACTGTAATAATTATTATGTTCATGTGAAAAGACTTGTGTTTTATTTTGGCATTCATCAAAGTTGTAGGATATATTTTATAATGAGTGGTGTTTTCACATTTAATATCTGTCCATACTAAACACCATACAACTTAATTATTCTGCAAAACGGAACAACATAAATCAAGTTTTACCCCAAAACATGACAAGTCCCAATATAATTTTTTACCAACGACACACTCTTGAAAAAAATATCAGGAAGATATTGAAACATATTCTGTTTTGTGGTAAAAGTTCATGTAAGTCGATCTGTTCTTCAGAATAATATGAGTGCCACTTACAATGGTTTGAAATCAAAAAACAATGCCGTGCCTTATGCCTAGTCCACACGTGCTTGGTTATATGCATAAGCTAGGTACCTACAATTGTCTCTATTCACTCATCATTGTTGTTTTGATTAATGATCACTAATAATTAGGTAGTATTAAATTAAGCTTGCATGAATTGGAAAAAACTCTTGCCTCTTCTGCTGTTGTGAGGCTCCTGAGCTTGGGGTTGGACTTGAGGTTCTTGTGTGTATTGTCCAGAGGACACTTGTGCAATGGCAGGCTCAACAGAGATTGCTTCATTGGCTGCGTGAGGGATTTCGAAATACGCCCTAACTTCAGGTACGTAGGCGTATTGTTGTCCTGTAGGTGCATAGGAATTACCTGTATTTAAGTTATTCATCAAAAACACTATTTTTTTTCTCTATCAAATACGGTTATATGGCTACCTATATTCAATAGGTCTATGTTGAAACCTGCTGGCGGAAACGGCGCTCACATGAGTCATTAGCTTAGGTACTAAAATATCAGAAAAGACAGACCCTTTCACATGTTCTTTGGGTGAATTAACTAAAATGACCTTGCAGATTCTAAATCGTTATTAGGTAGGTACCTATTAATTCAATTATGACTTTTTTATTGTATAAGATATGTTGGTATGTTTCGTTTTTGATATTGAATATATAAGTATGTTGAAGGTATAATATATATTATGTTACAATGCTATTGAACTAGGCCCGACCTGTAATTACTGTAAGTTTGCTAATAAATAAATGAATGATAATAGTGTTTGATGGTTAAACTGCACAGTGGCATACCAGAGGGATCCTGAACAATGAATCTTCCTTCATTGCGTATGGGCGACCCAGTTTCATCCACCGCTAGTCTGAAACCGCTAAATGCGTTTTCCAAGGTCAATTATAGGAGCGGAAAATTTTATGAAAAATGCTCTGAATAATTTGGATAAGCCACAGGTTTTACGATTATAAAGAAAACTTCCCAATGATCAAGCTTCAGACTCGTGAATAAAACAAGCAAGAAACAAATTCAAATGGCGCGGCAAAAATGGCGGGAGCCGGGAAATAGGAATATTTTTTATATGTGATTGAGATCTGTTCAAAAATTTTACAATTTTCTGTCTTGGTCCAAGCTTTTCTGTTAATATTTTGCAATTTTTATTATCCACGTTTGACGTATAGTAATGTCCATGACAGGAGCAATATATTCATGATGATTTTCGCAGAGCTAAATATTGGTCGTGTCGTGGTCGTGTCAGTAGAAAAAGTTGCTCGGGTTTGATCGTTCCAAAACGATTTCATTTGTCTTTTTCATTACTTTTATCTGACAGATAGTAATATCTTCTACTTCATCGGACAACCTAAAGTGTTTCGGAACGCTACCTAGCAAGCAAGATGGCAACTGAACATGGCCACCGGAAATCCGTGCTACACTAGCACCAAGAAGACGGCGGGTTGGTGGTGAACTAAAGCTGTCACAGGTAGGGATGAAACGATACCATCTAGGTATCGATACTTTTACTCGATACCGTATCGTTCATGAGGTATCGATACCTACTCGGTATCGAATGAAAAGTATCGATACCTACTTGTATCGGACAGTCTTTTCATAGGAAAAATCAGGCAAATAAGAACAGCAGTAAGTACATACAATGTTAATAAAATATTATGAAGTGCAGGACAACTCAAGGTCGTTGATGCGATTTAAGTCAGACTAGATGATTTGATCAATACGTCAGGAGTCAAGACATAACCTGCGGGCCTCACATTTCCCAAGCAAACGCGTTAGAACCACAGGAACTAAAGGCCATGAAAGCCGTGACTGCGACCGCTGCGACGACGCACCGATTTGATCAATACGTCAAGACATAACCCGCGGGCCTCTCATTTTAGTGAGGGTATTATTGTCATGGACCTATAATAGTAGTTTATGCTACTAGGGCGAAAAGGAATAAATTACGAGGACGATTTAAAACACGAGCGTAGCGAGTGTTTCAAACGTAACCGAGTAATTTATTGCTTTTACGCCCGTGTATCATACTACGTTTTTCAATGCATAGTGTGAGGAAATGAAATAAAATATAATCTTGTGAACTTTAAATTATAATTGGCTCAAAAGGACTGTATCCAGAGCCGTTAAACAGTGGAAAAAAAAGTATAACATCTATGGTACAAAGGAAAGGCTGCAGGTTAGCCAACCATTATAAATAAATTTAAAAAAAATAATAATAATAAAGCCCTAGGGCAAAATAATCGACTTTTTGTTCGGTTTTGATGCATAAAAAGTGGGCCTTTACGAGCACATGCATTGAAAAAAGTGTTATGCCGGCGCCAGACATGTGTCCACTTATTTGCACACTTCTTCGACTTTGTACACACATTTGGCGTACCTGCCACACATGCTTCGCAAACTCTTTTCTCCACAGTATGCTGGTAGACAACAAAGGAGATGGACGACGATTTCGTGGACGCAGTGTGCTTATATTATTTATGTGCATGTAATTATTTTTTACATGTGCAACAAAATATATCGAAACGTCCGAGAAGAAGGCTTGAATGGATGTGTGTCCATTTTGAACGATAAGTACGTAGTGTCTCACACAACCATTCCCCACAACAGCGCTCGCGCAACTGGTCTTTGCAAATAGGCCAAATAGTGTGGCAGGCTACGCACTTATTTGAACACATTCCTTTGATGTGCGTTAAAAAACCGATACCGCTCGGCAAAGTGCAAATCTGTGCACAAACTTTGGAACACATAGACAAAGTCAAATACAAAGCCCATAAATTAAGAAATAAAAAGAAGTAAGTTAAGTAACTTAAGAATAATCTGTACATGAGAAGTAATAAAAATATAATGTACAAAATGAGTTTGGTTTCATTTTCAAAATACAAAAAATTAATCTTTGTGATAACCACCTATATCGATTCTCATCAATGTGGTACATCCCTATTAAATCGATAAAATCGAAATGGTATGAAATGTTCCCAACACTAATGCGACTGTAGCGCCACAACGGCTCCACAGGTTCTGGCAGAGGCGGGCTCACAGGTCTCAGTCCCCCAGGAACTCTGGCAGCTCGAGCGGTGGTGGTGTTGAGCATCCCACATGCAGTTAAACGACAAAATATTACTTTAGTGATCAAGTAAATACAACAAAGACAATCACAACCATCAATATTTTGACAAAATATTAAAATACTGCCTTTTCCAATTACTCACATCTTTCCATTTCGCGCTTGTTTTTGTGGTACCAACCCGCACAGCATTCAGTATAGTTTTAATATACGGATATGGATGACACCACAGAACATATATGGATATTGCAGCGCATATATGCAGTGCTGCTGAATGTCAAACATGTCATTTTCATAGGTAAAACTTGGTATATACATTTTTTTTGGTACCATTTACATTACTAGCTTTTGCCCGCGGCTTTGATCGCGCTGATTTCGTTTGCACTTTCCGGGTATAAGTAGCCTATGTTACTCTCCAGCCCATAATAAACTATCTCGATTCAAAAAAATCATCGATCCGTTGATCCAATCGTCGATCCGTTGCTCCATCACTGCGTAAAAGAATGACAAACCAACAAACACACTTTCGCATTTGAGCATTTCTCAAAAAATTTGCTAATAATTCAAAAACTTGTCCAAAATGAAAATATCGTATATAACATAAAAATCTGATAATTTATTATGTTTAGATTGATAATATTGGTATAGCACGTATGTGATTTCAGCGTTTCAGTGATAAAATTGTGAAAATCCAATTAGGGGGTGAAAAAAAGCGTCCTATTTTGTTACTACTTATTTGGTGAAAATTGGATAAGTTATTGTAGATATACCAGTAGGAAACATTGTTTCTTTAAATTCATGATTATACTTTTAATAATTTCAGCAAAAATATCCCTTTAAATAAAAACATATTTACGAAAACTCTGCAATAATTATTTTTTGTTACCATTGGTACAAACATAAAGGCAAAAGTTTTTATTTTATGAAAACCAAAATTAATTATAGAAAGATAATATTATTTATCCCGACATGTTTCTATTTTTCATTATTAACGATCATTTTTAGGTGTTTTAAGTCAATCAAAACCCAGGAAAATTCAAAATTAATGTTGATTAATTTTGGGACAGTAGCAAAATAGGAGTAACAAATTTCCTTTTTTGTTACTTTTGTTTGAATTCCTTTTTTGTTACCTAACTTTCCTCTTATACATTACTATGCCAAAGTAACAAAAGAAGAAGTAACGAAACGAGAATAATTTATGTTTTGAAATTTATTCATCACAGTAAAAACAATAACGTTTTATTTAAATTCAACTCGAATGTAACTTAGAATATTCTCTTTCAAAAACCAACAATGGTTTTATGAGATATTAACAATTTACCTCTAAAATCTGGTAACAAAAACTGAACAGAAATTGAGCAATAGTAGGCACGTGTACACTCTAAGACGCCATCCAGCAGAGCAGAGAGACAGAGAGCAGGTAAAAGAGAGAGATTGCTCAACAAAATGGCATACTGAAATGTCACGTAGAGTGTTGCCAAAAACTAAAAATATCAACTTATTGGTATATTTCACAAAAGTAATATGCTAAAATTGGTAACAAAAGAGGATGTCACTTTTTGAAACTTTTCTGGGACAAGATTAAAATGTGTTTTTTGAAAAAATAATGCACTAGTCTCTTCTCAAAGATAATATGAAATGAACCCCGACATAATGATTAAAAATTAAAATCAAAAAATACGTAGGATGCTTTTGAATTTTCCGAAATATTAGCGATCAAAGTATCAGTAAATCGTATGGGACACGTGACTTTTCATACATTAAAATTTGGGAATGTTTTTTAGCTACTCAATTTTAATTAATATATAATTATTTTAGACATTCAGTATTTTTTTCGTATTCAAAAATAAATAAAGAAAACCACACCGTCTACAGTTAAATACTGTTAGACTATTTTGTACACAATAATGATAAATAACTTTGTGGGACAGCAAAAAAATCAAGTTACGAAAAAAAATGAGAAATGCTCATTTATAATAGGGGTACGGATTACTACGGATTAAACTCATGATTATTGTCATAAGCAAGATGGTGAAACTTCGATCGTCACAAGATTTCCCATGTCTAAGCTCAGATTTAATCACCTGATCATGAGCACGCGTAGGTATCTCATACTATTTCTAGTGCATGGCCATGGCCAAATATTTCAAACGCAATGGCAAAATTTGCGTTTTGCGCTGGGATAGGTGTCAATAAAATAAATAGCCCAAATTGTTAAAACTTGTAAATATATTACAAAAAATAAGTTCAATAATGACATGATTTTGACAATTTAATTTTATATTATTTCGATGATTTTATACGACTGGTGAAGGATCCCACGCGTATTTTATGTTATTTTATACGACTGGTGAAGGATCCCACGCGTATTTTATGTTATTTTATACGACTGGTGAAGGATCCCACGCGTATTTGATGTTATTTTATACGACTGGTGAAGGATCCCACGCGTATTTTATGTTATTTTATACGACTGGTGAAGGATCCCACGCGTATTTTATGTTATTTTATACGACTGGTGAAGGATCCCACGCGTATTTTATGTTATTTTATACGACTGGTGAAGGATCCCACGCGTATTTTATGTTATTTTATACGACTGGTGAAGGATCCCACGCGTATTTTATGTTATTTTATACGACTGGTGAAGGATCCCACGCGTATTTTATGTTATTTTATACGACTGGTGAAGGATCCCACGCGTATTTGATGTTATTTTATACGACTGGTGAAGGATCCCACGCGTATTTTATGTTATTTTTACGAAGACTATTCAGAGCTTCTTGGTCATCACCAGGAATAACAAAATTCAACATAATATTTTGCTCTATGTGGATAGGATTTGTTGATTTGGGTATGACAGCAACATCTTGGTGTAGAGCCCATGCGAGCAGTAGCTGTGGGACTGTAACTTGTAGTTTACTGGCAATTTTCACAACAATAGGATCTTCTAAAAGTGTTCCATTGTGAGCAGAAGTGCCACCTAGCGAGCAATATGCTTGCAAAATTATGTCTTGCTCCTTTGCATATTTTAACAGTTCTGGTTGGAAGTAGTAAGGATGCCACTCGACCTGAAAAAAGTACATCAGTTAAAGAAAAACAAGATCAGTAGTATTAAAAAAAAACCGGTCAAGTGCGAGTCAGACTCGCGTACCTAGAGTTCCGTATCGACGATGAAAAATGTAATTTTGTCATTTAATGTTCGTGGTTTTCTCAACCGCTTTATTTTTCCTGTAATCTTTACGTAAACACATATTACCATGATTTTTTTAATATTTTTCATTTTCTGTGGTTTTTCGAGGTTTTCTCGAAATAGATGCAAGTAAATATAGCCATACTATATATTTTTATAATCAGCTTTTCATCACCTACAATTTGACAGTCATATTGTATTTTTATAAAATATATATATTTTTCATTTTACTTATTTTTATTTCTCATTTGTGTTCAACTTTTTTAATCGCTATAGTTTTTTTGTAATTGGCCAGTTATGATCTATAAGCGAATTTTTTTTTCTTTTTTTTTTCTTTCTGCCTGTTTTGCAGATAGAGGGAGGGACATACATTTTTGTGGTTTTTCAAAGATTTCTCGAAACCAGTGCATGTAAATTTAGTCAAGATATATATTTTTACAATAAGCTTTTTAATATCTAGAATTTGATACCCATATTGTATTTTTATCTTTTGTTTTAGAAATATTTTGGACAATTTCAAATTAATCCAATTTTTTTACACCGTGTTATGTATGTCGGCAAATTAATGCTATTTTTATGCCAAATTCAAGTCTTTATCTTTAACAGTGCTAAATTTATGAGGTTGTGACATATGGACGGACGGACGGACGGACGCACAACGGAGTCTCACCATAAAGGTTCCTTTTGTACCTTTTAGGTACTACGGAACCCTAAAAAATTGGTATAATACTGCATACTTGGTTAACTGCAGGTTTAACTCCATGGTCGTTTGCCATCAGCTCTTTGAGATGTCTAACAGTATAATTTGATACTCCTATAGCCTTTGCTTTTCCTTCATCATATAGTTCAGCCAATTTTGCCCAAGTCTGATCACGAAATTCAGAATTTCTTTTATCGGAGACGGGTATTCTTGCAGTGCCAGGGAAATGAATAAGGAACAGGTCAATATACTCAAGACCCAAGTTTTCTAAGGACTTCAAAAAAGCCTTTTCAGTAATGTCATTTCCACCATGATCTGAAGGTGCTGAAAGATACAGAACATTGAATTTAGTTTTTGTAAATTTATGTAAAAATAAGTACGAAAAAAAGTTTAGGAAAAGAAATGTTACCCAATTTAGTGGTGATAAAGATATCCTCTCTCTCAAGGCCATATTTTGGCAACATTGTTGTAAATGCATTTTTAAGATAGTGTTCATTACCATACACAGCAGCAGTGTCTGTAAATATATATATATTTATATATAAATAAATACAAAATATATCGTCAAGACATGAATCCCCGAGGGGGTGTCAGAGGTGTTCCGAGTGTAAACTGTAAAATTCAAGTCACAGTCTACACTCGTTACTCCCGCATTTCACCGACGATTATTACGTCCCACCCAACGTGATGAGTGGTGAGTTCTATCGCCGTACTTCGGGCACATATACACGCTTTTTAGGGCATGTAGGTTTTCTTACGATGTTTTCTTTCACCGTTCAGCAAGTGGTAAGTAAGAACAAATACTATGCACATAGATTCCGAAAAACTCATTGGTGCATGCCCGACCGGGGATCGAACCTGGATCTGAAGATTGAGAGGCGGGCGTTTTACCCCTGAGCTACCGCCGCTGTTAAAAATATATGTCTTGAATTAAAAGCACTTGTACGTAGCTTCACTATTTATTTACAACCGGCGGGTCTACCGCGTAATTCTGATTTTCATCAACATCAACTTGAGATTGAAATTTTACGTGCGTGCGACGGCGCCCGCCTAACATGCCATCTCTTTCGCACGCACGTCAAATTTCAATCTCAAGTTGATGTTGATGAAAATCAGAATTACGCGGTAGACCCGCGGATTTTACACCATTTTCAAGGGAAGATGTTAAGAATTTAAAGCCTTGCCTTTAGTTTTTAGTATTCCAAGGGTTTTTGCTTAAATATGCTGAGTCAACTATTGACCCTATCAATGTAAAACTCGCAGACATGTTTTTTCTGACCTTTATCTTTACCTAATTGGACACATTTCACTCGATAGATGGATTTTATTTTCGAAAATTACGCCTTTTTATGTTATAAATACGTTTTTTATCTAAGCGGCTTTAATTTTACGTCTGTAATTTCTGCTATAACACAAAAACATGGTTTATTTTCCGTTGTCAAGACAAAAACAGCTACACCAAACACTTTTTCAGAATATCCAGAAAAACCTTGAAAATTCATTGAATATGCGTGCTGACAGCTGACAGCGCACAATGTGAGTGCTCTAATGTAGACTTTTTGACAATATAATTAAATTTAAAATCACTCAATAGGATTGTTGCGTACCACGGCCCTTAAGAATACACAGACTTTAGGTACAGGTTCTGAGCGACGTAAACGATGGTAATGTTGAGAGACTGTACAAGTGCTTTTAATTCAAGATGTGTTTCAAGTTTCACCAAGTGCCGACAATCATAAGTACAAATTTTGTAAAAATATACGAACTAGATTTTGCCTGTAACTAATCCATCAAGACTTGAATGATTCTTGGGAAACCCTAACAAAAGTTGAGCCATAATTTTTTTTCTATGTTTGTCTTTATATTTATGGAAATTTATTTATTTATTCATGTACAGAAATCAAGAGCGATATCTAACAAAGATAAAACAAATAATATATATAATATACAAATAATATATAGTAGTAAAATGACTTAAATTATAAAACAAATACAAAAAACTTTAATTTAACTGTTTATAACGGAAAGGGGCTAATTTAGCTCAGTTGTCAATTGTGGGATAATTCGGGAAAAGAGAGAAATTATGTTTGATTATACCCACACATAAGAAAAACAAAATAAGACTAGGGTTACATGGAGATTGAAAATAATTACAGAATTTAATATTTTATACGAACTTAAAAGAAAACAAGACAATGGTGTCGATTCGGTGTAGGTAGCATGGCTTATCTTATTTGACAGAACTTTTTTTTAAGCGTTCTGTCTTTTTCTTTCCGTATCAAAAACACAAGGACAGAACGCTTTAAGTTTAGTCCTGTCAAATAAATAAACACAAATATTCAATATAAGTACCTACTTAATAACTACCCAATATAATCTAACATACATAGTAAAGTTTGTATGCACCCAATATTCAGTATAAAACTAAGTTACATTAATATTACTTACCAAACATTCTATATCCAGCATTCAACGCAAAGTCAACTACTTTCATGATAACATCTTGGCTCCGTATGCGAAAAGTGCCCACTGCAACATAACATAAATACTTGAACAAGTTTAAAATATCGGTCTGACACTTACTGATACATACTGATCATGCTGATATACGTTTTTAGTAAACACAGAAAAAAAGCTTATATGAACAAACATATCTTCTTAACACACTAACTTGTCCTCTTTTTTCCAACGCATAGCAAGTGCTACGATAGTCTGAATACATAAGGGGACACAGAAGTAAAGTAAGTATGTGCTTATCAGCAATAAGGATTCGAGACACAGTCTTGTCTGCTATCTATTGATTAACTATTGTTTTAGTCATAATTAAAACTCCAAGATAAGTAGATATGTTACTTTATTAAATTTAGAATTAATAACAACTACCCCTTATTATTAATACAAACCGACTTAAAAGGTTTAAGTAATAAATTTATCACCTTGACTGGCATGAACGTAAGAACCGTGTTGACTGATTATTATTCATACTTCCCTCGTACCCGTGATAAAATTAATAAATTTTGAAACATACCAGTGCTAACATATAACTTAATTTTGCATGTTTAAATTGTTATTTCAAAATTGTGACAACACTCATTTAATATTTTTTTAAGTTAGTTAAAATTTTATTAATAAATATTCCTCTGTTTTGATTAAACTTTTGATTGGGTTTTATGTTTAACTTGTACAAAATTAGTTAATTATTTAATTGCAACACACTAGCAATAAAATTAAACGTAAGGCAAATGTGATTTTTTATTTGAGCAACTTTTTTTGGTTACTTATAAAATTTTATATTGACTCAAGAGTATTTAGATTTTGTATTTGTGGAATTATTTTAATATTTTTCTCAACAAGACGTCAACTTAATGGTATATTAAGATTTTTCATGTTTAATTTTATTATATTATGTTGTGTTTACTATACTGAAATGGCTTTTTAAAAGGATAGTTTATTTATAAATCAATAAAAAGGAATAAGTAAGCAGATCGTTCTGTGGTTTATTTCTTTAGATAATAAATTTAGATTACGGGAGACGACGTAGGGGGAAGGGGATTGGGGAGGTAGGGTGTAGGGTGGGGTAAGGAAGGGCCACCCTCTGGTACCCTCCCCCTTGAAGAAAACCTATGGTTTTTGAGGTATTCATGGTTGAAGTTTGAGGTTATGTATGGAATATTGTTAAAATTTTGATGTTATGATTTATGGGGGAAGGGATGGGGGGAGTGGCTACACCCCCTTTACGTTATCTTCTTCCCAGATACGCGCAGTGATGCTTAAACCAAATAATAAAAAAAATATAATATCTAAAATTGTTATTTACATTGATTGATTTTGTTTGCTTTGTTTGTTTTCACATAATATATTCAAGTTGGATTCGCAGAGTTGATCTTTGAACCATTTGAACCTACCAGTGCAGAAGTCCATTTGTGGAAAATCTGATCATATCAGTACATAAGTCACTTTGTTGACACAAACTCACTTCTGCATCAGCTCTGGTGCTGCGGGAAGTGCAGCCCCTTCCCCCTTGCATAAAAACGTGCAGGCAACCATGCTCACCTTCGCAGCTTCAGCTTGCTGGTCAACTGCGGCGACCAGCCTCAGCCGCTACGGCTCGCACAGTTATTACAGCGGGCGAGGGCTGCCCTTCCTCTGCTCCTCGGGCTTTTCATACTTATATACTTTAGGGGTAGTAATCACAAGACTACATGGCGTCGGGTGCGGTGAGTCGGTTTTAGAACAGTTTTAACCTACCAGTACAGAAGTCAGTTAATAGACCAGAAATTCAATAAAGAATAACTTCCTTCTTGTCGCCGCCGGCAAGAAGAAATGACACGGGGTTTTGTCCCTCCCTTTCTCCCCATATATCAGGTAGATGACATCAACAAATTGACCAATATCACATACATAACCACAAACTTCAACCATGAATATGTCGGAAACCAAGGGTCTTCTTCGAGGGGGGGAGGGTACCAGGGGATAACCCCTCACCCCCTACAGTGCGCCCCGTAGAGTACATTTTAGCCTTGCTTTAACCAAAGTTGTTAAGAAATTATTATTATTAATAATAAATCAATAATACAATAATTAATACATACATTAATAATACATGCCAGTTATTATTAATACTAAACTAATTACTGTTGTTTGTTTTGTGTTGTTTGCCCGCGGCTTCGCCTATGCTGATTAAATTTTTGTGTTGTCCTATAGAATCTATCAATATTTTTCGGATATATAAAGTTTCAGCCCAATTTGTTCATTATGTACATCGTGAAGAAATGACACATCACTTTTCTATAGAAACTTGACATCCCATTGCCAATCCATGGGAACTGGTATATGGGATAAAAAGTAGCCTATGTCCTATTCTAGGTCTAGAACTACATTTGTGCAAAGTTTCAGTTCAGTAGTTACGGTGTGAAGGAGTAACAAACATACATCCATCCAAACTTTTACATTTATATTAGTGGAAGTGGATGGAAGTGGGATGGAATGGGATTTAATTCTTATAAAGATACGTTCATATGATAATACGAGGGTGAATCCAAAAGTTCTAAGCCCGACCTACAAAGAGGTATCAAATCTTTGTAAATCTACCGTCATTTGTTAGTATGTTTTTTCGTGATTGATTGTGTGAAGTTGAAGTTCGATACTGCAAGCTATTATTTTTTTGTGATATTTTGTTTAACGCAGTCTGACGGGATTTTTCACAATGGAGAAAATTGAACACCGTGCTGTGATTAAGTACCTCAATAAAAAAGGTCTTTCACCTGAAGAGATTCATGAAGATATGGAAACAACATTAGGGGAATCTGCTCCATCGTATTCCACTGTCAAAAAGTGGGTAGCTGAATTTAAACGCGGTCGGGAGACCATTGAAGATGACCCAAGGAGCGGAAGGCCTTCAACGTCTACCACTAAAGAAAACACTGACAAAATTTGTGATCTCATCCTAGGACACCGACGATTGACCATTAGTAGGATAGCTGAGATCACAGGCATCAGTTATGGCCGAGTGCAAAACATTATAACTGTAGAATTGGGGTTCCGTAAGGTTTCTGCTCGCTGGGTCCCAAGATTGCTTTCAGCTGACCAAAAACGAGTTCGATTCACAATTTCGCGTGACTGTTTGGAACTTTTTGAGGCAGATGCTGAGGATTTTATGTCTCGTTTTGTTACCATTGATGAAAGCTGGGTTCATCACCATACTCCTGAAACAAAACAGCAATCCAAACGGAAAAGATCTGGCTCACCCACGCCGAAAAAGGCCAAGTGCGTTTTGTCAGCCAACAAAGTCATGGCATCTGTTTTTTGGGATTCGAAGGGAGTTATTTTATTGGATTATTTACCTAAAGGTGAAACTATAAATTCACGCTATTATTGTAACCTATTACGAAAACTTCGCGAAGAAATAAAAGAAAAACGGCCGGGGATGTTGCGTAAGAGATTTTTGTTTCTTCAAGACAATGCACGAGTTCACACTTCGGTTGAAACGATGGCTGTGATCCATGAATGTGGTTACGAGTTGCTGCCTCACCCACCTTATTGGCCGGATTTAGCCCCCTCTGACTATCATCTCTTTCCAAATTTAAAAAAACACTTGGTGGGATCAAAATATTCGACTAGAGAAGAAGTGATAGTCGCAGTTAATGACTATTTTGACGACCTTCCGGAATATTTTTTTTCCGAGGGTATAAACTGGTTGCAGGTCAGGTGGAAGAAGTGTGTTGATCTAGATGGAGACTATGTCGAAAAATAAAAATAATTTTGAACCCACTTTTCTTTCATTTTCACGGTCGGGCTTAGAACTTTTGGATTCACCCTCGTAATATCAGAGACCAAAGGAACACACCAATAGCCCTCTATGCAAGGGTGCCTTCTAGAGGACGAGTCAGTGGAACATGTGCTACTCCACTGCTCTGCAACCGAAGACATGAGACGAAAAGCAGGGATTGCGACGAGCTCCAACTTCCCTTTATTGGACCAGTTAATGTGTCAGAATGCTGAAACTTTTCGGCTCTACTTTAAGGAGCTGTCCTGGCTGGTCTGACTGACCGGAGGGAAGTGCACAATATTTACGATTACCGAGAATCAGTGCAGGACTCATCGCCCTAGCTACGAATTTAGAATAATAATATTCGTATGGCCTTGTATGATTTTGTAGTTTCCTACAGGAAAACTTTATACCTATAAGTTACAAATTTAATTTTACATTCTGAAGCCATCTATTCTGCCGTCCATACACGATCTGCCGTATGTGCATTCGACTAGCCAAGCAATAATCGCCTTTATCAAAAGCTTATTAGTATTTAGTAGCGGCGATTATTGCTTGCTTCATCGAATGCACATACGGCAGAACTTGTAAGGACGGCAGAATTGGCCTCCAGTGTAAGTTGGTTTAATTCTGCCAAACTGCCACAGAACCGGTGTATTGAGCACTCTTCGACAATGTGGGCCACGGTTTGCACTGGAGCTCCAGTCACATTCTGGAGAGTCTTTGATGCCCCATTTATGCAAGTGGTAGTTGGAGCGGGCTACACCAGTCCGGATTCGGTTCAAGGTAGCCCAGATCTACCGACTCTCCCTGAGCCCAGCCAGCTGTATAGTTGGGTCCAGAACTATGTTATAGCAGTACCCACCAGCTTTCCATTTCTTTTTCCACTGAGCGTTGGCTTCAGGAGGTTGAATTATGGCTGAGTCGGACCAGATAGGGTTTCCTGGAGCCTGTGCCCAGGAAGATCGTAAAGAGTTTTCTTAATGGGTATTAGGTGTGGGACCACAGTGATGCAGGCTTTTGCCCATTGTATATAGGCGCTTCAAATTTATATTTTTCTGTTGTGCATAAAACAGGCTTTATTCAAGTATTTTTTTTACTTTAAATATTTACAAGCTGTTAAAATTATTTTGTTTGTTGATTTTTGTCTTTATTCTTCATTTGTCATAAAAATTACTATGATATAGGTAAAATATTATAGGAAAACTGAAAAGAATATTTGTGGTGAGTGGCTTGCTTGTATCACATCTTTTTATAGGTCAGCCCCCTTTGGCGACTAGGATAACTCCAGTATTATCAAGAAATGCACAAAGCATCTGCATCCGATCCAAGCTCCTCATTCGGTTCTACCAACACCTACTGTCAGTGTACATTCTGGTTCTACCAGCTCATGAAAGAAACTTGCATTAAAGAGCAGAGATCACCTCATTACCGTTGTTTTCATATGTTATATATAATTAAAATCTCGTACCAAGTAGGTAAACAACTTACTTCCAACAGCAGGCATTACTGATCCATTATTTAAAATTAATTTCTTTGAGGATATAGGCAAAGATGACATTTTAAAGGATAATCACAAATTATAGAGGGATATGAGAATAATTCACAAAACAGTCAACAAATTAAGGGCCATGTCTTGTATTCAATATACTCCATAGATAATACACGGAACACACCCAGAATACACCCAGAATAGATGCGCCACTCTCACTTCCATTGTGTATTATTGTATAACCCTAAGTAATAGATGGCGTTATTTTAGTTCTTGAAAATGTCGCTAGATGTCACTTTTTATTAGTATAATTTTTCCAATCCATTTAAGTCTAAAAATAAATCATTTTATCCTTACATGAAAAATCTCACCGTATCGTAACATGACGAACTGAGAATTTCAATTAAGGATAAAAATGATTTATCTTTTAAATGGATCCCCCGCTGACATATTTTATATATTTGCAGTTCAAGGAAATTAAACAAGGAATTAACTATGAAAACATTTTTTAATGCACGAAAATACATCTATACATGAAAAATTTACCGAAAATCTTATTAAATGTGGTTCATTTTTTAATCCTTCTATGTACGGAATAGTACTTAAAGCTTCTGCCTTCACTTCGTTGTCTTCATCAAATCTACTAATTTTACCAAATAATATTTTATTCACCTCTTTTACCCAGCTGTGAGTAATGATATCTATTCCGAGACTCACAATGAATATCTATAGATCAGTTTTATGAATTGGCCATTCAAAATTAAAATGACAAAATATTTTAATGCAATTTTTCATATTAATTATCAAATCATTTTTGTTGGGGAATTCTTTGAGGCACGTCTGAACAACCTTGAACAATTCATTAAGGCATTCAGTAATATGCTCCGAAGGATGAGTAAGTGACCTTTTCCTAGAGTTAAGATTAAATCCTTTTCTTGAGGAGGTATTGTGCTCTTGCATGTCATATTGCATATCTGACAGTTTTTAAAAACTTTTGTTCTCATTTTTCTGGCTTGTTACTGAGGCCCGAGGAAGACGCTGAAAATATAATATTAAATACAGAATTAATAATAATAATAATGAATACACAGGCCCGGTGGATGCACTGAAAAAGTGAAACTGCATTCAAAGAATCTTGTTCTTTTTTTATAAAATATTAAGCCTATTTTTTTTTTCAATTGAACAAACTAGCATATAATTTGTACTTTGGATGTTAACTAGAAGAAAACTGTTACTTTTTTAAATGTTTTTTTATTCGTATTATTATTTTTTTGTAACAAAGATATTTTTTGTTCTTTTTTTATTATTTTTTTTTGTTCCCCTCATTGTAGGAAGTACATAATTAAGTTTATCAAGTTTACATCTTGTACAAGCTATCTAAATATATATATTCTGACACATACTGTTTTTTTCCTTCCATATTTTTGTATCAAACAACAATGGGAAATAATCGTCAAACTCAAGGAGCTTTATTTACACATGAGTCAAAAATGAATTAGTCCCCAGAAAGATTAAAATGTTATTTAGCCTTATGAACTGCATTCTTATAAACATTATTTTATTTGGTAGCATATTCAGATGAACTCACACTATGAAGTTAATAACAAGAAAGTCATGTCGAGCCGCAAGAACGAGTCACACGGTTGTCTTGTCAAAAACGTCTTTGGAACACCCGTGCTCGCCCCGCAGAAGGTGAGAAAATAATAGCATGTAGGTATTTACCTGTAGAAACTTGGCCATGTAATTCTTGTGAAGACAATGCATTTTCAATAAAAGGCTGTTTTGAATGAGACGACTGGTTACTGAGGCCCGAGGAAGACGCTGAAAATATAATAATAAAAGTTAATATACAAAAAATTAGTCATTGGATAAACAGAAAATGATCATAATTTAGTTACAACATTTGATCTGAATTATTTAATTGATGGATATACAAATCAAGTCACAATAAAATACACTGCAACCATATCAAGTTACTTACGGAGATTTAAAGTTGGAATACTATTCGCCGTCAGCCGTTTACTTGGTAGACAATACATTTTATCAAAACGCCTGTGACACAATCTGATACTGTTGTATATGTATGCATTGCCCCTATTTTGTGTAGCTAAATCTAGCACTGATTTCCACAACTGGAATCTTTCTTCATGTGGATATTCATATGACGGAAAGTGATGAATAGGAACTGAAACAAACCAAATAATGCAAGATTAGTTTAGTAGTGTACCTATAACCAATGGTTTTTATTAAAATCTGTGATTTTATACATACCATCAGATTCACATCCGAAATGACATTTTGTAAACGATCTTCTAGGCATTTTCGTAGGCAATTCGGTGTCCGGAGTCAGCAAGCACTATGTGACAGGTAAGCACTATATCACAAAAACCAAAAACTGCCAAAGTCGTCAAATTATTAGAGATATTGAGCAATTTACGAAATAAGATACCTATTCAAACTGAAAAATTCGTTTCAAGTTCAAGAAAAATTGTCAACATCGGGGTTGCCAACGCTAATTTATCAAATTCCCGGTCAGAGCAGTGCTGCCAGTGGCAGACAGTCAAGAACAAGAAGTAGGTAACATTTTCACGACAATATTAACATTTCCTTTAAAAATTAACATGTCTTTAGTAGAAAATAGTGGTTTATGGTGGTTACATGACCGCTCTCTGTGCCCCGCAGGTCACAAAATCAAGTGCGCAATTTCACAATATTTTTTTTTTGTTTTATGGGAAACGTAAAAAAATTTGGTCGTAAAAGTAACATTTTTAATTGTATAAAGTATAAAGGTAACATGAGAGGGTCAAAAGCATAGACGTAGAATACTTTTTTAACTCAAAAATGTGAAAATAAGTAACTTTGGAATATAATTTGTGGTTATCCTAGTCATTCCAATACGGAACAAGTTCAAAATAATCCTGGTTCAGAATCTCCTCACATCCAGATTTACTTTTATTTCTGCGTTTTTATACTACAATGATATATAATGTTAATTTAAGTTTAAAATAGTCCAAAATATTGAGATCTACAATTAAAATAACTTCGCGCGATTAATTCGTCGTTTCTCTTCAGGCGATCATCAATTCTTTGGATTGTACATAAATATTTAAGTGGCTCTAACTTTTTTTTATTAATTTTTTTATTATAAAACAAGTTTTTATTCTTCTTCAATCTATCAAATTATCGGGGTTACATTAAAAGTCACCTGTAATTAAGTACTGTATACCGAGATATAATAAAAAGAACATCTGTGTGACTTATATCTCGAGAAAGGTAAGAGGTACGGTAAAATCTTATACGAGTATGACTAAAAATAATGGCAAGGAGAATACTTAGACGATGCTAAAATAAAAATAAGTAAACGGTAAGTCCCAGTTTACGGTGTCAACGGCGGAATTTTTACTATTTGTCTACGACATATACTCGGCTCCCAATATGTACTGACATTTTAACCTAACAGGCTCCTTCTCGCTCCGCTCATGGTCGCACCTGTTTTTCACTTTTTGTTGAAAGACTTTCGAGTTCGGCTTTATAGTAAATAAATTTTTTAATTAGCGGAACGGCAAATTGAAAACTATTTACCTGCCACATATCAATCCCCAATCAACTTGAGATACCCCGCAATTTGGGGAATTCCTCAAAAATTGGCAACGCTGGTCATAATCATAATGCTGCCTCATAAAATAAAAACAACAAAACTAACACAACGACATCTAGGTAGCTAAAAGTGTAACTAGCGTCCAAGTTTATGTTCCCTGTGTCTTAGATGGCAGAAGTTGTCGTACATTTTTTATTTTCACCCCCATATACTCTATGATGTCTAACTAAGGTAGCGTTCCGAAACACCTTAGATTGACCGATGAAGTATGTACAGTAGCCGTCAATAGAAATTGTGGACTATGTAAACAAAGCGCCATGTTGTCTTTGTCTATGAATAGATGAACTATCTAGAGATGGGTAAGTATGTCATTAAAATATGTTAGGTGCTTAATTAGTTTTCTTTATTTGACTCATCGCTAAAATATTCTGATGAATCGCTAGTCAAATCGCCCACGTTAATTACAAATGGTTCCGTCACAGAGTCGTTGGCCGTATCTATTATCCCATCCAGTTCTTTCATTTTTTCTTTTACTTTTAGGACATGAGCTACACATTTTAGAGCAACGCTGGAAGATCACACAGCTCTCGATAGAATCATACACACGTTTATGTCAAAGATTACGAAGTAACGCTGTTAAAAAAAAATTACGGAATAAAATAACATTACGAATAAAATACGTTATATTCAAATAGATTCGTACATCACCAATTTTCAAAGACAATACAGATTCGATGAGAAAAAAATATGACAGCAATCTCGACGCAGTACAGAATTGACTATTGATTCTATAATTTTCCGTAATTAACTGGTGATTATTGAATATTTCATGATGAAATACAGTGAATGACTGGTAAGACTTGATGCTTCATGATTTGGAATAATGTTCAATGAGACTCCGTGACGGAACCTTGAGAAAAATTGAGAAAACGGTTTGTTTACATAGTCCACAATTTCTATTGACGGCGACTTTAGAAGATATTACTATCTGTCAGATAAAAGTAGCTCAATGCTGGTTCCAAAACCACAAATGAGATCGTTTTGGAACGATCAAACTCGAGCAACTTTTTCTACTGACACGACACGGGGTTGGAAAAAAGGCGCGAAGATGTGATGACATAGTTTTTTTGTTTTATTGAAAAAATATTGCATTTTGGGTGTTTTGATCAACAACAGTGATAGAATATTGTGTAGTTTTCGTGTGTTTTTTCTAACCCTGTTGTATTTGCGTTATAAGGCTATCATTATAGCGGAAACGACAGGACAGTGACTTAGACAGGACAGACCTTTCAGATGATCCTCAACAGAAGAGGATAGTGCATATAAACAGATAATAACTATAACGTCAGACATGGCTGTATGGGCTAAGATCTCTTTGCCTTTCCACTTAGTTGGAAAATGAAACAAAAAAAAATGACACGACACGACCAATATTTTGCTCTGCGAAAATCGCCAGCAATATATTGCTCCTGTCAAAAGCATGATTCTTGACGTATGATTTTTATACGTTTACATGGTATCAAAAATTACAAAACATGAACTGAAGAGTGTTAAACGTTTGAACACATCTCAATCCACAGATGAAAACTATTCCTATTTTCTCGCCTAGAACGACATTTTTATTTGAATTTGTTTTTTGTTATTTACTACAAGTCTGAAACTTGATTATGAGCAAGTTTTTCTCAATATTCAATTCAAAACCATTTTATCTGGCTTCTTTAAACGTGTCTCCGAACATTAGTTCCGCCAGTAACTTGTTTTAAGTGAAAAATGAAAAAAATCGTAGATAAAATCTCATCCATCATTCATCCGCCAAAATTTTTGTTTTGACCATTCTGACAATTTCTGACATAGAACCCTCCCACCCGCTTTCTATGTCGAATTGAAGCAGTCATGTCTCAGACCAATAAACCAATGGCAGAGAATATAAAGTATTAATGTCTGAGATGGTCTGCCAATGGTCTGAGAGTCATGTGTTCTGCAGTGTTCTATGAGCAGTCCCTTTCATGGTAATATCGAGGAATCTCGAAAAAAAATTTGTTTATATCTTATTTTTTTCGAGTGTGCGTAATTTTCGGTACCTACGTTCCGAAACGTAAAATAGTTTTTACGTTTCGGAACGTAGGTACCGAAAATTACGCAAAATAGTTTTTACGTTTCGGTTCGGAACGTACCGAAACGTAAAAAATGTCTGGCAACGCTGGTATAAATAAACATCGACGTCAATGGGAATAAAATATAACAACGTCCACCTAATTTCGCTCTGACGCGTTTTTCTACCAAGTCGAGAAGATTTTCTGGTTATATAAATGCATCATAATCGATCTTCAGGAGGACGTTTTTTGTCAGGACCGACAAATTTACCAGCTATCAGAGCTATTGAAAGCCTGCACAGAAACGTTCGAAATGTACCAACAAAGTTCGCGAGGTATCTACCTAACAAAAATTATTTGAATTGAGCAGGCCGTATGCTGACTAAATTGGGGACATTCTGAAGAAGGGCAATGTTAAAAGGACCCAGAATAGAAGAGCTTGTATGACTAGATTGATGGATGTGGAAGAGGTGAAAGAGGTGTGTCTGGATCGTAGTAGGTGGAAATCTGTAGTCTCTGCCTACCCCCATGGGAGATAGGCGTGAGTACCTTATGTATGCATGTATGTAAGCAAATGGGTAAGAAGGCTGCTGGCGTTTTTTGCGCGATCATCAATATAAACTGGATACCTACACAGAAAAGAGAAACTCATTTTCAATGACATAAGTAATTACTTTTAACAAAAAAAAATGGGTATAAACTGTACATAAGGGACCGTTGCTTGTAGTGAGCAAAGGAGGGGATGGGCTCATTGGGCTACCCCCTAATCCCACACCAACTGCACAAACCAATGTTATATTTAAATAAATTGATTAAACATCTGACTATGAGAATTTATTATAACAAATTATATCAGGATTACTGAAAACTAGGGGGGGTCACCTCATTCTGCTTCGCTTGGCTGTCCAAATTTATATACATATAAACATAACACACCCCTCGCTTTGCTTGATGTCGCACCTATTTTGTTATAACTGAAAAGCTGGCTTCGTTAGCCTAATCACCGCTATAGTACCCATGTTGGACTCTACAATCAGTATGTCAAAAGTGTGCCAATTAACAGTAAAAAATCCAGAAATAATTTTTCAAAGGCTAAGTTTGTTATACCATAGACCGGATACAATAGGATATCAAAGCTCCAAGCAATGGGAATTGGATGGAATAGTTCAAAATGGAGAGCTGACCATCTGCCTGTGCCCAGCAGGCATCTCACCTCAACATCATCATCATGGACTAAAATTTTCCTAGTCTTTCTTCCCATAGTGCCCTACTTATCTACACCCTAACGGTATACTCAGGTATACTCTCGTGTGTATAGCTGGCTATAAAGACCAATGATTAAATTTTGTTATTTAATAATAACATTATGTATGATAAAGTATCTAAACGATATAAAATGTACATTAATTCACGCATTTCTTTTCTAAAATAATTTTACATATTTGATGTTGATTCGGTGTAGCATGATTTAATTTATTTAACAGGACTAAACTTAATCTGAGCATTCTGTCTTATTCTGTCTGTATCTAAAAGACAAGGGCAGGAACCTTAAATTAAGTTTAGTCCTGCCAAATAAGTTAAATCATGCTACATCGAATCAACATCAATAGTGTTGATTCTGTGTAACACGCTTTGGCTTATTTGATAGGACAAAGCATTCTGCCTTTTTTTTGATCTTTATGAAATGAAATTAAATGAAATATATTTATTTATGTAATGTAGGTATACATTAGATACACTTATTACAGGTCGGGTTTTAATGTAAAATAAAAATCAATATAACTAAATAATCTATACCTAATAGTTTAAATAATAAAAAATAATATGGGGAAACAGGTACACTAAAAAATAATAAAGGTCGCTTCATCTATACTAGAGGAATCATAAGTTAGGAAATTATACTACCTAATATTATGTCAAATCACTATTATTATCATACAACCATGCTTCATTATTGTCCAAATATTAATATATGTTATAACTAGCTGTTGTCCGCGACTTTGTCCGCATGGAAGAAGATAATGCTGCCACTGTGTAATCCCTTGGGAATGCCGCAATAAAAAGTACCTATCCTACTTTTTAAGTTGGATAATACTTAAGTTATCGAACAGTGATCTCCCTTCCTTCTTACTTTTATAATCCATGTCTCACTGCTGAGGATCATACAGTGGTAACCGCATCAAAACCCTTTCAGTCGTTTTTGCGTGATGCATGAAATACCGAAAAAAATTTTTTTTTTTTTTTTATCGTCCTACATCGCTATTTTTTTGGAATATCATCAATGGACAGACAGACACAGCTCTTTTCTTTTACACTTTTTTAATAGAATTTTATATACTTAGGTAGCGTTCCTAAACGCTGGGGTAAAGGTAAAACTAACTGTCACTCGAAGTCCTTCATAAACCTTGACAGAAATGTAAAATTCACTTTGACTTAGCTTTACAATTTTCAGTTATTTGTAGTACCTAATTCTAAATTCGTAGCGGGGGCGATGAGTCCTGCACTGATTCTCGGTAATCGTGAATATTGTGCACTTCCCCCCGGTCAGTCAGCCCAGCCCACCTTTGTAGTACCTAACTCATGTCATCAAAGATGGTATCACCATTAAATTCGCATTAAAACTTTTTGTTTACCAAAATGAATGACGCTATTTAAACGGAATAATTAAATCATTAATAGCGTGTTTTAATAAAGAACAGCGCCACCTGTTGATTTTTTATGTAGTATAATTTTATACGCTTAATAATTTCTAACCAAAGTTTTCTTGTTTTTAGGGTTCCGTACCTAAAAGGTACAAAAGGAACCTTATGGTGAGACTCCGTTATCCGTCCGTCCGTATATCACAGCCTCATAACTTTAGCACCGTTAAAGATAAATACATGAAATTTGGCACAAAATAGCATTAATTTGCCCACATATGAGGGTGTAAAAAAAATATGAAAAATTTTAAATTGTTCAAGATATTTCCAAAACAAAAGTGAGAAAAATAAAAAATATTAGCCTAAAAATACAATATGGGTATCAAATTGTAGGTATTAAAGAGTTGATTCTAAAAATATATACTTTTAATATATTTACTCACACTGGTTTCGAGAAATCTTTAAAAAACCCCAAAAATATGTATCTTTATCTCCGAAACTGGTAAACCGAAAAATATGAAAAAAATGTCAATTATAGATCATAACTGGCCAATTACAGGAAAACTATAGCGAATAAAAAAAAATCAGCACTAATGAGAAATACAAAAAAATAAGTTAAAAAAATATTTTTTTTTTAATATAAATACAATATGGGTATCAAATTATAGGTATTAAAAAGTTGATTGTAAAAATATATACTTTTAATATATTTACTGACACTGGTTTCGAGAAATCTTTAAAAAACCCCAAATATGTGTATGTCCCCCCGAAAAATATGAAAAAAATGTCAATTATAGATCATAACTGGCCAATTACAGGAAAACTATAGCGATTAAAAAATAATTCAGCAATAATGAGAAATACAAAAAAAAGAAGTAAAATATATAAAAAAGCATTTTATAAAAATACAATATGGGTATCAAATTGTAGGTATTAAAAAGCTGATTGTAAAAATATATACTTTTAATATATTTATTCAAACTGGTTTCGAGAAATCTTAAAAAAAAACAAAAATATGTATGTCCCCCCCCCTTATCTCCGTAACTGGTAAACCGAAAAATATGAAAAAAATTACAATTGTCGATCATAACTGGCCAATTACAGGAAAACAAATTGTAGATATTAAAAAGCTGATTGTAAAAATATATACTTTTACTATACTTACGGGCACTGGTTTCGAGAAATCTTTAAAAAACCACAAAAATATGTATCCCCCCTTATCTCCAAAACTTGTGGACCAAAAAATATGAAAAAATTCATGGTAATATGTGTTTACGTAAAGATTACAGGAAAAATGAAGCGGTCGAGAAATTCACGAAAAAAAATTACAAAATTAAATTTATCATCCACAATACGGAACCCTAGGTACGCGAGTCTGACTCGCACTTGGTCGGTTTTTTTTTCTTTTATATAATCATTTGTGACGTCTACATTCTACAAGCCTTCATCGCCATGCTTGGCATCGATTGGAGGAGGCCTTTGCCCAAAAATGGGTATCCCAAATAGCTACATTATTATAGAATAATTTGTAAATAGATTTATGGATAATGAATATGAATGATAATAAAATATGATTTATATAATATGCTATTTTTAATGAAGGTTTAATTTGTAATAATTATATATAGGTAATAATTAATTGTATTTTTTCTTTTTTGCATGGGAATGAAATAAAGGCTTATTATTATTATTATTATGTACCTACCTTCGAAGAGTAGAAAAGTAAATTCCAAAAATCTCTAAATGACGATAACTTTTTTCCGAAGCTCTGTCCATCTGTGAAAACTACATAAAGATCCGTCCAGTTTTTCAGAGATGTGCGCGAACAGACAGAATCGCCTATTTGTGTTATTTTACACTTTTTTAGTCATCCCTTTTCTATTTTTATTATTTTTCTTCAATATACAGGCACACCGGGTTCTACTCTTTTATTACAATAATATATCGATATGGCTGTTTCAATATGCCCTGCTTATTTTAAACAGTTAAAACTTATTCTCTGACAAAGTAAGGGCTATCGAAAAGTCTAAGACAAGACGCTTATAATAAGGTTAGTCCTGTTAAATAAATTAAGTCGTGCTACACCGAATCGACAACATGGTGTCGATTCGGCGCAACACAACTTAACTTGTTTGACAGGACTAACCTTATTTTGAGCTTCCTGTCTTTGTCTATTCGATACAGAATGAAAAAGACGGTACGCTTATATTAAGTTAAGTCCTGTCAAATAAGTTTATGTTGTGTCGCGCGCGCCGAATCGACACAATTATCTCATTATTTATAACACTGTTTCAAGGTTTGCTTAGAACCAATAAGATTGCAGCCCACATATAGTAGGTACACAAATCTATGATTATACATACCTAATTATTACCTATGGTTAAACTATACATGGTGTTCAACAGCTTTGTGGTGGTTCAGTGGTCTAAAATGTAAAGTATAATTTGCATAATCATAAAGTTGCCAGCAAACTTTAAACAAAATGTAATTAAAGCTTTTGAACATTTGTATGGAAACGAATGGAAAATGGCTTAACTTCTGTTAATTATTATATTTCAGAAAACACAGGGATATCCCTTTCCACTTACCTCACAAAAAATTGCTAGAGAAAATAGAGTATATAAGGAAAGAACCGGAGCCATTGGTAAGAGCATTTTTATCTTTTACTATTGCATGTATTTACCTACAATACAATACAACAATACAATACTCTTTGTCTACTCCCATATTGCAATAACCAAAAGCGGTTTTATAAGTACCTACAAATTATTTACATAATAAGTATACACAATATTACATTATAACACCACAATTCTGCGCTGTGATTGGCCAAATTTATTATAACACCGCTAGAGAACCATTACAAACGATGACGGTCTAGCTACTGATTGGTCCAGGCATCTACGTACTAATTGCATAGGCTCAGGTATCATGATTAAATAACGACGAGTGTACCTTCTCCCAATTTTCGTGAAATTGTTTTTTATGGTCGTTGATAAAGTATAGTGTACAACTGAACATAATTAGACATTGGGACACTCGTGCAAGTCTATAATTCGTTCGTTTCGTAAACAAGCACTCGTGTCCCAATGTCACACATTATGTTACAGTTGCACAAAGTACCATTATTGCACACAAAAAAACAAAATAAAGCGTCAATTTGAAAAAGTAAAAATAGGATACAATTGGCGGTCTTATCACTAAAAAAAGATCTCTTCCAGACAACCTTTCGATGGAGGTACTCTTAAAAGAAAAAAAGTATAAAGGCGGTGTACAGAATAAGTAGATAAAACTTTAACAACAAATATATTATAAAACTAAATAAATAAGTAATTATATAAGTAATTGCTTTAACCTTCCTATAAAATAGACGAAACTTCAGGTGCTTTCTAACTATCTAACAGATCATGTTCCCAACTTCCCACCTTTCCCATTGGCAGTTTCAAAACAGCTTATTTAGCATTGCGCTGTGATTTGGTAGGTGATATACCTTCAAGGTGACTTTAGCAAAAACAAAGAAATAGAAGAAGTATTTTTCAAATTTGGCGAAGGGATCATTAAACCTCCGAAAATTCATACGTATATGGGAAAGCCATGAAAAAATTGCAGAAATATTTTTCGAACAAAATACACACTTTTTAGGACATGCAGGTTTCCTCACGATGTTTGTCCTTCATCGTTCAGCAAGTGGTAGAACTTGTAAGAACAAATACTATGCACATACATTCCAAAAAAACTCATTGGTGCATGCCCGACCGGGGATCGAACCTGGATCTGAAGATTGAGAGGCGGGCGTTTTACCCCTGAGCTAAAAGCACTTGTACGTAGCTTCACTATTTATTTACAACCGGCGGGTCTACCGCGTAATTCTGATTTTCATCAACATCAACTTGAGATTGAAATTTTACGTGCGTGCGACGGCGCCCGCCTAACATGCCATCTCTTTCGCACGCACGTCAAATTTCAATCTCAAGTTGATGTTGATGAAAATCAGAATTACGCGGTAGACCCGCGGATTTTACACCATTTTCTTTAAAAACCATAAAAAATTATGGTTAATTTATATACGAAAATAATGAAAACTACGTCAAAAAATGGCGTACACGCTATAAAAAAAAATAGAAAAAAAATCTTCTAGAAATTAAGCTATGAGAATTGTAAATACTCGCACTGGGTAATGTTAAAGCTGTAATGGTTTATTTAATTTATATTTTAGACTGGTTTCGAAGCAGCACAACGTGAGAGATACGAAAATGAACGAAAACCAACGAAATTGCAACTGGAGCCTATCAAACTGGAAGATAGTAGCTGTAAGTCAACCAAAATAAAATTAATAATCAAGTTTCAAACTTGCTAAAAGCACAAAATAAATTAATAGTACAAAACCTGTATTGCTGCTTTGGTCAGTCAGAATTGTCCTGTTCCTGCAAAACTGCACTATATGGGTGCTGTTAAAAATTAAAAGGAATTTCTATGATACCTTTAAGGTTGAACGTCAGTCGCTTAGCGCAAAGTGCATAACTTGACTTTGTTTTTCTTGTAAAGAAAAGAAAATTAAAAAAAATTTGGTCAGGGGCAATTGACGCCAATAGTTCAGTATAAGTAACGTTTATAAAGCAAGAGTTTGTAATTGTATACAAAATTAGTTATGACATTTTCAAAACTAACTTAAAATGCTGTTTTAACATTGTTTGGACAAGATCGTGACTAATAGTGCATTAAATTTCAAACTCATGCTTCATAAAAATACAAATACAAATACAAAATATACTCAAAGGTACACACAAACAAAAATAAATAATCACAAAAAAACATTACAACAAGATACGTTGGTACAACAAAATTATTAAAAAATAAAGGTACAATAAAGGTGCTCGAACTGAATAGTCTTAGTACTATTGAGCGTTGGCAAATCTACCCCAAACTAAGTCAGACTTGAACCGCGGGAGTCTAGACAATGATTAACATTTTTTAATTACAAATGGGCATATACCTCACTAATACTAAACTATTGGCGTCAATTGCCACACACCAAAATTTTTTTCAATTTTTAACTTTTGAACATGAAAAGCATAGTTATGTTATGCGCTTTGCGCTAAACCTTAAAGGGTTCAACTTTGTATTTACGTATATTTTATCTAGGTAAATAACTTTTCTTTGGTATTTCCTGTTTTCCCGGTTTCCATCTTTCCTCTCTTGATCATTTCATAAGATAGGTACTTATATAAATTTATATAGTGGTGTTTGCGCCCTGTTTTTAATAGCAGGTTTGTCTTCTAAATAACTAATTTGTCCTGTGAATTACTAGGTTAGCGTTAGCGACTATCAATGGGCGTCTAAAAATACTATTTTGCTGACTATATATTAAAAAAACAAGCAACAGTTAATATGACTCAGCCTTGTGATTATTTTATATCATCTGAATTGGTACAATGTCTAAAAACAGTTAGCTTCTAAAATATTGTCAAATAAGGTGATTCAGTTGACTTCTAATTTTATAACTCCACATACATTTATTATAAGTTAGTATGACTTATTAATATCTTGTCATGTCATTAATAAAACATTAAATTAATCTAAAATTGTCATCAAAAATTGTATTTATTAGCGTCTTATGACAAGTGAGTTTGTGTCCAAAACAGAATGGAAGTTTATCATCTACCTGATTTTGGGGGACGGGAGGAGGGAAGGGAATAAATTATTTTTTGGCCATTTGAACCGATCAATACAGAAATCACTTTTCGGCGCAAATTCACTTCTGCTTCAGCTCCGGCGCTGCGGTAAGTGCAGTCCTTCCGCCCTTGCGTAACAAAGCGCAGGCACCCATACTCACCTCTGCAGTTTCGGCTTGCTGGTCGCCAGCCTCAGCTGCTGTGGCTCGCACGGTTGCCTACGCTTTATTCCAGCGGGCAGGGGCTGCCCTCCCTCCACGCCTCCGGCTTTTCATATACACTCTAGAGGTTGTAACCATAAGACTGTATAGAGTAGGGGTGCTCTGAGTCGGTTTTTGAACAGTTTTAACCTATCAAAAGCCAATCAACCCACCCCGCACCGTGCGCGTCGCCTGTGTTGGAAGCAAATTTTCAGAATACGACTTATTTATTAATTTTACTTGCTAAATTATAATATTTGATGCTTTGTAGTTGATGCCAGAATTATATTTTTTAGACGAACAGGTGTAGAAGCTGTAAAATAAATAATGTTGCTAAGTTGGAAATTCGGTCGCTGACTTGGTAAATCAAAAGTTAATATATTCATCAAATGGCTGAGCTATAATAATTGTTGTTCTTTTGTTGACGCTGTCTTAATAATATTCCGTTGGTGTTCTAAAGAAGACGGATTAGTTTATTAGAAGCTTTCTCATTTTCCCGTTACTCACATACAAAATAAGACGTTAGGTCCAGTCGACAAATAAAATTTCGGTCGCAAGGTTTATTATTTCTCTTTATATAGTATATCTACATATACTAGTATTTCTCCCCGAACTGCGAACTCGCGATTCGATCTGGACCTGTTTGGCTCATGTTCGAACTTAAAAAATATTTTTGTCTCATTTACTCGCCTACCAAATTTCATGACCTTCCGATCAACGATACCTACTCGAGTTATCGTTGGACAAACATCCATACATACAAACGCCAGATTGTTCAAGTAGGTTCGGAGACCGATCAAAAATTGAAATTCCACTCACTGACTATGTTATCAGAGCCTACAAACTTTAGATTCGATAGCAGAGTTCATTATACCACAAATGAAACAGTGAAGAAAGCATTTTAAAAAACTCAAAGTATAAACGTGTGATACATTGTATTGTTGACTCCGTCAACGCGGATCATAGGCAGTAATAATTATATTATTACTTATATACTGTTACTGTTATAAGTCGAGACCGGATTATATGCATTTGCATGTTGCATATGCGTTTGCATATTTATTTTTACTTAAAAAGCTATTGGTGATGCATATTTTCGCGCTATTTTATTATATTTTGCCAGAAACAATAAGTGCCAACATAACACCAAAATTCAAATACTGTCCAGTTAAATACCTCATTGGATGTAGAACGGTTTTTTTCTGCTTATAAAAATGTGTAGAGCGATCGAAGACAATTTTACTACCAAACATTTGGAACAGTCTGATCGTTTCTGTTTACAATAGTAACAATATGTAAAATAATTTGTAAACAATACTTTTGTCCGATAATACTAATTATTCAAAAAATTACTGATTTTATGTTGATTTTGAAATAAAATAACTAAAAATGTTACATATTTTGACACGTTACATGCATATTTTAAGCATTTTTCATGCATATTTCGGGCTTTTTATGATGCATATAATCCGGTCTCTAATTATAAGAGTATAGATTGCTACACTGAAAAAGCACTTAAATTATTTGTGATGATCCAAACTAACAAAATTTATCATATTTTACAGCTAATTTGAAAGAAAAGAAGAAGAAATCCATCAAAATACGAGATAGTAGAAACAGCGATCAAGAAGAGAAAAAAGAAGATTTTGTATCCACAGATCCTTTAAAAGTTAAACCTATTGTGGCCTCCCAAAAAGAAGTCATTGAATATGTTAAGAAGAATCCATCTTGTGGATTCCTCTATATGCTTTATGCAGTACATCCTGAAAATGTCTACTTTACACCATATTACCTCAAGTATGTATATATAACTTAATTTATGTAATTTTCTTGCAGGTTCATAATATCGGGTTTTCAAAGATATTGAAACATTAATTGTTGGTTATCTATAGAGGCCGTGGTTTATACGAGGGTGACACTGAAAGTTTTTAGAATTGGCCACTTGTAAACGATATAATAAAAAAACAAGTTAAAATGTTGAAAATGGAACTCTTTGCTAATATGATTGTGTATGTATTTCATTAATTTGTCATTTGTTTTACGATTTGGCGGCAAATTAAAAATTGTCTGTGTCACGTCAGCATGAACTTAACGTGAGAAAATTTTCGTGCAATTATTTTTTTATGACTTTCGATGTCATTTAAGTCAACAACAAAGTTATGATAGATTTCGATTGGCCTTTCAAGATGAAGCTCCGTCTCGTGCCACTGTTTACAACTCGTTTAATGAGTTTAAACGTGGTCGCACTAATCTCACCGATGATCTGCGTGAGGGATGGCCTTTTACAGAGATGACTGAAGATAACATCAGTATTGTGCGGCATATGATAGAGACTGACAAAAGAGTGACCTATCAGCAGATTTGGACTAGCTTAGGCATCGGTATGAGTCAAGTGCACAAAATCCTCCATGAACATTTGGCGACCAGGAAGCTTTGTGCTCGGTGGATACCTGATAATTTGACAGAGGCCCAAAAACTCCGTCGTGTTGATTGGTGCCGTGAAATGGTTCAAAGATTTAACGGAGGTAACTCAAATGCTGTGTTCGACATACTTATGGGTGACGAAAGCTGGATTTACTGTTATGATCCTGAAACTAAGAGACAGTCTGCTGTGTGGGTGTTTCCTTTCGAGGAGTCGCCAACTAAAGTGAAGAGAGGTCGAAGCGTGGGAAAAAAGATGGTGGCCTCGTTCTTCGGAAGGACAGGTCATTACGCAACAATTGTTTTAGAGGATCGAAAAACAGTTACTGCAGAGTGGTACACTAACAATTGTTTGCCACTTGTCTTGGAAAAAGTTCAGGAGAAACGACCTCGCAATAGGATCCTCCTTCACCACGACAACGCCTCGTCGCACACCGCCAAGCAAACGATCGACTATTTGGCGACGCCACACGTGGAATTACTGGGTCAGCCGCCTTAAAGCCCCGACCTCGCACCTTGCGATTTTTAGTAATTCATGAAAATAAAAGAAAAACTTCAAGGAAAACATTTTATGGACGCCGAGGAAGCAGTGGCTGCGTTTGAAAAGGCCGTCGAAGAGACCCCCAAGGACGAGTGGGCAAAGTGCTTTTCTCAGTGGTTCCATCGGATGCAGCGATGTATTAATGTGAATAGACACTATTTTGAAAAGATATAATAAAACTAATAACTTGCTAGTTTGTTCAGTTTTTGATTTTCTAAGAACTTTCAGTGTCGCCCTCGTACGTTGGTTGGCTTTAACATTTTGATTAAATTTCGATTTTGAGGAACAGCGCAAAACAGGCCTCGACGCCAAACGCGACGAGTTAAAAGCCCGACCACCTGCGGCCATTCACTTTAATTATGTGGACGGTATACTCACGTGCACTTAGTGCGCACGGGGGTTTACTAAGAATATCGGCTACATTAGTCATCTTCGGGCTCATCAGCGTTGTACCGACTAGGAGTCGAAGTGATCGCCATGACCGAAAACGGTCGGAGTGGATTATTCATCACCAATGTGACGCTGGTCATCTCCCCCCTTCCCCTTTGGGGAGATGACATTTCTAAACCAAGAAATGAAAATAATAAATTTCAATTAGAAATATGTAATTAACTTGATCACATAAATGCATAAAAATTGACAAATATTCATAAATTTGCACAGGGTTGTTTCGTATGACGAAATTGACAAGAAAAATTATTTCACGATGAGTCCATGTGGAGTGACGCACTACACAAAAGAGATGGTTTTTACAAAATTGCCGGAATGGGAACAGGAATACACAATATTTGTTAAATTGACAGAGGTACATTTTTATCGTATTTTCGTTTGCTTGCCATCCTCATAGGTAAACCTTGGTGTGTATCCGTCCCCTGTATGTCTCTTTGACCCGGATATAACTCGGAAACGGTTGGGCCGAGGGAGCTAAAAGGAGTTTACAATAATTGTAATTATTACTGTGAAATTAACGATATTTGCACTCAGATTACTCTACATTGACGGACCCCGTACACATAAAAGTGTTATTTTTTCAGATTAAGTTCTTCAAGGTTTATCGTTTCTGGAAAGCATTTTACGTCTGGAGAAAGTCTATAACATTCCGAAAGTTCAGCAAAATACGTTCAAAAACTGCGAAAAACCTGTTTATTTTGACACCTGTTATTGGAAAAGCATTGCTAAACATTCAGGCTATGTGCTGCGAAATGTACATGAAAAGTTTTGCTGACGTCTCTAAAGATATGGATACTGCATTTTTCTATTTTATTGAGGTCCAGGTGAGTACTAGTTTATACGGTGTGAAGACCATAAAATTCAGGCATCCTACTGTTAAAATTACAATTAACTGTCAAAACATGTGTTACAGATGAAAAGAATGGAGTTCATAAGAGACGCGTTACAAGAGTTCCGCTCAGTCGTGCTGGAGATAATTAAACAAGCTTGCCATACGGCGCTCTACCAACAAGGCTTTGTGCACGACGACAGAAACATCCCGCCTTATCAGATCGTCCGCGGAAAACCTACTGGAGGAATGTCTTATACTGAAAAAGCTAACAAACGAAAATATTGTGAATTTTTGGCACGGTAAAATTAATTTCTACTGCTTTTTTTTGAATCGAACGAAATGTTTGTTGATCATACATTATACTCTCTTAAAGTCGCAATCTCTATAGCGATACATACATAACATATATTCACGCCTGTCTACCAGAGGGTTAGGCAAAGACTACAGATTTCCATTTGCTACGATTCTGACACATCTCTTTCGCTTCTTCCACATCCATTAATCTAGTCATACAAGCTCTTCTATTCCGGGTAGTTATGACTTCTCCCTTCTTCAGTGTGTCGCCAGTTTGGTCGGCATCGGCATACATCCTTCTAGAAGGACCCGGCCGAGCTTTCCCTTTCACTTGTGCACCATAAATTTCTTTCGTCACTCTACTTTCATTCATCCTCTCTATATTCTAACAGTACTCGATCAGTTAAAGTAGGTCATTTTGTCCAGCATAGTCGTACTAGTCTTACACAATTTCTTTCGTCACTCTTAATGCTTATTTGATCGGGATAGTAAAATTTTTGAAGTAACCTGGTAAGGCTTATGATTCACGTAAGCAAATGCGCTGCCATCACTGAAATATTATTATAATATCTATATCTAAATATATAAAAGAAGAACCTGACTCACTGACTGACTGACAGACATATCAACGCACAGCCCAAACCGTTGGGTCTAGGAACCTGACTGACTGACTGACTGACTGACATATCAACGCACAGCCCAAACCGTTGGGTCTAGAGATTCCAAATTTGGCAAGTAGGTTCCTTTAGAGGTCTAGGGGTGCACCAAGAAAGGATTTTTCAAAATTCACCCCCTGAGAGGGTGAAACGGGGGTCCAAAGTTTGTATGGGGAAACAAGAATAGTTAGACTATTTTATCCGAAACTTCACAGGAGTACTCTTATCAATAAATGAGTAAATACGTGTTTCAGGTTTTTTCAGAATTCAACCCCTAAAAGAGGGAAATGGGGTAACAAATTCTGAAAATTAACATGGGTATCGTTTGTATGGTTTATCGGGTCGCTGATCACGAAAACGACTACGATTTTAAAATACAACGTAGTGAAATGTGAATGGTGAATGAAATACCCTGTTGGGGTGCGATGGGGTTTAAATGTTGAAAAGTGTAAATATCAATATGGGACGTTTATTATGAAAATGGCATCGATTTTGTAATTTAATATAGTGGACATGAAAATTCTTGAAAGTATGTGTGCCAGAGCAATTCGGCTGTAACCGACGGACAGACAGACAGCCACACAAGTGATCCTATTAGGGATCCATTTTTTTTTTTGAGATATCTGTCGATCTATATATCCACAATCTATCTATCTATATCTATCTATATCCAAGCAAAATATCTTTTAAACGGAAGGTAGTGCATCCCTAGGGGTTGGACCACGGGATGCCAAAAAAAGTATTTTTTTAATGTCAAAACTTTGACGGCCTGTATCGCCCAAACGGCTGGAGTTAGACCCATGTTCATGGTACTCTAAGAAAAGGGCTCTGCGAGGTCTAGAAAGTTGTTTATTATAAAATTCGTCTGTTTCGAAGTTAGGATCTTTAAATTTTGTGTTTAGACTGACAATTGAAAATTACTTTATACGTGTGCTTTAATTCAAAATTCAAAAAGTTTATTTTGCAAAGTAGGTATATATAATACACGTTTCACAAGTCAAATTTTAATCTTATAAAAATATATGTAATAAAATAATAAATGTACATGAACTACTTAGATTAAATGTTTATTTAATTTATGTAGCAATATATATACGATTAAAATTATAGGTAAAATATTATTATACAAGGTGAAATCCAATCAACCGCCCGAACCCATACCGGAGACCCGGCCAGGGACCAGGGACAGGTTCAATGATCACCAACCGATTCAATGATCACTTTATACGTGTGTTTAAATTTGTGCTCTATACTAATTTAAGAATAACTCCCAGTCAATTAGTATAGGAAACGTATTGTTTTTATTGTGTTTTTTTCTCAAAAAGGGTCACTGACCACTTACCGAGTCTCGAGTATGTATTTTTGGCTATATAATTAGAAGTGACCTAATGTGTGTATCTCACAAATATTGCAAGTATTAGGAGTGTGTTTGGCAAGTACTTTCTAAATCCAATAAAAGGAATAGAAAATGAGTGTTTTGATGTCCATAAAAATTTAAGGGATGAGTTCATGTTCTTTCGTCTTGCGGATGCACTCTTCTCATGTAAGGTACATCCAACTAATATTATAAATGTGAAAGTTGGGATGGATATAAAGTTGTATAAAGTTGGTATGTTTGTTACTCTTTCACGCCGTAACTGATGAACCGATTGAGTTGAAACTTTGCACAAATGTTGTTCTAAACCTGGAATAGGACAAAAGCTATTTTATATCCGATAAATTAGTTCCCATAGGATGGCAATGGGTTGTCAAGTTCCTATAGAAAAGTGATGTACTGTTACTCCTTCACGCCATACCTACTAAACCGATTAGGCTCAACTTTGCACAAATGTATAGGTAGTTCTAGACCTGGAATAGGACATAGTAGACCACTTTTTATCCCATTAATCAGTTCAGAGGCAATTGGGTGTCAAGTTCCTATAGAAAAGTGATACACATCTTCACACCGTACCTCCCGAACTGATAGGGCTGAAACTGCTTTAAATGTAGTCCTAGATCTGATATAAGACATACGCTACTTTATATCAAATCAGTACCCAAAAAAAATTTTTCTTTTTGGAAACGCGGCATGGCTTTCGGTCTCGCCAAAGACCTTTTAGCAGAGGATTAATTCAGAGAACAAAAAATGGTGTCTTTCGGAAACGCAGCCCGGCCTTCTTCGCCCAAGACCTCCAATGATACTTAAGCAGATGATTAAAATGAATTAGAAAACAAAAGATAGTGTCGACTGGAAATGCGGCTCGGCTTTCAGCCTCGCCAAAGATGCTATACTAGGGGATTAAATCAGTTATCAAAGACAGCCGTTACACATTAGCAGAGGATTAATTCAGAGAACAACAAATAGTGTTGATCTGCAAAACGGCTCGGGCTTCGGCCTCGGCAAAGACGGAAACGTGTCTTGGTCTTCGGCCTCGCCAAAAAATCTTTACATAGGGATCAAGTTAGAGATGATGAGAACCAAAAACACTTTAAATACTCCAAATCAATGTCAGGTCAACTACTAAAACTAAAAATATTTACAGTTTCGATACGACTATACAAAAACTTAATCAACTCGGGCGAAGCCGCAGGCAATAGCTAGTGGTATATATGTCATCAAGAAATTTGTTGACATGTTTGCATGTCTATAATGCCAAGGCACCTGCATGAGCGTAAAGAGACGGCCTAAGAAGTATCCACTTTAATAATTTATGATTGTATCTCTGATACCACCCGTTGTTTTTCTGTGTAAATTGATGTTACTTTTTTCACAGGTTCATAAAACAAGTTGATCACATGACCAACTACATGCTATATCGGTTAACGAAGAAATCCAACCGTATGATGGCCAACATGCTACGGGCACATTACGACTACACGCCTGAGCAAGCTGCACTAGAAGGTTTGGCAGTCGACGAAGTGCTCGAGATTATTCCTAGGGCTACAGATACCTGCAAGGTGAGAAAGTCGGAAATTGTTCCTTTTCTTAATTCTACGAAACTATTCTATTCTACGAAAAATTCTAGTTTACACGAGTAGAGTAGGAAGTCCTCTGTCTAATGTCTAGTTTACACGAGTAGAGTAGGAAGTCCTCTGTCTAATGTCTAGTTTACACGAGTGGAGTAGGAAGTCCTCTGTCTAATGCCTAGTTTACACGAGTAGAGTAGGAAGTCCTCTGTCCAATGTCTAGTTTACACGAGTAGAGTAGGAAGTCCTCTGTCTAATGTCTAGTTTACACGAGTAGAGTAGGAAGTCCTCTGTCTAATGTCTAGTTTACACGAGTAGAGCAGGAAGTCCTCTGTCTAATGTCTAGTTTACACGAGTAGAGCAGGAAGTCCTCTGTCTAATGTCTAGTTTACACGAGTAGAGTAGGAAGTCCTCTGTCTAATGTCTAGTTTACACGAGTAGAGTAGGAAGTCCTCTGTCTAATGTCTAGTTTACACGAGTAGAGTAGGAAGTCCTCTGTCTAATGTCTAGTTTACACGAGTAGAGCAGGAAGTCCTCTGTCTAATGTCTAGTTTACACGAGTAGAGCAGGAAGTCCTCTGTCTAATGTCTAGTTTACACGAGTAGAGTAGGAAGTCCTCTGTCTAATGTCTAGTTTACACGAGTAGAGTAGGAAGTCCTCTGTCTAATGTCTAGTTTACACGAGTAGAGTAGGAAGTCCTCTGTCTAATGTCTAGTTTACACGAGTAGAGCAGGAAGTCCTCTGTCTAATGTCTAGTTTACACGAGTAGAGTAGGAAGTCCTCTGTCTAATGTCTAGTTTACACGAGTAGAGCAGGAAGTCCTCTGTCTAATGCCTAGTTTACACGAGTAGAGCAGGAAGTCCTCTGTCTAATGCCTAGTTTACACGAGTAGAGCAGGAAGTCCTCTGTCTAATGCCTAGTTTACACGAGTAGAGCAGGAAGTCTTCTGTCTAATGCCTAGTTTACACGAGTAGAGTAGGAAGTCCTCTGTCTAATGTCTAGTTTACACGAGTAGAACAAGGTTAGATGGGTATCCTGATCATTTCCTAGTAAAACCGTGCAATCAGCACCCTAACACAGAAATTGCCGCAATCTCGAGTTATGTGCTCTCATCCGTTGAGGAATTCTATGGTGATCTAGCTGGATCGAAGGTCAGTAGGGTATTCTGATAATTTCAATCAATCCAATCAGCACCCTAACACGGTGATTGCCGCAATTTCGAGTCAAGGAGTTCTATGGTAATGAGGCCAGGATCAAAGGTCAGGTGGAGGATTGACGATTTCCAAGTAATACCCTGCAATCAGCATCAGAGTACAAAGCGGTTGCCTCAATCTCGAGTCGTATGCTGTCATTTTCTGAGGAGTTCCACTGCCTATCTCTGAAGACCTACATCAGATCATAACCAATGTTAAAACGGACCAATTTGGAAGCAAACTCTTGCAAATAAAAAAATAATCATTCAAATCGGTTCATAAATGACGGAGTTATAAAGTAACATCCCCAAAAAAAAAACAGTCATATTCGCTTAGATTAAATTATGTTAAGCTGTGTTAATTCGAAATCCTTTTCGAGATTTTGGTTTAATAAGCCGTATTTTCGAAATTGTGGTCTAAGAAACATGATGATGAATATTTTTACGAAAAAGCTGCAACTTCCATTTGCCTTCGTGTGATGTCACTTGAAAAATGTCACTTGAGCTATAGAGCGGGCTATGCTTGGGGTATCTTTGATGGATAAAATCCGAAACGAAGATATCCGTCAGAGAACGAAAGTGACCGACATAGCCTGCCGAATCAGTAAGTTGAAGTGGCAGTGGACTGGCCATATTTGTCGACGACGAATGGAGACCACGTACAGCAAAGCGCAGCGTAGGCCGCCCTCGTGTCCGCTGCACTGACGATCTGAAGGACGTTGCGGGTGGCGGCTGGATGAGGATGACTGAGAACCGCCAAGAGTGGTGTAATATTGGGGAGGCCTATGTCCAGCAGTGGACGAATACGGGCTGATGGATGACACATCACAATCAGTATACCTATAATGTCTAAAATTCTCAAGTGACGCGCGGCTTCTGGCAGGGCACATGTAAGGTAAACATTCGGCCTGGGCTCCCGGTGAGTGTCGATGGCGTGAGTGATCCAAAGGGCATTGCTGACATCTTTAGAGATCAATTTCTTGTCCAGTCTCACTTGGGACCGGCGCGGACTGAGCTCACTGCTGAGATGCCAAATGAGAAGATGGGAACATGTTTTATTGCAAAGGACGTAGCTAAAGCTCTAAAATCAATTTCTAAAGGTAAATCACCTGGTCTTGATGGCCTCAGCATTGAACACCTTCAACACGCTGGTCCACATATAACAAGAGTCTTGGCAATGTTCTATACGCTGTGCGTGGGCCATTCTTACCTACCCTCTGATCTTTTGAAAACGATTGTGGTACCTGTAGTTAAAAATAAAACAGGTGACGTTGGTGATAAAAACAACTATAGGCCTATCTCTCTGGCGACGATTATTACAAAGGTTTTTGACGCCATGCTTAATACACAGTTAGACAAATATCTGGTGTTACATGATAATCAGTTCGGATTTCGACCTCATCTGTCCACTGAGAGTGCAATATTGTGTCTTAAGCATGCCGCTAGATACTATACAGATCGTAAGACTCCGGTTTATGCCTGTTTCCTAGATCTGTCGAAGGCGTTTGATCTGGTAAGCTATGACATCCTGTGGGAAAAACTTAAATCAATAAACTTACCACGTGAACTTGTCCAAATCTTTCAGTTTTGGTATAAGCACCAGATCAACAATGTCAGATGGGCGGGTGCATTGTCGGAGCCTTATCAGATGGAGTGTGGGGTGAGGCAGGGGGGGTTGACTTCCCCTGCACTTTTTAACCTTTATATTAACGCACTGATCGTTGCGCTCAGCAGTCAGCATGTCGGTTGTCATATAGATGGAGTTTGTGTCAATAATCTGAGTTATGCAGACGACATGGTGTTGTTGAGCGCATCGGTCTGTGGTCTCAGATCACTGTTGATGATATGTGAGGAGTACGCCTTAAGCCACGGGCTTAAGTATAATGTGGCGAAAAGTCAGTACCTTGTCTTTGAGGCCGGTACAGGGAGCCCTCATAGCGTGCCACCTGTTCGACTATACGGTGTTCCTTTAGTCAGGGTTGAACAGTTCAAATACCTGGGTCATTTTATCACAACCGACCTCAGGGATAATGCTGATATTGAGCGGAAACGGAGGGCCTTGTCGATTAGAGCAAATATGTTGGCTCGCAGGTTTGCACGTTGTTCTACTGAGGTAAAGCTTACCCTATTTAGGGCTTTCTGTACATCGCTTTACACGTGCAGCCTGTGGGCTAGCTACACTCAGAGGTCGTACGGAGCTGTCCGAGTCCAGTACAATAACGCGCTCAGGGCGGTGTTGAGGCTGCCCCGATACTGTAGCGCATCGGGCATGTTCGTTTGGGCTCGCATTGACTGCTTCCATGCGACCATGCGCAGACGATGCACGTCTCTGCTACACAGAGTGCGGGCCAGCGCCAACACAATCCTGGCAATGATCTCGGACAGGCTTGATTGTCCCTACATACGCCACTGTTGCAACAGTCATGCGACAGGCATGTGTGTGTAGCCGTGGTGAGAAGTTATTATATGTATCGTGTGTTTCATTATTATTATTATTATTATTAGTACAATTGAATGTTATATTTAATTTAATCTGTTTTATGTTTTATTCCAATATGAGTCTTAGTAATTTGAAATAAATGAATTTTAATTTTAATTTAATTTAATTTTAATAACCGACAATTCTTTAAAAAAATCATAAAAAATAATGGTTAATTTATATATCAAAATAATGAAAAATATGCCCTAAAATGACGTATATTCTCCGAAAAAAAATAAAAATAAAATTTTTTGAAATTAGGCTATGGGAATCTCCTCCTCTTTTGAAATCGGTTAAAAGTCAAAAGCGGGAGAAGAAGACCAGTAAAATAAATAGTTACGCTACTACTAGCCTTAATGTAAACCTGGCTTAAGTACTTTTTGTCGGAGAATAAAGAAAAAACTGTCTTGATAGGCCGAAACAATCAGAACGCGCGTTCTCGTTGACCGCCGCGGTCTGTATGTAAAGATCCAAGCCGTGCCGCATAGATTACAATGACCGTGGAACGCGGAACGTGGCGCTGTGTGGTTGGTTCCTAAACCGTGTCACTTCTTTCGTAGTGTTTGCTCTATATATAATGTAAAGTTATTAACCATTTTGCCGAGAGTTTAAGTTAAGTGGTTAAGTTAAATTTCCGCGGTGCACATTAATTTGTTTTCGGTCTGTGTCCATTTGTGCCCGAATTATGACGATAGGGCTCACCACCCATTACGTTTGGTACGTAATAACCGTCGGTGAAAAGCGGGTGTACTAAGTGTGGAATTTTTAAATGCTGAATCAGCCCATCCGTTTGGTTTCTGTCGCGAACAGACAGACGGGTTGATAAGACTTTAATAAAATGCATTCCGTTTTTTGACAGAATCCTAGAATATTCCTAATTGTTTTTTTTTTCAACTTACAGTGGGCTCTTTTCCAAGTGGACGCATACGTGCAAGCAAATGGAGAAGTGCTACTAAATCCGACGAATCACGTAATGGCAACTTACGTGGATAAAATCACGAGCTTCTGGGACGAGTACGTGCGAACATTCCACAACTACTTGAATGAAGATTCACTGCAAATGTTCGTGCAACCCACGATTATGGGCAAACAGGTTGACTGGTCCGCGGGAGTGTCACCAAACTTGTACTTCGTCATGAATCAAGATAAAGAGATGCTAGAAGATATCAGTTTTATACCGCAATCAATCAGACTCGCTTACGAAGTTGTTGCTGTATTTCTGCGACGGATGCAAGACTTTATGGATAGCTTTAGAGAAGCTAACGAATTGGATATTGAGACTATTAAGAATGAAAGGGACGTGAACGCATTTAGAGTTCTCGCAGATAAATATAATAAACAAATCGATGCAATAGAAGAAGTTGTGAGCTATCAACCTTTGGGGATCATATTTTTATGTCTCCTTCCGTTCCAAGAGTTGTTCAGACCTCAGCCCAGAAGGTTACTCGAAGTTATCATCAACACGACTCCTGAGTGAGTAAATTGTGATACCCATAGATAAAGGAAACAAGGGAGATATGGTAATGGGGCGTGGTGCTTGCGACCGCATCTAGCCTAAAATAGGCTTGATGCGAGACCCAATGTCAGTATCAATAAAGATGTGATCTGTTGTGTTGTACAGTTTTACCTAAAATATAAGTCCGATCGGCAGTTTTCGTTTGCACAGAAAACAGCGGGCCATTTTATTTTTAGGTAAAATTGGTAATATTTTATATCTTCTTTTCTTAGCCCTGTTTTGCTTCTTTTTTATAGTTTTCTTTAATCATACAGTGCAATATAATATATAAAAGACCGCTTGTATTCTGAAACCATTTTCATCAACTCCTTAAAGAACAATGATAGCTGTTATTTTCAATTTTATGGCATTCATTGAAAAAATACTGAACCATGAGCTAAACCTCTGTATAAACATTAGAAAAGGACTGAAATGTTGTTTACTACCCTCAGCATTGGGCACAAGTGCATAGAAGAGATCGTGAGCGGCTGCCATCAGATCAGTGACGATATCTGCAGAGACCCCGAGACATCTGCTGAGCTGGTCGCCTTCAATGCCTTGCTTGATTGCCTAGAAGCCAGGTGAGCTTACCATAATTAACACTTTTAATGTTATCTATCAATTTACACCACGCATAAGTGAAATGAAATTAATTATTTTATTTAAGAGATATTATTGGTAGATCATAAATACACTTATTCTTATTACACGTCAGTTTTAATGAAAAATTGAACTAAATATAATACAAGAAAATTCAATTCAGTAGATGAAAAAATACACTTGCTTTTATAAAACATATAGGACTAAATAATATAAATATAATGCAATAAAGATATTAAAATAAATACACATATAAACAATAAATAAAAACAAATACGTTGAACAAATAAATACATGCCTAATACAGCCACTTCGATTGGTCTTGCTAAGGAGAAGTACAAGAAACTTGGCAAGATCTTGTCTCTGATTAATGCTTAAATAAATTTCCTTCAGGGTGGTGTATCTAGAAGAAAGACTCGAGTACCTGCGAGATCTCTACGATCTGATGGGAGAATATAATATGCCGATCCCGCCCGATGATATAACTGAATTTATGGGTACGACACAGAACACTGTTATTTTATTATACGAAAGTCAATTACGATTACCTACGAAAGTCGGTAACGGACGAATTACCAACACTACGCAACAGCCTATTAACATCACGACTAAAGCCCACCACCACCAAAAAAATGGTCAATTAGTGGGGTCTTAGTGGGGTCTTAACTGTCCAGAAATTAGTGGCTGTATCTCAGCCTTCGCCACTTGTAACTTTAAAGCAGGACATTTTTTCTTTAACAATGCTAAAATTCAGTTTTGCTCTAATGCTTTTCTTAACTGTTTGTCCTCCTCAAATCATATGCTGCGCACGCAAAACTTCAGATATTTTTTTACAAGAAACAAACAGTCTTGTATATTTAAATATTCTTATAATTCTTATAATGTAAACCTACAGTTTCCTTACTTGTTATAAAACATTCTAAATATATTAAATAAAACTGTTTTGTTCATGTAATGGACTTTAGATTTACAGAAAAGCTTTTTAACGTAAGCTATACATGCTCAGAGATACACTGCAATAATAATCTTTTAAAACTAATTATTTTAATTCAAATCGCGGCTACATTAGGACATTAACTATAATTTCTTCATGTAATAAACATGTTTTTTTCTAGTAAGTATCTGCTTGTGTTGGTTTCGTTTCAATCGGTTTTGAAATATGGAAACTGAATCGCTTTTGTTGTGAAATTCATGCTTTTTTTAAAAGTATTGTAGTTAAAAGAAAATTAAAAGTATGTTTATTTATGAAGTGTAATTAATAATAATAATTGTCTCGAGTCAAAAAAAAACGGAAACGAATCCAATGCAAAAAACTGATGTAAAGCATTGTGGAGCCTCTTAAGCGTAAAACGATGGTAATATATATATATATATATCCATCCCCGCAGGTCTAAGCGTGGTCCTCGGCGCGCTCCGTTCGAACTGCGACGCGCGGCTTGAGACCCGCGGTAAACTGGCCGACATGTTTGCGAGCCAGATCGGGAAGGACATTATGGACCTCATGAATGATGTCAATGTAGTCAGGGAAGAAGTTGTGGTAACTGTTCATTTTTTTTTTTTAGTAGCTTAGAACGCCTAGCCTGAGGATAGAAAAAACGAAAGCAAAGAGGTTAAAGTAGGTTTGCTATTCTGGAATAGAATTATGAATGATGACTGTGTGTGTTAGCAACGCTGACGAAAGTGCGCGAGTGTGTGTGTATTTATACTCAATGTATTTAACACAACAACAAAACGTCCTATCCTAATACATAAATATCCTAATAGCAATTTGAACGGATTAAAGTTGCAGAGTATATTCATAAACTGGAAAGAAGAATTAGTATTTTCTTATCCCTTAGTTAAAGTAGATATAAGTCATTTGTATATTAGAAGTTTTATGTTAAAAAAAAGACATGATCTTGCTAAGTTTCTTGCCCTTCTTCTTAGCAAGACTAATCGAATGGTCGAGGTAGGCATGTATTTATATATGAAACCTATTAGTATGTAATATATAGGATGGGATTTGGTCGGCCGCCTGGATTCGTGCTGGGGGCTAGGTTGGTGATCATTGAACCTTGTCCCTGGTCCCTGGCCGGGTCTCCGGTATGGGTTCGGGCGGTTGATTGGATTTCACCTTGTATAATATATATTTTACCTATCATTTTAATCATATATATATGTATTTATATATATATTGCTACATAAATTAGATAAACCTTTAATTTAGTTCATGTACATTTATTATTTTATTACATATATTTTTTTTATTAGATTAAATTTGACGTGTAAAAAGTGTATTATATATATACCTGCTTTGCAAAATAAACTATTTGAATTTGTAGAACAATAATCTGCTATAGTTCTTGCAATCTACGACGACTAATCCTATCGATATTGTTTCTGGAAACATTTTAACTTTCCGAAAGACTTACAAACATTCTGATGAGCATTTGTCGAACTTTAACTTGAGACTGTAACTTGCAGCAACCTTGGCTTTACGATGAGAAGTCAGACATGGAGAAGGTTCTGGAATCCCTGGACGAGATCACCGAGAAGTTGCAGGAGTGCTCCGCGCGAGAGAAACAGATCAGGGCTTGGCAGAAAACTTTTAAGGTTAAACATTATTTCTTGTTACTGTAGTATATATCTATGAGCGGGGCCTCGTTTGTATGAGTAAAGACTGCACTTGCCTGTTAATAGAAAAACAAGACTCGCTCCTCGCGTGGTCACAAAACCTGTGACTGTTTAGTTCATAATGTTAACCAATGGGGATCCACACTGCCAAATTATCCCTGTAGATGGCGCATCGTCGATCCGGCCAGGAAAATCTGTCATTTCAGTACATTGTTGTGGATTTTCCGTAGTTTTTTGTAATTTTCGAATAATTTCTTAGAATAATGCCTTTATGTGCCGTACCAGGGGCTCTACCGCGTAATTCTCATTTGTGTCAACTTCAAGCAAATGCATGCGAAATTCAACGCGTGCAAAAGAGATGGCATGTTAGGCGGGCGTCGTCGCACGCACGTCAAATTTCAATCTCAAGTTGATGTTGATGAAAATGAGAATTACGCGGTAGACCCACAGGTTGCTCTTATAATGGTGTTAATTTATTTTTGAAAAACTCCATGTTAAATACGACTAACAATAACAAATATATGACATATTGGAATACAGGTGATAAGAGGAAGTATAAAAAACGCGAGGTATTGGATAAAACAGTAGGGAAACCGGAGCACCCAAAGTTTGACATAGCCGGACCGTAGTATTTAATACTCTCTTTGGCCGGGCCTATGCTAGCGCCATCTGCAATTAGCTTTGCCTGTGGATTCCCATTGAAAATAATTGTATATATAAAAGAATACTCTGACTGGCTGACTTATTTATGTAGGACTGTAGGTTCCTTGCATGACCACGGGATCCACGCAAGCACCGCTGCGGGAAGTCCACTAGTTATTATATGAGAATGTTAATCTAATTATAAGCAATAGGTACACAGTATAAACGTAAGAGTCTCACACCGCCTTGGTGGATCCATAATAGTATTTTGTGCAACTATAACATAATTTGAGACATTGGGACACGAGTGCTTGTTTGCGAAACGAACGAAAGAATAACTTTGCACGAGTGTCCCAATGTATATGTATAATGTTGAGTTGCACACAATACTTTATCTACGACCATCAAAATATGGCATTTATTTATAATATTTTGAATTAACAATTTCACGAAAAATAAGAAGAATATTCGTTCATGAACCTCGGGTGTGTCGTCTCAGTAATGCGGCTTGAAGGCCAATCAGGATAAAGGGGGCGTGGCTTAAGTAATAAGGTCGGGACTTATTTCTCGCCTCTGTTGTTGATTGGGTTTCTAGAGGTTTTATAATAATTTGGGCCAATCGCATCGCAGAATCGTGGTGTTATAATGGCATATTATAACATCAGATAAACAATCTACGTACTTGTAATACTGCTTTTGGTGTTGAAATTGCCTTATTGCAGTAATAATAATAATATTTGTTTTTAAATCAAAGCCCTAACATTGGCCCATCCTTGCGGATTATTAGGACTAGAAAAAATCATATATGCTGTTTCAGATTCCACCTGTGAGGCTAGAACAGCTAGATGAGGCTCTAAATGACGTTAGACTCAGACAAACACTGTGGAAAGCATCAAAGGAATGGGGTGAGCTGTATAAATCTTGGTGAGAACAATTTAGTTTTGGATATAAATGTTTATTTTCATCCAAGAATATTGATCGAACAACCGTCTGCCTGAGCTGACAGTCCGAACTATATATGTACGAGGAGGGATCAAAAAGTAGTAAGAATGAGATAGAATAAAATGACTGTTGATAACTTAATCATTTATTTTTCTACATAGTCTCCGAGTCTCTCTACACGCCGAGTCCAGCGCTTTTCCAAGACTTTAATCCCTTTCAAAAAAAGTTTTGTCTTGGTGCTGCAAAAAGCTCTCCACGGCATCCATCACCTCGTTATCGTCTTCGTAACTGTTTCCCCTCAAGTATTCTTTCAATTTGGGGAACAGATGAAAATCGCTAGGCGCCAGATCTGGTCAATAAGGGGGATGGTCGACCAATTCGAAGCCAGCTTGCTGAATGGCAGCCATCGCAACCGCCGAGCTGTGCGCGGGTGCGTTGTCGTGATGAAACAGCACGCCCCTTCGAAGTTTCCCTCTCCTTTTCTCTTTGATGGCATTCTTCAACTTGGGAATTAAAGCTGCATAATATTGGCCAGTAATAGTGGTTCCACGGTCCAGGTAATCAATCAACAATATCCCTTCTGAGTCCCAAAATATTGAGGCCATAACCTTGCCAGCCGATGCCACGGCACGAAACTTCTTCGGGGTTAGTGATGATGGCCGTTTCCATTGCGAAGATTACTGTTTTGTCTCGGGATCAAAATGATGGACCCATGTTTCGTTCATTGTTACGAAACAAGACAAAAAGTTTTCAGAATCTTCTTGAAACTTGTCCAACAATGTCTTCGAAATGTCAAATCGATTTTGTTTCTGACTGTCGGTTAAAATTCTCGGCACCCATCTTGCGGAGACTTTTCTCATATTCAAATATTGTTTCAATATGGATTGAATACTTCCATATGAAATGCCCGTTTCTTGAACTAAGTAACGGATGATAACTCTTCGATCGCTCAATACAATTTTCTCGACTTTCACAACATTTTCTTGGGTGACTGACGTCGATGGATGGCCGCAACGATGTTCCGTGCTCGTTCTCCGTACTCGAAATTGAGAAGTCCACCTTGCGACAGTGGAATACGGCGGAGCAGACTCTCCTAATGTTGCCTCCAAATCGCAGTGCATCTCTTGCGTCGTTAACTTTTTTAAACAGAAGTATTTAATAACGGCTCGTATTTCGTTTTTCTCCATTTTCGAGAATACGTTCCGACACGAAGCAAACAAATGACTACAATCAGAAAAGAAAACAAAATAAAATCGAAGATGTTTTCCTTAATAATATTACCAATGCAATGCCTGCCAGTATTTTTTTTTCTTACTAATTATTATATATGTCGTTCTCACTACTTTTTGATCCTTCCTAGTAGTATACATCTATAGTCCGAACAACTACACTTTAACAAAGGTTTGAACTTATTGAAATTGTTCCACAAATGAAGTTATTATCTGCTAGATACGGACATATTTGTAACAGATTAAGAATACATTTCATTGAGATTTTATTTAATTGTTCTGTATAATAAATAAATAAATATAGATTATTGATTCAGTATCATTCTTAAACCTAGTTTGGGATAAACAGAAAATAAGGATCGCCAAAGCATGACGGCAAATACACCCTGCAGCGAAAATATAATAAATAATTATTTTATTATTTTTATTATTTACGTAAAACTTAAATAACAAAAAAGTAACTTAAAGTAAAAAAAAATATATAACGAACTAAACTAAATAAAAATATATTTAAATATATTGATTTCAATTCTATAAATATAGAATATTATAATCTTATAATATTCTTGTAATAATATTCTTATAATAAATCTTATAATATAATTTTATAATATTCTTGATTGTTTATTTTCAAGTATAAAAACTAAACAATTATTAGGCTTGCATGAATTATTTTTATTTACTCGTAATTTGATTTGCTGCATTACACAGTCACGTACTTTTCTACATATGTTTTGTATGTTTGTAAATAAATATCTATACTTCAGGTACGAGGCAAACTTCCACACTCTAGATATTGACGAGATACAGAACACTACGATCAACTTCGGAAAAATGTTCAACCAACTTGACAAAGGTCTTCCAATTAACAAGATCGTACCCAAATGTAAAGCCACCATTGACATCATAAAGGAAAAGGTAAAACATATAACTTATAATATCTTCATTAATAAATTCTACAATGATAAAAAAATTGTTAGATTTTTACTGACTGTACAAAATGCTCCTGGTTGTGTTCAGAAATTTTGAATCAGTTTTATTTTGATGTGGTGGTTGTTGTAGTTAGATGAATAGAGTTGTTATGAATAGAATAGTTAGATGAGTAGAGTTAAATGTAGTTAGATCATAAGTGGAAACAAACTGGTATTTTAAAGGTGGTTTAGTCTAGAGAAAAGGTACGGTATCTAAGTAGGTACCCTGTTGATGAATAAATAAAATATATACAGCAGGCTGGACATAACTAGGTCGCAATGGGCGGTCGATTGCCGGTACAATGTTACTGATCGATTCACACGATAAAAAATTAAGCCCAATGATACGTTTGCGAATTTCAAACTGTTTTTCATCAATTGCTATCTAGTCCGAGTCAATCGGCCTAGGAGGCCAATATTAAATATCGTGAATTTCGCATACAGATTCATTGGGTAAAATATATCGGCTAAGATTTGAACAAAAATAGCTAAGGTAGTAAACGCTCATAATTATCACATACCAATTTATCATGAGGAACGCGCCTCGAACTTCCACGTTAATTCACGCTCGGTGCCATAACGTGCAACCATGTCTCTTCCAGTTACCGGTTATGTCGTACCTCCGCAACCCGGCGTTGAAGCCGCGCCACTGGATCAAGATTGAAGAGATCCTGCACACCCGCTTTGACCCTAGCCAGCTGATGACGCTGCAGATGTTCCAAGACCTGGGCGCTTTCCAACATGCAGAGGAGCTGATGGAAGTCGCAGGACAGGCGAGCTCGGAAGCTAGTCTTGAATCTCTACTGAAGAAGGTATACTTTGTTGGGTCCTTTTCTTTTCACAACGGAATCTTATAGCGATGCGGTATTCGCTGACATTCAGCATGCAGGTAAGTAGAAAATAATTGAAGATTTTGAAAATGTGTGTTAGATGCCTATAAAACATGGCAACATTCGGCGACGGACACGTTATCATTAATTACCGGAGTGTCATCATAATTACCAGAGTGTAGTGTAGTCGTAGTGTAGTCGTCGCGTAAACGTCTTTACTCGCCCAGATGAAGGCAGTCTAAATCTGCTGAAACTGGTCGGCTTTCCCGATCATAACACGTATTGAGGTGAGCCGTTTTTATATAAATCATGAATTATCCTCAAGTCTCATTTAATTCTATAACTTAAATAAAGCTTAATATTTCGCAAACGGATCCCTGAATCGAAAACCGTTTTCACAGCCCCACAATATTTTTGAAAGAACTATCTAACGACAACCTACACCACGGCATTGACGAGAAAAAAAATTATCCCCACTTTACGTGTAGTGGAGGGACAGAACAACAATAGTTATTTTCACCTGACTAGCTCGAAAAGCGCGCCTTTGTTGCTTAAAAGCAGTGAGCAAAATCGATTTTTGCTCACTGGTTTTAAACAGTGAAGAAAAGTGTTTTAAATTAAGAACACTGCGAATTGTTCAAAAACTCCATATCCTTTGCTCAAGAGAAAGAGAAACAGCAAACATCAGCATGGCGGCTATCTCTTTCACTCTATATGTATTCCATACACTTTGGGAGGCTATACACAGCCCCACAGTTTGTCAGATACCATAGACGAGGTAAACTTTTTGAAATCCTGTGTATGGCCTCCCAATGTGTATGGAATCCGGAAACGGATAGATAGAGTAAAACTCCCGCGTAATAGTTATGTTTTGCGTTTTCGATCGGTTTATCAAAGATTTTCCGAGTTTTCGCGGCTTTTGGGATTCAATTAACACTCCTTACATTTTATTTTATGTGCAACATTTTTATATGGTGTATTGCTTAAAGAAAAATACCATTAAATTCTTATAAGTTCGTTCGAAAAGATTGTGGCTTTACATCTATGTTTTCTCGCTAGTGAGGTGAAAAGTTGTATGTGTCACACGAGAGCAAATTTATTCTGTTTCTTGTGCTTTTGAATCCCTCACCACGCTCAGGATTCTAATTTAGAATCACTCGCTACGCTCGTGATTCAATTATAGAATCCTTCGTTTGCTCGGGATTCAAACTCGGCACTCGCAACAAAAAAATTTTTGCTCTCTTGTTGCACAAATAACTATTGTTTGCTGTCTCTCTTTCTCTTGAGCAAAGGATATAGAGTTTCTGAACAATTCGCAGCGTTCTTAATTTAAAACACTTTTCTTCACTGTTTATCACTGTTTTTAAGCAATAAAGGCGCGCTTTTCGAGCTAGTGAGGTGAAAAAACTATTTCTGTTTAACGTTATATTTTACCACTTACACTTTAGTTCATGTACATTTATAATTTTATTACATATATTTTTATTAGATTAAATTTGACGTGTAAAAAGTGTATTATGGATACCTACTTTGCAAAATAAACTATTTGAATTTGAATATACCCTTGCAGGTGGAAGAGATGTGGTCATCCTTGGAGCTACCAGTAGTCCTCCACAAGGACGCGCGGGACGTGTACATCCTCGGCGGACTGGACGAGATCCTAGCCTGCGTCGACGAGAGCAACATACACATTAGCACTATTCTGAGCTCCAGAAACAGTGGGCCCATTAAGGGCAGGGTGGAAGACTGGGCGAAGAACTTGGACGTGTTTGCTAAGACTGTGGTATGCTAGAAGCTAGTTACCAAAGACTTCTACTTACGTATACCACTAGACCCGCTGTTCGTAATCAAAATTATACTGACGCGGCGGAACTTTTGTGGCGCTTGCTCGCACCCGTAGTAGATATACGAGTATTGTCTCGCTCGCTCGCGTTGTAGACAGCGCGATTCTTAAGTGCGTTACAGCTTATCTATATAGTAGTTTAGATAGAAGTCTTTGCTAGTTACATGTACATATTCTATCCACCTAGGGTTTAAAATATAGACGGTGCAAATAATAGAATTATTATATTTCGCAGGAAGAATGGCACACGTGCCAACAGACATGGATATACCTGGAGGTAATATTCTCCGCTCCCGACATCCAGAGACAATTACCGAACGAAACTCGCCTTTTCAGCATCGTTGACAAGTCGTGGAAGGATATTATGCGAAAAGTAGCCAAGGTATAATATTTATGAGTTGTGGATTACGTATATTAGGCAGGAAAGCCTTCAGTGGGTAGGTCTTATGGTGAGACGATATCGTCAGGGCTGTTGGTGGGCAATGAATGAGCAAGTAAGTAAGTAAGTAAATCGTTTATTTGGGAGAATTCAGGTTTACAATGGATGTTACATATAATTACAGTCCCAACAAATTCAACCATGTCATAGCGTACAAATATTTGGTTGTATATTTAAATCATGCACTAACAAAAAACAAATTGAGAATAATTATAAAATATGTATGTCAATTAAATAAGAACAAATGTCAATATATAATATGTAAAACAAAAAACTTGAAGTTGGAACAAAACAATCGTAGGAATATCAACCTAATTTAGCATGAAATGAAGACAAACGTCAAAAAGAACCTTTGCAATAAATGAGATTTCATTTCAAACTGACCTGCCCCCCTATTCTGTATCTTTAGTTGCCAACTGCACGAGGTGCCTATCATCAAAAACATAGCTAAAAACTGAAATTTCAAAATTGCCTTTAGTGGGTATTGAACTATTAACAATCTGTGTCGTCACTTCAAGTGCGAAAATATCCTTAGGACATCGGAATTCGATAGTATATCTATGTTTTTGATGATAGACACCCAGTCCAGAAGGCAACTAGAGATACACAATAGGCCCGCTGATAGTCATTCCGCAACGGGGCCCGGAAAGTTCGATTTTCAAAAGTAATTTCGAGTATTAAACGGAACTTTTTCATAAAGATAGTAGAAAAATAATGTTATTCTTCGGATGTCATACCGACTCTATTGAAGGAGTCGAAATATTAAATTGTAACATTGTATTTATTACATAACTCTCTTGAAGAAATCTAACGGACTTTTTCGGACCAACTCGGACCGCTCCATAATCCATGTGACAGCTCTGCACAGGAGCTCACAGACTCACAGAGCAGTTTATATGTCTTCCTTAAGTACAAAGTCTCATAGTAGCGACAACGCGTAACATAGCACGAGTAAGTACATTCGCTCTTACACAACGTACCCGGAGGAGAAAATGATTCATGACGTCACCATCCAAAATATTGTAAAAGCTAGGCAATTTAATTTTAGAGATTGTAATGCAATAAAATTGGTGGATCGCCCGCGGTACTAGGGGAGCGTCGCGTCGGGTGTCGCGGAGGTAAGAGTCGAGCGGGATGGGTTGGTGCTAGCGCGGGACAGGGCCGCGCCTAACATTGTGTCCAATTCCCCAATCCATAACATTATAAAATATTAACCCGTTATTAACTAATATGAAAGCAGAAAATAGTAGAAGAGGGACTAAAATTACTGTTATTACATTTCTTACATACTTAATTTGTTTTAAAATATCTCACAAATTTTGTAAAAAGAAGATATTTTAAAATGCGTTCCGTAATTTGTGAGACGAATATAAAGATATGGAGTTTTCATTTTTAGCACTTACAATAAATGAAAACTTGTAGATTATAGTACCTAACACAAAATAATAATACATCTGGTGAACACATTAGGTACCATTGGCGATGCCCGCGGCAACTCAGCCGAAGCTCTACGAAGAGTTCGTCCGCAACAACGAGATGTTGGATCAGATAATGAAATGCCTGGAGGCGTACCTGGAAACCAAGCGGGTCGCGTTCCCTAGATTCTTTTTCTTGTCTAATGATGAGCTGCTGGAAATTCTGGCACAGGTGATTTAGAATTTTGATAATTTTATTAGTTCGCGTAGTTGCTGCTACTCTATTACTGTACGAAATATGTAGTGTGGGATGCTCATAATCTAATAGTGTCTGACTGCTCGTCCATTTGTTTTTCTATGGCCACATCGGAATCATAATTATGAATTTAATGTTTCAACGCCTTGCAGATGAATTGACGTGCGATATGTCAAATAAAGGGTCTTGGTGAGAATAGACGGCAAAGCTCCGAGGATACTATAAACAATCGTAAAAATTGTCGTTAAATTGAGGGTGTACGAGTGTTGACTGTTTCAGTGACAGTCCGCACTGGAAACACATCTGTTACCGTCGATATGTATGACGTGACAATATGTTTTTTCATATACAATGTAACAGGCTGTGTTAGTGTTATTTTACAGATCATTATGTTATTTTTTGTTAGTTACTAAAGTCCTAAAATAATTTGATATTTTCATTAGCATTTGTAGGATTATAATTATGGTATTCTAGACAAGGAATCCGCACGCAGTTCAACCACACCTCCGAAAATGCTTCGACGCGATTGCTAAACTTGAGTTCGGCGTGCGATTGCCAGAAAGTGAGATGGTGATAACGGAAGATGGAACTTTGGTAGAGAGGGAGATGTCTTTTCACACGAGGGATATGCTGCAAGCCAAGTTGGCGAAGACTGCCAAACCTGAGGAGCTGAGCACGGATATTATTGCCATGCTTTCGCCGGAAGGGGAACGTGTTAATTTGGGCAAGGTATTTGCAAAAAATCTCATAAAAAACAAAATTGGACCCGAAATATATCTTGAGTTTCTATTTTAAATAATTTGTACATATATATTCTATTTATTTACATATATTCGAAAAATAAAATAAATAGGTGCACAAAGAGATATTTCTAAACCACTAGGGCCAGCATCATTGATACAAAAATGAACTACACAGAACTAACTTTCTCATGATATGGTAGTCATGCAGTTACCATGTACCATTGTAGTTCTTATTATCCCTTTGTAAAGGTTATATTCGAACAAAAGGTTTTCGTAGGTTTGGCTGATTAACCCTTTAGTATTTAAAATGTATGAGGACCGCCCTTTTTCTAGGAAAATAAATGACGAGGTACTAATAATTGGCTTAGACCTTGGACGAATATTCGTCCAAGACTTGGACAGACACCGATATTTTAAATTCGCTCCAAAATACCGAATTTAATTGAAATCAATTAACTGGTTTTATTTACAGAGCTTGAGATTGAAAAGGGGATTTTCTTCAATGTCTCAATTTTGTTTTTTCACGATTACATTACTTCCTTTATTCTTACTATGTCGTCGGTGGAAAGTAAAAATGTAGTGGACATCCCCAGGGTCTAAAAGCTCGAGGCAACGTCGAGGACTGGCTCGGTAAAGTAGAAGAGGCGATGTTCTCGTCGGTGAAACGGTGCTTGAAGTTGGCTCTGAAGGACTATTTAGTACGCGCTAGGGTCGAGTGGGTAGCTCTGCATGCGAATCAGGTACTGGAACTTAGTTTTATTAACATTAATGTATTGTGTTAGTTTGCAAAGGTACTAACGGATTTTCTAATCGAGTAAAGCTCGACTTTTCGACGTACTGACGAAAAGCCAAAAGCACGCGGAATAAAAGAGTCTGTACGACTAGATTGACGGGTGTGGAAGAAACGAAAGAGTTGTGTTAGGATCGTAGCAGATATAAATCTGCGCTTCGGACTAATAGATGTGCGAATATGTATATATGTAAAAGTATGTCTTCAGATTTTTCAATAGTACCTACCTAATACTTAACTAAGTATAACATAGATTATATTATGTTTATTTTGCGAAATCCATCGCTATGAATACTCTAAATATTATTAGAGTGCATTACAAATTAGAAAAGATCAATCAGAAACAAACCCAATGGCAAGAATTTGAAAAAATTCCCCGGGCCAGTATTCGACCTGCGACCTCTTGTTATCAAGACAAGCGCGCTACCAATTGCGCCACCGAGGTTCCTACCTAGACCGGCGAATTCTTCCATCATACTTGTCCACTGTTATTTTTTTGCTTCTGCCTGATATACTAGCTTGTACTGCACATATAGAACGCTCACGAGGGCATTATGTGATTTCACGCCTTGTTCTTAAGAAACAGATGGCGCTGTCGTCGCTACAATATCGTGAGCGTTCTATATGTGCAGTACAAGCTAGTATATCAGGCAGAAGCAAAAAATAACAGTGGACAAGTATGATGGAACAATTCACTGATCTGGGTAGGAACCCCGTTGGCGCAATTGGTAGTGCGCTTGTCTTGATAACAAGAGGTCGCAGGTTCGAATCCTGGCCCGGGGAATTTTTTCAAATTCTTGTCTTTGGGTTTGTTTCTGATTGATCTTTTCTAGTTTGTAATGCACTCTAATAATAAGTATAACATTTTGTAAGTAATAAAAAATATTGAAAATACTCATTTAATAATTAATAATTGATAAAATTCTAATCTATTGATAAAATACATTGTTTGAAATGTTCATATATTGGTAACGTTTTAATATAAATTAGTAAAATTACAAATGTATGCAATGCTTACAAAAATATTATATTTATACAATGTCAGTTAATGTCATTTTACAATGGAAAGTGACTTTGGGAGTTGTTCTTACAGATCATCCTAACAGTATCCCAGATAATGTGGGCGAAGGGCGTCCACGAGATATTCAAGAAAGGAATGATGTTGCGCGTCGACATGGGTCTGATTAGTTACGCGAGGAAATGCCTCTCGGATCTGAACGACTTGGCTGCTCTGACGCGGCAGGATCTCTCGCCACTGTTCCGGAGAGTACTGTGTGCGTTGATCACTGTGGATGTACACGCGCGGGATACAGTCTCGCACATGGTGGCGAAACATGTACAGCGAGAGTGAGTTTCTTTTTATCTTTAGACTACAGTACCCGACAGAAGATAATGCACTTCGGCTTCGTAGGGCGTCGTCTCTATCACCGGACTGTTTAGTACTTCGTGCGACAGAGATGACGCTACGACACGATGTGCATTATTTACTGCCGCGACCTGTACTTTTCTATTTGCCAAAACATTAAATGCTCTATTGACTTCTAAATTTGCGGATTTTCTATCATAATGTATCTTTTACTATGTATAATGTACCTTGTACATAGGATCTTTTTACCGAAGACAGAGGTTCCTTGGAAAGAATTAAACATTTATTGCGTACCGATTTATTAATTCCACTTCAATGTTGATGGAATTATTGCTAACACTATTTATATTTTCATTGCAGTACTGATTTCGAATGGCTAAAGATGATCCGTTACTATTGGGAGGAAAACATAGACAACTGTGTCGCCAGAATGTCATCAGCGATGTATTTTTACGGTCATGAATATTTAGGAGCTGCAGGTACAATCAGTCACCTAATTAGGCTGCACAATGCTTCTAACGCTTCGTCCTGCTCTAACGCTTTTGTGTTTTAACTGTCTATCCTGCTCTAACCAGATACCGCGCACGCAAAACTTTAGTTTTTTTTAAATCGCGGTTGCATTGAGACATTAACTATAATTTCTTTATGTAGTAAAGATGTTTTTTTCTAGTTAGTATCTGCGTGTGTTGGTTTCTTTTCAATCGGTTTTGTAATATGGAAACTGAATCGCTTTTTTGGTGAAATTCATGCTTTTTTGAAAGTAATATAATTAAAAGAAGATTGAAAGTATAAAGTGTAATTAATAACTGTCTTGAGTCAAAAAATACGCCATATATTTTTCAAATTTTTCTATCCACATTTTCAGAACTGAATCCAATGCAAAACTGATGTTTAGCAATATGGAGCCCCTTATGTAACTACTTAACTCGATTGCACAGTATTCACGCGATAGAAACATTCTAGAAATCAAACGGCAGTGAGAATACTTAAAATTTATTCCGAGCATTGAAGGGGTATGCCATCAGTATAATAACTTATCAACCGGCGTAGGTACTTATTAATGAGGGGTTACCTAATAAAATGTCATAGATTCGATTATATAGCCTTTCATTTTTTTCATTTATTACACTTTTTGTACTTTACAAACATAATTTACAACACATTTTCACATAAAACACAGAAATTGTGTACAAAGGCGGCACTTATTGATAGCAATATCTTCCAGGCAACCTTTGGGTGGAATGAAAAAGATGTTAATGATAAAAAGGGTAGCGTTAATGCTAACAAAAAAGCAACGTGCTAATTTTAATCAAAATGTAATATTAATTAACATAATAATCTAATATATATTTTATATTTAACATAAAAATACATACACATACAAAAATTAAAATAAACGTAAATAAATAAATACTGATACATACTTAAATACTTAATATTAGGGACGGGATATTTAGATGGAGTTCTATTCTGACGGGTATTCAGAATGAAAAAAGTGCTTCACTTTGATCTTAAATGAGTTAACATTTTTCAACTTTTTGATAGAAAGGGGCAAACGGTTCGAGAGTCGTGCAGCATGAAAAGTAAACGAATCATTGTAAAAACCTGTTTTCGCTTCAGGAAGTGCCAATGTTTTCATATTACACAGCCGCATCTCTCTACTGTGATCGGAAAGAAAACTAAATCTTTCTCGCAAGTAACAGGGAGCAGATGGATTGTTAAGGACATCATGAAGAAGAGAAAGAATGTGAGCATTTCTGCGAAGACGAATGAATGGGGAGCCAGTTTAACTGCGAACGGAATTCAGATACATGGTCATATTTGCGAAGAGAGAAAATAAAACGAATACAAAGATTCTGGAGACGTTCGAGTTTATTAAGAAGTTCCTCAGTAAGGTCCAAGTGACAGGAGTCCGCATAATCTAAAATAGGGAGGAAAATTATTGCGCTTTCATAATTTTGGTTTTTATTGGCAAAAAGCTCTGCAGGCGCTTCATTGCGTGAAGAGTACCATACATCTTCCTACTCAGGGATTCTACGTAAGGAGCCTAAGAAAGTGTTTTATCAAACGTGACTCCTAAGATTTTACGGTGCCACTGTATGGTATTACAGTACCACCAAAAATAACCTTGGTAATTTGGTCATCATCTACTTTAGCAAGCATTCTTGAGCTACCAATGGTAATCAATGACTATAGCTTGCGACTTGCTAGGATTTACTAGAAGACCGAAATCCTTTGCCCATTCCGCTAGTGCCTGTAAATCTTTATTCATAGATTGGATTGCTTCATTTAGGCTCTCGATGGGCGCATTAACATACAGTTGTAGATCGTCTGCATAGAAGTGGTAGCGAGAAGATAGTTGTTTGGCAAGGATGTTTATAAATATTGAAAAAAGTAATGGAGACAAGACGCTACCCTGCGGTACAAAATAACATCTTTTACTTTTACGCTCTGCTGGCGACCGCGAAGATATGATTCAAACCAGGAAACAACGGCTGGAGAAATGTTAAGAGTACGTAACGCGCCTAGAAGCAGGTCGGAGTCTACTGAATTGAAAGCATTGCTAAAGTCAAGCAATGTATGAACTGTGAGATGTTGATTATCCATATTAAAGCGGATATCATCAGTGACTTTTACAAGGGCCGTCACAGCGCTGTGACATGGGCGGAAACCTGACTGTAGCGGGTTAATCAAATTATGATGGGAAAGAAATTCACTTAACTGAATATGGACAAGTTTTTCAAGGACTTTGGATAAAAAGGGAAGAATAGAAATCGGGCGATAATTTTTAAAGGAAGTGGGATTAGTGACTTTAGGCATGGACGAATAGGTAAGGGGATAACAAAAGCTTGTTTCCATGCGGAAGGGAAGGTATTGCTGGCCAATGATTTATTAAAGAGTTGTGTGAGAGGAGGCAGCAACACATCAAGAACAGGACTAATCATATCTAAGCCTATGTTGTCACATCCTACCGCTTTTGAGGATATGGATAGGATACACTTCTTAACATCCTCAGCCGTGACTTTTATAAAAACGAAAGGTTCATGCTCAGGAGTTGGCAGATTATTGAGATAATTTAGATATTTTATTTGCAAAAAAATGGACATTTTACTTGCAAAAATCGTCAACAATACATTTGTCTCGAAGTACTTGACGAGATTGGGCGAATTTTTTATTATATTTTTTTGACAGGACAGGGCGAGGTCAAAACATGTGCATTGTGTATTCCCATTCATTCTCATTCAGCATTATTTTGTTTGGTCACTGTACAATACATTTCGTAGTTTATTAGAAAAATCAGTTTCAAGAACTGTTTGCCTTGATGACATTATCGTGTATAACTAAAGAAGAAGTGAGGATCGAGGGACGCATGTTCTATCGCGGCAGGTGTCCTGGTGATAACTCCGCTGACGGACCGCTGTTACCTGTGCCTGATGGGCGCGCTGCAGCTAGACCTGGGAGGGGCGCCTGCGGGCCCCGCCGGTACCGGCAAGACGGAGACCACCAAGGACATGGCCAAGTCAGTTGCTGTGCAATGCGTTGTCTTCAACTGTTCCGAGGGTGAGTGAGACAGATGGTATTTCTTGCTTACAAGTGTTTTGATAAGATAGGGAATTAATGTTACTGGTTTTGCTATATATTGCGTGGTGAATAAAACGCTGTGACACCCGTTGTTTACACCCGAGCTCTCCATCACCACTTGCTGCCAGAGCCGCATGTCGCGACAAAGGCCACCACTCCTGCGCGCCCTCCATCACCTGAAGACATTGCTGTCAGTTGAACCACAAAGTGATATGTTTGTTGACCTGGACGAATATTTATATAGAATGTTTACGTTTCTGCGAGAGTGATGCCTGAATGCTACGTTATTGGTTTTAAATTTTTGCTTATGTTTTTTTATTTATTTTCAAGTTTTTTTATTTGTTTAGCACTATAGATATTCTGTAATACCCTTTTAACATTTTACAAAATCAAATTAATACGATAATTACGTCAGGTCTCTACTGACATCAGTTCGGCTTGTATGTGCAGGTCTGGATTTCAAGATGATGGGTCGGTTCTTCTCCGGGCTGGCGACATCAGGCGCGTGGTGCTGCTTCGACGAGTTCAACAGAATTGACATCGAAGTGCTCTCTGTCATCGCGCAGCAACTCATCACTATCAGGAACGCTAAAGTCGCCAAGCTGTCTAGGTAAACTGATAGTAATGTCACACTTTAATGATATAGTTTGTTGGAATTTATTAGGGTACAAATGTAGTCATGTATGTATGACTAAGATTGTAGAATATGATGACATATTTAAGCGGCATTGTAGAGGTTCATTATCAAAGTTTGATCATCTATGCCACAAACCAATAAGTTATACATAAAAAAGATACATACATTCTTCTTGTGTCGATGTACTAAATAATTTGCTTGAAAATATGTGGTTATAGCAGTTCAAGTACTCATGTAACTCTGCATCCTCATTTTAAATTTTAACATAATTAATTAAGTCTGTCATAAGTTGTGCTGTGGATAGCCGAACGGACGCAACAAGTACAAAGCAATACGATAAAAAGTCTCTAACTACGGTATCCCTAAAGTATGAGGACATCTGAATTCACGTCCTTATCAGTGATATATAGTCAGATATAACTTGTCGATGGCGTACCCTGACAAACTTTTCTTAAAACAACGTATTGTTTCTGGTGTTCTGTTCACAGATTCATGTTCGAAGGTCGTGAGATTAAGTTGGTAAAGACGTGCGCCGCTTTCATCACAATGAACCCTGGCTACGCAGGCAGGACCGAACTACCTGACAATTTAAAAGCGCTCTTCCGGCCTATCGCAATGATGGTGCCAGATTACGGTAAGTTACCAACACTTGTCTACATTTTGTATCTATCTGATCCCGAACACCTTCTTAATTCGCTTATGGCGGTAATAATTAATATAAACTTTATTAACATTAATATGACCTAGTCATTACACGAACCGCGTACTGCGCGCCGTGCCGTATAGACAAATCCGTCATCGCCTACACACTGTACGTACTCCAAGTCGCAGTCCAGTCGCTTGAGGACTAAGGTGAACCCTGTAAGTGTCAGACCTACCGGTGCTCCATCAAGCAACTTTTGTCTCTGAACAACAAAATTAATTCTTCCTAAAACTATTTATGAACTTCGGATGACATGATATCTCTGTAGAAGATACCCGCTGCCACCTGCCACGCATTTTACTCTGGTGACTAATCTCTGATAGACAACACATAACACAGTTCCTGACCAGAGGCATACTGCTGGCCCTTGGAAAAAATTTAAAATAATTTCTGGTACGGCGAGCCGCGAGCTTGTTCATGAGCCGTGCGCTGAGCCCATTCACAGTCGGATTTGTCGGTAGCGATTCCTTTTCATTTGCAAATGTAAGAGTAGCTGAACTGTGATGACTTCCGAGGGACACATGTAGTACTGACCAGATTTTAATAAAAATTATCGAGACAAGGAATAGTATTCCGCAGCACGTCATCTTAGTAGGTTACTGCCTTTTAATTGAAAGTTCTATGCAAACAGAAAAGTAAAATGTATTTGGATTCCTACCTGAGTAATCTTACTATAAAAGTTGTTCTAAATTGTAATAAAAACATTTGGTTTAAAGCTTTGATCGCCGAAGTGATCCTGTACTCAGAAGGGTTCGAGTCCTCTAAAGGTCTCGCAAAGAAGATGGTACAAATGTACAAACTGGCCAGCGAACAACTCTCGAAGCAAGACCATTACGACTTTGGCATGAGAGCCGTCAAGAGTGTATTGGTACGAAATTTTATTGGGGAGTTCTACTGTACTTAGTAGATCAAACATATTGTAATAATACACGGTAGTCGAATGCAACAGGGTTTTTATTTCACCAAAACACTTCCACTAAAGTAGATCTTTCAAACCTCAATAACTGAATACGTAGATAGATGGCAACATTAATGATCACTGATAATTAAAAAAAATTGTATGCACATACACAATGAAAAAATTCAAAAATCTGCAGCTTTCACCCTCCAACCCTGCTCCCCAGAGGTGTAGGAGAGACCACAGATTTCTATCTGCTGCGATCATGACACACCTCTTTCTAGCTATCAATCTAGCCATACAAGCTCTACTATTCCGGCTGCTTTTGACTTTGCTTTTCTCCAGTATGTCGCCAATTTAGTCAGCATTAAGTCCTTGTACGGCCTAGAAAGCGACATAAAATGAGACATGGCTGGCCCTCAGGTAATGGCTGGAGCCCTGAAGCGCGCCAGTCCGGATCAGCACGAGGAGAAGACTCTCCTCTGTGCGCTAAACGACAGCAACGTTCCGAAGTTCCTCGCGGCGGACGCTATACTGTTTGCGGGCATCCTCTCCGACCTGTTCCCGGGTGTTAGCCTGCCGGAGCGAGACTACGGCGTGATGGAGGAGCAAATCAGTAAGTTTCGTTTGTAAGCTTTGTTACCATTTGAATTTTTCTTTTCCTTCTTTAACGGTATTTGGTTTGATATCATTGCCAAGAACCCCTTTAGACTATTAGTCGATATAGCATAAAATATATTTTGATATAAATCCTATCTCTATCCTTTATTTGTCCAGAGGAGTCGATACTTGCAAGAAAGCTCCAGATAGAGAAGAGTCAGATCCGCAAAGTGATTCAGCTTCATGAGACTATGATCGTGCGATGGGGTGTCATGCTAGTCGGCCCCACTGGCGGAGGAAAAACTACTATCTTAAATGTAAGTTAGGGCGCTTTCAGACGTGCGGTACTCTACCGACTGCAGTTATTGTCTGCCATCAGACGCCAACGACGGCTGTCGACTCTTTACTTCAGCTCAACGATTCTAGTCAAACGAGCTATTGGCGACGTTTGGCGGTAGTCGACTGCAGCTAACGGCTGACGCTAACATCTTACGGCGACATAATTTGTCGTTTGCGGTTACTTCTGCCTATAGCAAAGTGCTGGCGCGTCTGAATGTCCTTACAATTTTAGTACTTAATCACCCAATAACAATGGGGTGTGAAGTTCGCTGCCCTAATAATTGAAAGGTCCTGCTGCCTCTTCGACCTTCCTAAACTTCGACACCTTCTGTATAAGTTGTTAAAAACTACTAAATTGCTTCTTGGTTTGCTTAAAATTATTACGTTGGTACGAAAAGTGAGGGGTTAACGATTAAAAAATATTAAACCTATTAATCAGAAAATTGATTTGCTTAGTGTTCAGTTTTCATATTTTATTTTTATTTTTTTTATTTTACTGTCAATAAATCGCGATTTAGCTTTTGCAATATTTATAATTATATACTTTGTAGTTCTTAATACAAGGCTAGTGAAGCCAATTGCTAAAATGTATTATTGATAAACATTATAATCAATGTATTAAGTGCTGTTGCATAAAGAACGTTTATAATTTCTCCCAGATATTAGGAGACACGTATAAGGGTCTGTTCGATAAGGGCATCTCAGGTCCGGAGAACAACCCCGTCCGCAAGTACGTGATGAATCCGAAGAGTTTGACCATCGGCGAGCTCTACGGAGAAGTGAACCTGCAGACCTTGGAGTGGCACGACGGCATCCTGCCATTGAGTCTCAGGACCGCTGTGCAGGTAGAGTACCCATATCATGGCAACGGCGGATCCAGGGGGGGTCATGGGGGTCATGACCCCCTCCTGGGCCTAGCTTTTTCTATACAGACACGCAAAATTTACCTATAAATGCACAAAATTGTATTATATATTTGGACTAATTCGGAGCCTGTGACCCCCCCCCTGGCTCGCAGGCTGGATCCGCCCTTGTCATGGCTCCGTCGGTGTACAATAATCTCCCGGTTGAAGTAACAGCCGTAACCTCTTTGCAACCATATAAGTTTAAGTTGAAACGTTGGCTACTCGAGCAGACGTTCTAGAATCTACAGTGTAGACGAATTGCTGAAAGATTAGTACAGGTTGTCTCAAAACGGTCCGACTATTTCAAAAGTGAACAAAAAAACAAAGGTTGTCTGGAAGAAATCGCTTAAGCGATAAGACCGCCTATTGTACCCTCTCTGTTAAAAATATTTTATAATTTCTTGTTTTGGTGCACAATAAATAGTATTTATGTTATGTTATGTTATGATAACACTGAACAACTTTCTGAATATTTTCAGTAGATTTTTTAAGTTTTAGTCTATTCGGGATGTAATGATATCGGTGACCTCTCATATGCTCCGTGCGACAGAGACGACGCTCTACAAAGCCAAAACTAGCCGATTACAGCCGATGTATGGAGCCTCTTTAGGTGGATGTGCATTATTTACGGCCCCGACCTCTAGTCTCTATTGCTTGTGAGTTCCTCAAATTCTGGTGGAGATTTTATTTGTTTCGTATGATCAGTAGAATATGCCGTTTTATTTTAATATTGCAGTCCAGTTATATTCGGTATATCGTGTACAGATCCCAGAATAAATACCCTAACTAAATATTTTTCAGCTCAATCAACCTAGATACGAGTATGCTGCGGGCAGATACTCGTAAACAGATAGACTTCGAAGCATCAGTATACGGCTTTTATATTTTATATTTTATAAAAAATATAACAGAAAAGCTACATTTACCACAGTGTTATAGAAAGATTCGCTTAGTTTTCTACAATCACCGCAGTGTTTGGCGGGCAATCTGTTTGTTGAATTTTTACACAATATTTTGTATCTAATTAACTGTCATTGATAAAGCTCGATCTGTCTTTCCAAGTGTGACACTCCGGATCACCAATGGCTGATATGCGACGGGCCAGTAGACGCCGTCTGGATAGAGAATATGAACACCGTTCTAGATGACAACAAGATGCTTTGTCTCTCTAACTCTGAGAGGATCAAATTGAGCCCTTACGTTCACATGCTGTTTGAGGTAAGATGAATCCCAAATTTCATTTATAAATCGGTAGATTCAGCTAAATGGATCTATTTCTTTCTGACAACGACCCTTGTCGTCGTAAAAGTCGCTCGTGTCAACTGGTGTTGGTCCGTCCCGTAAAGCGCACAAACTAATTCTTTCAAGCTGTTATATAAAGATATTGTTCGTTGAGTTGTGTTGAGGCCCATAACCGAAACATTGGAGATTGCATGAAAGTAAAAATGGTTTGGAAATAATATTCTTATTATATTATTATGCATTCGTGGCAATTTCATGGGTATATTGGCTTTCGACCCTAAGAAATAGCTAAAATCGCCTATTAAGAGAACCTCTATAGAAACACTGTCACCAAATGCTGGTGTGTCTATGGAATGTTCTTATAATATTTCAATATAATCATTTCATTTCATATTTTAGGCTGAGTCCATTAACATTACCTAGATCTTAGTTTAAGTCGACCTAAAAATCGTGAAATTTGAATAATATCTTAACAACAAACCCCTAAGATACGTAAATTTAACGGTTTTTTTTACCAAAAGTATAGCCGAATGTGCTTTTTTATTGTTTTAAATAATAATAAATAATTAATTAATACATCGAAAATGTTAAATTTTTAATAATAACCAAAAATAATGTTTGAAATCGTCCACAGTCTTGCCCGAATCATGTTTCTCTTGCAACAAATTTTAAATTTTACGCCTTCGACAAAATCCACACGATTGAAGTTTCATGGAGCGTGCACCTTATAGCGAAATGAAACAGCATTTTTGCCACGCCCACAACTAAGTTGGTCGCGACATGATGTCTGTTCTTAAAGGGATAAAGTGCATTTTAGGTGAAAAGTAAGATTTATATTAGACACCTTACATAAGTAATCTCTTGATAAAACTGTAAAAATCCGGCACAATAATAAAGTGACGTACTTCAGGTAGCTGACTTAGCGCAAGCGTCCCCCGCGACCGTGTCTCGCTGCGGCATGGTCTACATCGACCCTGGAGAGTTGGGCTACATGCCCTACGTCCGCTCTTGGCTCGAGGCATCAGTTGAGAAGACCCTCTTCACTCAGGAGTTATCAGACTTTCTGCTGGATCTGTTTAACATGATAGGCAAGGGAATGAAGAGTGTTAGGAAGGGCAGCCAGGATGTAAGACAGGTACAAGAGTAAAGATACGTTTTTTGTTAATGATTACCCTTCTTTTTCATAAGCTAACTAACCAAGGTTACATAAGCAGAGACGAGGAATTTTCTAGATTTGTAAAAGAATGCATTAAAAAATAAAATTGAAAAATATATATATTGCCTTTATCAGCTTGTTTCTTTTGTTTTTTATATATATATTAGGTAAATACACATAAATAAAACACAATTATTTACCTATATAATTATATATAAAAAACATAAAAAATAAACATATAAACTAAACTCGTCCAAGTCAACAAAACATGTGGAAAAAATTATATATCAATTTTTATAATTTACAATTTTTATATAAAGCTTTTATAATTTTTCAAAATTACGAGTGTTAATTAAGTAACTTAAAGTGCGCATTAAAAGGGTCAATGTTACTGTCAACCGATTGGTTCATGTAAAAACTCATTAATGCTTGCCCTGGCGGGAATTGAATCCGGGCTCATTGAGATTAAAGAGAGTATATATAGGAAATATACACCACTTTATATAGAAAGTTAACCTTTAGACTCTTAAAAGACAGGTAACATTAAGTGAAACTGAAAAGATCCCCATGTATAAAGTACTTAGTGTAATTTGAAGTGACCTATCCATTTACAGCCGGTATTACATATCCAGGTAGACATAAGCAAGGCGTCGTCAGTATGCTGCCTACTGGGAGCGCTTCTCTCGGAGCCGGGCGAGCGGTTCCCGGACAAGCAAACAATAAAGGCGTTCTACGCACACTGCTTTATATTCGCGTACATCTGGTGCGTTGGCGGAAACCTGCACGAGGACTCCAGGAAGACCTTCGAGGAGCTCGTCAAGAGGCAGTTCGAAGAGTTCGAGGAGGCTGAGTTGTAAGTTAACAATAATACTAGCGGACGCCCTGCAGCGTTGCTAGCTTGGATCCCGTTTCTCTCGACCCCAAGGGATTTCTAAATCCTATTAGTGTGATACTTTGTATGGTCGCGGAGACAGATTCCTGGTCCATTAGTATAGTGCAGTTACTGAAATCGGACTACTAGGGCTATAAATCACGTGAACGTTATATCAAAAGAGGCTTTCACGCGCTCCCGTGCACTTTATGGAGTAGTACTAGTGATGGGCGGAAGGCCTTTCATCAAATAGAAAACGATTACAGATTTTGTTTGGTACGAAAAAATACGTAAATCCTTAAAAAAGAGTGATTAAATCAGTATATCATACCGGGACCAAATATACGAATATAGTTAAATTGGTTTATTTAAGGTTGATGGAAGGATGAAAAGATGTATTGTGATACGGCTATCTTACTTTGTTGAACAAAGTAAGCGCAAGTAGCAACTTTATCGACAAAACGGCACCGACCTTTTCACATACCTGGCCCAATTAAGTTTGATGATCCCAGTTGTCAGATTTCGTTAACTGCACTATAGAGAACCTTGCTACACTTAAGGCGTGACCGCTGCGCCAATTTTCTAACAAAACACGTTAGCTAAATATGTTTACTAAAGATCCTGTCCGCTGCACAATTTATTGAACAATATTTTGTTTAAATTAATTACTTTAAAAAATGAGTTCCGACGAGGAGGACTTGGTTACTGTTTTGGCAACTGACAACTGATAAGTTTCTGACTTTGTTTTTGTTTTTTCTGGATGTTGCATCTCAAATAACTGGCCTCTCCGTTACCAAACTTATAAAATCAAGTGTTTTTTCTTTATTCCACTCCATGAAATAGTAAACAATGTGTTCACAAAATAATTTTGGATCACAGAGAAGGTATTTAACTACAGAGTCAGAACAATCTCAACGTCCTTGCTCTCCGAACACAAACACAAAATGAATAACCTCACCCCCCGCAGGCGAACACGAGTGATGTTATACATTCCGTTCGGAAAACATGTTTACGTGTTATTGCTAACAAAAACGTGTTTAGCCACGCCCCTTTTGAAAATGAAAATATGAAAATACATGAAAATATAGCGCCGCGGTCACGGCTTTACTGCAATACATAAAGCCTTGTCAATCCCTGATTTTCCTGGGGTCTCAGTGTAATTCATACAAGTTAACTATATTGAGATAGTATGCTCCTCCAATACAATTTAAATTAAAAATAAGTACATCTACATTGATGGAACCAGTTCATTGTTCAGTTCGGGTCAGCATAGAACGTGGGTGTGGAGTCGCACATTCTTAGAGCGAGGTCTTCTTCGCTCGCTCTTACGGGCGGCGCAGCGTAGATGCGGGCTTGAGTGTTTGCACCATTCCCGGGCATCTTCTGAGTGGGCGACTGTCTCACTGGTCCATGGTTTCACCTTTTTGGCGGCTTTTTTTTATTACGGGTCCTCTTCATCAACGGATCTGCTGGCCTTAAGGTCGCTCAGCAGCTCACGGGGCTAGGGAAGTTCGTTGTCCGGTCGATCGTAGTTGGGGCGAGGATGCTCGCGTGGGCCGTTGTCGGCCCGATCATAGTTAAGATAACTCAGACCAGGACAAGGAAGGGTAGATGCGCGGGACATACTGCGCAGAGGTAACAGCTAAATTCAAGCGCGTCCTCTTTTTCGCGTACGCTTGACAAGCCTTTTTTTGCACAGCTTTCCTCAAGGGTTCAACTTCTTCGACATGTTTATGGACACGAAGATACGCAGGCTGAAGGTCTGGGCGGACATAATGCCCGACTTCGAGTACGACGCCAACCGGCCGTTCTTTGAGACGTTGGTCCCGACCATAGACACGATCCGGTACGGGTACTTGTTTGAGAAGATGGTGCAGGCCGGACAGCCCGTCATGTTCACAGGGAACACTGGTGAGTAGTCGCTTTATAAAATAAAATATTTACCCCCTTTCATAACCTAGAGTTGGTGTTGGCGGTACACTATAACTTATACTAAGTAGTTATTTAGCTAGTGGCAGTTTACACCAAATAAGACAAAATATTCAAGATAAATCCCTGGACGTTGGTTCAATACTCTTTACGGTGACGTCGCAAACAAAACTTTTTATTCATAAAATTGGTATTAGTCGTAATTGAGTTTATCTAATCATAGATCGTAAGAAACAAAAATTGCAAACTGTATAAACTACTGTGTGTTCATTAACTAATTTGATAAATAATTTCCCTAGTGCATGTCTTAGTCTGTCTTACGCAGTGAAGTTTGGTCGTTCAAATTTGCATATTTACTATCATCTAAAGTCTGAATGCCAAACCCTGTTTTTGTCCGAACTAGGAATGCCGACCCATATGCAACAAACAAATGATAACGAACGGTATTAATTTTTATTTAAAAAAATAACACAACACTTATCAAAATATGCATTTGAATTCATACTTATGAAAACATAAATACTGACGCCAGTCTCCCAAAGGGGTAGGCAGAGACTTTCGGTCTCCATGACCTACGACATCTCTTTTGCTTCTTCCATCGAGTCATACAAGCATTTCTATTCCGGGTGCTTTTGAAATGGCCCTCATTCTTATATTATAAATAACTATTCAGTATAAAATTATAACAATTCAACATTTTTCCACCACTTTTTCCCAAAATATAAATTTATTTTTTATATGTAGATTTTTAAATCGCTCGGTCTTTATACGATGATGTCGCTTGTTTAAAAAATATTATGCCCAATCTATTTAATTTTAATTTTGTTTCAGGTGTCGGAAAGACGGTGATAATAGCAGAAACACTAAACGAAATGGCGGCAACAAATTACTACATTCCTGTAACATTGAATTTTTCTGCGCAGACGAGTAGTCAACGAACACAGGTATGAATTGTTGTTGTCTCTATGCAATTAGAGATCGGAAATAGTTACTGTGATTTTGTTATTTAAAACTAAATGTTGATACTAATATGGATACAATGTTTACAATTGTTAGATTTACAGTTGTTTACTTTAAAAGTATCAATTCATCTGAGTCTGAGATTACAAATTCTAAGTAACGACTAATAAAAAATTATGGTTTTTAAAATCACTTTTTTTATTGGAATGTCAATGCATATTTATCTAGAATGATAACGCATGTTTCGCGACTTTTCAGGAAGTTATCGAACTCCGCTTAGACAAGAGACCAAAAAGAGCTATCGGAGCACCACTTGGCAAGAAGGTCATAATATTCATTGATGACGTAAACATGCCTCGCTTGGACGTGTATGGATCACAACCTACTATCGAATTACTTAGGTAAGAACGAAACAAGCAACTTAATATCAAATACTTATAAAACTCGTTGAATGCAGTAAATAAACTAATGGATTTCTATTGTAAGAATGATTCGTTAGAATCTATAAGCTGTCAAAAACAATATCCCACTATCCCACTAATATTATAAATGCCAAACTTTGTATGGATGGATGTATGTTTGTTACTCCTTCACGCCGTAACTACTAAACCGATTGGGCTAAAACTTTGCGCAAATGTAGTTCTATACGTAGACCTGAAATAGGACATAGCATAAGTTACCTTTTATCCAACAAATCAGTTTCCATGGGATGGCAATGGGGTGTCAATTTCCTTTAAAAAAACCGGCCAAGTGCGAGTCAGACTCGCGTACCTAGGGTTCCGTATTGTGGATGATAAATTTAATTTTGTCATTATTTTTCGTGAATTTCTTTGCCGCTTTATTTTTCCTGTAATTTTTACGTAAACACATATTACCATGATTTTTTTTCATATTTTTTGGTCCACCAGTTTTGGAGATAAGGGGGGGGACATACATATTTTTGTCTTTTTATAAAGATTTCTCAAAACCAGTGCCAGTAAATATACTAAAAGTATATATTTTTACAATCAGCTTTTTAATACCTACAATTTGATACCCATATTGTATTTCTATAAAATATATATATTTTTTTTACAATTTTTTTTTATTTCTAATTTGTGCTCTATTTTTTTTTAATCGCTATTGTATTTCTGTAATTGGCCAGCTATGATCTATAATTGACGTTTTTTTCATATTTTTAGGACTACCAGTTTAGGAGATAAGGGGGGGGGGGACAGACATATTTTTGTTTTTTTTTTAAATATTTCTCGAAACCAGTGTCAGTAAATATAATAAAAGTATATATTTTTACAAGCAGCTACAATTTGATACCCATATTGTATTTTTATAAAATATTTTTTTCATTTATTTTACTCCTTTTTGTATTTCTCATTAGTGGTGAATTTTTTAAATCGCTTTTTTCCTGTAATTGGCCAGTTATGATCTTTGATTGTAATTATATTTTTCGGTTTACCAGTTTCGGAGATAAGGGGGGGGGGGGGGGGGGGGGAACATACATATATTTGGGGTTTTTTAAAGATTTCTCGAAACCAGTGTCAGTAAATGTATTAAAAATATATATTTTTACAATCAGCTTTTTAATATGTACAATTTGATACCCATATTGTATTTTTAGACAAATATTATTTATTTTTCTCACTTTTGTTTTGGAGATACATATTTTGAACAATTTCAAATTTTTCTTTTTTTTTTAGGCTGTGATATGTGGGCAAATTAATGCTATTTTTTGTCAAATTTCATGTATTTATCTTTAACGGTGTTAAAGTTTTGAGGCTGTGACATACGGACGGACGGACAACGGAGTCTCACCATAAGGTTCCTTTTTTCCTTTTAGGTACTACGGAACCCTAAAAGTGATGTGTAACTTCATACCTACTGAACCGATTGGGCTGAAACTTTGCACAAGTGTAGTACTAGACCTAAAATCAGTTATCAAAAAAATACTTTGTTCAGGTACACTCCTCGGGTTCAAAAACACTCCAAACCAGGGTCAGGTCAACTAAGTACTAAAAAGTTAATGGTCAAAAATATATTGACAGATTCTATAGGACTACACAAAAACCTAAAAACGCGGGTGAAATCGCGGGCAAAAGCTAGTGATTAATAATTAATAATATAATTAATAATTCTGTCCATAGACAATTCCTAGACTTCGGCGGACTGTACGATAGAGATAAGCTCTACTGGAAGGAGATCTTGGACGTGGTGTTAACGTGCGCTTGCGGCCCTCCGGGCGGCGGTCGCAACCCGCTTACCGCGCGGTTCTCGCGCCACTTCACCATATTCAACATCGCGCCCCCTAGCTCAGTCGCTATGAACACTATATTTAAGGTATATTTTGATTCATAATTCACCCAAATTCAATCATTTATGTAAAGCCTGACCAGTTAAATAAAAAACCTGCTCTAGGAACGCCACATTTGCTTTTATAATTGGAACACTCATATTCACACACATATATAAAAAAAATACTTTGATAGCACACACACACACACCCTCTCTCACACACACGCACACACGAAAAAATAACACTTCACTTTGACAGCAATAGTCATAATGACGTTTTAAAGTTAGTGTTGCCAGTAGAAGAAATTAGTTCTATTGGTTTTCCGCAACATGGCGAGGTTTTTTTTATTTTCCTGGCCAGGCTTTAATTACTTTTGCTTGAAGTTGCGTGTTTTAGAAGTGAATATGTATGCGTATGGACGTCCCCAGTACATGCACACGCCAGTGCAAGGTACACTCTAAACGTGATTGCTGAGAGGGTCATAATTTTATCATATCTATCATAGTGAGAAGGCAGACACTATTGAGCCCATATAAATTATAAATTAAGCACCCTCGACATTGAGGGTTACCATTAGCACCTGTGGTCAAAATGTGTTTATTTAGATTATGCCTACCATGTCCCGTATAGGTGGTAGAGCTAATACCGAGTGACTGTAGAGGTACAACTGTGGAGGCCTTACTCGCAAACCCACCCGAAGTTATTCGGGACAGATTAAGAGGAGAGCTTTGGTGCGAGGGTTTCACCAATAGGCAGGTGCCCAGCGTGTGTGAGTATTTCTTCAAGGCGAAATCTTGGAGAGGCCTATGTCCAGCATCGGACGAACCAGGCTAATGGATGGATGGGTGTTTTGTAGATCCAACCCTCCTTATTTCATTAGATACCTTGTTAACTTATTTTTAATCTTCCTATTTAAATTTTTTGTCAGTTCACGATTAAGATTTAAAATTTCCCAACAGGCAATCCTAAAGGGGCACATGGACGACTTCCAGACAGAAGTGGCCGCCCTCGCAAATTCTCTAGTCGCCGCTGCCGTGGAGGTCTACCAGAAGATCTGCGCAGAGTTGTTGCCGACACCGACGCGTGCGCATTACGTGTTCAATCTCCGGGACTTGTCTAAGTGCATGCAGGGTTTGTTGCAGGCCGACGCTGCCAGTGTCAAGACATGCTACCTTATGCTAAGGTTTACTCACATATAACTCTTACGCTTCTGTCACTTTATCAGTCGAGTTATATTCCAGGTGCTTTTGACTTTGTTTTTCTCTAGTATGTCGCCAATTTGTTATGAGGCGGTCCGATCGAGTTTTCCTTGCTGAAATAGAGTTATTTTTAGAATTATCGATTATCATAACTACCCGGTATATCTGTCTCTGTATACTGTTAGCAATATAGCTTGGCTGATTGAAGTGGTTTGTCTATCTATGCAGTGGCACAGCATTCTGGGCACAAAACGAAAAATTGTCGATAATATGATATTGTAACAGAAAATTTATTTACAGTTCTCGCTTCAGTTACAGCAAACCATTTTTTTGCTCACAGGTTGTTCTACCACGAATGCCTTCGCGTTTTTCACGACCGTCTTATCAACAACGAGGACAAGAGTTTCTTCTACCACCTGATGAGCAACATTTGCAGCAGACATTTCCAAACCCCGGTCCTAGAGTTGCCGGAATCGGCCATCATCGAGCAACACCCGATGCTTCTCTTCGGTGACTTTATGAACCCCTCTGTTCCTAAAGAGAATCGGGTCTACACTGAGATCTCGGACATGAAAAAGCTAATGGGGATTTTGAAGGTACACAATTGTCTGTTTAAAAGATCTTTATCTGATCAGTGGAATTTCTGATCTTCAATAAAACTATACCTTGATTCACTGCCCGCAGCATAAAGCCACCACCCACCACCGACCCACCAGTTGAAAAGTTTCATGCATTTCAGTTTTCAATATTAAGCAATTTTGATAAAGTTGAAATTGATACAAAAAAGTAATGACTGGTCTTTTTTTGAGAGCTGGCTGAGGTGCGATTGCGTAAAGCAAATCCATCCATCCATCAGCCCGTATTCGTTCACTGCTGGACATAGGCCTCCCCAATATTACGCCACTCTTGGCGGTCCTCAGTCATCCTCATCCAGCCGGCACCCGCAACGTCCTTCAGATCGTCAGTCCAGCGGGCACGAGGGCGGCCTACGCTGCGCTTTGCTGTACGTGGTCTCCATTCCAATGCCTTACGGCCCCAGCGGTTATCACGTCGGCGACAAATATGGCCAGTCCACTGCCACTTCAACTTACTGATTCGGCAGGCTATGTCGGTCACCTTCGATCTCTGACGGATATCTTCGTTTCGGATTTTATCCATCAAAGATACCCCAAGCATAGCCCGCTCCATAGCTCGTTGAGCGACCTTAAATCGGCGGATCAAGCCTTTGGTAAGACACCACGTCTCAGCGCCGTAAGTCATCACTGGAAGGACGCACTGGTTATATACTTTAGCCTTTAAGCACTGCGGTATTGGCGACGTAAATATGTGACGCAACTTCCCGAATGCTGCCCATCCCAAGCATATTCTTCTGTCAGCCTCGGAGTTGAAGTTATTTTTACACAGCTGGATAGCTTGACCCAGGTAAACATATTTTTGAACAACTTCGATGCTGACATTTTCGACGGTTACTGGCCTTTGGATGACATGACAGTTGAACATGACCTTAGTCTTACAGAAGTTCATCCGCAGGCCCACTCGTCTGGAAGAATCACTTGGGCTGCTCATCAATTCCTCCAGTTCTTGCAGCAATTCCGCCATTATGACGATGTCATCGGCAAAGCGAAGATGTGAAATGTACTCTCCGTTCACATTTATGCCTCCAACGTGGCGGTTAACAGTTTTGGGGAAATAATATCCCCTGTCTCACGCCGCGCTCAAGACGTATCGGTCTTATTAATACACCCTGTACTTGGACGGACATAGAAGCGGAGTCATACAGACACTTCAGCATCTCGACGTAACGCCAGTCAACTTGGCATCGCTACAAGGACTGCAGAACAGACCAAGTTTCAATGGAGTCGAAGGCTTCCTCGTAGTCCACAAACGCTAGACATAAAGGCTGATTATACTGTTGTGTTTTCTGTATGATCTGTCTTAGCGTGTGGATATGGTCCACGGTGCTGTAGCCTATTCGAAACCCAGCCTGCTCTGGAGGTTGGAAGTCGTCGAATCGTCGGGCGAGACGATTTGTGATAACTCTTGAGAAAAGGTGTGGCTCAGGAGCGCGATTGGCCTATAGTTCTTCAGTAGCATTTTTTCCCCTTTCTTGAAGAACAAAATTACCAGGCTCCTGCTCCACTCTTTTGGCGTAGTTCCGGTATGAATGACGGCATTAAAGAGGTCCTGTAGCTGTCTGAGTATAGCGTAACCTCCAGCTTTCAGGAGTTCGGTTGTGATGCCATCTTCGCCCGGCGCCTTGTTGTTTTTTAGCTGCTCAAGAGCTATCCTAATCTTGCCCATTTCGACATCCGGGAGTTCATCGGTGTAGTGGCAGATCAAAGGTGCACGTTTGTCGTCCTGATCGCGGGCAGTTGGCTTGGGAGCGTGTGAAGAATATAGGAGCCCATGGAAATTCTCGATTTCAGTGAGGATTTCTGGCTTAGAGGTAACAGTTCTACTGTCAGATGTCTTCAGCTTCGTCAGTATTAGTCCTTCCCAACAGCTGGGCAAAAACTTTTGAGCCTTTGTTTTCCTCAATCGCTGCTTTAATGATGCGAGTGTTATGTCGGCGCAGGTCAAAACGAATTTGCCTTTTAACGCGCTTATTAAGAAGGGGGTAATCTGGCGATTCTGAAGACATTTCCCGTGTTTACCTCATCAGGTCCAAAGTTCCGCTTGAAATCTTGGACTCCTTATTCTTTTGCTCCGGCTTAAAATAAGCCCTGCCAACTTCGCGCACGACATTTGTGTAATTTTTAGCAAGCTGGTCGACGTCCCCAGTGGTTTCCAACAGGGCAAATCGGTTCTGAAGTTCCATTTGGAATTTCTTGGATCTCGCAGCGGTTTCTCTCCAGTTGTAAGTCGATATTCAAGATGCTTCAGACAAGTCGGTGATCGCTAAACCTATTGATCACGGAAACATTTTTGGATATGTGCTTTTGATCCGTCATGATGAAGTCTCATTTTTTGTCTTACCATCGGGGCTTCGCCAGGTCCACTACATTTGGGGCTTCTTTTTGAAGAATGCATTCATCAAATAGAGCCCCTGGCTTTCAAGGAAGCTAACCAACATCTGGCCCCTAGGATTTCTACAGCCATAGCCGTGCGGTCCGATTACCGATTCACCACACTCCTGTACTCCCACTTTGGCGTTGAAGTCCCCCATAACAACGGTATGACGTGTCTTGGTGGTGTTATTTTTGGCCTTAGTAATGTCATCATATATGGCCTCGACATCATCATCGGGGTCTCTCGACGTGGGGGCATACACTTGAATGACTTTAAGAGAATATCTCTTGTTAAGTCTGAAAACAAGATATGCCACCCGAGAGGAGACACTGCTGATTCCTAACACGTTGCTAGTGAAGTCTTTGTTGACCAGCATGCCAACTCTACCGACAGACAATTGATCGCCCTCTCGATAGTAGAGCAGGTGTCCTGACTCCAGGGTTATCGTGTCCTTACCCGCTCGTCGGACTTCCGACAGCCCTAGAATATGCCAGTTTATTCTACCTAACTCTGACTCGAGCTCAGCGAGATGTCTGTCTCCCCGTGACGTCCGTGCATTATACGTCGCCAAAAAGAGTCGCCGGTGTTGGTGGCCATTCGACCGGAGATTCTTAACACCCCCTGTCCCACCGTTACCGCGACCGCCACCGTAGTCGGGAATAGTGGAGCTGCCGGGAACTGGGGGCCTTTTGTTAGGAGTGTACTTCATTTGGGGGAGGGTTGCCCATACTCACACACGCTGGGCAGGCGGCTTGGTGAGCGCGGTGCCGAATCCCTCGCACCAGTGACGCCGCTGCCGGTCACCAGTCTGTTTCATATAAGATCCGGCTATTAGAGATGGATATACCGCCATCAATCGGTCCCAGGCATAGTGTGCCACCTGGTTTTTTGCCTGCGAGCTGTCCTCTTACTCTCCCCCGAATAACTTCGAGGGGGTCTCCAATTAAGATGGTGGTACCTCCACAGTCGAGCCCGGCATCAGCTCTACCACCTTATAGCAAATTTAACACAAGATTTTTCGTATATTTAGTTTGAAGTGGGTCATCCATGAGTAGTGTATCGATGTAGTAGATAAAATTAGAGTTTTATTTAATGTGTACCAAATGACATCTTCTCTGGCTGATTGAAAAAACAGAATCAAAACAGTTTTTGTCTACTCCCATACTACAATAAGGTAATTACAGCATCAAAAATGGTTTTATAAGTACCTACATTGTTTATCCGATGTTATAATTTTCCATTATAACATTTATAACACCGCGATTCTGTACTGTGATTGGCCCAACTTATCATAACACCGCTAGAGAGCCAATCAATAACAGCGACGAGAAATCAGTCCCGCCCTCTTTTCTCCTCGTGACTTCTAATTTACCCTCAGGCAGCAATACCAGCCGACGCATCTGAGGTTCATAAACGAGTGTTCTTCTCATTTATTAGTTGATTTATGATTTTTGACTATTATTTATATTTATGACTCGACTGATGACGGCCTCACTGATGAGGCCGAAATATATCGAAAAAATATAAAGTTTATCATTTTTTAATTATTATAATTGCTTAAAACTACAAATAAAAAGCTAATATAGCTAAAATTATATTTATTCATATTAGTTGATAATATTATAAATAATGTTACGCGAAAACGATTTTTTTATGGTCGTAGATAAAGTGTATATAAGTACTGATATACTTAAAAAAGTCACTTCGTTTCGTAAACAAGCACTCGTGTCCCAATGTCTCATATTATGTGACAGCTGCACCGTATTGTTACCGTAAGAACATGTCGTTTGTAGGAATACCTAGAGGAGTACAACTCGACGGCCCGCGCCGAGATGCACCTGGTGTTGTTCTCCGAATGCGTGGAGCATGTGGTCCGCGTGGCGCGTGTACTGCGAGCGTCGCGCGGCCACTGCCTGCTCGTGGGCCCCGGGGGCTCCGGCAGACGCAGCGGCGCCACTCTTGCCGCCTACGTCACTGACTGCAAGTTAGTTACTGAAAAGCTTAGCTAAGGCCCCATTCACATTGAAAGCGCAGGCATGGGTGCGGGCAGCCACGAATACAAATTCACACGCCGCGCCCGCTCCTTTCCTGTAATTCGCGCGATTTCACACTAACTGGCATAGTTTAATTTTGCCGCGCCCGAGCTTTCTCTGTGGGTGACACAGCTAGAGTATCTACAAAGGGATAAATAGTATTAATCAACTTCAAGTGACGTTAAAAAGGAAATTGCTGCGGATTACGAATGATAATCAGAAGACATGCACCTCGAGAAAATTACTAGCTTAATGTAAAAGTTATACAATAAAATATCTGGGTGAGTAGAATGGATAACTCATGTGGTAAAGTATACTCTTCTCTACTTCCCCGTCCCGATGCTTTTGAGCTGCAAAATGTCAAGCACAAATGAAAATATTAAATAATTATTAGTCGTAAGAATTATTATAGTTTCTTTTGTTTATTTATAAATATTAAAACAATAAAAATAGGTTTTTGCTCGATATATTTCGGCCCACGGTATGGGACCGTCATTAGTCGAATGCAACAGAATATTGACAGATAAGTAAGTTATATGTAATAAAAATTAAAAGTGATACTTGTTAACAATTTTAGCAACTTTTTTCTAAATAAATGGGCTTCCCTACAGATGGTGCTGATTAGTTTAGATATTATCTAATTACTGCTCTTCTTGTGTAAAATATGTTCGTAATGGATGATGGTGGTTATGTAGCTGTGTGATGTTGTCGTTGCTATTACTTGAAATTTTGAGCGGTCTAGTTTGTCGGGCGGTCGGGTCATGTTTGTCAGTGATGTCTGTTGAGTCCAGACCTCGTTGCACAGGTTTAATCGCGCGCGATGCCACTTAGTTGAATCACAGGTGCAAGGAGCGTGATATACTGTTTAATCGCAAAAAACATCGTGTCACTCTCCTCGCACTTGTGATTCAACTAAGTGGCGTCGCGCGCGATTAAACACTGTGCTACGAATGCAGGTCCATAATGAGCACAATTATTATAGTATAATGTAGATTAAACAAATGTCATCGCAAACGGTGACGATGGCAGCATCCATTGGTTGTTTTAACTTTCCTATTTTTCTTATTTTTGAATAAAAAAGTATTATCATGATATAGCATATTTGAAACATAACAAAACGCAACCGAATATATGGTTTGTTTTCATAATTCACGTTATATATATCTTTAATATTACATATTCTAGTCTAATTCTAGTGATTGACATGAATACAACCTAGCATTTACTTTGTCCATGTTCAGCCATTAACACTAACATTTTTTTTTGGTCACCATAACTAGGCGGCATAAATAGAGTGCACAACCACTTCGCGCAACCAGATTACCAGACCGACATATTTGGCGTCAAAAAGAAGCTCTTTATCCTGTGAACCCAGACTCAGCCATTTAGGATATCGTTACCAGATTTTATGTGGCCTCCTTACAACAAAATTGTACTTATGAAAGTAACGTTACGCCTCGCTATTTAATCGGGTCTACCGAGATCAATTTTTTTACCTTTTTTGCGAGTGTTGTGTGCCGTGCGTGAAACAGATAACAATTATTTTCCAAGTATAAAATGTTTTTGCTGGTAGAAGGAAAACACTTGTGTCATCACCTGCATCTCATCACTGCACCTCGCCCTACGTGCCAGTTTCCCGTATACCACGAGACCTGTAACTGCCTCGAAACGTTAACCAACGTATTTTCGTAAAAAACGTTGAAAAAAAAATTGATCGTGGTAGACGCCGTACGCAACTTGAGAGTTTAAAGTTATATATTGGTAGTATCTTGTTTCTATGCATCATACATAACTAATCGAATGGGCGGAGTTAGGCATATATTTATTATATGTATTGCATATATTTATAATATTATTTATTCCTTATTCCTATATTTTTTATTTAAATGTATGTAAATCTTACCTTTATTATTTTTTACGTATTTCCCCATATTATTATTTATTACATAAAAATATAAGATATAGATTATTTAATTATATTACACTAAAACCGACCTGTAATAAGTGTATCTGATATCCGTACATTACATAAATAAATATGTCATTTCATAAAAAAATATATAAGTAAAACGATTTCTAGTTACTGGTGTTCTACGAGTATAACGTGTCTGACAAGGAATCTTTATAACTATTCGTTCACAGGTGCATGGGCATGGAATTAAAGCGTAACTACGATACGCCGGAGTTCCACGAGGACTTGCGCAAGATGTACATGAGGGCGGGAGTCAACTATGAGGAAACCGTGTTCCTCTTTACCGACACACAGATTACCAAGGAGGAGTTCCTGGAGGACATTAATAATATGCTTAATTCTGGTGAGCCGTCTTACGGGTATTCGTATTTTATAAGTCCCGGCACGGTTTTAGAGGCAGGACTTTGAATGCGTACAACTTATTTTTAGGTCCGTCCGTACAAAACTACATGCGCAGATTCCCACTACTTTGCTGCTCACGCCTCTAGAACCGTGCCGGGACCTATACATTTAATTAATTCATCATCATCGTTGAGTGGTATTTAATATATAAAGCTCCGTACGTCATCACTGAAAGGACGCACTGGTTGTAGACTTTAGCCTTTAAGCACTGCGGTATTGGTGACGTAAATATGTGACGCAACTTCCCGAATGCTGCCCACCCCAAGCATATTCTTCCGTCAGCCTCGGAGTCGAAGTTGTTTTTACACAGCTGGATAGCTTGACCCAGGTAAAAATATTTTTAAACAACTTCGATGCTGACATTGTCGACGGTTACTGGCCTTTGGATGACATGGCAGTTGAACATGACCTTAGTCTTATCTAAGTTCATCCGCAGGCCCATTCGTCTGGAAGGCTGCGCATCATTTCCTCCAGTTCTTGCAGCGATTCCGCCATTATGACGATGTCGTCGGCAAAGCGATGATGTGAAATGTACTTTCCGTTCACCATGCCAGTCCAGTGTTTTAAAGACATCCTCCAACGCGGCGGTAAATAGTTTTAGGGAAATAATATCGCCCTGTCTCATATAGGTACACTATATATTTACACTTATTACTAGTGATTGGAGTAGGTAGATAACGCGGCATAGAGACGTCTTTCGTGTAAAGAAGACTTTGTTTGAACGATTTTTTTATAAATAAACGGCTACAGTTTCATGAAAAATAGTTTTTACCTGAAACCATTTTACTAATTCGGCATAAGTTTTAATATCTCGCCATCATCATACACCTCTTGATGAAAGATGGGTCAGAGTACTATCTCGAGGAAAGGGAAACCTATCTAAAGATGTGTGCAAAGTTTCATTAAGATCAGACCCACCAATCACAAACACTAAAGGCATTTTTATGGCAGCTGAGCTTGATGGCCCGCCTTAAAACTGTTTCGCATGAAAAAGGACAGATAATTTTTCATTAAACCAAATAATCTACTGATCATACTGGACACGTTTCCCAAAGAAATAAATAATAAAATATACATGTTATGTTATAAACTGCTGTATACATATATAAATATTTCCAAAGAAATTAAATTTTAATTGTTCCACATCTTCTTAATAATTTTGAAAATCTACTGTGAGTTTTGCGTGGTCATATTTCTCTGGGAAAGTTGTTCAGTATGATCAATAGATTATGTAGTTTCATTTACATTCGCTATAAATTGAATTGATGTTTAAATGACATTCGGAATCCGCTATGTTATATGTTGCAATCCATCGTGACCGAAATCGAATTTTCTAGACCGCCATCCCATCACTATTGAAGGTACTCGGTCGGTGCAAGTCAAGCGCGTCCCTGAACTAGCCAATCACGAAGCCGCTGTATAACCGCTGTATAGTAACGCTCCCCGCAGCCCGCACCTTCCACCAATTTTGGTGAACTCGATTCAGAATAAAATGGCCAACATACGATCTATTGGGGGCAATCTATGGGTTACAGGCACTTCATTCAAAATCTTAGGCAATTAACATTCTCTTGTTCGCTCACCATAATAATTATTTATTTTTGAGTACAAAGCTTTTTGTTTGTGAGTTTTCTAGTTATAATTTTATGTATTACGGGTGTTTTGAATTTATTTTATCGGAAGACCTAATTGAATTTAACCATTTGCAAAACCAGTCCTTGAAACGTGTTACTGATATACTTACCGAGTCTCCAGTATGAATTTGACTGTTCCAATAAGTGAGGGGTATTATTAACCGTACACTATAATAATATTAACTATTGGAGAAAATTGCACTGACCAATTTTTCGTTCCTATCGGAATGGTTATAAGAACGAAAAGTAGTTATTCAGAGTACATTTGTCCGGAACGAACTTTTCGTACAGGTGAAGTGCCGAACCTGTTCGACGGGGACACATACGAGCTGGTCCAGCAAGGTTGCCGCGAGGCGGCTAGCAAGGCGGGCATCAACACCACCGACCGCGACGGCGTCTACTACTACTTTATAAACAGGGTGCGAGGGAAACTGCACCTCGTCATCTGCATGAGCCCCGTTGGCGAGGCATTCAGGTAATTTGACCCCAAAAAGCCATTATCGTAAGTCGTGCAGTCGCTATAGTTTTTCTCTATAGATATGCCGCCGGTAAATTGTCAAAGCTGTGAAATTATAATTTCACTAGATTAGGTTGGGTATAGATATTAGGTTATTAGGTTATTAATATAGGTATTAGGTTTTATTATAAAAAACATAACAAAAAAATATTTAAAAAAGGTTAATTATAATTTCACGGCTCTGACGATTTCTAACGACGTCATGGAGCGGGCTATGCTTGGGATATCTCTGATGGATAAAATCCGAAACGAAGATATCCGTCAGAGATCGACATAGCCTGCCGAATGAGTAACTTGAAGTGGTAGTGGACTGGCCGTATTTGTCGCCGACGTGATAACCGTTGGAGCCGTAAGGCATTGGAATGGAGACCACGTAAAGTAAAGCTTAGGCCTATATGGAGGAGGCCTATGTTCAGCAGTGGACGAGTACGGGCTGATGGATGGATGGATGGACGAATTACCTGCGACCATTACATCATGTAAGGTGTGACGGCCAAGACTAGAGATCGTGATCTGTTGCGATATTTCTCTTCTTCTATATACATCTTTCTGTCTGTATGTATTTATTTGCTCTTTTATACGTAGCTATAGGTTGTCAACTTCGTGCCTACTGCGCCCACGGGGTAAAGGGGTTGGCAAGCGGGGTCTCGGAAGGGATGTCGATGGTGTGGTGGGAGGGTGAGCGAGCACGACGCGTGGGGTGGACTAAGGCCGTATAAACCGATGTGTAATTGATCTTTTTTGTAGACTGTATGATATTTTTAAGTTGTCAATGTCATACTTGGGTACTTGGAATGCCTTGCGCACGGCCCTGCACACTAAGTCGCGTGCTACCTCGTACCCGCCAACCCCTGGACCCCGTGGGCGCGGTAGGTACGAAGTTGACAAGGTATAGTGGACGACCCGCGGCGTTGCACGCGGGGATCCCGTTTGTCTCGATCCCATAAGAAAATTCTAAAATATCTTCTGTGGATGTCTTTGTGATAAAAAGAAACCTACAGTCCAAATTCCATGTTCTTGCGCAGTCTAGATCCAGCTGTTTAGTCCAGACGTTATTTTATATATCAATATTTTGATATGCGGTTTTTGCTTTTACCTCTGGGGCTTAACTAAAAATGCAACTAAAATATGAATCAGTTACCGTTTTGACCTGAATTACTCAATAGTTTTATTATGTCTTAAAGGACTTCGGAATCGGACAGCGCTGACGGAAACCGTACATTGCGACTAAACTACATACACTGTGACGTAATTTCGCAGACGCCGTTGCCGCATGTTCCCGTCCCTAGTTAACTGTTGTACAATCGACTGGTTCACGAAATGGCCGCCAGAGGCGCTGTTGTCGGTCGCGCAACAGTGCCTGCAGCCGCTCCAAGACAAAGAGATCATCGACAGCATATCCACTATTTGTGTGTCTATGCACCAGGTGAAATGTACAACTGTTTAATTATTGATAATCGCACATGTTATTAATAATCGCACACTCATCAGAGTTATACGCGCCGCATCTGAGCGTGTCCGGCGCGGTTAAGTATGCGAGATTGCATATCGTGGGATTTAATAATTTTAAAATTTAAGAAATTTAATAAGATTACAATATACTGAAAAGTGCGCGATCAGCTTTGGCAAGCGGGAGCGGGGGTAAAGGCCTAATGGTGGCCTAGACGCCAGGGTTTGCATGCACAGTTTTGCCTGTACTTGCAGGCAAGCAGTAGCGTGTATGTGATAAAACTGCACAGTTATCCTCGTTTGTACACGTAACCTGACGAATATCAAAATTGATATTTTTTTACCGCTCGGTTCTACTTGCGCGTCCGCCCAAACCCACAGAACAAGTCAAACCTAACGTATGTGGCAGTCGCGCATGCATCCATGTACAGTTGTCACAGTTTTTGACTGTTTGCAATTATAAAAGTTTTGAAATAAGTAACTCCATTACATCATAAAAAAATTAGGTAATCTTTTAGTGTAATTATCAAATTTATGTGGGTGCTTTCACCCTCCCAGCCCTTACACCACTCTGTGCGATCTTTTCATCTGTTTTATTCTTCGTGACAAATGTTAGGCAAATTAAAGCTAACACATCATCGTCGTCCATTGTAAGAGACACCGTGGATCTAACTGTCTAATATATGGTTAAACTGAAGGCAAACCTAGCGAGTATGTGCTCTATGAAACTCGGTTATGCTTGTGAGGTTATAACTATCATGCAAACCCTAACGTGTATTGCCACAATAGCAGAAAACGCCACACCAAGCTCGATGTGCAGATTGAGATTACATTGACAAAACACATAGGTACAAATACTTCATGATTTATGATTTAAGGGCCTGTACTATGCTAAAATTCAGTCCTGCTCTAACGCGTTTGTTTTTTAACTCTCTATCCTGCTCTAATCAGATGCCGCGCATGCAAAACTTCAGTTATTTTGAAATCGTGGCTATATTATGACATTAACCATAATTTCTTTATGTAATAAAGATGGTTTTTTCTCGTTAAAATCTGCGTGTGTTGGTTTTGTTTCAATCGGTTTTGAAACACGGAAACTGAATCGCTTTTTTCGTGAAATTCATACTTTTTTAAAAGTAATATAAATAATAGAAGATTGAAAATATGTTTACTTATAAAGTGTAATTATTAATTGCCTCGAGTCGCAAAACACGCCATATTCTTTTCAAATTTTTACCATCTACATTGACGGAACTGAATCCAATACAAAACTGATGTTTAGCATTGTGGAGCCCCTTGAGACCAAAATCTTAATTCAATGATAGCGAATGATTTATATATATAAATATATAATATATCGTTACGACGTGAATCCCCAAGGGGGTATTAGAGGTGTTTCCGAGTGTGAACTTTAAAATGCGAGTCACCGTCCACACTCGGTACACCCGCGTTTCACCGACGATTATTACGTCCCAACGTGATGGATGGTGAGCCCTACATCGCCGTACTTCGGGCACAAATACACGCTTTTTAAGTCATGCAGGTTTCCTCACGATGTTTTCCTTCTCCGTTCAGCAAGTGGTAATGTATTAGGTAACACATAAATTCCGAAAAACTAATTAGTGCATGCCCGACCGGGGATCAAACCTGGGTCTCAAGATTACGAGGCCAGCGTTCTACCGCTTGAGCTACCGCCAGTTTTATATTGATAGCGAATGAGTTATATAAAATGTACCCGCACCGCAGGACGTGGATGTAATGACGGACCGTTTGTACAACGAGATGCGCAGATACTTCTACACGACGCCGAGCAGCTACTTGGACCTGCTCAAACTATACATGGCGCTGCTCGACAAGAAGCAGCAGGAGATCATTCGGGCAAGGGATAGGATCTCCTGTGGACTGCAGGTCTGTTCAGCTCACGTAAACAACACTCCGTTACCGTGGCAACCGCCGGCAGGCAACCAATCACCGCGCTCCGTGATATATCTGTTACCAATTATAATAGGAATACGGCAGTAAAAAAACTATGGGTCAAAGCTCTGGTTTCCTCCAAAAGCGGTGGCGACATTTAACGGTCGCTAATATAGCGTCGAATGACATTACTGAAACGTTCGCTATGAAAACAAGATGGCGGTGGTTTCCTAGAGAGCGTTGTTTGGCACCGTAACATCAGTAGCGGTGCCGCCATTTGCATGACGGCCGCTCTTTACGGTGTTGAATAATCTCGAACGTTTTTTTCAATAGTGGTGTACTACTTATTGTAAAATAAGTGTCAACTGGAACAGCGAAAAAGATTTTGTGTGGGTTCATGATATATTATATAATGTAAAGCATAAAAGCGACGCACTAAAATTTCACAAGCATCTTCCATAATACGAGCTTTGTATAAATCACTTTCCTCCATACGATTATTTTCGTCTTCTGTTGATTGCTCATCGTCCAAATACACGAGTAACGCTAAATCAAGGTCGTCCATTTGCTACTGTTGACACGTACTTTGTGGTCTTTTTTTTTCCGTAAAACGACGGCCGTCAGTCTCGAACATTCCACGTGACTTCGGCCGTCTTTTTACGGCCATCATATTGCGTCCGCTAAATGTCACCACCGCTATCGGAGGAAACCATAGCTAATTGCCTATTTTACCGCTTTCTGATAAAGTTTAAAAACCGACCAAGTGCGAGTCAGACTTGCGTACCTAGGGTTCCGTATTGTGGATGATAAATTTAATTTTGACATTTTTTTTTCGTGAATTTCTCAACAGCTTTATTTTTCTTGTAATCTTTACGTAAACACATATTACCATGTTTTTTTTACGGTTTTCGGTCCACCAGTTTTGGAGATAGGGTATGTCCCATAAATATTTTTGTGTTTTTTTTAAGATTTCTCGAAACCAGTGCCAGTACATATAGTAAAAGTATATATTTTTACAATCAACTTTTTAATATCTTCAATATACATGTACATATCTACAATATCTACCTACATATCTACAATAATATCACAAGTCGTGAAACAGGCCCTAAATCTATTATTAGGATTAGAAGTTATTATATAAAATTGTACTTATGCTTAGTGTTGATGTGAAAAGCTTTTGTTCTATGAATTTTGAAATATACAACGTTTCTATCGAAAACTAAGAAAGCAAGTTCTTTCGCGGTATTTCATTACTTTGTATGAGCTGTCCAGTGTGGTCAGTAGAAAAAGTTATTTAATTTCAACAGAAACTATACGAAACATATGAGGTGGTGGGAGTGATGGAACAACAAGTTCTAGAGATGGAGCCAATTCTCGCACGGAAGGCCGAAGAGAGTATCGCGCTCGTAAAGCAGCTGAAGGTGGAACAGCATGCCGCCGACGAAGTCAAGCACGCCGTCATGAGAGACGAGACCGCGGCAAAGGTACCACAAACGATTACCTAACCGCGACCATAAATGCCGATTTACCTAAATTTATCTTTTAAGGATGGTCGTCATGACCCAACCAACTCAGTTGTGGGCGTGGCCATATGTCATGCTGTTTCATTTTGCTATAAGGTGCACGCTACATGAATCTAGCGAGAACAATACAATCGTGCCGATTTCGTAGCCGGCGCCAAATTTAAAACTTGTTTCAGGAGAAACCACATTTTGACAAGACTGTGGACGTTTTCAAACATGATTTCTGGTTATTATTAATCTAGATAACATTTTAGATGTTTGATTCGTATAAATTTTTTGATTTTATCTAAATCAATAAAACACATTCGACTACACTTTTAGTAAACAACCGTTAAATTTACGTATTTTAGGGGTTTGTTGTTAAGAAATTACTCAAAATTCACGGTTTTTAGTTCGACTCTAGATAATGTTAATGGACTCAGCCTAAAATATTATAATAACATTCTAATAGACACTGCACAATGTGGTGACAGCGTTTGTGGATGTTTGCGCGTAACAATGCATTTTAAAGCAGATGTTTTCTCATGTCTTCAACATGTTAAGATATACCACACCGGCACATTTTTATGTTAAATTTTTATCACAATTTACGAATCATTTGCTTATTTAACTTACAACTTAGTTTTTGTTTTTGTTATCCAAGATAATTGTACCTGCATATTTATACGTACACTGTTTTTTGTAAATTGGTTGACACAATAAATAAATATTATTATTATTACCACGGCAGTTTTTACAATGCCCGAGTAAAGATGATAAACATATTGCTTTGGTAATTAAAACCCACCCCTGCAAATAAAATAATGTTTGAATACTTTTTATTTCTTTAAATAAATATTGAAAGTTGACCCTTAGGGCCTGTTTCACCACTTCCAGATAAGTGATATCCAGAAGATAAGTTTAAAAATGGAACACATTTTGTATGCGTTATATGTCACATATAACTATCAGGCACTTATCTGGAAGTGGTGAAACAGGCCGTAAGTCTTTTAAATTATTATAATTACATAAGTAAACAGTTAAATTAAATTTTAGTGAGATATATTTCGGGCCACTCGGGCCCGGCATCAGTCACAATGAAGTAATGAAAATATAACAGATAGGTAAAAAAAATTAAAAAAAAATAATAATAAATAAAAACTATTTACATTTATCTCATCATCATCTCAACAACCGGCTATCCCCTCATCAACCATCAACAGACTTCATCACAAAACTGGCAGAAACTATACTTAATAACAACTTTTTTTCATTTGATAATAAATATTACCACCAGATAAAAGGAACGGCGATGGGTACCCGGATGGCTCCTAGCTACGCCAATCTTTTTATGGCATCTATAGAAAAGAGCTTTTTATCTACAGAGCCTCGGCAGCCACTCATCTGGAAACGATATATAGACGACATATTCATGATCTGGCCATACGACCGGCCATCTCTTGACGACTTTTTACACCGCCTAAACGAACACAGCAACCTGAACTTCACGCACGAAATATCAACCACCGCAATAACATTCTTAGATGTTGATCTATCCATTGGGAACAAAAATCACCTCACCACATCAGTCCATTTCAAACCAACAAACAAATTACAGTATCTTCATTTCGACAGCTGTCATCCATTACACATTAAAAAATCCATCCCTTTTTCATTATCACTTCGAAGCCGTCGGATCTGTAACACTCAAGAAACACTGGAAAACTACCAACATAAAATACACACCGGCCTACTACACAGAAACTACCCTAACAACTTCTTAATAAAACACATACATGACCGACCCAGACAACACATTCATAACAACAAACCTAACAGAAACAACACACAAAACCAACTGCGTCTAATCACAACGTATTTCCACGGTAGCTACAAGCTAAAAAAACTAATAAAAGACTTTTTACCTATACTCACACAAAACGACGACACTAAAAACCTGTTACCCAGAAACATGCAGATATGCTATAAACAAAACCCAAACCTAAAGTCAATACTTACCAAAACAAATGCACCACACAACAACAATACCACTACAACCCCCGGAACCTCACCATGCCGACGGCCTCGATGCAAGACATGTGCTATCATTAACACCGCCACTGCCATCAACACACACCATACAGTAAACACATATAAATCCCAACCTAATACCACATGCACAACAAGTAACTGCATATACATCCTAGAATGCAGGCACTGCCCTGCATTCTATGTGGGTGAGACGAAAAACGCATTAAGTATTAGAATGAACCATCACAGACATACATCTGACTCCATAACTAACAACAGACTACCCATCCCCACACACACTCGTCTCCACAAATCAAAATTTAATCAGTGTTTTACAGTCCGCATTCTAAAATCATTCATACCAGCCCTAACAGACATTCAACTGAGAACGTGGGAGAGTTCGTTCATATGGTCGCTTGGTGCACAATATGGTCCAGGCTTAAACAAGCAACATTAAACAGTCGTCATCATTCCGTTTTAATTCCCCACTCACATCCCTCCAACTGCTTGGTCCTCCACGAAATAGATTGGCATAAACAGCATTCACCGCGTGGCGCCATCCCATCTCATCGCTACATAACTAAGAACAGAAAAGTCTGCATCGATGCGGTGGGATGGCGCTATGTGACTCTTTTAATATCTTATAAATAGGTTAAATGTAAATAGTTTTTATTTTTTATTATTTTTTTTTTATTTTTTTTACCTATCTGTTATATTTTCATTACTTCATTGTGACTGATGCCGGGCCCGAGTGGCCCGAAATATATCTCACTAAAATTTAATTTAACTGTTTTCTTATGTAATTATAATAATTTTATTTCTTTAGATCTTTGAATAACACCTAAAGTCTTTGCCTGTCATGATGAGAAATTATTATTAGAATTGAAGCGTACAGAGTTATATTTGAAACCGGTAAAAAAAGACGTCGTAATTTGAAAATGTATGTGTGCTCTCAAATTAAGCCTCTTTCGTATTTATTGACGAAGGGAACATGTCTTCTGTGTACCACACACATTATTTTATTATTTCGTAGATCAAATCTGAAGAAGTAAAGGAGATTGCGGAATCAGCCAAGGCGGACCTAGCTCTCGCGATGCCCGCAATGGAAGCCGCCCAAAACGCACTGAAAGCTCTCAACAAAGCCGATATCAACGAGCTGAAAGCGTTTACGAAACCGCCCACTCTCGTACGGTTCGTTATGGAACCAGTCTGCATTCTGCTTGGAGCCAAGTAAGTTGGTCTTAACAAAATACAATCCACAAGTACATTACTATAGTTACAGAGGGCGTCGTAGGTAATTATAAAAGTTTGGTCTACAAAGAAAGGTTCGCGGAAATAGATTGCGGTCCTGGCACAGAATTCACACCCAAAATATTATGTGGCGAGTTCTATATATGTGACCGATCACGGATAAGATATCATTTTGTCGATATGGAGTTATTAATATCTCTCAAAACAAGATAAAATTTATTCTTAAGAAAAAAAACAACTGCGAGTTCTCGCGTCTTGAGAGCTCCTCACCATTTTAGTAAGTTAGTAGACATTATAATATATATAATCGGGTCTACCGCGATCAATTTTTACCTTTTTACGAAAAGGGGACAGGGGGTGTCCCCTTTTCGTAAAAAGGTAAAAATTGATCGCGGTAGACCCGATTATATACATTATAATGTGTACAAAACGCGAGAGTTTAAAGTTATATAAGTTAGTAGACTTGAACAAAATTATAACGAAAATTATTTACCTACAAAATCTATGAAACAAAACTGCATACCTCAGTAAAGCAATAGAATGAGAAATTACAATATTCGGATTTATTCCTTCACTTGTGCCAGAATACCGTCGTGCTAAATTTCAAGTTTTTAAGGCAACAGGAAGTGGCGTTCAAGTTTTGCTTGGTATTAGTGAATGGGCGAGCAAAAATGTATCTGGCAAACATGGATGAAACGGGATGAAAGGTTGTATTAAGAAATGATTATGCCATCCCAATATTATAACATTTTAGTGTCAAATGACCTTGTAAATAATACATTTCTATTTATAAAATATTGTAATTTTTTTATAAATTCTATTACTGTTTCGGGAAAGGTTATTACCATTGTGAATAAGAGTTTCGCCCTTGTCGATGTAGCGAAATTCCTGCCAACGCAGCGTAAATAATGTGATTCAATAAAATCTGATTTCCAATTGCAGGCCGGATTGGGATTCAACTAAGAAACTTCTCGCTGACGTTAATTTCATCCTCAAACTTGAAGAATACGACAAAGACCACATTCCGGACACCATCCTTAAAAAGATCAAAGTGTATCTGACTCATAAGGACTTTAACCCTGAAACTGTGGTCAGAGTGTCCAAGGTGTGTCGATCCATGGTGCTCTGGGTGCAAGCGATCGATATGTACGCGAAGGTGTTTAAAGTCGTCGAGCCGAAGATCATTAAGTTAGTATTTCCTTTCACTGCTACTATCAACATCAGAATTTAAATAACTTAAGGGTTCGCACTCGGGCCTGGGCTAAAACAGGGTGCAGCGTTTTCACTTTTGATGGTAGTAAATGTTACAATTTCTAAACAAAATAAATAACACGTGCTTCTCGATAAGACGAAGTACAAGTGTTGATGAGAAAATTGCAGTTAAATTTTATAGTTACTTCAGAAAAAAAGTAACCCCTCACCTTGACAGCTCGCGGGTAGGGATGAAACGATACGAGTAAATACAAGTAACTACTCGATACTTTTCTTTCGATACTTTTGGCACTCGATACTTTATAACTGAGTATCAAGTAGTATCGTGAAGTAAGTACTTGTATCGGTACTCGGTCGGTCACTCACTGAGGAGTGTCAAAAAACTCGTGTGCACAAGATTATTTACTCTATGGTAAGGTGTCTAGTTTAAATGTTTGTTTCGCGAACGCATCTTTTCTACTGATCAGTTAATCTGTCAGTGATTTTCGTCATTCATTCGTTAATTCAGTTAGTTATTCATCGCTTGGCACGCGTCGTTCATTTGTTTGTTGTGTGTTAAAACTGTGACTGAATTTGTAATAGCAATAGGTACCTAATCAAATCATTGTACTTACTGCTGTTCTTATTTGCCTGTAATACTTCCTACGAAAAAACTGTCCGATACAAGTAGGTATCGATACCTCCTGAACAATATGGTATCGAGTAAAAGTATCGATACCTAGATGGTATCGTTTCATCCCTACTCGCGGGCGACTGAGGGCCGCGACCGTGAATCTTGGAGCGTTTTTTTTGGAATTCCAGATTTCTTTCTGAAGTAACTATAAAATTTTACTGCAATTTTCTTATCAACCCTTGTACTTCGTCTTATCGAGTAGCAAGTGTTATTTATTTCGTTTAGAAATTGTAACATTTACTACCATCAAAAATAAAAACGTTGAACCCTGTTTTTGCCCGCGAGTCCGGGCGTGGACCCTTAAAACTGGGAATAAAAAAAATGCTATTTTGGTTGCTTTATTCTAGTTTTTGAACTTATCATTGATCACATATTTATCTGTTGTGTTTAATAAGCAAGTCAAACTCAAAGTTTATTAACTTATATATTTCTATTATCCAGGCACAAAGAAGCTGCAGCAACCTTGAAAGGCGTGATGGCTTTACTCCGCGCTAAACAGAAAGAAGTTGAAGAAATAGAGAAGCAACTTGCGAAGATGATGGACGAATTGAAGGTTCAGTTTAAATTTTTTTACAGTTTCACGAATTGTATTCCCGACGGATTTCTAATGTGAATTGCGCGGTGAAACACAGGCCCAAGCATCGATAATTTTTAGGGTTTCGTACCCTAAAAGGAAAAACGGAACCCTTATAAAAACAATGTCGTGTTTTTCTCGAAAACAATGTAGCGTAAGTGTTTACCTCTAAACCACGCTCTGCTACCAAAAATTCATCAGGTATCTCACCGGAAATGTATTCGGGTCCCGGGTCACTGCGCGGGTCAGAAATTGGAATGGAGAAGGAACAAAGGATACCTGACCTGCTAGCTCGTGGACACTCCACGGCCACAAACTCTGCGATGTATTTTCCAATGATTTCACTTCACACAAGTTTTATCACCTAGCCGTCCTTCACAGGCAATCCCAACAGGCACAACTTTCTTGTCGAAAACCTACTCGAATAAAGTTTGCCTCCACAGACGGTACAGGATGAGAGGAACAAGCTACAAGACCAGCTCGACCTTGCAGCGGCTCGACTCAACCGCGCTGGAAAACTGACTCAAGCCCTCGCCGACGAGCAAACTAGGTGGCAGCAAACTGTTAAGGTTTGTCATTTAATGTTATAAAATATTGAAATCAGAAAGCTTTATTTGTGAACATAGGTATTTTAAACTAAATATAAAATTATACTTAGGTGGTGATGGGTTATTTTTATAAACGCTATGTTCTACCGCTAAGGTATACAAATATTTTAAATAAGTATTGAATGACACATGCTCATGCAAAATTTGAGTTAATACAATATTAAATTAAATGAATTATTAAAAATATTAAATTGTATTATCATTTAAAAACATTTCGATCTTATAGTAGCATTTTTTTATAAATAAATATTGAAAGTTGACCCTTAGTCTTTTAAATTATTATAATTACATAAGAAAACAGTTAAATTAAATTTTAGTGAGATATATTTCGGGCCACTCGGGCCCGGCATCAGTCACAATGAAGTAATGAAAATATAACAGATAGGTAAAAAAAAATTTAAAAAAAAAATAATAAAAAATAAAAACTATTTACATTTAACCTATTTATAAGATATTAAAAGAGTCACATAGCGCCATCCCACCGCATCGATGCAGACTTTTCTGTTCTTAGTTATGTAGCGATGAGATGGGATGGCGCCACGCGGTGAATGCTGTTTATGCCAATCTATTTCGTCTATTAATCTATATTTTTGGCGCCATACAAAATATACTCTTATTCATTAGAGCAGTTTTCGAACTTCTCAAGCGTAACTGGTGCCTATATTGTATCCTAACCTCTGAGTGGTGCGAATCGGAGACTTTAACAAACAATTCAGGATTCGTCTTACAAAAATCGCGACTTCGTATATGTCATCATCAGAACAAATGAGTTAGACTTTTTGTCACTTAAACCTTAAACCATGGTGCCCCTGTTTGTGTGTGGAAAGTCCGTTTTCGCCATCAACATGCAAGCGTCGGTTTTATTTTAAAAGCAGTTTTCAAGATTCAGATGCATGATAGAACGTAATAATTGGATTTCAGACGGCAACCATACAGCTGCGATGCACGACTGGTGACGTCATCATAGCTGCTGGCTGCATCGCTTACTTCGGTGCGTTCCCGGCGCAATATCGCGCTGAACTCAGCAAAAAATGGATTGCAGAGTGCCGCAACTTGGGGATACCCTCCAGTGATACTTTCAAGTGAGTCAATCAGTTTACCAACAATAATTTCTTACATATGCAGTGAAAGAGCTATTTATGTTTGATGATTGCACTTCACTTCCCATCTAAAGGCAGATCTCATTACAACTCTTTAAGGTTAAAATTTTTTTAATATGAAAATAACATGAAGCTTGCAGTGCTTGGTCACCTGATCACCATCATCCATCCATCAGCTTAGTTCGTCCACTGCCTTTCCAAGATTTCGCCACTGTTGGCGGTCCTCCTGGAATATATGCCCATACTCACCCACGCTGGGCAGGCGAGTTGGTGAGCGCGGTGTCAAAACCTTCGCACCAGTGACGCCGATGCCCGTCACTAGTTAATCCACAAGTATTCATTTCGTGTTAGGTAAAATAATAAAAAATCCATTGACATGTCTTTATATGCTTGTATATGAACACGTTTCAGTGTGTTTTTTATTCATTAGTTTTAGAAATATTTGGAAAAATATTCAATATATGGGCTGAAGGCTACTTTGCCTAGTAATAAATAAAAAACACTAGCTGTCAAGTGTTGATATAGCATGCTCTATGGTCACGCCATTTAGTTTTCTTATATACAAATAAAGATTGTGAAATATTATTGTTACTGGCAAAGGTACGGAAGCAATTATGTCCACAGTGGTTTGTTTAATAATCCAAGATTTAAAATATCATTTATTATGTAAAAATCCAAATTTTTGGAAAGTTTAAAACACAAATTCATTGGCTTTTTACTTACTTTCATTTTAGCTATTAAAACTAGCTGGTTAATAATTAGAAATGTTGTGGAATATACCGACATCAATCGGTCCCAAGCCTGGTGGACCACCTGGTTGTGCCTGAGAGTCTCCCCCGAATAACTTCGGGAGGGTTTGCGAGTAAGATGGTGGTACCTCCACAGTCGAGCCCTGCATGAGCCATACCACTTACCAATCCAATCTAATCACCACTACAAAGCAAAGTGTAGTACAGTTCGGGGCAGTATCTAGAGCGGGCTTGAAGTTAGTCACAGATGTCGTCAGATTGCGCATTCTTGCAGCTTCTATGAGGAAAGGGGGGCCCCGCGGGGGATACTGCGTAGGTGACAGCTGACTTCACGTACCTCTCCTGTCCCGAGCCGTACTGTACCAGTAACACTGCCGTCTTTCATGATCTTGGGTCGATTCTGTGATGTCTGTTGTTCACGTTGTTCTGACTGGTCTTGCTTATCCTTGCCTGACCACACGTTATTACGTCTTATGATCTGCTAGACCTTAATTGTCCACTTTCTGGTTACTATGTTAATGCTCTTTTCATCATTTTCACTGTTACCTCTCCAACATCATCTACATTCCTTTACCAATGAGTTACGGGATTGGTACGACTCAGAAATACCAAACCAATTGATTACGGTGATATTTATTTGAGGTCTCCATAGAAATAAACTAATTTACGTCACGTGGTTGGTTAATTGCACCGTTGAACTTAGTATTTATATCTGAAAATATTATACTTTCTATTAACATTATATCATTGCAGTATAGAAACGCAGAAATAAAAGTAAATCTGGATGTGAGGAGCTCTGAACCGGGAATCGAACCCGATTACTTTATATTTAGATTATACTTTCTCATGTGATCGTTTTATGTTGTAGCTTGATCACAATAATGGCAGACTCGTACACGGTACGATCGTGGAACTCGCAAGGGCTGCCACGTGATAGTGTATCTACTGAGAACGGCATTCTGGTCACAAAGTGCGGGAGATGGCCCTTGACCATAGATCCACAAGAACAGGTATGACCTACAAAACATAGAGTTAGAAGATAAGTAGTGTAATATCAATTATTTATGTCTGATGTTCCCAAAATGTATTGAAATCTATCTGTAGCTACATAATTAAACACTTGCATTGTATAGGCAAAGCGGTGGATAAAGAATATGGAGCACGACAACGAGCTTAAAATCACGAAGTTCTCAGAGGGGAACTTTCTGCGTGTGCTAGAGACTTGCATCCGGCTCGGATGGCCATTGCTCGTGGAGGACCTGGGCGAGACACTCGAGGCGACGCTGGCGCCCGTGCTGCTTAAACAGACCTTCATGCAGGTGGGCGACAACTGTACCACAGTTATAATGAAGTGATATATGCCATTGCTACTGAGACACAAATACAGTTCGGGCCGGCCTAACTTGGCCGGCTTGGAGTTAGCCCTGTCTCTCCCTTTTTCTCTTTCTAAAAACTATATCAGCGCGCCACTCGAGGGAGTGAAGAGCGTGCCTTCTGATCTGTACAGAAGATGGACTTGAAGTTAGTCACAGATGTCGTATCATTGCGCATTGTTGGAGCTTCGACTAGGAAAAAGAGGATAATGCGCAAGTGACATCAAACTTCACGCGCATGCAAGAATTGTAAACGAATGTCCACACATTTCTCTTGGAATGTTGTATGAGTCATACAGTATTACCGTTCTGATTTTCTGTCGACTCCAGATTTTACTGAGGATAATTTGAAAAGAGAGCGTCCTTTTCACGCAGGACAGATTCAAGAGAACAGAAAATATAGTAAGTAATTATTTATAGATTGATGTCAATGATTTGTGTAGGCTGGCCGGCTGCTGATCCACCTTGCTGACAGTGACATCGAGTACGATCCCAATTTCCGTCTCTACATGACCACGAAGCTCGCTAACCCCCACTACTTACCAGAGATCTGCATACAGGCGAGTATACTCTTGTCGATAACACCTAGTCTAAAACGTATGCATGCGTTTTATCATAAATTTTAGCAAAGCGAAATTAAAAAGAAAAAAATATATATTTTTTTGGAACGTTGGAGAAGGCTGGTTCCATTTAGAAAGTTTTAAATGAAGATATTAATTTAGCAAAAGAAGTTTTCTCTAAGCTTACAATTTTAGGTCTAAATTCAGTTTTTAATCAAGTACATTTGCGTAGCCATCATTTTTTGTTTGCGGCCAGGATTTTTTGCAATACGCGCCGCGCCATGATTGCATTGATGACTGCTGTAATCCTAACGGAAAGGGATCGGCGGATCTTCGACTTGTCACTAATACTTGTATCTTCATTGTTTCTCTTGATGGAACGATCAACAAACAAGTTTTGAACTTTGAATGTTGTGATCGGCGAATGCCAACAACGTTGTATAGCAATGACTGCTCATCGGTCCCGTTTATACGTCTACTCCATTTGTTATAAATTTATAAAATCCTAATATTTTCGTGTTCTATTGAGCGTACAATAACTGCCAAAGGAACGCACTTTCTATATGTTGAATAATTTGAATATAATATGTAGTATATTACTGCAGATACCAGTCAGTGAGCTCTCCTGGGACTTTTATATACTAGTCCAGGAGGGCTAATTAATGATCGAAGCATGTATAGTGCTTTTCTCAAAAACAAAACTAGGCATTTTCTGGATTTATTGTTTCGGAGATATGGTCAAAATGTTGGCGAAAAACCTCTCAGTTGCTAAAAAGTGTCAAAGTTTAATATGGGACCATAATCAGCGATCTCAAATGCCCGTTGATACCGAGTTTCATGTGAATCGGAGCACTTTTTAGTACCTGTCAAAAAGCTGTCAAAACCTGTCTAATGTTAATTTTTTTGTTTTGGTCGTGTAGTCCTAGTCAAACCATTCATTACAGTCTAAATCCTGAGTCTAGCACCAGCCGTTCAGGAGACACAGTCCTTCAAAATATTGCAAAATTAAAATAACCTTCTTTTCATTTTTTTTTCATTGTTTATATCTCGTCAAGCCCTTTTCTTAGATTATCACGAACATGGATCTAGCTACAGCTGTTTAGGAGATATGGTATTGGGCGTTAAAGTTTTGACATTTCCGACGGGTAGATCTCGGCGAGACCTTTTCTTAGAGTACCATCAACATGGGTCTAGCTTTATCCGTTTAAGAGATACGGGCCGTTGAAGCTTAGACATAAAAATAAACCTTTTTTGACATCCTATGGTTCAACCCTTAAGGGTCTACCACCTTCCGTTCCGAAGATATGGCCGAAAGAAAATTTTGCCGAAAAATATTTTGGCAGATTGAAATAACTTGAGATAACTCTCCAGGATGAAGTAATTCCTGACTTGTCTTTACGTTATGAAACGATAACATTACAATGTATTTTTGAGAAAATTACAATTTAAAATGTTGTGCCGGAGAGAGAATGCACCGACTAGATATCCATTACTTTGCGAATGATCTGTCCATTACAGGTGACGCTGGTCAACTTCACTGTGACCTTGTCTGGACTAGAGGATCAGCTGTTAGCGTAAGTGTTTTCTTTTAATTGATTTCACTCGTTTTTATCTTATACTAATATTTAGGTAGTCCTTTTATAGGCAGAAACTAACGTGAAACTCTATCTAGCGTCGCCGTGATAACCCTCGCTGTGGACCTAACTTGTACTAAAACATAATTTGCCTCTGTGGTCTGGTGTACAGACCACTAAGCCATTAGACTTCGTGAGGAGAACAAACCTTTCTCGCCAACACATCAGTGCAATAACGCACCACTATACAAATGTTATTCCATACTTCCCCATCTCTACTTGCTTGCTACTAAGCAAGTACTAACCCTCCCCGCATTACCCCGCAACACCCCGGCAGTAGCGGAAAAAATTCTCACTTGTCCGTGGACGATAAATATGTCTAATGGGTAAGTGGTCTGTGGTCTGGTGGTTCCAGTACCCGACCAATACCCCTTTTAGACAGGGAACAGCAGCTCGAGGAGGAGCGCTACACCCGCTAGATTATATTAGACGGTTCTGTTAATAATAATTTGGAGGCCGCGGACCCAAATCCAGTAAGGGCACATTTGGGCCTATATTTGGCTCACCATCCATCACATTGCAACGTAATGATCGTCAGTGAATACAGGTGTATAAAGAGGTAGATTTACCCCACCACTCTTCCAATGAGAACAAAAATCGTGATAGTACCACTGCCTTATGTGAATTCAGAGACGTGGTCCGGTTAGAGCGGCCTGACCTCGAGCTACAACGCACCGAGCTCATAGTGCGCATCAACGCCGACAAAGCCTCGCTCCTCGAGATAGAGGACAAGATCCTACGACTACTGTACGCATCTTCGGGGAACATCCTCGATGACGAGGAACTCATTGAGACTCTTAATGAGAGTAAGGTACGTGTTACATTACATGTATAGTTTACACGCCCACTTGCTGAACTGGGCGGAACGGTATACTGAGGTAATAATGTTAAAGTCTGGCCAGGAAAATAAAAAACCTCGCCATATTGCGGAAAACCAATAGAACTAATTTCTTCTACTGGCAACCTCAACTTTAAAACGTCATTATGCCGTTTTCTCGTGTGTGTGAGGGTGAGGGTGTGTGTGTGTGTGTGAGGGTGAGAGGGTGTCTTTGCGGCTAGAGTATTGTGCGGTCTTTACCTTGTCAAAAATCCTTGTTGTGCGGTCTTTCTGATTATGCGGACGTCCGCATAATATTTTGGTAGACCTTTAAATATAGCTATCGAATCCTTGTGCTCTGATTGGTCGACTGGTGAAATCTGGGAGAATTTCAATGGGGTGGCGCACAACCAGTATTTCTGTCAAGTTGAGTTAACACATGCAAAAATATAGTTCTAGTGTGTAACCACCACGTGGCGCCACCAGTCCAAAAAATGTATAACTTAGTACGAAAATGATAAAATGCGGACGTCAACGTAGGACCGCACTTTATACAAATAACGAACCAACCTTACTTCCTCGTGTGTAAAAAACAAATGTTAAAGTAATCATCTAAAAATGCGAAATTTAAAATAGGATCGCACTTTATACATAAATTGAATTCACCGTACTTCTTCTGTGTGAAAAATAAATCTGAGGTTAGGTAAGCACCTAAATAGAAGTTTGTTTTTTTATCCACATTCATTCTGGATAGTCGGTAAGTGGTGGCGTTGGCGGTCGCGGTAACGGTGGGGCAGGGGTTGTTAAGAATCTCCGGTCGAAAGGTTACCAACACCGGCGACTCTTTTTGGCGACGTATAATGCACGGACGTTACGGGAGTTAGGTAGAATAAACTGGCATATTCTGGGGCTTTGGAAGTCCGACGAGCGGGTGAGGACATGATAACCCTGGAGTCAGGACACCTGCTATACTATCGAGAGGGCGATCAATTGTCTATCGGTGAAGTTGGCGTGCTGGTCAACAAAGACCTCACTAGCAACGTGTTAGAAATCGGCAGTGTCTCCTATCTGGTGGCATATCTTGTTCTCAGACTTAACAAGAGATATTCTCTTAAAGTCATCCAAGTGTATGCCCCCACGTCGAGAGACCCCGAAGATGACGTCGACGCCATATATGATGACATTACTAAGGCCAAAAATAACACCACCAAGATACATCATACCGTTGTTATGGGGGACTTCAACGCCAAAGTGGGAGTACAGGAGTGTGGTGAATCGGTAATCGAACCGCACGGCTATGGCTGTAGAAACCCTAGGGGCCAGATGCTGATTAGCTTCCTTGAAAGCCAGAGGCTCTATTTGATGAGTTCATTCTTCAAAAAGAAGCCCCAAAGGAAGTGGACCAGGCGAAGCCCCGATGGTAAGACAAAAAATGAGATAGACTTCATCATGACGGATCAAAAGCACATATTCCAAGATGTCTCCGTGATCAATAGATTTAGTTCCAGTAGCGATCACCGACTTATCCGAAGCATCTTGAATATCGACTTACAGCTGGAGAGAAACCGTCTGATAAAGTCTACGCTCTATCCTTCTCTGCGCCAAATCGCTGCGGGATCCCAGAAATTCCAAATGGACCTTCAGAACCGATTTGCCTTGTTGGAAACCACTGAGGACGTCGACCAGCTTGCTAACAATTTCATGAATGTCATGCGCAAAGTTGGCAGGGCTTATTTTAAGCCGGAGCGAAAGAAAAAGGAGTCCAAGATTTCAAGCGAAACTTTTGACCTGATGAGGCAAAGACGGGAAATGTCTTCAGATTCGGCAGATTATCCCCTTCTTAAGCGTGTTAAAAGGCAAATTCGTTTTGAACTGTGCCAACATATCACTCGCATCATTAAAGCAGCGATTGAGCAAAACAAAGGCTCAAAAATTTTTGCCCAGCTGTTAGGAAGAACTAATCTGACGAAGCTGAAGACATCTGACAGTAGAAATTTTACCTCTAGGCCAGAAATCCTTACTGAAATCGAGAATTTCTATGGGCTCCTATATTCTTCACATGCTCCCAAGCCAACTGCCTGCAAATCAGGACGACAAACAAGAACCTTTGACCCGCCACTACACCGATGAACTCCCGGATGTCGAAATGGAAGAGATTGGGATAGCTCTTGAGCAGCTAAAAAATAACAAGGCGCCAGGCGAAGATGGCATCACAACCAATTTCCTGAAAGCTAAAGGTTACCCTATACTCAGACAGCTACAGGACCTCTTTAATGCCGTCATTCGCACTACGCCAAAAGAGTGGAGCAGGAGCCTGGTAATTTTGTTCTTCAAGAAAGAGGACAAAATTCTACTGAAGAACTTTAGGCCAATCGCGCTCCTGAGCCACACCTACAAGCTTTTCTCAAGAGTTATCACAAATTATCTCGCCCAACGATTCGACGACTTCCAACCTCCAAAGCAGGCTGGGTTTCGAAAAAGCTACAGCACCGTGGACCACATCCACACGGTAAGGCAGATCATACAGAAATCACAAGAGTATAATCAGCCTTTATGTCTAGCGTTTGTGGACTACGAGAAAGCCTTCGACTCCCTTGAAACTTGGTCTGTTCTGCAGTCCTTGCAGCGATGCCAAGTTGACTGGCTTTACGTGGAGATGCTGAAATGTCTGTATGATTCCGCTTCCATGTCCGTCCGACATAGGCCTCCCATTGAGAGGATATGGTGATATTGGTGATATTGATCACGCCACTCTTAGCGGTCCTCAGTCATCCTCATCCAGCCGCTACCCGCAATGTCCTTCAGATCGTCAGTCCAGCGGGCACGAGGGCGACCTACGCTACGCTTTGCTGTACGTGATCTCCATTTTAATGCCTTTTGGTCCCAACGGTTATCATGTCGGCGACAAATATGGCCAGTACACTGCCACTTCAACTTACTGATTTAGTAGGCTATGTAAAAGGTACTTTGTACAGTTTGAAATTTAATGCTATACCGATACTAAATATCGTCACTTTATGAAATGGAACGGTCAAAGGGTGGACGGGGAGTGTAATTTCGTATACAAAACCATTATAGTGCGAATAGTGTGTTATTCCGTACGTAAGACCACCAAAGTGCGGACGGAGTATATAATTTAGTACGGTATTTAATCAAAATGCGGCCGCTGTGTAATTTCGTTCACAAAACCAACAACGTACGGACGTTGTGTTATTTCGTACGTTAACCCACTAAAGTGCGGACTCTGTGTACTAACGTTCGCAAAACCCTTGTTGAGCGGACGGTCCGCACAAAATTTTGGGACCGCACAAGCCGTATTTTTGACAAGAATTTTGATTGCTTGTATCTCTGTCTCCAGTGAGTGTTAACGAAATTTTGTTAGATGTTCATGCTAGAAAAAGACAGCCGTACATTGTGTACGCAAATACACTCGCCTAAGTCAACGGGAAAGGTAGGACCGCACAATGAGGATTTTGGTACAGGTCCGCACAACATTTGTCCCGCGAACAAGGGTGTGTGTGTGTGTGTGCTGTTAAATTGTGATGTTGTTTTATAATATATATGTGTGTGTGAGTGTTGCAATCATTAAAGCAAATGTGGCGCTCCTGGAGCAGTTTTTTATTTTCCTAGTTATCAAAATGTCGGGTAGCTTCTATTCCACAAAAGAGGAATGTAAAATTTTCTTGTCTACAGAGGACTTTTTTTCATCACAAGTATTTACAGGATGCCAAATTCCTCGAAACATTTATTTATTGTCAATACAGTGATTTGGTTTATGACGTGACATTGGCGGAATTAAATGGTGTTAGTCACACACATGATAAGAAGTCAAAAACAAGAAAATAATAATCTCAAACGTACTCAATTTCAATATTTTGTTGTCAGGAAACGTCGGAGATAATAAATGCTCGTCTAGAAGAGACCGAAGCGACGGAAGAGAGGATATCTCTAGCGAGAGAGAAATACCGCACCGTGGCGACCCGAGGCGCGGTGCTTTACTTCGCAGTAGCTCAGCTGGCAGACATCGATCCCATGTACCAGTTCTCTCTCAAATACTTTAACCAGGTGGGATATTACAAACGTCACTACTTAGTAGGATGAAAGCGGGAAGATTCTGAATCCCGTGTTATTACTATACCGACTAGTTCATTTGGCTATGGTATTAGTAGAATCGCCACAATACAGTATGTGGACGGACAGCAGTGTCGTCGATTTGAAAAAGTCTAGCACTGGAATATTCACTCGCCAGACTGGCGTGGTGATTAAGGAAAACGGGTTCTTCCTCTACGTCATACGAATTTGTCATACTAGTTTGACTGTCGGGATATGCATGTCCTGACAGTCATACTCAAGTTGAGTGGCCTCCTGTATAAAGACAAGTCACAAACAAGCTAGACATGATGAATGTTTTTTTTTTTATATTTGGGTAATAGTACCTGTGTTAATAGCACCATATCAAGTTTTAGACTTCTAGCTCGCTAGTACAGCAACCCTTGATAATATGTTTATAAAAGTTTCATGTTAAATGGAGAGGACTCCACCGATAAGGTAGATGATCTTAACTTAAATTGAATTGAGAGTAATGCTATAGACTGATTATGAGAATCTCCTTTTACATCTATCTGTAGGCAATAATAAGATCAAATAAAAAATAAACATATATTTACAGTAAAATATTATATAGTTTTATATACCGTTTTATATCTTACAGATCTTTAACTTGGTGATAGAGAAAGCCGAGAAATCTGAAGTCCTGGAGACACGGTTGTCTACCCTCCTAACCGATATCACATGGTCAGTGTACCGGAACGTCTCGCGAGGATTGTTTGAGAAACACAAGCTAGTGTTCAGCTTCCTACTGGGGGTGGCTATTCTCCTGGCTGCAGGGGACATCACGACAGACCAATGGGCCTTTATACTTCGCGGCGCACAGGGGACCAAAGTGGTAAGTTATCTATGTCACTGTCAAACATAGAAGTCTGATTACTAGATTAGAGCTGAAAAATTACCCCACGATGAAGCGTGTTGAACACAATTTTGTGTGGCGTGGAAATAGCATTCACTGTGTCTTTGAGTCGCCCAATCACGGCTGGCCTAGTGGCGCGTGACAATAGTACGAGCCAATCATGAGCCTTTTGGCCTTTTCAGTGCATGGTGCCATTTTCGAATTACACTTTGTTAGAAATGTGTCATCCATATTTTGTTCATTCGCCGGTCACATCTACGAGTAAGTCAGCCCCGTATGGAGGGAGGTCAGTGATCTATGTACTTCATAATCATGCTGTCAGCCCGTTTCTCTTCACTGTTGAATATAATCATGGTAAAAACAGAACAGTAGGCTATCTTCTAAGAAATGTACCGAGCACGGCTAATATGTGTGTGTGCTTGGTGCGTGCCACTACGTACTCGTACTTGTGTACACGCACAGAACGACACTTGCTAAGTCGGGAAGATCAGAGCAATTCGGGGGACGCCCGCCGCCGCGCTTGTTTCAGTTTGAGTTTGAAACGTTAAATCTGAGCTGACGCCTTATGCTCAGTTTTAATTTACTCGGATTTTAGTTATTTGGAGTCTGTCGTAATGTAAAGCTGGGATTTTTTGAGTATTATACTGTCACCGGGTCGTTAGGTATGAGCAGCGAACATTGATTCTTTGAGAGGAAACTAAAGAAACCATTAACAAATAAGATGCATAGGTACGTATCCGTATGTATTAATTATGTGAATATTATAAGTATGAGACTTGTTTGTAAAACCAAAAGACAGTGACAACCCTGCAACAGTAGGCATTTAAGTCTCGCGCAGCTTGGGAGTTATTCTACTATTCTGTTTTACTATGGTATAACCAACGGGCATCGACATTACGTGCTGGTTACCCGCTTATTTTATACGAAAGTTTTCACGGTCATGCGCTGTTAACCTGACAATTTACCAGTATTTTGATAATATCGTCAGAACATCCGGCTCGTAGGCCTCTAACCTAGCGCCATCCCTCTCTTAATTGCTATTCTGTGACGCCTCTTGTACTAGTTAAGCATTTTAGCTTCATTCACTTTTCATGCCAAAAATCTTCACCTACCCGTTTTTGATATGAGTGTGATGGTTCTGAAAAACATGAAAATATAATTCTAATTGCAGGTTCCGTTTGAAAAGCCTAAAATAGAAGCCATGTCAGAGGCCATGTGGCTTTCCGCGCACCATCTCGAGGCTACCGACGAGCACTTCAACGGCCTCGTGAATGACAGTTTCTCAGAGATACACATCACGATTGGCTCCTTCGAAGTTGTGAGTGTTTGTAGTGTTGATTGGATGAAACTAGTGAAAGAAGCAGGTATCGGTCTTATCAAATTAAGTAAGCACCTTATACGTTAGAATTGGAAAGACAAATTGGCCCGAAAAAGATAAATATATATTTGACAGGAATCGACGAATAGATTTTTTATAAATTGAATAGTTTCGTAGATATTATCTTGATTTTAGGTCCCAGATATTTAGTAAAACATTACCTTTGAAAGAAGTCGACTTGTATTATTGTAAAGAAATTTTAAATAATGAATAATGACGTCATGTTGTTTGATCTAGACTAGAGATTCGCCGACTATGACTTTGGCTGACTAGCATACTGGCCGACTATACGGCTAAGCCGATCATTGCTTTCGGTGGTATATACAATATATAAAATTATTATTCTGGTATATAAAAATAATTCGGGTATATAAAAACTTATGTTACGTAATAAGTTCCTAATTTAGTGTTGTAGAAAGTTTATTTTTTAAATAAAATGTATAGTCTTCTTGATTTAAGTCCAATTATTAACCAAAGAAAGTGCTCCTATTCCTAGATTATTTTAATAACTGTAAGGCTGATTCTTACTAAAATAAAAATTAATAACAATAAACTTTACGATTTTATTTCAATCACCCTATTTTATGCATAGAAATATGTAAAGTAACAGGCCGACTAGTCGGTGCTTTTGCCGACTAATCGCCGACTACAAATATGGCCGGATAGTCTGCTTTCCCGACTAGTCGGTACATCTCTAATCTAGACTCATGAGCTCGATTTTGTTTATGGAGAGTAAAACGGATCTACACCTTGTATTTCATTACTCCAGGTTATCCACGTAGACAAGGAGCACAGACGGCGTCCCTCGAAAAACTGGGACGTGACCTTGAATTCATTCGAGAAACTGATGCTGATAAAGTGCCTGCGGGAGGAGAAGTTGGTGTTCGCTATAGCTCAGTACGTGAGCACGACGCTTGGCCAAGAGTACATCGAGAGCCCTACTGTGCAGCTCAGTACTTTGTTAGTATTTAGGGTTCATTACTTGTAAATTATATTTATTAACATATTATTGCGGTATCAATACGGCGATAAGGCTCACTGCCCATCGCGCTGGGATGTAATAATCGTCAGTGCATTGTGGGTGTATGAGTATGGACTGTGACCTGCATTTCACAGTCCATACTTTGAAACACCTTGGAACATTATTATAAAAATATATAAACTTTATATTCGAACGAGCGAAGCGAACGAAGTTCTCCGAGTCTACTTGGACAATTCGGCGTTTGTATGTATGTACGAGTATGTATGAATGTTTGTCCGACGATAACTCGAGTATCGTTGATCGGAAATTTGGTAGGCGAGTAAATAAGACAAAAAGAATTTTTAAGTTAGAATATGAGCCAAATCGGTCAATACCGAGCTCACAGATCAGTGCAAACTGCTAGTTTATAATAAATTATAAAATTTAAAACTTTTTCAATTAAACTGACTGACTGACTGATCTATCAACTCCTAGATCAAATGGCTGGAACAGAAGGAACATGAAATTAAAAAAAAATATATGATTTTTTTTCCCAACCACTTATTTTCAGATTTGGACTATTTTATTTGCAAATATTACAAAAATATATTATTATGTATAAGTAAAACAAAACCGAGTAATTTATTGCTTTTACGCCCGTGTATCATACTACGCTTTTCAATGAAAATGAAAATAAATTAAAAAAATAATTACAATAAAACTCTAGGGCAAAATCGACTTTCTGTTCGGTTTTGATGCATAAAAAGTGGGCCTTTACGAGCACTTGCATTGAAAAAATATTTATTTTTTATGTAGTTAATAGAAGTTTAGTGATACCAAAAACAAACGAGTTCACCTTACTTCCATAATTCAGTTTCTTCATCATACGATCAACATCATATTTTGTCACATCAATTTAACTCTCCCGGCAGGTATGCGGACACATCCTCGTCGACGCCACTAGTGTTCGTGCTGTCGACGGGCTCGGACCCGTTCGTCTCGTTCCAACGATTCGCGGCCGAGATGGGCATGAAAGAGAGGGTGCACTCCATCTCGCTTGGACAGGGGCAGGGGCCGGTGGCGGAACGGATGATCGCGGCGGCCAAGCCGAAGGGGGATTGGGTGTTTCTGCAGGTCAGCTCGGTCTATAGCACTATTTAACATTTCATCATTAATTATACAAGCTGTACTTATAGTCGCTGAAAAACCGAAAATTAGATATAGCACGTGTATACGAACAACTTTTACAATGGGGCGAACCCTGAAAACTCCAAAAATAAACAGGTGTTCCATACATCTTGGTCATACATAACTACATTATACTCACGCCTGTCTCCTAGAGGCGTAGCCAGAGACTACAGAGTTCTATCTGATACGATCTTGACATACCTCTTTTCATCTATCTAGTCATACAAGATCTTCTATTCCGGGTACTTTTAAGTTTTCGCGATTTCGCTGTTGCTTCCGTAATAAAAGTTGTTCGTATAGACCACAGACTTGAATGTCTGTGATATAGACAAGTACTACATCGTCTGCAATCGAAGAGGGACGAAATAATTTGGGTGGTGGTAGGAAGTGTTTTCGTTCTTCTAAATTAACTTCGATCGTCTCTAGTTTTAATTTGCAACTTCTTCCCATGTCTGCAACTCACCATGCTCCCCATTGCACCCCTTCTCTTCTAAATCTTATGATTGTATCTAAACCTTCTAAAGTTTCCACCCACGGCCAACTAAATGCCCCGTTCTCTTACCATGATCTGATATTCTTGTCATACCAAGTTCGTCCTCCCAAACATAAAGCCAAATATCATCTTCTTCGCAGTTTTAAGGGCATGAATCTGGAAGAGTTTAGGGCAGACGCCACTGCTGTCGACTGAACACCTGTCTTAGCTAGTCTCACAATCGACGAAAATGTTATTAACTTTAATAAGATACTAATGAGCCTTTTTGACAAACATGCTCCTATTTAAAAGATCAAAGAGACATCTCCCAGTAGCTTGGCTAACACAGGATATACGTGACTTTATGTGGAAGCGCGATAAAGCTAAGCAGAAATAAAAGAGAGCCCTCTCTGAAGACAATTTCAAATCCCTTAAAAGATTGCGTAATCGCTGCACTAGAATGTGTAGGGATGCAAAGAGACGCCACATCCACCAGTCCATTGATAAATTCAACCCAGCTCAGGTCTGAAAATTTCTAAAAACGCTTGGGATCGGAAAATCTCCTGAATCGACAACTTACAACATTGACTTCGATGCACTTAATAAGTACTTCTCCTCTAATCCTGTCACATTAGAAGACAACATCGAATATATCACGCTTTGTAACTTAGCCGACAAGCCTAAACCCAACTGCGTTTCCTTCTCATTCGTAACTGTATCTTTGAGTGACGTAAAGAAAGCCATCTTTTCCATTTCGATGCGATGGCGATGACCAGGTCTGTTCACAAATGCTCCTCTCAATCCTCGATGAACTTGTTCCTACCATCGCTCACATCTTGAATCATTCCCTCGTAACTTGCTCTTTTCCTATGGCATGGAAACGTGCACATGTCATCCCTTTACCTAAGAAATCCAATCCTAGTTCCTTCTCAGAATATCGTCCCATTTCCATTCTACCCATCCTCTCTAAGGTACTTGAACCTCTAGTACATTTACAATTATCGTCCTTCTTATCCCAGAACATGCATGCATGAACATGAATGGGCGGAGGTAGGCATGTATTTATATATGTAACCTATTACTATGTAGTATATAGGATGGGATTTGGTCGGCCGCCTGGATTCGTGCTGGGGGCTCGGTTGGTGATCATTGAACCTGTTCCTGGTCTCTGGCCGGGTCTCCGGTATGGGTTCGGGCGGTTGATTGGATTTCACCTTGTATAATAATATTTTACCTATAATTTTAATCGTACCTATATATATTGCTACATAAATTAAATAAACATTTAATCTAAGTAGTTCATGTACATTTATTATTTTATTACATATATTTTTATAAGATTAAAATTTGACTTGTGAAACGTGTATTATATATACCTACTTTGCAAAATGAACTTTTTGAATTTTGAATTTGAATCAACCCACTAAATCCCTTCCAGTCCGGATTTCGTCCTGGGCATAGTACTGTTACTGCACTACTGAAGGTCACTGATGATATACGATTTGCAATCGATAACAAACAAGTTACGGTGCTAATTTTGCTTGACTTCAGTAGTGCTTTTAACTGTGTCGATTTTGACATTCTCCTGGAGATCCTTCGCTCTCTTAACGTATCTCCTCTAGTAACAGAATGGTTTGATTCATATTTACGGTGCCGCCAGCAGTGCATTCGTTCTGATGAGTATCATCTGAATGGTGTGAGCTTACTGCTGGTGTTCCGCAAGGTGGCGTTCTTTCACCTCTCCTGTTTTAATTTTTTTTTATCACCGAATCATTATCTTCATCTCTATGCAGACGATTTGCAGCGCTATTGTCATTTTCTTGTTGAGGACGTGGAATCTGCCATTCAGGAAATGAATGACGACCTAGATAATATACATCTTTGGGCTAAATCTCATGGTCTCCTCGTAAATCCCAGTAATTCACAAGCAATGCTGTTAGGCAGTAAGTATTGGCTGAATATTCTCGGCAAATTAAAGTTTAACGGGTCGCCAATCGCCTTTTTTGACAAAGCCAAAAACTTATCGACATTGTGAGTATATTATGAATGTACGTACTTTATTATTTCCAGAACTGCCACCTCGCAGCTTCGTGGATGCTCAGTTTGGAGCTGATCGTGGCCGCCTTCATGGGCGACACAACGCAGCTACACGAGTCGTTCCGTCTCTTTCTCTCCTCCATGCCGACCAACAAGTTTCCCGTGTCCGTGCTCCAGAACTCTGTCAAGGTCACCAACGAGCCGCCGAAAGGCCTGAAGGCGAACGTCAAAAGGGCCTTCGTTGAGATCGATGAGGATTTCTTCGAAAACCATGGTTAGATTACGTGTATTTACGACTATAACTTATAAAACAGTAACTGCTTTTGAAAATATTTATTTTTTATTTATTTATTTATTTACTCAATTGTATAACATTACAGCTAACTAATTCGTTATACAATAATAATTAACAAAACACTAAAACATGAATACCATTTAAAAAAAAAGAAAAAAAAACAGCTATTAGAAAGAAAACAACCGAAAGTCCAGACTATTCTAAGCATTTACATAATAGTAGTTTATGCTACTAGGGCGAGAAGGAATAAATTATGAGGACGATTTAAAACACGAGCGTAGCGAGTTGTGAAACTAGTGTGTGGATAGTTTTTGTGTATAATGCCGCGAAGTGTGTCTCGTGAACGCTCCCGGCGTTGTCAAAATGGCTCGCGTGTTCGAGATACTTCACGTTCTCGTGATAAACACACGCGCAACCATTATCAGAATAAAGTACGTTTGTATTTACGAAGTGTATACTCCAGTGAGGGAGATCGACCTCGCAGTTTATCGCGACGCTCCTATCGTACTCGTAGTGCCGTGCGTCGATCTCATCGTGCATTACGTCGCTCACGTCTTATCTCGCAGTCCTTCGCGACACGCCCGTCGATCTCGTAGTGTTGTGCGTCGATCTCGTAAGTCGTTACGTGGTTCACGTCGATCTCACAGTACTTCGCGACACGCCCGTCGATCTCGTAGTGTTGTACGTCGATCTCGTAGTGCGTTGCGTCGCTCTCGTTGGTCTGGCAGCGTGTTGCTATCTCTTAATCGCATTCAAAGGAACTCGCGTAGTCGAAGCCATGATGAGCATACTTACGTAGTCGAAGGGCAGTTGCACATACCGACACTGGGCACATTAGAACCGACGCGTGTTGGTGACGCTTCTCGCACTCCACTTGGTGAATCTAGTTCTGGAAATAAGTTTCGTACCACTGATTCAGCCGCACGCTGCTCAAAGGCACCTACTCTTGCACAAGCGATTGTTGATGCAGTTAAAGCCGTAAAACTCGTACGCGCACATAACTATTTTGTTTCTAATTTTGACACAACAATAAACAACATCGAAGTGTGGTGTGAGGAGGTAGATCGCGCTAAAGATCTTAAAGATTAGTAGCACCATGAGTGTTTGTCACGTGTAGCAAATTGTTTGAAGGGTGACGCCAAGGTGTGGATAAGTGAGTGGGTGACTTCAGATAGGACTTGGTCCAACTTTGAGCGGCAGTTCAAGCCTCTTTGTCCAGCCAAACTTAACTATACAAACATACTCTCCGATGCTATGAATCATACTGATAAGTACGCTATATATGCAGAATATGCCTGACGCACGTTACTTCGTTTGTGAATCATACAAGGTTTAAGTGACGAGCTACGTACGCTAATCGTAATTAGGGGCATCGACAACCCCCAAGCGCGCTTCCGCATCTAATGCTGATCTAAATCCAAACAATCTCGTGTCCTTTTTGTCGACCTATACAAAACAAAACCGTACCAAACACGAACCCCGTGGTTCAGCCATAAAAAATCCGTCACGAGCACCAGAGCCAAGCACCGGTAGGGAACCTAACTGCTTCAAGGGCCACCTCCGCCGCAATTTCCCGAAGAAGCAGACACTTCCGGTTGAGTAACAACGTAAACGAAGGCATACAGTTGCTTCAAAAGCTGTTGGGGACCCTCACCAAAGCGGGATTTTCAATAAATCTTCGTAAATGTTCTTTCCTAGTTACTGAAGTAGAATATCTCTGTATAATTATCAGTAAAGTTCAGATGAGGCTGAGCCCTCGAAAAATAGGGGCCGTTGTCAACACTAACCCTCCTGAAAATGTCAGACAAGATCTGTACAACTCTTTCGCTTTTAACATATTTATCATCAATATAGGTAAAATAACGAAAAACCATCCAAGATCTTATTTCTTAAGCCACGCCCCCTTTATCCTGATTGGCCTCCAAGGCAGCTTTACCGAAACGACACACCCGAGGTTCATGAACGAGTGTTCTTCTCATTTTTCGTGAAATTGTTAGTTGAAAATATTATAAATAAAGACGATATTTTTAATGGTCGTAGATAAAGTATTGTGTGCAACTGAATACAATTAGACATTAAGACACTCGTGCAAAACTATTGCGAAACTCACTTCGTTAGTTCCGTAAACAAGCACTCTTGTCTCAAAGTATGTTACAGTTGCACAAAGTACTATTGTCCAATGGGTTACTTATGTGTTTGTAGTGCTGGGTCAAGACTGGCGGACGATGTTGTTCGGCATCTGCATGTTTCACGGCGTGATCCAGGAGCGCAAGAAGTTCGGGCCGCTCGGATGGAACATCAGCTACGAGTTCAACACGAGCGACCGCGAGTGCGCCATGCTCAACCTGCAGATGTTCTGCGAGGGCGGACACGTGCCTTGGGACGCGCTCGAGTACATCACTAGTGAGCACTTTGTATCTACACCATCATATAATTCATAGATGACACATTTCCTACAAAATATAAGAAAAAGCTTATCTTAAGTTTATTATGTGCAATCGTAACCAGCTAGCTATCAAAAATAGTCCGGTGATTATTCTTTTGTATCAAATTTCAACTTTAGTAATTTGAAATACTTAAATGCACGATTCGTTGGGCCATTTTTAAACTGCGGACGAAGAATCTACACTTGCGAGCTCTAAACTGGAATCACCTAAACGGGGGTTGTTCAAAACAATTTTAGCAATTTTCATGCAATAAAATTATAGAATGTGGTATATCATTTGGAAGGAAGGAAGTTCATGTACATTTATTATTTTATTACATATATATATTTTTTATAAGGTTAAATTTTGACTTGTGAAATGTGTATTTTATATACCTACTTTGCAAAATAAACTATTTGAATTTGAATTTCAGGTAATTTTATTGGCTTTCAACCTCTTTTGATATCATAACCAAAACTTATATATTAAAAACAAAAGTTATTAATTTTTAAAATAAAACAAAATATGGTTTGGAAGTCCAGAAACCCTATACAAAAAGGCCGTGTGTGAAAAAATTACAATTCACGCCGCTGGGAACACAGAAAGTAAATAAAATGGAAACCACACCTGCAGACGCCGCTCAACTCGTCATCCTAATCCGGCAAGGGTTGTCTTAGCGTACTATCGCTCGTCAGCTTCATCTAAGTCAGTCTTGTGTCTCAAAAGTATACAAGAGGTTCAGGGAGACTGGAAACTTAGTGCGAAGACCAGGTTCTGGCCGACAGCGATGCACTTCTGTGAGAGATAACCGTTTTATTGTCTCCACTTCGCTCCGGAATCGACACCTGACCGGTGTAGACGTCCAGCAGCGGCTCAGAGAAGTTCGAGGGAGGGCTGTCAGCGAGTGGACAGTGAGACGAAAACTTAAAGAAGCAAACTTCACCCCAAAAAGGCCATCCACGGGACCCAAATTGACTGCAGCCCACTGACAAGACCGGCTTCAATTTGCCCAATTTTCAATAGATAGAGCAATGGAACTGAGTCTTGTTCTCGGACGAAACCAAAATGTGTGCATGGTAGCGACCGTCGGCGAAGAGTTTACAGGAGACCGGTAGAGCGATTTGCACAATGCTGTTTTGCGGAAACCGCTGCATACGGGGGTGGGTCCTGTATGATGTGGGCGGGGATTTCTATCGAAGCAAAAACGAAGCTGATATTCGTACCCGGTGGATATCGGGGAGGGGGGCTAACCGCAGAAATATACATCAACAACATTCTGCTAGGCCATGTGTTTCCCTACGCCGGTTTTATTGGCCAAGATTTCCTGTTAATGCACGATAATGCCCGCTGCCACACCGCTGTAGAGACAAGACAGTACCTGGAAGAAGGCGGGATTCCCACACTAGACTGGCCAGCCCTCACCCTTGACTCGAATCCAATTGAACATTTGTGGGATGAGTTGAAAAGGTGGGTACAAGGAAGATGGCCAGCTCCAGCGTCGATGGAGGACCTAAAAACTGCTTTAGTCGAAGAGTGGCAGGAAATCCCACAAGATTCAGTCAGGAAACTCATGCGGTCGATGAAAAACCGATTGCGAGCAGTCATTAGAGCCAGGAGGGGTAATAGAAAATATTGAGGGGGAAAAACATAAAATTGGAAATAAAATTTCAATATCTTTTCATTTTATTCTATTCGTTTGGATGTCCACAATTTAGATGACCTGTTGCACTAATTCCTAAAATTTAAGTAGGTAATAAAAAACAAAATTATTTTCTTTACTAGGATTCAAAAGCCAATAAAATTACCTTTCAAATGACATACCACATTTTATAATTTTATTGCATGAAAATTGTTAAAATTGTTTTCAACCATTTTTTATTCTTTTTTTATTTTTATTTAGATTTATTTATTAACAACCCCCGTTTAGGTGATTCCACTTTAAAGCTCGCAAGTGTAGGTATTCTTTTTTCGAATCCTGCAATGTCTGGTCACTCTAATTAAAGATTAAACGCAGAAACTTTTCAAAACTTAGCAAACATTAAGCTTCGAAACATAAATCACTTTTAAAGATTGTTACTGTAATCGAAAAATCATGAACCTAAATGAACAGTGCTAAATCTAATTGTATTTAAGTGTCTTATTTTTAATTGTAATCGTTGCACTCTCGTAAATGGCCAAATAGAGGACTGAAATAAAAATGACATGGGGTATGGTCACGAATTTGGTTCTAGATCAGATGTATATGGAGCACATTGTATAAGATCATTACCATGCAGGTCAAATCACGTACGGAGGCCGCGTGACAGACATGTGGGACCAACGTTGTCTGACCACTATCTTGAAGAAGTTCTTCTCCCCGGCGACTCTCGAAGACGGCTACAATTACTCTCAATCCGGGCTGTACTACTGCCCCAGAGCTGAAACTATTCAACAGTACCGCGACTACCTGGACTCGTTGCCTGTCGTCGAAGATCCAGAGGTGTTCGGGATGCACACGAATGCTAATATTACTTTCGAGGTGAGTTGCTTTTGAACCTAAATGGTAATGCGGGAAATACGGCACCGTCACAAAAAAAAATGGTATAAGATTAACCGCTCACGGATGTTATGTTCATTATTCTGCTTCTTTATTGGATAAAATTGACATACGATTTTGCCATTGTTTTTACAATTCCCATAGCTTATTATTTTTATTATTTATTTTTCAGAGAATATCCGCCATTTTAGGACAAAGTTTTCATTATTTTGGTATATAAATTAACCATTATTTTTTATGATTTTATAAGAATTGTCCGATGACCTTGTCACTTGAGAATTTTAGACATTATACTGATTGTGATGTGTGATTGCTTATAAAAAAGTGGTCTATCTCTGTCTGTCTACTCATCTGTCATCTAGGTGTCAAATTATCCTGAAGCAAATTATTATAAATTTATCTTGATAGCAAAGGACACATTTCTAAACAGCCATTACTCAAGGGACGTCACACGAGGGCAAATGGAAGTTGCAGCCTTCTCGTAAAAATATTCATCATCATGAGGTTTTTTAGACCAAAACTTCGAAAATACGGCTTATTAATCCTAAATCTCGAAATGGTTTTTGAATTAACACACCTTAACATAATTTAGACATTTTAAGGTTCGTCGAAAGTTTCCTTTTTCGCAGCGTTGCGCGCTGGGATCGTTTTAGTGTCTCCCACCCAGCCAAGTTCGCACACTCGCTAACCAGGCGCGTGCACAGCATATTTAACCTAGGTAGGCAGAATTAATTTTGACAAATGAAAATGAAAATAAAATATTTGAGTAAGCTTGTTCATATGATGACAGTAAAAGAAGTAAAGTTCTGACCACCTCAAGTAGGTTTGTAACTTACACGGACTATCTAACTATCTAAAATATACGGAAAACAATACAGGGCATTGGTGTGTACACAACCCGACAACCATTTATATGACTCGTAATATTTTTTATTTCATTGGCGAGTTACCGTTCCTTTCTTTTGACACAACTGTGTAGTTCTGGTATACACTTTCCTTGAATTATGGCCTTTCGTTTCTCCTCAAAAGATAATTTTCCGAACGCCTGATTTTTCAATTTTGTCAAAGACACAAGGCCGTCAAGTTTCACAAGTAAATTTTTCCATTTCAACACAACATACCAACCATCAAAATCACCGAACCAATACTACCTATTTATATATGCACTAAGAAACCGAAATCTGCTCTGAATAACGTAAATAAACAAACATTCCACGCGCGATAACACCAGAAAGAAAACTAATAAAAACAAACAAAATGCTTTCTTCGCAATGAGACAACTGATGCAACACGGATAAATTAAAAAGGTGAGACATTCCTTTTACTCCTTTGGCGACTGCATACTACGTACTAATTATGTAGCGTACTAACGAGGCAGAGCTTTTATTTGCAGAATTGACTTTTACGGCGCCAAGATAAGGGTGATAATAGCAAAATACAAATGAATAATGGATGTGTGCGTGCTGTACTTGCGTGAACGAGAATTTTAAAGTGTGTGTGATTAGGCTGCCTTTAGTAGCTTCCTCGGTCATACAAAGTACGCGTGTTCTTAATGGAAGTTTGAATTTCCGCGCTTTACCGCGCGCAACCGCGCGTTGTTATTGGTCAAGAGATTGTGTTTAAGTGTAAAGCGCTGAACTTATTGCAAGGTAGGCAGTGCCTTTGTGCCTTTATGGACGGCACGCCTCTGTCGCTAACATACTTCGCATACATACTGACAATAAAGTCTTTACTCTCATTTCACAGACTAAAGAGAGCACAACACTTATTCAAACCATCGTGGACATTCAACCCCGAGCGGGTAGCGGCGGGGGAGGCGACACTCCCGACCAAATCGTGTGGCGGATCTGCGACCAGACTCGGATGACCGTGCAGAAGACCATCGACAAGAGTCTCATTAACCCCGACCTGCTGGTTCCGGACGATATGGGGCAACATCACTCGTTGACCACCGTGCTCATACACGAGACGGACAGGTTCAACACCTTACTGGCTCTTATACACTCCTCGCTGAATGATATGCAAAAGGCTATAAAGGTGAGATGATTCAGAAAATCCACATCACATCTAGCTGTTGAGGCCTATTGCCTAAAATGCAATGTTCTGTAATTACTGTTTCAGGGTCTAGTAGTAATGTCAGAGCAGTTCGAAGGGGTATTCATCGCGCTCATGAACAACCGAGTACCGCAGATGTGGCACAGGAAAGGTTACAACTCTCTCAAGTCGCTTGGCAGCTGGATCCATGACCTTACACTGAGGATTGACTTCATTGAGGTATACACACACCTGGACGTTCAAGTTCAACTTTTTCACACCCCTAGATTAAAGAAGATCGTTCAATTTGAGTTTATTTGAATGCTTCTGATGATGTTTTACTAATGTTGGCCATAAGAATGAATAAAATAGCCAAAACAATTTTTTCAAACGAATCTTTTTATTAATCCATTTTTTACCTGACTAACTTTGGAAACCGATATCAGCGTAAAAGGCCTATTAAGAAACACTTTATTTTTATTTCTTGGTAAGCTGATAAACCGCTGAAGTTATTAAAACAATTTTGAACCTATGAAACATCCATTTTGTAATTTTAAAAGAATTTTAAAAATTTAACTATTTCCAACTAGATCCAAAAATGTTCACTTTGAACAGTTTTTTTGGTAATTCGTATGGATGTTTTGTAGTTGAATATTTTACGTATGGAAGAGTGACTCAAGACAATTACGTTGCAAAAAAATACTTCAAAAATTCTTACTATATAAAAAGTTTTGATTTTTTTAAGCCGCTCTGGTAGAAAATTCGCAAATAAACATTTAAAAAATCATAACTTCTAAACTACAAAAAATCGCGCAAGCTACATGGCATATTTTCGGATACACCTAGATCTGAGGAATCTATAAAAAATTCTTTGACGTCACTATTTGGACCAACCTGTATGTCGAGCTTGTCTATATTTTTACTGTAAAGCAGACGCTATATTCCAGAAATGGCTGGTGGCAGGAGCGCAGCCGAGCAGCTGGGTGTCGGGTCTGTTCTTCCCTCAAGGACTGCTGACCGGTGCCCTGCAGTCGTACGCGCGGCGGTACCGCGTGCCTATCGACGAGCTCATGTTCGATTTCGAGCCGCTGCCGATGTTCCTTTCGCAGGAGGACGTTCACAAAAGCAGCAGCAAGAAGAAAACCAAGGTCAGTCCCGACCGCTGCTGGGAAAAGACCTATCCTATCTGAGTACTAAAGAGACATCATATCAAGCGCCCCCCTTGGATATCCAAGATCTGTAATAAACATATTTTGCCTGACCTTGCCTCGAAATTTCAATCAGTGCAACTGGGATTTGGCACTAGGGGGGGCTGTGAGGCGGCCGTTCACGAAACTCGTACATTTTTAGATAACAACGCGGGGGAGGTACTTCTGAAGGTGGATGTTCGGAATGTGCCTTCAATTCGGTGGACAGAGGAATCCTGCTGACTGAGATTAAGGAACATATCCCTCAATTTATAATTATCTTTTCCAATGCTATAGCAAACCGTCAAAATTACTTTTTCAAAATTCATTTATCAATTCTGCTGTCGGATGTCAACAGGGGGACCAACTTGGACCGGCAATCTTTAGCCTGGCTATCCACCCAGCTATACTATCTTTGACGTCCAAGCTTAATGTATGGTTTTTGGATGACGGGACTTTGGGAGGCGAAGCGACTACAGTGTATAACGATTTAGAAAAACTTATCGATAAATTTTGAAATCTTGGTCTCGAACTCAACTTTTCCAAATGCGAACTTTTTGTTTCGGATTTCTTATCACAAGCCGCGAAAGAAGACATTATTTCAAAATGTAATACCTTAGCACCCAACATTAAAACAGTAAATAGGGAGTCGCTCCGCCTCCTGGGGGCTCCAATCCTGGACGACGCAGTGCCTGGCGTTTGTGAGCGACCAAGCCGCTAAGTTTACAGAGTCATCCGAGCGCCTTAACAAAATAAACCCCCGTATGGCCCCCTGTGCATCATACGACATTGCTTGTTCGTTCCCAAGCTCACTTACGTACTGCGCTGTTCACCTCTCTGGAAGTTCCAACATTTACTTGAGACGTGGATAATGTACTACGCCAGTCTCTTACCTCGGTTTTGAACTGCTCATTTGACGACAGGAGCTGGAGCCAGGGTACACTCTCAATTCGTTTCGGCGGCCTGGGTATACGCAAGATCTCGAGCATTGCCCTCCCGGCATTTCTGTCTTCCGTTCATAGCACAAAAATCCTCTTTGGTAATATAATATGTCCGTCACTTGGTGACGTAGAGGTATCGTGCTTGGCGGAGGCCAGAAGTGCCTGGACGCTTGCCTGTCCAGTTCAGAATCTGCCCATCGTTTTTGAATCCCAAAAACTATGGGACGAGCCTCTTTGTGAACAGATCCAGAAGCATCTTCTGGACACTGCTTCTGATCTCGCAGACCGTGCTCGTCTTCTCGCTACCTGTGAGCGTGAATCTGGACTCTGGCTGCACGCTATTTCCTCCGCCAGTATTGGCACTCAATTGGACAAGACAACTTTCAGTCTTGCCGTCAGTCTGCGACTTGGCACAAAGACTAATGAAAGTCATCGCTCTCGTTGTGGTGCAAGCGTTGACCAGCTGGGTCGTCACGGTCTCTCTTCTGTCAGCGCAGCGCTGGCCGTTGGTCCCGCCATGGCAACCTTAATGACGTCATTCGGTGGGCCCTTGCGACTGTCAACGTGCCGGCTATTTTAGAGCCAAACGGCATCGCACGTGACTATGGTAAGAGGCCCGACGGGATGACGCTCATACCATGGCAGAATGGCCGCTCACTGGTGTGGGAAGCGACGTGTGTCGACACGCTCGCTGCGTCTCACGTCCAGTCAACCGCTATCACGGCTGGTGTTGCGGCGGCAATGGCTGAGCGCAACAAGCGGCGCAAATATGCAGCTCTTAGTGAGGGTTACATGTTTGTGCCGTTTGAGGTCGAGACGTTTGGGCCGTGGGGACCTGATGCTCGGCAACTTTACAAGCAACTTGCATCGCGTCTGGTGGATGCCTCAGGGGAGCCAAGGGCCGGAGCTTACCTCGGGCAACGAATCAGCCTTGCCATCCAACGAGGTAACGCCGCCAGTGTCCTGGGTACCCGGCGATAGCGATGACTTAAATAATGTCTTTTATTTGTTGTAAATCATTCGCATTTGTATTTTGTTTGTTAGTTTAGTTTGTAATATATTTATTTTTAGGCGTTTAGTTTGTTTAAGTTTTAAGTATTTTATAGGTTTATCTAGTTTTAATACAAAGTTAATTTTTTGTTATTTAATTTTTATGTATTTAATCTTTGAAATAAATTACTGTATCAATATAATTATAACGTCATATAACGGGAGTAATTGCCTTATTTTTATCAATTTTAATCTTAATTGTTTTACCTTTCGCTTTTAATAAAAAATGAATTAAATTTTATTAGTAATAAATTATATAATAAAATTAAAATTAATATTTAATTCAGGCACATAACCGTTAAGGTATGTTGTATGTTTACGCGATTAAGACCCGAATCTTATACTTAAAAAAATAATGAAATACACGGAAAATTAGTTTCTGGTATATGCATCTTGACTATATAATCTAGGGATTTAAAATTGGAAAACATGTTTGGATAAATATTCCTCGATAGAAATAATTGTTGAAATGAGGTCTTCAAACACACTTTTTCTCCTCGTTTGACGAATTGGAACCATATACAGAACTCATTAGGTGTGTTTCAACAATATCTAGAGATTATTAATCCCGGGATAAGGCCCGGGGAATTTTTTCAAATTCTTGTCTTTGGGTTTGTTTCTGATTGATCTTTTCTAGTTTTTAATGCACTCTAATAATATTTAGAGTATTCATAGCGATGGATTTCGCAAAATAAAAATAATATCTAGATATTTGATATTTGAAATTTTGCTAGCTATTTTAGTTTTTTTTTATAAAAATTATAAAACTAATATTTTTCGCTTTCGCCCTGAATCCGCCCCTCTCGCACTGCGCGATTTTTCGCTTGGAGTGACAGTGACAAAAATAAAATTCGCATAGCCTCTTAAGAGCAGTGAGTACGTGTGACTGAATTCATCGCTGCATACAATATGCCTTATGACGTCATGGATGATCATATTTTTTTATAGCCAAGCGTATATCTTACCTAGGCTGCTATTTATGTATCCTGAACTGGCCACTTACAGAACAATATTTAAAAAGTAATTACAACATTTAAAAATGGAACTCTCTGGCTGTAGAATACAGTTTGAAACCAATTTTCATAGCACTTTTTCCATGCTGATTGAGGTATCTCCAAAACGTGCATTTTGAACGCATCAACGGCCTCTTCGCGGCTCGAAAAATGTTGACCACGTAATTTATTCTTCACGCTTGGAAATAAATAGAAATCGTTGGGTTCCAAATCGGGGCTGTACGGCGGATGACCCGTCAATTCGATCTTTTGACCTTCCAAAAACTGAGTTGTTTGACATGTGACAGCTAGCATTCTCATGATGAAGTATAATTCTGCGTCGTGGGTTGTTCTTTCTTATTTCTTTAAAGACTTCTGGCAAACAAAACTGGTCGTTTGTCATTCCGAATTAACCGTTTTACTATTCTCTAGTGGCACTGTAGCCACATGCCCATTTATACCAAAAAAACAGGCGACCAGTTGCTTCAAAGTGCTTTTTGCACGCATAACTTTTGTTGGGTTCGGCTCATCTTGGAACACCTACACCGTTGACTGCTGTTTAGTTTCGGGGTCATACGCATAGATCCAAGATTCATCACCTGTGTTGATATTATAAACAGTTTTTGACGCACAACGATTGTATTTTTTAACATTTTTTTGCACCAATAGACACGAGCCTGTTTTTGATCAATTCTCAAGTTGTGCGGAATCGAACGCGAACAATTTTTTCTTACAACCAAATGTTCGTGTAATATCTTATGTATGCTCGTCATACTTATGCCCAAGGACGCCTCTATTTCGCGATATGTAACATGACGATCTTGCATTATTAGTTCCCGCACAGCATCGATATTTTGTGGTACAACAACCGATTTAGGGCGACCTTCTTTAAATTCGTCCGTGAGCATAGACCGCCCACGATTAAACTCACTGAACCAGTGATACACAGTAGTTTTCGATGGTGCTTTATCCCCAAAAGTCGAAATGAGTTGATCGATGCACTGTTTTTCAGTTAACCCACGTCGAAAATCGTATCTATTATATCATCGCACGACAATGTTCATCACACGCAACTTTCAAAATAACGCCACAATGGGAAACAATTGACAGAATACATAATTAGGATAGACAATTCAAAAACAAAAGCGTTGATGCAGGACGAATGTTTAGCTTTATACTGGGCCGTAAGGCTTTTTCTATGGCAACTGAACTGGCATAAAACTTTGCCATCTCAATTCTTTTTAACAGCGACAAATATTTCTTCTTTGTACTAAAATTGGTGCCTTTTTCACGTTTAAGATTTTGGTTGGTTATCTATACATATTAATTATACTTTATTATCTATTTTCTGCATTCACCTGCTACTCTTTTCTGTACAAACATGGAAAAGTGGGAGGTGTGTCAGCGTTGTTGCAGGAAGACAAGCATGCGCATGAATTTAGAATGGCATGCGTATGTTATATATACCTACCAGTGGTATTTACTTACCTTGATATAATTCTTTTCCATTCTCATGAAACACTGACGTTTATTTTTGTAGCATGAGGATACACTTGGCAGTGTGTACGGCAACTTGACGAAGCCTGAAGACGGCATCAACATTCACGGGCTGTTCATTGACGCCGGTCGCTGGGACCCACAAAACAACTTGCTCGTTGACCCCTTGCCAGGTACTATAATTGTTGGTAATGCTGCGTCAATGCAATGGGCCTACATGCTAAAATTTTAGTCAGTTTGACCTCAAAATTGCAGTTTCTTGATATTTTTTAGGTTTTACAGCCTGAAAATAAGTGGTCAGTGTTTATAGTTTGTTGCACTGATTCGATCACATGTCAGTATATTGTTATCAATACATATAATAAAACAGTAGAACCCGCTGTGTCTGTACATTGGAAAAAAGTAATAAAAATAGAAAGGGTCGACTAAATAAGAGTAATAGAACACAAATCAGTGATTTTTAGAATTCTTTTCTGTCTGTCTGTTTGTTCGCGCACATCTCCGAAACTACTAAACGGATTTTGATGTAGTTTTCACAGGTGGAAGGGGCTCAATTTGGAGCAGAATATAAGCTTTATTTCATTAAAATCGAACGACGGAAAAAAAGTTATCGTCATTTATCGATTCTAGGAATTTACTTTTTTACTGATAGAAGTTACATAGCTAATAATAATTTCAAGCGTTAAAGGCCTATAGACGTCACGAATGAGTGTTAAAAGAAAAGGGCTGTTGTACATTCGTCACAAAGTATTTTATTTTTAATTTGTCAAATCCTATAAGTAAAATGAAAAAGTTTCCATGACTCGGCAACATGTTGCTTGCCCTTCAGATGAAAAGTGGATCTGTTCGCAATTAAGCTGTTCTACCTCGGCTTGATGGTTGTTTCTCGTTAAATCTAATTCATCTGCATAGTAAGCCAAAAAATTGTTGCTGCTCTCTCGAGAGTTTGGTGCTTTAACAAGCAATGAAATCTATTATTCGGGTAGCACCACAGAGCTCGGAAGGGTTGAACGACACCCTAGACGCTAGCACTCCCATAAACCTTAATGTTTCTTATAGTTTTTAGGGTTCCGTAACCAACGGGACCCTATTACTAAGACTCCGCTGTCAGTCTGTCTGTCCGTCTGTCACCAGGCTGTATCTCATGAGCCATGATAGTTACAGTTGAAATTTTCACAGATGATGTATTTTTGTTGCCGCTATAACAACAAATACTAAAAAACAGAATAAAATAAATATTTAAGGGGGCTCCCATACAAAAAACGTGATTTTTTTTCCGTTTCTATAGATAATGGTACGGAACCCTTCGTGCACGAGTCCGACTCGCACTTGGCCGTTTTTTTTTTGTTTTTTCGGGTTATTGTTTTGTTCCATAGTAAAAGTTGTTCTATACCATTGACTGAATAAGCTCTTCAAATATGGTTACACCTTTCTGTCACACGTTGTATATGAATGAAAGCATCCGTCATTCGATATCGGATCGGTGCAAAAGCGAGCTAATTTATGAATTTTAGCCGGACATGTTTAATGTGCGCGACGTCCAATCTAATTAATTTAATTGTTTTGTTATCAGGTCAGATGAATCCACCACTGCCTGTGATCTGGTTCAAGCCGGTAATGGAGCTACCAAAAGCTGACTTAAGGTACGAGGCCCCGCTGTATAAGACCTCAGAGCGAGCCGGGGTGTTGTCAACCACAGGACACAGTACCAACTTTGTGCTGCCAGTGCTATTACCTTCCAACAAGCCCGCAGACTTCTGGATCATACGCGGCTGTGCCTTACTCACCATGATTACTGATTAGTAACTCCTGGGATTTGTTTCACTTGATTGTTTTACCCAAACGTTTTAAGAATGACTTCATTTAGTGCGCTTTGTTTTTTAAGTTACTTAAAATTTACATTTTTATTGTATTTAATCATAAAGGAGACTGGGCGAAAGTGGTCTAAAGACCAACAGATATGGAGTAATTTTTTTTAGGAATTTAGACAGTATTTTTTTGTTATGACGTCATCAAAATCTGACCCGACGGTTTTGAGATATTTCAAGTCATATACATTAGTATTATTTTACTTTAATTAAGTATTTTTATTACAATAATGTTATAATAAAGTAAGGAATTTATAAGAACTCCGATTTTGCAATGAGCTACATTTATTACATTTTTGACTACAATGACGCCGAACTAAGAACTATAAATAAGTGGCATGTTATACTAGCGTTGGTAAACTACACGCAGTGTCTTTGAAGACGCTGACGACACCTCTTTCTGTCCGAAAAGTACCGAAAAAACTGTCGGGTCAGATTTTGATGCCCTTTCGCACAGAGGTGTAGTTGGGGTTACCTAATGTAAAAACCACAATATTATATCTGTTGGTTTATAGACCACTTTCCATACAAAAAAGAACAAGTCTCTTTTAATTGTAATCATTTACGTATTATGCACTCATTTCAATTCAAATGGGGCTTCTGCAACCTGGAAAATAAAGGCGAAGAATTTTTGTATTTATAAATTACGTCCTTTTTAGCCCACGGATCCGCCCGCGCTGAACGAGTAATAAAATTAAATACCGTGTATTACACCTTTTATTTTGAATTTCGAGTAATGTTGTCGTGAATCCAATAGTACAAATATGAATCATGCTTTTAACTGCTGCATCAACGCCAAGCCAATCGTGTTCAGACACTTTGTGATTCATCGCTGACACTCGGCGTTATGCATGGTATTTCTTCGTAGTATAAGTAAACATATGAATTTGCTACGTCGAAAAATAACTCGAGTTAATGTCTAAATCGCCTAAACTTTTCACGATTTTTCTTTTTTCGTACAGCCTTTATGTTTTCGAAATGTTCTTCTTACTTTGTTGTCCTGTATATTTTTTAACCATGGTAGTGTTCCTGAACGCCCGTGTAAATTTAACTGTCAAAATGTTTTTACATTTCTGACAAGGTTTATGAACGACTTCGAGCTGTTTGTTTTCACTCGGGTGATTGTGGAACGGGTGACAGTTATAACGTACCTTTACCCGTTTAGGAACGCTACCATTGACTGAAGTATTAAGTTTAGTTATTTTGTTATACCTATAAAGCCACACGGTTCTGAAGTATGAACGTAATGTTAATAACATAAAAAGGTAATGGCAATTGTAATATACAACAGGTGGGCTAATAAAAACCAGAAATTGATCATTTTCTTTTATTGAAAATTCAAACTAATCATTCAATATTGTAGTTTTAATGCAATTTCGTCCTGTTGAAGGTAAACAATACTGTGGACTTATTATGACTTATTTAATAACTGGTTAAGCATTTGGCTTTGAACAAAATCATTTGAAAAATGCATCAAAGAACAGACAAACTTTTTATTTTAAAAAACTGAAACAAGAGAAAATTATATATTCCTGTGGGAACAAGACTCAAGTAGGTAACGTAGTATAATAATATAAAGTTATTGCCATTTAACGACTGTCGGGTACGCTAAATAAAGTGACATGAAACTTGGATATAGAGTATCCGTAAATTCACTACAAGATCTCATACATTACAGGACAGAGCTTACCTAAATAAATATCCATGTGTGAATTGATATATCACAGTACTCACTTTACTGTTAAATTTTTGCACTTTGTTGGTGTCTAACTTCCAGCAGTTCAACTAAATAATTATATTATTAGTCCTTATTTCTTACAAGAAAAATTAAGAGGGCTAGATCAGAGTTTTTCCTACGTAATAACACTTCTCGTTCGTTTGTGTTGCAACCAAAATCACAGAGTTTCTCGACTTGTGATCATTTTGTGATATTGTGATCGTCTCGTAATTAAAAGCTATATTTGAAAAACTAACCAACTTATATTTATCTAGATACATAATAATAATTATTACAAAGTATATAACTGCTTTTACACGGTCGTTCCTCACATTAATTGGTCGAAAATGAATGCACGTTATACAACAACAAATTACTTGATTGTTAGAAAATTCTTTTGAAAGTAAAACTGAATCGCGGCCGCAACTAGAACTACGTCAACGACTTCACCGCAACTACTGTATACTTATTTACAAATCATATTACTGATTTTACAATTGCTTATATAAGAATTATTACAATAAAAACAGTTATACGAAAGTTGTTATAATAATTTAATTTTTACAAAAAAATATTATAAAACAAAATAACTGTATCCTTACAACTGACTTTTGAAGACTAATCTTACAAATGACTCGATAGAGTGATTGAATTATTTTTGGAAGCTTCCATTAATAAGGGCTGCTTTCATCGGAAAATTTATTTTAAAATGTTTGTAATTCAAATTAGAATTTAAATGTATTAGCGAATGAAAAGGATTAAAGAGCGTGGGTATAATTACATCTCCTTTACCACTTTACCTGCTACACTTAGCTAGCCCCTAAACGTTAGCGCGTGATGCCATCTCGCTCACTCGAGGGACATCGACAGCTCCGGCGTCCGGTTCCATTTATATAATTTATAGAATCTTAGGTCAGTTACTCACTTTTAATACATCTATAAGTGAACCTTGTCGTAAACGGCCTAGTCAGTTCTTGAGAACACGTGTACACGCACCGTGTTACGTGAAACTTATAACTATGCGTAAATTGGTGAGGTTGTTTTGTTAATGAACGATGGTAGCACTATGCAGATAGTGCTGACAATGGTAGGCGCAAGCCTTGTGCAGAGCGTCGCCCGGCGGACAGGCGGCGGCGCGGCTGGGGCCCTAGGCCTGCGATATTAGACGCCGTCGCGCCGTCGCCATAATTTATCTTAACCTACGTCGTAAAAGAATAAAATTTCAACATATACATAGGACGAGGGTAAATCAAAAAGTTACTAGAATCACTATAATAATATCAAAAAATTCAAACAAAGATAATTTTTTTTTACGTAATTTCCTTCTAATTCAACACGTTACTAACTTTCTTATACCTTCAGAAAAAAAAATACATATTTTTGTGGACATTTTTTAGGCAGATATTTTATCACTGCATGTAACTCTCTTTTCTCCATATTTTAGTATTTGCACAAAATTATCTTGCGAACGGTTCATTGAAATCTAATGAAACTGCATAAATATTGTGTGTTTGACACTCTTTATAATAGATGCCAAAATACCCTCAAAAATATTATACATATATGCGCTTCTAATAACATTTGATTTACCCTCGTATTATATTTCCAGAAATTCAATTTGCTAATTCACATTTACAAGCTAAGTTCGGTTTTAAAATCAGTAGTGTTTAGAATCCCGGTAAAAATAATTTCATTAAATAAAGTCGCGAGATCGTCCCTGGTAAATCTCACGAGAATGATTGCTTACAATTTAACACCAAATCACACAACACAACTAACAGTAATCATTCGATCTAAATTACATAGAAAAAGAACGGAATGAACAATGTATAGCATTGATGGGTAATGAAAAGAGCCCTAGAGGAGGAAATGCAGTGGGCGACGCCGGTGGCGGGAGGTGTAGAGGCGGGGGGGTGGACGCCACCCCCCACCACGTCTCCTATTCGTCCGACATGAACGAGTTCTGGGACTTGAGCTCTTCCAGCCTCGAGATGTGATGGCGGAGGTACATTATTCTGAAAAAAAAAAACAAACAATGCTTTATATTATGGAAATTATCTCGAGAAGTTTTTGCCACTTTCCTGGCTCTGTGTTGTTTTTGAACGAAAACATTAAATATATCGGGTCATCTAAGACGAAAGGTCACATCTACAAAAATATATAAGTACCGAGTACCGACACACGTTATCGATGAATAAAAAATGATTGTAAGTATACACTGTTCACAATTTAGGGTCAGACATGGGTGAATTTCATAATTAAAAAAGTTACATGTTGGTTTTTAATTATCTAGTTATAAGATACACCTAAGTAAATGCCGAAAATGTATAATTACACAATAGTATTTTGTGCAACTGTAGCATAATTTGAGACTTCGTTTGTTTCGCAGCTCGAGTGTCCCAATGTCTATTTATCTAAAATATCGTCTTTATTTATAATATTAATTATTTATTTATAATTAACTAACAATTTCACGAAAAATGAGAAGAACACTCAATTATGAACCTCGGGTGCGTCGTTACGGTAATGCTGCCTTGAAGGCCAATCAGGATAAAGGGGGTGTGGCTTAAGAAATAAGGTCGAGACCTATTATCTTGTAATATGCTAAAGTATAGATACGTATTCCGACTGCAATAAAGATTCGATACTTTATGATTTATGGTTAAACACGTATTATTTGTCAATGTCCAAGTGACAAAAAATTATGAAATACAAGGTAAAATCATAAGTTTCTTGGAGTGTAAAGACAAATTTCGGCCCTATAATAACTTTTCACAAGTAGTTAATCAATAATCATTATTACTTTAAGAGACTGTACATAAAATAATTTGAAAAATGTTTACCAATTTATTTTTAACAATATATTGCAAGCAAATATGTTCAGAATTTTCCCGTGATTTGGGAAATTTCTAACGTAATTGAAAATACGTGTACAAAACGAAATTATGCCATAATTTAGACAGGTATCACGAAAAAAATGTATATTTGTGGAGATTCTATGACCAGATTCCTTTCACCCACTCTATCGTTTTTTAGGGTTTCGTCCCCGAAGGGTGCCCGTACAAATAACCTCTAAAAATAGCATTAGTATTTGTGTCAGCTCTATCTTAGAGAGTAATACATACAAGTTTAAAATTTAGTCAAATTGTTGTACATACTCTAGCAATACAGTAAGAAGTAAAAAGTTACATGCTTAGGTAAGAAGCTATTTCTAATCAGATATTAAATATTTAATTGGTTGTTATTTACTATTTATTTTCTCATTTTGTTTTCTTTGTAAGTGAAAAATTTTGAGAAAATAATAAAGGTGTAGCTACATTCCCCAAAAAAGAAGGCTATCTCAGATTGATTTTAAAGTAGCCCAATTTATGACCAAGAAGTCTGAACGAGACAAAAATATTTAATTTCAATTCAATTCAATGTTTATTTAGGCAAATGCAGCCGATGTCGACTATTCTGCCAGTGTCACGTGATAGATTGTAAACGTGTTATGTATTCCATGAGAAAATAAGGTCTAAAAGGAAAGAAGACCTTGCAGGAGCAGGGAGAAACACAAAGTACATGTTAGTAAATATAAAACTAAAACCCACCACCTATAAATTAATTTCATTTTCCCTTACAAATCTAATTAGAGCCCCTATTAGCTCCTTCGAAAAATGTAAAATCATAGTAGAGAAGTTCGCAGGAAGATCGATATTCAATTTTGGGAGTAAATTGAAAAAGTCAAAAGACTTCTGGTTATTCTTACATTGGAAAAATATATGATTAAGGTCTCCATCTCCTTGTCCACATTCACAGAGCGAGTTGTCACTGACTTTAATTTTATTTAGAAATACTGGAGTACAGGAAGATCTCAAGCGTAGTCTAATAATAACGGATATTACAAGTTTGGAAACTTTTTTATGTTTAAAAACCATAATCTCTGGTTGGCCACGAGCATAGAAGGAACCTTTTGTTTTGCTACTCTTGTTCCAGTCTTCGTTCCAAATCGATTGAATATTATCTTTTTTTGCAGTATTCATAATATCATAACATGTGTAAGAATTACTGTACTTTTCATCAGTCTGATGAATGCAGGCATATTTAGCTAAACGATCGGCACATTCGTTACCAGAGATACCAGAGTTAATTTCGTTTGGAAATTTATTTTGACAGCTCCGTCGTCAATTCGTGTCATTGGTTACTAATTTTGAAAATCAGAATGTATGGAACTGCTTCTCTATAGTATATAAAACCTCATTGGTCGGGACTTATTTCTCGTCTTTATTGTTGGTTGGCTCTCTAGCGATGTTATAATAAATCAGGCCAATCGCAGCGCAGAATCGCGGTGTTATAGTGTAATATTGTAATTTTATAGTATAATATTGTAACATAACGTCGGATAAACAATGTAGGTACTTATAAAACTGCTTTTGATGTTACAATTCCCTTATTACTGTATGGGAGTAGATAAAAGCATTTTTTCAATAGGAATAACATCAAGGCGAATAATAATACGTACTATGTTCTTCAAAAAAATATGAGCGTCAGCCAGAGACGTAGATTGAATAGACCCGTGGCTCCCAGTTGAATTTATGCCACAGGCTGGGCTTATTGCTAACTCTTTTGCACGCGTAGAATTTGTATCTGCTATCCTGCTAGTCGTGTTTGGCGGGCGTACTTCGACGATTAAACTGAACGCAACCCAGGGAATTTGCTCGCGATAAGGGCAAAAAGAGTAAGCGAGATGAATATACGAAACGCCTACTAGGCTTTTTTACGATAAAATACCGTAATATATATTGGAAAAAACACAAAACAAATCCGTAACTAACCCAAAATAAATATAGAATGACTATTATAGTCCATTTTTTATAATTGCAAGGTTATTTCTTTTAAATGAGAACAAAATAGGTCGTATGTTGTCGATTGCAGCGTTGGCGGATTTTTATAACTAGCGACCACTTCTCTCGCTAGCTTGCAAGCGCCCAGGTGAGTTGTGGGCACATAACCGAAAATTAAAGCGCAAAATTTCAGTTCAGAATACCATGTCTAATAGAATACATTTAGATCGATGGCATGAGCAGACCTAAATTATTTTTCATTTGCGCAGTTATGTTTCTTTGTGAAGTTGTTCAGTATGGTCATACATTATGTCTATTTACACCTGGGATATAATATGTGGCAGGCAAATAATAAGTTCGGCATTTTACAAAAGGCGCGGCGTCGTCAGTTTCTAAACGCTCACTGTTTTGCAATTTGCCGTTCGGCAAATTGACAAATGCCCGCTGTTTGTAAAATGATTTTGTTATTTTCTAAAAGGCCGAAATCAAGTATTTCACCAAAAAGCGAAAAACAGATGCGACGCTGATGTATGTAAGTAAATATCGGGAGCCGAGCGAAGCGTATAGGTAAATTATAAAATGCCGAATTCTACTATATGACGAAGATTCGTCAAATAGCAAAATAGCGAGCCTTTAGAAACTGATGACGCCGTTTGTAAAATGGCGAATTTTTGTTATTTGCCTGCGACATATATTAGGTCTTTACATACGAAATTGCCGTTTTCTATAGAAAATTTGAAGGAAACTCAATTTTAAGTACTAATATTTTTGCATTTTTTTAGGAATGACAAATCCAAATTACGTGTTTTTTTTTGTATGAATGAGACAACATTAAGCTAACAGCAACATTAATTTAATTTTAGAAAAGTGTCAGCTGTAAAGTTATTTCGAATCTGATCAAGGAAATGGATGGCATTTAGGACGAACTGTTTTTGACATTTTAATTTTTATTATCAAACTGAATAGGTACTTCTGTCCACCTCGTTGTTTATCTTCTGCCTCTAGCAATATCCAAGTTAGATAAAACTTGGTCCATGTTATGGAAAGAGTCCCAGAAACTCACAGGCAGACATTATGCTGCTAGTCAGCCTGATATTCCGCAGCGTCCGTGGTTCTATAAATACCGTGACGCTAACAAGATGTCCACATCCATTGTTTGTCGCCTTCGACTATTCCATGTATGTTCTCCGGTTTTCTTGGCAAAAATCAGGGTGAGGGATAATTCCCTCTGTGTATGTGGTTTATATGAGGTTACTGTAGATCATATGTTTTTTGAGTGACAAAGATTACAGTACCCTTTATACGACTCACTCCCTCCACAAATCCCTCGTCCCATCAACTTCAACTTTTTGCTGACTTTTGTAAATAGTCCTCTTATATATACGTTGTGTAAATTTATCAAATTAAATAATATTAAATTATAAAAAGTATTATACTTAATATATGCTTCTTAGTTTAATAATTTTAATTTATATATATATTTCTTTAATATACATAATATATATTATTTTTTATTCATAACTGTTACCTAAGTATATAAATATTTATTTATTTTGTTGTACTCGTAGATGTAGAAGTGTACCTACTATATATTCTGTTTGTAGATTCACGTTTGAAAATTCAAGTTTGGGAAAAAAAAAATTTCAACTTTAAAGCTTCCTGTGAGTCTTTTCGCTTAAAACAAGATATTGGCGGAACTAATGTGCGGAGACACGTTTAAAGAAGCCAGATAAAACGGTTTTGTATTGAATTTACAATAAAAACAAAATTTAATATGCAGATGTAAAACCTTGAAATCAACTTTCACTTACTGGAACTATGAACTCATGAATAAGTATGAAAATTTCGGCTATTATTATGTAATGAGCTATAAATTACAGATAAAAACAAATTAAGTTCGAAATCTATTTCAGTTCGCGTATTCGTTGAGTTTACATGGTTGAGCAGCTTAAGTGCCCTAGTTTAAAACAGCAAACAAACAAAAACACAAAAGAAAACATCGGATTTAAAATTTCATGATGACTGTTAGTGTTTCAAAAATGTCAGAAATCCTTAAGGTTGCGTAAATATCTAATGAATGTTTACGGGTCTATGGAAGACCCAGAGCTTTTTTCTTTCTCCCTGATCAGGGATTTTTTAATCATAAATTGTATTTCGAAAGTTCTACGGTTAAAAATATATTTAAAAATTTTTTTTTGCGTTTGAAAAGTATTTCTTTAATCGTTGTTTTTTAACTTTTCTTTTATTCCAAATTGAATAATGTTTGCTGCGCTACGACAATAAAAAAGAACTGATTTAAAATCGAGTGATAACATGAGAACCTCTAAATGGCTTTTGATGCAGGTTTTACTAGTCAGGTGTTTCTTGAGGTGATTTTATAAACCTACTTTTTTTTTTATAGTTTATAATATACAGAGTGGAAAAAATTCAAGGGCCCTGGAGGGGAACTACCTTAAATCCTTTAATTAGCTCATTTTACTGGTAGGAAACATTCCTTTATTTTTTAAAAGAAACAAAACTGCATTTAAAGATATTCTGAAATTCGCTTGTCTCACCCGGGAATCGAACCAACTTAAAATAAAAAAATAAACCCTCGCTATTTTATTATACGAATCGGTAGGATTATTGTTCAGGATAAATTTGTCTAATAAACATTTGGTCTTACACTCATCTGTTGTACGAGATACCCATGAAATTAAATATTTATTACAAGTTCTTTATTAACAATACCTAGTACTGTTCACTTGTAACAAGTAAACGATACGTTATAAATTTCTTATCTCTCTTACATCCAAAGACATCGTATGAAGTACAAGCTTGATAATGTTATTTATCTTAAGTACCTTGTTGAAGACTTCAATAAGAAAATGGTTAAATGGTAATAATACATCTAGGCACAGCACAATTCCTTCTTGCACTAGGCGTACTGACGAAAAGTTTAAAAAGGGAACGTATTTTTTTTGCAACGCGGTGCAACATTTTTAAAATCGATAAAAGTAAGTATTCGTTCGAATTTCAAATTTTGTTTTGTTTTGCTTTGCTTTCATTCCGTGCTGACATTGTGTAATAATGGCGTATCATTATTACTTTACAAGTGAACAGTACTACAGTTGCCACAAAATAAGAGGCCCGTTTTGACAGATAAGAACGACCATAGAATATAACTTTACATGTAATAAATGAAACGGTTAATAAATAATTATTAACTTATTGGGTTTAAAGAAAATAAATAAACGTTTTTTAATTATCACGGAAGTTTCAAGTACTATTTTCACGCATATTCCAAAATAAAATGCAATTTTGAATTACTACACAATGTCTCAAAAACAGTTACATTCTCAGTCAATTTTTTCTTAATAATAGTGTTGTAACCAGATATTCGCCTAATTTCACGGACTCAATTCGATTCCACGTGAATATAATTAACTTGTTTTAAATATTGATAAAATAATTGTAATGATCTGTAATTAGCTTTTGTGAGACCAGTACACAAAAAGCCAAGTTTAAATTTCCTTTTTTTTTTTGCAAATATAAACTTTTTAGATTTGAACATTTGCATGTATTTGTAACGGTGTCGCGTATACCGAAAAATATAAAATTATAATTGTGCTAAATAATGTTACATACCACTTAGCTTTTAAACTTATAGTTTACAAAAACAAAATATATATATATAAAAAACATGCATTTATTGCTTAAAGTCCCATTTCTTTTTATTAATGAATTGGTTTACAGGCAGTTTGCCATACATAAATCATCCTATCAATACACAGATTGGCTGGTAAGAAATATGGCAGTATTTTTTTTTATAAGGCATGGAGCAATTTTTTCATCTTGAAGCCTACATATTTTTCTTACTGGCCAGTATTTTATATCTATCAACGCTCAGACCTCTATCTAATTTGAGGTCAGTGAAGTACAACATTACAAAATATTACTGGCACGTAAGAATTTCCATTTCAGATTCTTTTCGTAAAGAAAAAAAATTAAAAGCTGGTTTTAGCACCCGAAATATCTTTCTTTCACCATATTGGAAGTCGTTGTGCTCCCGTTTGTTTTTAGTGTTTTTTTCTTGTGACTTTAGGCTTAACTTTTGAACTGTTTATATTTTATTTCACGTTGACTTTGGCAATCATGTTTATTCTGGAAATTATAACCAATAAGCTTGAAAATATTTCAAACGATAACAATCTCATAATATTTTGAATCGATTTCTCGTGAGAATCGGTTGATATAGTTACCGATTTGCATGGTTCACATCCATAGATACGTTGCGATGACATATGTCAAAACGGACCTATTACATTGTGACTACTTTAGGTATAGTCAATAAAAAAACTTTTAATAAATATTCAATTTGATGGGTATCTCGTACAACAGATAAGGGTAAGACCAAATGTTTATTAGACAAATTTTATCCTGAACAATAATCCTACCGATTCGTATAATAAAATAGCGAGGGTTTATTTTTTTATTTTTAGTTGGTTCGGTTCCCGGGTGAGACAAGCGAATTTTAGAAGCTCTTTGAACGCAGTTTTGTTTCTTTTAAAAAATAAAGGAATGTTTCTTTTTAGTAAAATGAGCTAACTGAAGGATTTAAGGTAGTTCCCTTCCAGGGCCCTTGAATTTTTTCCTCCCTGCATATAAATAAAAAAGTATTAGTTAGTTTCGAAATATATTTCGGCCAACTTGTGGTCGTCATCAGTCGAATAAGTGCGGTTTCACCATCTTACATTGATCATCATCGATCATCATTGATCATCATGCGAGTAAGATGGTGAAACCGCACTTATTCGACTGATGACGACCACAAGTTGGCCGAAATATATTTCGAAACTAACTAATACTGGGTGGCGCAAAAGTAATGACCCTATTTCGTTTAGCTACAACTACTTTTCTACATTAAAAAACTGTAATAAGTTTTTTCAATACTATATATTTGGCTATCAAATTTCGTCCCATCAAGATTTAAAGATGATATCTTTAAAATGGTAACCTCTGGAGTTGATGCACATTTGAGCCCTATTTATGAAATTTTCCGTAACTTGTCACAACACTTCCGGTGATATGTTCCTTATTTCTCGATGAATATTTTCTTTTAGGGCTGCGAGAGACTGTGGCTTATTCACATACACCACAGATTTCAAATAATCCCAAAGAAAGAAGTCTGGACTCGTCAGATCGGGCGATCTTGCAGGCCAATGCAAATCCCCAAAACGGGAGATGGCACAGCCTGGAGAGGTGTCCGTCACTTAGTTCATAGTGTCGCGCGCTTTGTGTGCCGCGGCGCCGTCTTGTTGGAACCAGATGTGCTCCATCCCCAATTCATCCAAACTGGGCATCAGAAACTCCCGTAACATGGTTCTGTAGCGCTCGCCAGTTACAGATACCGCATTGCCTGCAGTGTCTTCGAAAAATAGGGTCCGATCACTCTTTTGGCACAGACGCCACACCACACAGTAACTTTTAGTGGGTGTAAAGGTATTTCTTGAATAATACGCGGATTTTCAGGACCCCAGAAGCGAGTATTTTGCTTATTAACATGTCCCGAGAGATGAAAATGCGCTTCGTCGCTCATAAGCAATTTTGAAGGAAAATCATCCTCTTCAAGGTTGAGATTGATGACCCGCTGGCTGTACTCTAGACGAGCCCGGTGGTCAGTAGGCAGCAGCTGGTGAGTCATCTGATTTTTTTTACGGAAACATCTTCAAGTCTTTCACCAAAATACGCTGCAAAGTCCGCCTAGAAATGTCCAATTGCGTGGCACGTCGCCTCGTTGATGTTTCTGGACACTATTCCACATCTTCGCGCACAGCATCGATGTTTTCGGCTGAACGGCCAGTTCTTGGTTTGCCAGACTTAGGTATAACCAATGTTGAGCCAGTTTTTTTGAGGCGTTTGGCAAAGCGTCGAAAAGTGCGACCAACCGGTGCCGGGCGGTGGGGAAATCGTCGACGGACGGAACTCACGTTGTGTTTTTATCACTGATAAATTATTCCGTAAAAACATTGACACTATTATTCCACGTTCTTGGGGAGTAAAACGATCCATGTTTATTTGTGGTGTATTTTATATTTGTTCACTACACAATTTTTTATTTCAAGAAGACAGGAGACGCCATTTAAAAAAAATATAAGTATTTTCTATAGTGTCAGTACTTTTGCGCCACCCAGTACTTTTTTATTTATATGCAGGGTGGAAAAAATTCAAGGGCCCTGGAAGGGAACTACCTTAAATCCTTCAGTTAGCTCATTTTACTAAAAAGAAACATTCCTTTATTTTTTAAAAGAAACAAAACTGCGTTCAAAGAGCTTCTAAAATTCGCTTGTCTCACCCGGGAACCGACCCAACTAAAAATAAAAAAATAAACCCTCGCTATTTTATTATACGAATCGGTAGGATTATTGTTCAGGATAAAATTTGTCTAATAAACATTTGGTCTTACCCTTATCTGTTGTACGAGATACCCATCAAATTGAATATTTATTAAAAGTTTTTTTATTGACTATACCTAGTACTGTTCACTTGTAAAGTAATAATGATACGCCATTATTACACAATGTCAGCACGGAATGAAAGCAAAACAAAACAAAATTTGAAATTCGAACGAATACTTACTTTTATCGATTTTAAAAATGTTGCACCGCGTTGCAAAAAAAATACGTTCCCTTTTTAAACTTTTCGTCAGTACGCCTAGTGCAAGAAGGAATTGTGCTGTGCCTAGATGTATTATTACTATTTAACCATTTTCTTATTGAAGTCTTCAACAAGGTACTTAAGATAAATAACATTATCAAGCTTGTACTTCATACGATGTCTTTGGATGTAAGAGAGATAAGAAATTTATAACGTATCGTTTACTTGTTACAAGTGAACAGTACTAGGTATTGTTAATAAAGAACTTGTAATAAATATTTAATTTCATGGGTATCTCGTACAACAGATGAGTGTAAGACCAAATGTTTATTAGACAAATTTATCCTGAACAATAATCCTACCGATTCGTATAATAAAATAGCGAGAGTTTATTTTTTAATTTTAAGTTGGTTCGATTACCGGGTGAGACAAGCGAATTTCAGAATATCTTTAAATGCAGTTTTGTTTCTTTTAAAAACTAAAGGAATGTTTCCTTCATGTGAAATGAGCTAATTAAAGGATTTAAGGTAGTTCCCCTCCAGGACCCTTGAATTTTTTCCACTCTGTATATTATAAACTATTAAAAAAAAAAGTAGGTTTATAAAATCACCTCAAGAAACACCTGACTAGTAAAACCTGCATCAAAAGCCATTTAGAGGTTCTCATGTTATCACTCGATTTTAAATCAGTTTATTGTCGTAGCGCAGCAAACATTATTCAATTTGGAATAAAAGAAAAGTTAAAAAACAACGATTAAAGAAATACTTTTCAAACGCAAAAAAAAAAATATAGATATATTTTTAACCGTAGAACTTTCGAAATACAATTTATGATTAAAAAATCCCTGATCAGGGAGAAAGAAAAAAGCTCTGGGTCTTCCATAGACCCGTAAACATTCATTAGATATTTACGCAACCTTAAGGATTTCTGACATTTTTGAAACACTAACAGTCATCATGAAATTTTAAATCCGATGTTTTATTTTGTGTTTTTGTTTTTTTGCTGTTTTAAACTAGGGCACTTAAGCTGCTCAACCATGTAAACTCAACGAATACGCGAACTGAAATAGATTTCGAACTTAATTTGTTTTTATCTGTAATTTATAGCTCATTACATAATAATAGCCGAAATTTTCATACTTATTCATGAGTTCATAGTTCCAGTAAGTGAAAGTTGATTTCAAGGTTTTACATCTGCATATTAAATTTTGTTTTTATTGTAAATTCAATACAAAACCGTTTTATCTGGCTTCTTTAAACGTGTCTCCGCACATTAGTTCCGCCAATATCTTGTTTTAAGCGAAAAGACTCACAGGAAGCTTTAAAGTTGAAATTTTTTTTTCCCAAACTTGAATTTTCAAACGTGAATCTACAAACAGAATATATAGTAGGTACACTTCTACATCTACGAGTACAACAAAATAAATAAATATTTATATACTTAGGTAACAGTTATGAATACCAAATATATATATTATGTATATTAAAGAAATATATATATAAATTAAAATTATTAAACTAAGAAGCATATATTAAGTATAATACTTTTTATAATTTAATATTATTTAATTTGATAAATTTACACAACGTATATATAAGAGGACTATTTACAAAAGTCAGCAAAAAGTTGAAGTTGATGGGACGAGGGATTTGTGGAGGGAGTGAGTCGTATAAAGGGTACTGTAATCTTTGTCACTCAAAAAACATATGATCTACAGTAACCTCATATAAACCACATACACAGAGGGAATTATCCCTCACCCTGATTTTTGCCAAGAAAACCGGAGAACATACATGGAATAGTCGAAGGCGACAAACAATGGATGTGGACATCTTGTTAGCGTCACGGTATTTATAGAACCACGGACGCTGCGGAATATCAGGCTGACTAGCAGCATAATGTCTGCCTGTGAGTTTCTGGGACTCTTTCCATAACATGGACCAAGTTTTATCTAACTTGGATTTTGATACATATGCTATAAGATCTATTTGTGAACGGAATTTCAAATTTCTAAGAAAGCTGGAAGTCCCTCCTAGCCTTCCATGGTAAGTCAATTTGCAAATTGACTACTTAAAGGACATACTATGATAAATTTTATACGTATCATACTTCTAACCAAAGCTTTCTGGTTTTCTTTTAACACTCATTCGCGACGTCTATAGGCCTTTAACGCTAGAAATTATTATTTGCTATGTAACTTCTAAAAAAGGAAATTCCTAGAATCGATATAATAATAGTCCTATTACTATTATTTAGTCACCCCCTTTCTATTTTTATTACTTTTCTCCAATCTACAGACACAGCGGGTTCTACTCTTTTATTATATGTATTGATATATATCTATAATATATAAATTATGTATACATATATTAAGATCAATTAGGTCATAAATATTGCAATCGCACTAGCTATAAACTTATGACTGTATTTGTAGCACAACTTAAACAACACATACAGTTTGTGCGTATAAGCATAGATCTAAAAAACATTGCTACTATAAGCCACCATATTTTAAGGCACAGACCAAAGGCCCAAGCCGCATTCGCGAGTGCGTCAATGCAAGTAAAATATGTCAGGCTCAAAAGGGCTTGGCTTCCATTCATTTAACTTAAAGAGCCGCACGCAGTTTCTTTAACGCTCGTAAAAAATGACGACAATTCTGTAGTTGGTGGTCGAACTCAAAAATCAAATATGAAAATGTATTCTTTGCTTGATTAATTCTGATATTGTGTTACATATAAATAAACCAACCTGGTTTATTATGCTGTCGAGTGCATTTCTACCACATATATTTCTACCACATATCACATTCGCATTAACTTGTTTAAAAAATAAGGGCTTTGCTATTGCTGGATTAAACATTAAAGAAAATACAAGAAGACTTTTAGTAATATTATTAATAATTAAGAAAATACTTTTCAATTGTATTATTCGCCCATATTTCACTATAAGTAAATCGCACAGCAACTTAGTAGGAATATATTAGTTACACACATTTTTTCTCCAAATAATTTCGCTAGCGAGTTTTAAAAACACACAAAACGTATGCAAGCAATCGCTAAAATAACAAACTTGTAAATCCCAAATTTGGACACATGCAATGAAACGCTGAGATTTGCTAAAGTTTGCTCAGTTGAGAAACCGGCAGAAAATTGTGTGTTAATAAACACTATCAGCAAGTCAAGTTATGATATACCCAAGGAAAGTAGCTACCTATATACTTGTATGTAGCGACTTATTGAATTGATGTTTGGCTACTTTCAGACCACCCTTTCAGACTACTCAAGCGAAGATGAAATTGAATAAGGCTCGTGTCAGTGGTTTTATCGCAAATCGTTTCATACATTGTAAATTAAATGAGATTAGCTTTTCATTGAATTTACACGGGCTTGTCGCGGCCATGTATCGCGGCTTGACGCCCCCTCGTGTACGGGCGTCGGCACGGTTTTTGAGGTACGATCAAAAGTAGCGGGGCATAGTTGCGCATACGTACACTCGCGCACGTAATTGCTTAGCCAGATTTTATGAATAAATATACCTTCATTACCTACTGATATTTTATTGTGTAAATGGAACTGGCTAGTTGTTTGTGTATAGGTAGGACATAATCCTGATGGATAATAAAATATGAGATAGTGTCAAACAATACAAACTTACTCTCTTACGTCTCTTAGTTTCGTCACAAAAAATCCGCCGTCGTTGCACAAAATAAAACTATCATAATTACTTATTTCCGTGGCAGTGCAATGTGCAGGTTCATTCTGGATTATCTATGAAGGTGAATGTGTTTATTTTATACTAGATTTAGCCCGCGTTATTTTCGGTTTTACGTTATCCTTGTCCTACGGAAATCGTTTTTTTTTTTTTTGATAATATGTATCCTTGTGTTAATTTAGGGTATAAGCTATCTCCACTCCAAATTCCATCCAAATCCGTTCAGCTGTTTCAGCGTGAAGAAGTAACAAACATACTATTTCTCACATACACACACGCACCAACTTTCGCATTTATAATATTAATGGGATTTACATGAAAAGTGATAATATTAGTGGGACTTACATGAAAAGTGATATCCCATTGCATAGGTATATATAGGTATTATTTCGGCACTATTTACCTACACAAGACGGCATTTTTATGTTTTACCAATTTTCTTGTCATAGATAATTGCGGGCTCATAATTTTTTTCTTTTGTTATGGTTTCATGTTTTTCGTTCACCGGTCCGTAACATATCCTATTTAAATTCAATATTAGAAGTTTTCGCTCACGCAGCAGTAGATAGATGGTGGTAGTTGTAAAGAAAAGCGTGCTTACTTCTGCTCCTGTAATGTCGCCTGTATTTCCGTGTGCCGAACGAGCGAGCGCGTACACTTGAGTTCCGCAGACACCCTCGTACACTGTAGCCAGCCTAGCTGGTACGCTTCCTCTGTGAACTTGTTAGCCTGTAAACAAAATAATTTTAAATAAATTAATAGATTTGATTAGTGGTTCTTGATAGAATGGTATTTATTTTATGTAAATACAAGTAAGATACTTAAAATCACTATTTACGAGCCAGTTTCTGGAATTAGGGAAATCTTTCTAATCAATATATAGGCGACGAATTAACCAATCTCATCCTTAAGCACAGCTCCATTTTAAATTCTCAAATGTGAAATCGAATCTGTTTGTCCACCGCAATTACTATGAGATTTTCGACTAGTTAGTCTAGCATAGAAAACCGCATCGAGCTGAATAGCGCGTGATACGGTGCTCTCTCTCACTTTGTTGATCTGCCTCGAGAGGGATAGACGTGTTGTATCAAGCGGTTTAAGCTAAAAATGTAGGAATTTAGTTAGTTCGTTACTGAGTTCATTTGTGTGTTTTTCAATATTTCTAGGGGTTTATAATTTTTAGGAAGTTATAACTTTATAAGCTGTGTCTAGCTGATGACAGTCAAGGTTTAATAATTTGAAAAAGAAGTTACCGCTGGGCCACAAATTTCCCGCTGCGAGCTAATTTAGCTCCAGGCAGCATGAGCTACCAGCTTCAACTTTAAATGTGTTTATTCTCATACATTTGAAATGAAATGAAATATATTTATTTATGTAATGTAGGTATATCAGGTACACTTATTACAGGTCGGTTTTAATGTAGTATAACTAAATAATCTATGTTTATAGGCAATAGTTTTATGTAATCAATAATAATATGGGGAAATACACAGGGAAATAATTAAAAAATATAGGATTAAGGAATAAATAATATTTTAAATATATGCAATACATATAATAAACATATGTCTAACTCCGCCCATTCGATTAGTCTTGCTAAGAAGAAGGGAAGAAACTTAGCAAGATCATGTCTTTTTTTTCCATAATATTAGTTACAACAACTAAATGTAAAATTTAAGCCTATACTTTAATTGAATAAAGAGATAAAAAAATACAAGACAGGAGAAAATTATGTCATGAAGACAAAAACAAATAATACCTTTGTGTACCTGTCCCATATAGTCAATCTGCTTTTACATTCATTTCATCTATTTACATTAAGGCTATCATTGAGGATATGACCCGCAAATCCCTAATTTATTAGTTTGAAGAATCTAGCAATACTGTAAGCACAGATTATATAGTAGTTACTACGTATAGTGCGCGCCAATCTTTTTGTCGCCTCTGAGTGAGTTCCAAGTGCAAGCTTGCGCAGGTACAGTCAAGGAAACAATAATATCAACGGTTGATTATTAAATGTTTACTATAAGTGGGAAGGTGTACTTGTTGTACCTAGCTATTTAATTATTTATTTATTATTTTAGTGCAATCTTAAGTATATAAATAAAACTCATTAATATTAAAAATAAGTAAATTTATAATGTACAAATATAGGCAAACACGTTGTTACTTTATTTAGAGGTGAGACACCATCAATAAAAACTGGTTCCCTACTTGAAGAAGGAAGATTTTCGTCCGAATCACTATCGTCCGTAGAATTTTGGCCCTCCTCAGTGTCGTCGTCGGGTCCATTGTCATTGTCACTGACTTCAATAATTATTTTAATACACCATTTTTCTACATTGTCGCCTTAAAACGCTATAACGTCCGCGAGGCATAACAACAACAATAAACTTTAACAAACTAAATCAACAAAACTTTAACAAAAATAAATCAACAAAACAACAAATAAAGGCAACAGAAACAATAAACTATAACAAACAGATTCAACGATTAACTTAACGAATCATGGAATTTTTTCCTCGTAGGTACTTTTAATGCAACGCGCGCGTGTGTAGTGTACGGACGTAGCACTAACACTAACGCATAGTTGACATGTTGACATCTGCTGAACGGCGAGCGGGGGGTGTGGTGCGGCACGCAGGCGAGTGTGCTCCGCGCTCTCGCTCCTGTAACGTCCCCCTGACACCGTAAAACGGCTAATGCGTCGATTCTTAGGGCTAGCTTCAGAGGCGACTGAAAGATTGGCGCGCACTATAACAGATACTTCTCTCCCTTGTAAAACGAAAATACCTACCAAAATTGCACGCTACGCTATAGCTACACTATCTACTGTCAGGAAATACATGCAAAAATGCATCTAAGGGGCTCGACTTAGCGTTGATAATACTTAGTAAAGCGCGCGGTATAGACGCGTTGGCCCGACACGCGTACGTTTTCAATAGGGTCGACGCGACGAGTCGAAAAGAAAAAAAAGTTTTGGTAGGCAAGTTCTTTTATTTAATTTACAAAATCTATTGATGCTTCGGTGGTTTGGACATGTAGAGAGGATCGAAGGCCGCCGTTTACAGATCGTTCACAGTTTATTTTCCTCTAGGCTGATCGAAAATGATTCTTAAGTATCGGAATTAGAACAACTGTCAGAGGTAAAATAACTGTGAACGGTCTGTATGATACTTTCTTTTTCGCTTCGGGTTATAGTAAACATTTAGTTTAAATTAATACTTTCAAAATTATAATGATTAACCGTTTTCCGTATACCAACTAAAAAATACATTATTTTAATTAACGTAGGTAATTGAGCTCTGTTCCACACACACACACCACGCGTTTGGTAGAAAGAGATAGTTGCGAAATTCAATCGGGCGAGGCTGCAATGCGTGCTAGTGAAGGAAGCTTGGCCCGTTACAACAAATTCAAATTGTAATATATCAATTGACAAAAATAATAAGTAGCTCAGTTAGGTACCTTTATTTAAATAAATATTCTCAATCCTAGATTACTTGCCGTATCTAAGCACACGAAAACGAAATGTCCAGCTTATCTTCCCTCATCTCCAGGTAATTTAAAAATGATAATGACTTATCATTTCCGGTCGCAAGTCATTCGAAAAAGGCACTATGCCGTGCAGTAGCCATAATTTTCGTATTTCCGGGAGAACATAAATACACACAGGCACGTTTGGCATGCACGACGGGTGGCAGCCCACTGGCGGGAAATCACTCTGGTTATGCCGATTTATTATTACCAATCGCGGCAGCTACGCTCGAGTGACGGGGCCCTGCTATAAGTAAAAAAAAAGTATTTCTGTCTAGAATATAATGCACACACTTAGCAAAACAGAATCATCTGAAATCATTCCAGTAATGAGAAAAAAAACAACAAAGATTGCTCTTAAAAAAATTTGTCATGTCGATGTTTAAGATTACTAGAGCAAACTTCCAGAGATATTAATTATGCATTAAAATCTGTATAAACTTTATTACACTCTGAAACGAACAGATTTTTCCTAAAACGTTTAGTTTTTTTTTTTATAGTAAAACTTGTGAATAAAATTCCTCCTTGCGAAACCTCTACTTAGCGTGGTTGTATAGTGTCAAATTGGTATTTATCTGCTCAAGCGACGGTTGAGTATCCGATCTCCACTGCCCACGGTTTATGGCAACCGCAGGCTCTAACTCAATGATTCCCTTAATTCTAGAGGAATCATAACATAAGTTCAGTTTAAACTTATTCTCTAACAAAGTAAGGACCTCCTTTGGAAGTTTGTTGTAAAATCTTATACCATGTCCTACGAAAGAGGTTTTTATTCAAAGCTCGCCGCTACTTTTTGCCGGCCGGAGGAGCGAGGAACTTGTGTCCTAGCAGCTAGAGACTGAGATGCAGTGCAAATGGAACAAGTAGCAACGATAAATGTTGAAGTGAGACCTGTTTCTCGAGCAAGTCGGCTGGCCAGGCGGAGACGTGCGCAGTGAGGTCGGCGCGCACATAGTTGACGAGCGACGGCGTCAGCATCGGCGGTGCGGCGTGCAGCGCGCTGCCCACCACCGACGAGTAACTGCCCAGCGACTCCACTGCAACGTACAATATACGTGTCAGTATATTTATCTACCGCCCGCAACTACACAATCCTCGTTCCTTCTCAGATGAAGGGAACGAACTTCCGTGAGAGGGCAAAAAACATAACCGTTGAATCAATTATGTCTATCGTCCGCATACTCGCTTAGACATACGAAAGGTACAGACCTAAATTTTAGTAACTTAATTTCGTTCCGGCTGAAAGGGGAAGGTAAAATAAGGCAGAAAAGGCTGAAGGTAGAACGCAAGTGTAAAGCGTCCATTTAAAACTATATAACCATTAAAACGTTTTAAACTGAATAACGTACATTTATTAATTTGTAGGGTTAAATTTAATTTTGCGTTAAATAAGAGTTCAACTAAAATAGTGTATAATGTAATAAAGGAATACTGAACGTAGACTGTTAATATAAAAAAAAATACTTGCCCAAAAACTGTGAGATGGTTTTAAAGGTCGATAACAGTAAATAATTTAAGTCATGCCATGCTGATAACCAGACCGGAAAATGTAAATGAGCGAAAGAGGATTAATAAAGTATAGTGCGCGCCAATCTTTTAATAGTCGCCTCTGAAGCTAGCCCCAAGAATCGACGCATTAGCCGTTTTACGGTGTACACCCCCCGCTCGCCATTCGGCAGGTGTCAACACTATGCGTTAGTGTTAGTGCTACGTCCGTACACTACACACGCGCGCGTTGCATGAAAAGTACGTTCGTGGAAAAAATTCCATGATTCGTTAAGTTAATCGTTGAATCTGTTTGTGTTGCCTTTATTTGTTGTTTTGTTGATTTAGTTTGTTAAAGTTTATTGTTGTTGTTATGCCTCGCGGTTGTTATAGCGTTTTAAGGCGAAAATGTAGGAAAATGGTGTTTATATTAATTTGTTTTAATTAAACAGTTAAGATTGCACTAAAATACCAATATATATTAAATAGGTAGGTACAACAAGTACACCTTCCCACTTATAGTAAACATTTAATAGTCAACCGTTCATATTATTGTTTCCTTGACTGTACCTGCGCAAGCTTGCACTCGTAACTCAATCAGAGGCGACTAAAAGATTGGCGCGCACTATAATTTTGTATATTTTTATTCCTTAGTTATTCCCTAGATATAAAGTCAAGTTATTGTAATTACAAAGAAACAGCTTTAACGAGCTTAGCTTTATGTGATCACTACCAGGAATAAAAATGTCTCGGACTCCTTGAAGTATTTTATATTCTTTCTTATTTATGATCTTGTAATTTTTAAAAATCCGCATTTTATCAAAATGGTTGTGTTCTTGATAAGTTTTCTGCGCAGTGTTTTGGTTTCTAAATGAAACAAATATTTACTATCAGGTGATATCTGCATTATTCATCTTCTTCATCATACGGTCCATACTTTTCCATCCATTTCAAAAAATAATCGATTGATGAATGTTAAAGAAGATAATAAGGCGTGTCTGCTAACGTGTGTGTATAGGGTGGTATAACGTACTCTTCCTGGGTAGCGCGGTGTCGAGGTGCAGGGGCGGCGCGTGCGGGTCAGTGTTCTCCGAGTGCGTCGGCGTGGGCGGGCCGGCGTCGCGGTGCGGCGTGCCGGCGCTGCCTCCGCTCAGCACAGTGTCCGCCGCCGGCGACATCGAGCCGCCATTGTTAGGGGCCGGCGCGGGGATCGGCGGGGCCGCCACTATCCGGGGCAGTGCTGCCGCTAGCAGCGACCCGCTCTGGAAACCAAACATTACAGGGAGCTCAGCAACCGTCTACTCAGACGGAAACATTTCGAACAAGAACGCTCATATCGTTGAAAATTGGGAAACTTTAATAACCTGATACTTTGTGTTAATTTGATTTTGTGGAAGCCGGAAACTGGCGATAATAACCGCCCATACGAACAATTCTTCGCAAAAAAAAATTATTCATACCCTGTATATGCTAGCGTGACATTATAAAATCCAACAGTTTACAATTTCACTAGGTTAGGTTAGTTTAGATTTTAAACAACCGTGAAAACACCGTGAAATTATAATCTGTCTAGTAAAATTAAAACTAACGGATTTTTCTATTTCACAAATACGATGCCTACCAACTTGCAAACAAAATAATAAGCTCAATAATAATAGTGGTTTTAAGCAAACTTCATCGCTTGTTTCTCTTAAGGCCGCATTACAATATAGAAAATAAATCAGAACTTTTATTTCCGAAAATATGTACTAATTAATGTAACCTGGTACAAAAACTAAATTTAACTAAAAACCTACCCCTAACCTTAGAATAAACATGTAACGAGCCACAATTTGCAACAGGTACTAAACAATAAAAAAGTTACCGGCTGGTTAGAATTATCAAGTACCACGACGGGCGGAACAACATTGTTCTCGCAGTTGTTCCGCACGGCGGCGCCACTGTCCCGGGCTCCATACGAGTTCTCGGAGAGCGGCGTACTGCGGTCCGGAGATATATCCATGTCTTGTAAGGACTGACCATCTAGAAATACAACGCGTTCATTAATAACCGGTAAATTAGATGGAAGGAAGTGGCAAGCTCGTTGCTGAAAGGCGGACCCGTTAAAATACGTATTGCATGCTACATTTTTCAGAACGGTTCAGGCGGTTACAGTGGTTGTGCCTTCAGAATGTGGGGAACTTTATTGTTAAGAAAATTAGAATAAAGGTACAGCAATAGTTTTGCTCTTAGATATGAGCTTAAGCAAAACAGAGGGTTTGATATATAGATATATGCCGATCAGGTACAGGTCGCGGCAGTAAATAATGCACATCGGCTATCTTCGGCTTTGTAGAGCGTATTTTCTCTCCCGGACTGTTGCGCTCAAATTCAAATAGTTTATTTAGCAAAGTAGGTATATATAATACACTTTACACGTCAAATTTAATCTAATAAAAATATATGCAGTAAAATAATAAATGTACATGAACTAAATTAAAGGTTTATTTAATTTATGTAGCAATGTATATACGATTAAAATGATAGGTAAAATATATATTATACAAGGTGAAATCCAATCAACCGGAGACCCGGCCAGGGACAAGGAACAAGGTTCAATGATCACAAACCGAGCCCCCAGCACGAATCCAGGCGGCCGACCAAATCCCATCCTATATACATCATACTAATAGGTTACATATATAAATACATGCCTACCTCCGCCCATTCGATTAGTCTTGCTAAGAAGGGCATGAAACTTAGCAAGATTATGTCTTTTAATGTCTTATGCTTCGTGCGACAGATATGACGCTACGATACAATGTGCATCATTTACTGCCGCGAAATGTATGTTTGAATCGCGACGAAACATAATATGGTTATATTGCAATCTCGAGGTAAATTATTAATATTATTATCGCTTGATCCAATCTTTTTTTTAATGACAAAATATAGAAAATAATTATCATTAATAATAAAAGAGCCATATAGAAGAAGTAGGAAACTCCTCTATTGTTTAAAAATACATTTATTTTATAAGAGAAAAATTAAAAGGTGCAAATTTAAAAAATGGGTTTCTACGTTGGAAATTCTAAGCAAAGGCATTTTTATATTATGACTACTATGTACCCGTCACAAATACGGCAAAGATCACAAAAAGACCGTTAAAATTGAAATATAATACAAGCTACCTTCGTGTCCAGAATGCTTCGGTCTCGTCCGCTCATGGCCGTCCTCCTCCCGGCCACTACTTGAATTCCAATATCTGTCTGATCCACTATTATTTCTTTTACTATTTTTTTCAGATTTCCTGCCTGACCGGGAACTCGATCTTTTTTCATGATCTATCAATTGAAGAACAAAATTTTCATGAACCTCGAGTGGAAACGTAATGAAGCAGGACTTTCTGCTAAAATAAATTTAGTGAAATCGGATATTATTACAGTTTTACATAGACTAAGTATATTTTCTATGGTTTTATGTAGAAATCGGAGTGCTTGAGGCGCATGTAGAGTCTGCAGAGAGTGACGAAAAAAATGCAAATGGGTGGTAAAGATCGAGCCCGAGCCCTGCCGACCAAATTGGTGACAAACTGATGAAGGTACTGCGAAAAAAGCGAGAGAGTCAGGATCGTAGCAGAATTGAAGATAAATGTGGTATCTGCCTATCGTTCTTGGACACATGTGTGAATATACGTATGTGTGAATGTAATTTCGCAATAAAGAAACTATAGCTATTTACAATATATAGGGTAAACCATCAGTTTATTAACACTTTAAGGGGCTCCACTATGCTAAACATCAGTTTTGTATTGGATTCAGTTCCGTCAATGCAGATGGTAAAAATAAAAAAAAATATGGCGTGTTTTTTGACTCAAGACTATTATTAATTACACTTTATAAGTAAAAATACTTTCAATCTTCTATTACTTATATTACTTTTAAAAAAGCATGAACTTCACGAAAAAAGCGATTCAGTTTCCGTGTTTCAAAACCGACTGAAACGAAACCAACACACGCAGATATTAACGAGTAAAAACCAACTTTATTACAGAAATATATTATGGTTAATGCCATAATGTAGCCACGATTTCAAAATAACTGAAGTTTTGCGTGCACGGCATCTGATTAGAGCAGGATAGAGAGCTAAAAAACAAACGCGTTAGAGTAGGACTGAATTTTAGCATAGTGCAGCCCCTTAAGGAATGTGTACTTTTTCAAGAATGTTTACCCTACCTATATTTTGATTTAGATTGATTTAGAGGAGTTTTGGGAATCGTTAAAACTTGGTATGATAGATGTAGCTACCAAAGTCAATGTTATATCCAGAAGAAAGATTGGAAGAAAAGAGAAATCTGAATGGTGGGATAATGATGTTAAAAAGGTTGTGGAGAAGAAAAAAGTCTGGTTAGACTTATTAGCTATACAATCTAGTAAGAGAGTACAAGGGCCGATTATTCTGAATGAGGTTATTGAAATAGCAAAGGAACTGTACAAAGTATTAAAAAAGAAACTAACTGTTGAAAGAAAGAACAAAGAAGTGAAAGAAAAGTGTGACAGGAAGTTTTCTAACCATTTTAGGGCCAACATTGTGTTTTGGAAGTTGGTTAGACAAGCCTGCGGAAAATCAGAGACATCTAGACTGAGTGTTATTAGAGATAAAGATCGATGTGTGTTGAATGATGAAAAAAAAAGTACTGGAACGCTGGAAGAACTACTTTGAAAGTGTGTTTGAATGTGAGGAATCAGATATGACTCTCGAGATAGCCGTGAAATAGACAACGATGAAGAAAGCGTGATAAGTATGATAGAAATTGTACAGGCAATGAAAGGTATGCAATCTAAGAAAGCGGCTAGGTATGAAAGAGTGTCAATAGATATGCAAAGAGGAGGAGATGGTGTGGTGGCAAGCCTGCTAGACCGGCTCCTTAATATGTACTGGACGAGTTGTGTTCCAGCTGACTGGTGCAAGGCTGTCACCATCCCGCTATATAAAGGAAAAGGAAGCAGGACTGCAAAAGCTACCGTGGTATAAGTCTTCTTAGTATTGCTGGCAAGTTGTATGCAAAGGTTCTTATTACGAGGAGGATGATGAATGAAACCGAACAAAAAATGGGGGATGTAGTACAAGCGGGATTTCGAAGAAGTATGGGTTGATCTTGATCAGATACTTTCTTTACCAAGCATATCTGAAAAATGTCTGGGAAACCACCAAAAGGTGTTATGTGCGTTTGTGGATTTAGAAAAAACTTATGATAGAGTAGTGAGGGATGACTTATGGACAACACTGTCTGTACATGGAGTGAGTAGCCACCTGGTGCGGGCCCTGAAATTTCTCTACCGGAATTCCAGTGCTTGCAGCAGGATTAAAGGGGCATACACTTAGTTTGACAAGGATGTTTAGCGTCACCGTGGCTATTCAATCTATTTATGGACACAACACCAGTATATGATTTAAAAGAGCGTAATTGTGGACTGAAGTTAGGGGAGTTAATTATCAAATGCCTCTGATACGCCGAAGACCAAATTCTCCTTGTTTCATCGACGGATGAGCTGCAAGAGATGGTAACAATTATGGACGATGCTTTTGAAAAGAAAGAAATGAAAATTAATGTAGGAAAAATAAAGGTTATGGTGCTAGAGAGAGATGAAGTAGAGCAGGTTAACGAGTTTGTCTATGTGGGTTGTTTATTTACGCGCGATGGAAAGTGTGACGGTGAAATTAAAAGAAGAGTGAATGGAAGAAATAAAGTGAACGGAACCTTGCACTCTTTTATGGGTAGCCAAAATGTGAATAAAAAGGCACGAATGGCGGTTCATAATGGAGTGTTGGCTCCTACACTTATGTATGGTACTGAATGTTGGATATGGCAAGATAAATATCAACGTAGACTGAATGCAGTGGAAATGCGTTCCATACGGAGATGTGTGGTTAAACATTGAAGGTAAAAATACTGACATACGGGATCGTTGCGACCGGAAAGATGTAGTGATAAGTAGAATTTAAAAAAAACCGGCCAAGTGCGAGTCAGACACGCGTACCTAGGGTTCCGTATTGTGGATGATAAATTTTATTGTCATTTTTTTTCGTGAATTTCTCGACCGCTTTATTTTTCCTGTAATCTTTACGTAAACACATATTACCATGATTTTTTTCATATTTTTTGGTCCACCAGTTTTGGAGATAAGGGGGGGACATACATAATTTTTGTGGTTTTTTAAAGAATTCTTGAAACCAGTGCCAGTAAGTATAGTAAAAGTATATATTTTTACAATCCGCTTTTTAATATCTATAATTTGATACCTATATTGTTGTATTTTTATAAAATATCTTTTTTATTCATTTTACTTTTTTTTATATTTCTCATAGGTGATGAATTTTTTTTAAATCTCTATAGTTACCTGTAATTGGCCAGTTATGATCTACAATTGTCATTTTTTTTCATATTTTTCGGTCTACCAGTTTCGGAGATAAGGGGGGGGGGAGATACATATTTTTGGGGTTTTTTAAAGATTTCTCGAAACCAGTGTTAGTAAATAAATTAAAAGTATATATTTTTAGAATCAAATTTTTAATACCTACAATTTGATACCCATATTGTATTTTTAGGCTAAATTTTTTTATTTTTCTCACTTTTGTTTTGGAAATATTTTGAACAATTTCAAATTTTTCATATTATTTTTTACACCCTAATATGTGGGCAAATTAATGCTATTTTTGTGCCAAATTTCATGTATTTATGTTTAACAGTGCTAAAGTTATGAGGCTGTGACATACGGACGGACAACGGAGTCTCACCATAAGGTTCCTTTACCTTTTAGGTACTACGGAACCCTAAAAAGGAATGCTTCGGTGGTTTGGACATTTAGAGAGGATGAATGAAAGAAAACACCTTTAATCCTAAGTTTTATAAATTCAACTTTAATAGTGCTAGGATATTAACGTCCAAAAACCACTATTTTTATCACTCACTGACAGACAAACTCAAATAAAACCTAAACCACTTACAGGCCCCGTAGCACAGTGTTTAATCTCGCGGGACGCAACTCAGTTGAATCACAGGTGCGAGGAGCGTGACTGGTGACATCACTGTTTAATCGCAAAAACATCACACTCCTCACACTTGTGACTCAACAAAGTCGCGACGCGCGCCTATAAACACTATGCAACGAGTGCAAGTGACTTGAAAACTGAGATATGGCATGAAGATAGGTCATGGAGCGTATACAAAAGAAAATTAAAAAAAATAACTTGTCTGTAATTACTCCAGAAGTTATTGGTGACAATGACAAACTTAATTAGACTCTTTGGATACATGTAGTTTGATGGACCTTAAGTGTCAAGTTAAGTTGATCGTTTATGTCTAACTGCATGTGAAATAAAATTTGTGTTTTAAGCGGTGTGTACAGAACCCTCAGGGCAGTCTTATTCGCACTTGACCAGTTTTTCTATCTTGTAATGCACATTAATCGACATTAATATAATAAAGAGGTAAAGTTTGTTTGTTTTTATGTATGTAAGGAGTAATCTCTGGAACTAATGAACCAATTAAAAATGATTTCACTATTGTCATGGTTAGACTCGTTACTTGAATATAGGCTATAGTTTGCTGTTTCCTGGGGACAACAGTTCCCTAGGGCCATAGCATTATTTACATTCTCGTGGGTATCTCTGGAACTACTAAAGTGATTTTAAAAATTCTTTCATTGTTGTAATGGTTAGACTTTTCACTTGGATATAGGTTTGTTCTCTGAGGATGTGCAGTTTCCCAGGGATATAGTCATTAATTACATTTGTGCGGATGAAACCGCAGACAAAAGGCTATTAAAATATGTATAATTGTTTACAAAACTTTACAAAAATCAATGATATCCCACAAAAACATAAATGCAAGTAAAGAGCCAAGTTTAGTACAAAGTCATTGGAGGATTGTCGGCTTCACAAAAAAGAATTGAGATCAAATTGGGTGCCAAGGTTTATGGAGGTTCCTTCAGTCATAACTGTAATAATGTACAACATTCTTCATTTGTTTCAAAATAAAGTTTGTTAGGGTCCTTGCTACTGAATATATAGAACTTGGCAAGTTTTCATAGTCTTTTATTTGCAATAACCATTTAAACTTTAGCTGTGAAAACTTGCCAAGTTCTACAAATACAGTAGCAAGGACCCTGACAAACATTCTTTTAAAACAAGTGAAGAATGTTGTACGTTATTGCAGTTATGACTGAAGGAACCTCTATAAACCTCGGCACCCGATTTGATCTCAATTCTTTTTTCGGCAAAGTAGCAATCCTGCACTGCTTTTGTACTGGCCCCTTTTTCACAATGTTTTTGGTGAGATTAATATTTCAAAATTCTTTTTATAGGATATCATTTATATAAAAAGGTATACAAAAACAAAATGAAAGGTAAATGATTGACGAAAAAGACATTAAAACAAACAACTTACTGCTTCTAGAAGAATATGTTGAATCTTTGGATGAATTCCTCCTATCCCACTCTCGAGGTTTTTCCCACTGAGAAACTTCACTGATACAATTATAGTAATACTTCTTTCCCGAGGAGCTGATGTGCTCCGACCACTCACTACTTGAAGGCACGCTGCTTGATGCTGCACTTCTCTTCTCATATTTATTACTTCTACTAACACTAATGTTCAAGCCACTAGTCCTACTCTTTTTGTCAGAGTCACTTCGTTCATGGTTACTTCTTTCTCTTTCACTATCTTTGCCACGCTTTTCCTTTGGAGATTTGACACTATCTGGAAATATTATAAAGAAAAAATATATATTGTTCAGTATTAAATACTATGGTTTACAGATTGTAGATTAAATTTGTGTTAGAAGGATAGACTGTGTAAAACTGGAGATCAAAATAGAAATAGTGTTATGTATATTTTGTGCTGCAACAAGTGTCACCATTTTTTTGCAGCCTAAACCGCTGAAGACAGACATGAAATTTTCATATGAGGTGTAAAGGTGCACACTAAGAACGGATTTTTCTAAATTCACCCCCATAAAGGGTTGAAACAGGGTCGAAACTTTTGTACCAATACATTCTCAATGAGTACAACAGGCTGTATACATCCCAAATCCACACAGACAAAATTATGGATTTTGTCTAGTCTAACATATACAATTACAACTATACTCCATTTTTTTTAACTATAAATTACTAAGGCTGAACAATTGGTTCATTCAAATTTAGTAATTGTAGACATTTTTCTAATTATAAATAAACTTGCTTTAAATTATTTTGTTTCATGAGAAAAATTACTAATTTGTACTTTTGTTATGCAAATAAGTTAAATGCAATAACTTCTTAGGTTTTCGTTTCACGACATACATGAATAAACATTAAAGATGGATTTTATATAGATTTTTATATAAAATATAATAGGTATCTAACATGATATAATATGTACACAGGAGTGTCCAATGTATTCAAGCATAAACTAAAATCTTGACCTTATGTGTTTTAATCTGAACACCAGCTTGTAACAAATAAGAAGGGAGATTGTCGTCCCAGTACTTTATAGTAAAAAAAAGGCTATAAGAAATAAACATTTGCAAAATTAGTCTGCCCATATTAGTACAATACCTGTGTATTTATCTCTAGAAGATTTGTAGTCTCTATCTCTCTCCTTGTCACATCCTTTCTGCACATAGGAGTTCCGCGATGAGTAGCCCCTCTCGTCGGAGCAGTGGCTGTAGTGATGGTGCCCATGCCCAGAGTGGCCTGTGTGTCCATGTCCGTGTGACGACACATTGCCATTTGGGGACCGTAGAGGAGAGTAGCGACTATCCACTGATACATAGTCATTGGCCCTCCTTTCACTCTTTGAATATTTCTGCACAACAGACATTTTAATTCCTTTGAGTATGTACAGTACAATGACAAGGAACTATGGACATACATTGATAGAAGTTAACTGTGTTGATGTTTATGTATTTTGTAAATAAACTTTGTATATTTGTAAACAGTAAGTATCAGGTATATGTAAATTTTACTGGGGGAGACTTAATTACAATTTTTAAGTGATCCTTTATATATTGGGATATGTAAATTGTACTCGAGAAGACTTAATTATAGTTTTGAAATTATCCTTGTTATATAATTTAACAATGCAAAGTTTTAAAAATAATATGAAGTTTAAATTATTTCATATTATTTCAATCTGGAAAAACCTTTATTCTAACTCAATTTGGACAATTTAGTTTCAGTTATTTTTATGGTTTTGTCCAAGTGTCTGACCAAAGTGAAGTTAGCTGTCATCTGTGCAGGATGACTCTTTCTCATTGAAGCTCCAAGAAAGTGTAATTGCAACACTTTTTGTGACTATCTCAAGCCCGTCTTCTGAGCTGGCCTGAATTGCATCCAGCTAGTTTGATGGGCCAAATTGTTGTTACAATAAGCCAACAAACCACAATTGAATCCCGAGCAGAGACTTGAAAGCCTGAGGTACTTGCTAAGTTTATAAATTCTCCTGTGATAGTGCCTCGTAGAAACAGAAAAATCATTATCTATGGCGATTATTACCATTGAATTGACACAGCCAAGTACAAATTTGGGCCAAACGTAGCCTTAATCGTAATGTTTCAGTCAATTTTCAATCCGCCCTCTAGCGCAATTTTTACAAGTGATTCTTACCTGATACGGATGGGTTTGGTGCTTCTCAAAGTACCTGCAATAACACAAAATATTAATTTAGTAATTTTCATGCAAATTACAGCAAATCTACTATCAATCGGCGACCGCCATCTACAGATAGTTATATTGAAGCATTTGAAACGATATCCCACCCATCGCTTATTCGCTGCGGTTTCCTTGCATGCATTACCATCAATGCAAATATCCGATTTATTGCGCCCTCAGTAATAAAATGCAAAGAACCACTGTCATAAAAACAGTTCAGCAAATTTTAACCGTGGTATATCTTGATGGACGCCATGTCACATTCGAGACACTCGAGAAAGAGTCAATAGGGACGCACAGCAAAAAAGAGTTTTCAAATATCGATGAAAATACAACGTTCCGAATTTTGCAAGTGCCTCAGCTGCCGGATCCGGCACTTGGGATGGGTATCTGAAGTAGAGAATCAAGAGATAGTATACAACGCAAACACATTGAGCGGTTTTCTGGTTGTTTTTTTTTTCTTAGTTCTTAGCTTTGCCCTAGATGGCGCTATCCATGTCACTATAGATAAAATCTGTTTCGTAGCAATCAATGTCAGTGATTTTTCATTTGTTTGGAATCGGTGCAAATTTTGTCTTTGATTCTGTTGCTACAGAATACGACAGTGCCATCTAGGAATCTTATTTAACACTAAATTTGACGTAAGGAAAAACGCTCGAGGTGGTACTTGAGGCACATCCAAAAAGTTTATAACCAGACTGGACTGCTTACCTCTATTGAAAGCTGCACGCTAAAATAAATGACCTTTGTGTGGCCCTATCTCTGTTACTCATGAAACTTTTTACTTGAAAGGTATTGCTGTCTCTATTACTCTTGAAAGGTAAAGAATTTGAAGGTCACATTTATTTGTTAAGGCGCTATATGCTGCAGAAGTGCTGCCACTTTAGAAAAAAAAACATTATTTACTTACTGGAATAATGATTGCAAATCTGCTCAAGTTAATACGTAGATATAGCAATAAACTATTTTTAAATAGGATGGTTTTCAAAGACAACGTCTTTGATGAGCTAAAATTTCAAGTTATACCAAAAGCGGCCGTTTTTAGCAAAAGTTGAAATTTTAGCTCATCAAAGACGTTGTTTATGAAAACCATGCTATTTAAAAATAGTTCATTGTTATACATACGCATTTACTTGAACAGATTTTCAATAAGTATTCTAGTAAGTAAATAATGTTTTTTTTTCTAGAGTGGCAGCACTTTCGCAGCATAAAGCGCCTTAAAGGAAGTTAGCACTGACAGCAGGATAGCTTATACAATTTGCAACACGTGCGACAGAAGTGGCATTAAAACCTTTGTCGCGACCCCTAGTTTATTAACGCAGCCCAGTATGGGTTCTTATTCTGATATATAAGCTTATTGGGCATTTAGTGGGGAGGTTCGAAGGTTAACTAAGTGGTAATGAAACAGTTTATTTGTCACTTCGATATTTCACAGTTTATTACTTGTTTCACAGTTTATTGCAACTAGACAGACAGAATCAAAGGGGTTTTATCACTCAGTTACAAAATAAGTACACAACAACCGCTCGCGCAATAATAATGACAATCACCTCGTCCTCCCGGTCCGAATCACAGACTTTCATATCGAATGTCTGTGGTTCGAATCGACGCGGACGCGGAACGTTCACGCGCGCCCGATGATTTACATTAACCGGCGAGGTGGAACCCCTCGAGTGGTTCGTATGGGGCGGCCAGTGATGGGAGCATGCGCTATATACTCCCCCTCAAGAGCATGTATACGTCTCTGTACATGCGCTTGCTCATCCGAAGGTTTAACACACCCTAAATTATCATAATGAACACTAATATCATTACTATTTCTATTTGAAATTGGCGGCTGCACAGAGCCTATGTTCTCAACCTGAATTGCTTGCCGAGGACGACCGCGTATACGCTTAGGAATTAGGGGGCGCGGTGTGGCGTTATCATGGCAATAAAAACGAGTCAACTCTTTTGTGTGATATTTACCCAAACTTTTGGAAGGATCTTCGAGCGATGCAATCAGGTAAGTGGTCGGGCTAACTTTCTTAGTCACAACGTAGGGGCCATCTTTTTTTGGCACAAATTTGGAAGTGACCCCTTTAGACGCGCTGCTGAGGATGTGCGAATTGAGCAGCACTTGATCTCCTATTGCATACTCCTCACCTTCTCGACGAGCTTTGTCAGCATAACATTTCCTTTTATCTTGTTCCTTTACCACTCTCTCACGGATAGCAGACAGAGAACCTAGGAACTGCTTTAGGTAAGGCGTAATTTGTGGCACATAGTTTTCTTTTTCCAGGATAGCTCTGGGATCATAACCGACTTCCAGCGGCGACCTCATCTGGCGGGCGAACATGAGGTAAGCCGGCGTAGCTCCCGTAGTCTGACACTGCGAACTATTTAACGAAAAGCGAACCGAAGGTAAATGTTTAGGCCACGATGGATGGTCCAATCCAACTAAAATAGCCAGCTGCATCTTGAGATCCCTATTTTTTCTTTCGGCTGGATTCGCCTCAGGATGAAACAACGGGATAAGGTCCTGCTTGATCCTCAAGACAAACATGCCGCTGCCCTAGTGCTTGAATATGGTATAGACCATTTAGCTAATTTTACAGGAGACGTTTTTTTTTTGTTTACTCGGGTATTAGAAGAATTTTAGCATACCTAACGATGTTTTAGGAATGATGTTATGTACTTTGTTATGAAAATATAACTTAATAATAAAATATTTAAGCCAAACACTGCTTATTTTCAGTTTTAAAGTGGATATACAATAAAATGAGTCAACCGAAATTGTCTTATTGGATATACGATACACTGACGTGGATGTACGGTAGTATAACCAATTTTCAGATCCGTGCTTGTTTATTGTATAGACTTTTTGTATGTACAGCATGTTCGGTTTTATGTTTTTTTTATTATTATTGTTGTATTAAATTATAGGGTTGCAGATATGGAACCCTTAGGGATCCTAAAAAAAAATGGAAACCCTTATGTCAAAACCTTGTATAAGTAAAAAACTGCTAGACTAGACTGCTAATAGTAAACTATAGTAGAATTATGTAAAGTGCGGCTTTTCCAAGATTTAGGAAATCCATATACCTTTTTTTTTAAATTTCTACAAATCTTGTAGAAAGTACACTTTAAAAGCAAAAATTATTATTACATTATCCTACATCCTACTAATATTATAAATGGGAAAGTTTGTGAATGTGTTTGTTAATGTGTACGTACATGTTTTTTACCACTTAACTCCGTAACTACTAAACCGATTGGACTGAAATTTTGCACCAATATATTTCTAGACCTGGAATAGGACATAGGCTACTTTTTATTCTAAAAAGTATATGTAGTTTCCATGGAATAGCAAAGAAACGATATCCACGTGAGCGAAGCCGTGGGCAAAAGCTAGTTATTTAAAAAATGTTACGTTTACCAAAAAAAAAATGAACAAATAAGATTTAAAAAGAAATGATATTATTTAAAGCACTATTACAAAAAAAAAGGATTTATTAAGGATTTATTTAGGCTTTGAACCTAAAAACTGTTTTTAGAGCTTCTTGAATGGATTTGATAAATCTGTTTTATTTTACACTTTCTAATACTTTGAATGTTTATAAAAACAATAATTTAAAATGCAAGCCACTTTTTTAGTTTTTTTACATTTTTGTGAACCTGGTCCTTATAAACAAAACACATATTCGGATTCTTATGAAAAAAAATTGTTTCAAACAAAACAAAGAAATATTCAAGGAACCTATCCAATTAAAACTGTTATTAAAATCATGCACCAAGATAGCCAACCCTTGCCCAAAACACGAAATTTGATAAATCACTAATTTTGATAAGTCATAAACTTGGGTAAAATAAGAACTTGTCTCATGTACTAATTGTAGCTAAAAGAAACCAAGTATTTATGTAACTCTTGTACATTTAATCTTGTACCGTACTAAGGCAGACAAAACTGAATAAAGTCAAGAACAAAATTGAACCAACCTGTATCAATTGTATAGAAAACGCTTACACAAAGTAAACTCAAAAGAATATCAATAAATCGGCAACGTTCCTTTCTTAACTCATCTCAAAATGTGTGTGGTCCTTTTTTTCCTTCGTAACAGACATATTTGCCACGAAAACTACAACGTAGCTGTTTCTATCGATTATTTTAGCCAAAAAATTGCTACTCCATTCGTATCACAACAAATAATAAGCAAACAAAATGGCGTCATGTGGCTGTGACGTCACGAGAATGCTTGTTGCTGATTGGTTGGCAGATGGATATACCATACAAAAGCATGAAGTTTTAGATTTGGATGCGTTCACTTTGAGCAAAAATGGATATACCATATACAAGATCTGAAGGAATTTTTCTATTTGGATATACAATATTTTATTTTTGCTAATATCATGGGTTATGGTAATTATAAAGCAAATTTTGTGACATTATATGGTGCGTTATGAGTAAATACACAGTTTTACTTGAAAAAACCAATTTCTCAAAAATGGTCTATACCATATACAAGTATTGGGGCAGCGATGCACTGCTGCATGACAGCCGATATGAACTGGACTCCATTGTCCGATACAACACGCCGCGGTAGGCCGTACCTAAGAAAGTATTGTTCAATAAGCGTGCGCGCACAGGCTTCCGCGGTGGCTTCATTTAGAGCATAAATCTCGACCCATCGTGTAGCCATATCTTCCACTAAAAGAATCCATCTTTCTCCATTTTCACCCTCGGGAAGAGGGCCGAAGAGGTCGATAGCCAATACCTCGCCGCGCTGACTGAGGACTGGGGTCTGTAGCAAACCTGGTGGCTTCTTATTTTCCGTTTTGTAACGTTGACAGGTAGTGCAAGTCTTCACGTAATCTATTACAGATTGTCGCATTCTAGGAAAATAGAAATGTCTAGCAATACGCTGATAAGTCCTTTCGATGCCAGCGTGACCTGAGACAGCGGAGTCGTGACATTCCTTTAGGATTTCCTCTAGCGAGTCCGCAGGTACGACGAGTTGCGGTTCTTCACAATCCGAGTCCGGGTTATAGCGGTACAGGACCCCTTGTTCCATGATGTACCCTCTCCCGGACCAACGGCGCGCGTCGATTTCATGTTCGCCTTCTAAAGCCTCAATAATCTTTTTGAGCTCCAGGTCCGCAATTTGATTGTGGCGTAACTCGGAGGGGCCTTTTGCGGGTAAGTCTATAACAACTGAGCAGATACCACAGACTTCTACGGTTTCCTCATCGCAGTTAGGGCGGCTGAGAGCATCGGCAACCACATTAGCCCTCCCAGGTGTATATTCGAAGTGTAAGTCAAAAGCTTGCAACTTAAGCGCCCATCTGACGAGATGACCAGAAGGAGACTTCAGTGTCATTAGCCACTTTAGCGGCTAGTGGTCGGTTCCCACAATGACCGGATGTCCTTCAATGTAGCCGCGAAATCGCTCTACAGCCCAAACAACAGCTAAGGCTTCCCTCTCTGTGGTCGAGTAATTTCTTTCCGCAGGCAAGAGTAGGCGGCTGGCATACTCGATCGGTCGCTCGTTTTTATCTTCTCCTTGTAAGAGACAGGCGCCTACCGCGTAATTGCTGCTGTCAGTGCGAAGGACAAACGGCTTGGAGTAATCAGCTTGAACCAGGACTGGCTTAGAGGTGAGTTTTCTTTTCAGCTCCTCGAACGCCTCGTTCTGTTCTGACTTCCACTGCCATGGCTGATTCTTCTTCGTCAGTCTGGTTAGAGGTTCAGCCTCTTTTTTCGGTACCAGTAGTGCTGGGGAACCCCAAGCTGACTCGCATTCTTCAATGATACCTTCCGCTAGCATTTTGTCAATTTCTTGCTGCATGAGATTTTTCTTAGCCGGAGTCACATGGTATGGAGGCACGAAGACAGGTGGGTGGTCATTAGTGTCAATCCGGTGATCAGCAAAGTCTGTGGCTGGTCCACTCTCACTGAAGACATCACTGTAATTTTCCAAAAGTTGGGTAAGCATCACACATTTGTTATGCTCCTCAAGTGAGGCAGCACACGCGGAGACAGTAGATGACTCATATGACAATGGGTAAGTTATACTTGGATTTTCTGAAAAACACCATACCGAACGCCCCAAATCAAAGCTAAGGTTTGCTTTTGAAAGGAAATCCATACCCAACAATGATTCATTATTTGAAGCCTCAGGCAAAATAATGAATTGCATGGATACAGCTTTATGTAACAATTTCACTTCAATGTTAGTAATCAAAACGTTTGTTTTTGTAATTTTTCCATCGGCAAGCTTTACATTTCTATTGGCAGAACGCATTGGATGATTTTTGGATAATAGGTAAGCATACAGCGCACTGCCTGCAATACAGCCCTTAGCTGCAGTGTCAACCAAGGCTGTACCTTTCTGGCCTAGTATTTCAATATATAACAAAGGGCGGCGCCCATCACTGAGCTCCCCCTGGCCAATAACCTCATTATTATAATAAGTAAAAACAATATTTTCATCTTCGTCTAATATTGATACATTTTGTACATTATTACCAACCTCATCACAATCTACTGCATAAAAAGCCGGGGAACATTTATTACAGTTGGCTCTAATGACACCCAGCTCTCCACAACCATAACAAGCCAAAGGGGCTGAATCAATTTTAATTTTTAGTTTAGGGCAGTCCACTTTGTTGTGATTCCTGTTTTTACAATATGAGCAATACATACGTTTTGACATACTGTTACCTACGTCACCACACTCTAGTTCAGGTGCATTCCGAACAATAGGCAGCGTGCGCGCTGGCGGTATCGGCGGGCAGGGGCGGGGCACGGCCTGCGGGAAGCGCCTCACAGCAGGAGACGGAACAGCGCGAGCCAGCGGCATGCTGCGCAGCTCAGTTTGCGGCAATGGGGCCGCACTAGCGGTCATAGACCGCGGTGCAACCTGAACAGGAACACTTGTACGACTAAGTTGATGCTCCTTTGCACAGTCCTCAACTCCACGGGTTTTACGCAACAAATCTTCAAATGATGTTACATCATCTCGTTTAATATGTGAGCGAATACGTAGGTCTAAGAGTCCGTAAACCATATCTAATTGCACTTTTTCACTTAACTCACCACTTGGCAGTTTAGCCAACAAGGCCCGGGCTTTCGCTACAAAAATGTCTGTGTTTAGAGAGCCTTGCACCAACCCAAACAAATCTTGATATATTTGAAACGGTGGTCTCCGATCACCAAACGCACTGCGAAGCCTGGATACGGCGTCGTCCCACGCGTGGCAGGCGTGCTTCACGCCATGCCACCAAGTTGCCGCCTCGCCCTGCAGCAACATGGGAAGACCACGAAGTGCGTGCACATCAGAGACATTGGCGCACTCCTTAAAAACCGTTACGGCATCGATGAATGCTTCCACGTCGTCGCGGGGGTCCTCGCTTCCACTAAAGCGCGCCGTACATGCCACGAAGTTACCCTGCGCTTGCGTCGTTACCGGCGATGTCGCATGAGCTTCAAAGTACGATGACGCCGAGGCGTTTAAGGTAGACGACAAGACCTCCGCCAAATGTCGACCGGTTTCCATTTGTGATCTTTGTAGATGGGCCATTAATTCGCCGAATTGTTGCGTTGTAAAAGACATGGCGTTGGTACTCACGCCATCCGCGACGCCATCTTGTAACTCCGAACCTTGTTGTTGTTGAGTTCCCTCTGCTAAAATTCCGTCGTCGTCGTCAACCCCGGATTGTGATCGCGTCTTCGGCATGATAAAGGAAGTGCACAAAATCCTTGACGTTATCGCTAACCAACACCGCACTCATACACGTTGGGACGCCAGTTTAGTGGGGAGGTTCGAAGGTTAACTAAGTGGTAATGAAACAGTTTATTTGTCACTTCGATATTTCACAGTTTATTACTTGTTTCTCAGTTTATTGCAACTAGACAGACAGAATCAAAGGGGTTTTATCACTCAGTTACAAAATAAGTACACAACAACCGCTCGCGCAATAATAATGACAATCACCTCGTCCTCCCGGTCCGAATCACAGACTTTCATATCGAATGTCTGTGGTTCGAATCGACGCGGACGCGGAACGTTCACGCGCGCCCGATGATTTACATTAACCGGCGAGGTGGAACCCCTCGAGTGGTTCGTATGGGGCGGCCAGTGATGGGAGCATGCGCTATAGGCATTTTTTTTTGTCTGGACCTCAGATAAAGAACTTATCTGAGTTCTGAACTAATATTTGTCTTTGGTAATATTTTCAGTTCAAGGCGTGGTGTTCCCTTCCCATTGGAATGCTGTTTTCTTTGAATCGGACCCAGTGTTCTATGATCGTACCTCTCGGTAGAAGTGCGTTCACTAAAGAACCCTAGGCTGGGTAGGAACACTGGGGTTGTAACGCTCAGGGCCGAATAAAACATGGTCTGTTCCTTTGGTTTCCATTCGCCAATTTTTAGCATATAAATTTTTGTATGAGTGTGCTGTACGGCGACACTGATATTATTAAATATTTGGAATGCACTGGCCCAAGGTGACGTCATCTTACGTGCTTGCCATTTTATGTCATTATTTCATGTTAAGGAAAATAGTTTAAAATTATTTCGTTTACAAAATAATTATATTATTTATAACATTGATCAGTATTTTTTGTTGTTGAAATTAAACATAAACAAATGTAATTTTGATTTTTTGCTTATCTTTGTGGTCAGATTTGCAGAAGTTGTGTGAAACGTTGGGGTAAAAATAAGCGCATAATACTGGCAATATCTAATGGAGTTTTTTCCATTTGTTGTCATCCTTGTTACACGAGAGTGAATTAGATAGTTTGTTTCATTCTACACAGAGATTCCCAAAGGTTGAACCGAGTTTCGAGTTGCATACGAGCTAAATAATTAATGATAATCCTAGGAAGCAAGAATGGGTGGTTGTTTGATCCGTAATTGTAAAAGGGTCTGAGCCAAATTACATGTACGTTTCTCACAGGATTCTTGTGAGAAACGTTTCCCACATTTCTCACAAGAATCATGAAACATTTCTCACATTTCTCACAAAGGTGCGTTCATATAGTAGCTGTTTTACTATGAATTAAAACAGCACATGATTCAGTCGAACAATTAAGTATCATCATCATTTCAGCCTATAGACGTCCACTGTTGAACAAAGGCCTCCTCCAATGAATTATTAAGTATTCAATTATATTATTCTAGGAAAATATAAAAGTAAAGAAGTAAGGCAAACTATTTACTCATGAATTACAATATAAGCACATTTTAAGTAAAATTTAAGTCTGATGGCAAATCTTCAAATAAGTGCAACTGTGCCGAAATATCGCGGATCGAAAAACAACACCATAGTAAATATCCCTTTGACATTATTACCGAAACAAACAAAAAAGAAACTGAAAATAACTAAAACAAACCGAATTTTAGTGCCTAAGCCCAAACCTGATAGCGTGACACCATAACAGACAAAACACAATTTAATTAAAAAGCATATAAAAATACAGCACTTAAATACTTTGAGAAACAGTCATGTGAGAAATAATGTCAGTGTAAACGAACCTTACTTTTACATTTTTGTTCGATCATTTCTCACAAGCACACCGAAATACATGTTTCAGTGTCACTTTGATCGATATTTATAGGTTATAACGTAAAAATTGCATTAATGGAAACACGTTTCTGGTTATGTTAGCATCACATTTATGTATCAAAATCTTTTGTACTATTACTTAACATAAATATTACTTACCTTTCTTGATTTTACTGCGTTTCTCACAAGAGTTTTGGGAAAAAATAGACGACGACGAACTCTATGACGTCCGAAAACTTGGGCGCAAAGACAATGGAGAGTTTTTTCTTTTTAAATAATGATGTTAGATATGGCCCGCTTCAAAAAGTATGGTGAGGTGGCAGTTTCTACGACTTAATTATGGTTTTAATAGCATTTCTCACAGGTATGAAATTGAGGAAACATCTTTGAAATTTTTTTTTACTTATTATCCATATGCTAGGGGGACAAAATAACAATAAAATAGAAGACCAAGTCCTGTCCTAACGATTCGGTATGATTTTATTTGTAGGATCTGTTGGTTGCTGGAAATTTTAATTTTTATTCTTATCAAGGTCGTGAGTTGGACATGTCCCAAATGTATGGGCGCAGAAACTTGACAATTAGTATGCATTTTTTTAAGAAAACTGATGAATGCCAGTGTGAATATGTCTATTAAATTGGAATGAATATGAACTATCCTATATAAACAAAAGTAAACCATTTATTTATATAAATGGTTTACACAAGAAACATGGGCACAATCATTGACTAACGGCGATGGACACGATGTTTTACCCAAATGTACATTTATTTTGGCTCAAACCCAAAAATCGCGCTGCAAAAGGCGGAATAATTAGAATTTTTTCTTTTCCCAAAAATTAATTGGTGGCTCAAGAGTGGCTTCGCTATTGTGGCCCAAAAGCCAGCATCAGAAATTGCAAGTCCTACTTGCCCCATTTATCCAATATATTTGTATATTTACCTTACATAGTTTTCTAAAAAACGTCTCCAAGGATTCCTATAATCTTTAAAATGTGTATTTTTTGGGTATCCGTTTTCTAAATGGGTATGTATGATTTGATAAAATCGTTGAAATGCGACTCTCACATGCTACCTGGTAATTTATTTCTAAGAACATGAACATTCCATGATTCCCGGCTTTTAAAGTTTGAGAACCGTCCATAGCGTGATGACGTATGCTTGGGCCGATCCAAGTTAGCAAGGAACATACCATGGTAACGCTGAGTTTTTGAACGGGTTTTGTCGAGTAGCGACATTTCAATATATATCGACTGCGGATGCTGTTCACGAACTTACTGATTTTGTTGCAAGAAGTTTAGACTGTGGTAGAAGGACCTTGGCAATTTTCCTGGATCTTGCCAAGGCTTTCGATACAGTGTCCATTCCAATACTTGTACATAAATTGAAACAGATGGGTATCAGGGGATCTCAACTCGATCTGTTCAGGAGCTACCTTTCTGACAGATTGATATTTATTATTTTATAAGATAAAATTTGTCTCGTAAAAAGTGTACTATGTGTACCTACTTTACAAAATAAATATTTGAATATGAATTTGAGGACTCTCTGTATGAAATTTAACTTAAATATGTCAAGTATAATGTTGAAAGGACCCCCTCTGTACGTTATTTAACGTAAATATATCAAGTGATGTTTGGTTTGGAGCCTATGCGAACCATGGGGACCCTGCTCAGAGTTGATATTGAAAAAGTCGACAACAGTTTAGCGACTAGCGACAATGGTATCGATTCGGCATATCACGTCTTAACTTATTTGACAGGACTAACCTTATTTTAAGCGTCCTAACTTTTTCTTTCCTTATCGAAAAAACAAGGACAGAACGCTTAAATTAAGTTTAGTCCTGTCAAATAAGTTAAGATGTGCTTCACCGAATCGGTACCACTGTCATTTTTTATAGGTCGGTGTTGAGACGCGTGTTGATTTTTGAACGGGTTAGTGCTCAGAATAAGGAATTATTCTGAGGGTTAGTGTATTCAATATACTCTATGGTAAACCCAACACACTATCTGAGCAACACACCCTGCGGTCCGAAATAAAATTACAATGGATCATAAGCCATTCACTATTTTAGCGATGTAATTCTATTTCGGACCGCAGGGTCGGTGTGTACAGTGGAGACCACATCAAGTTATACACTTGCAGTACGACATTAGCCCCTACAGAGAAGATTATAAGATAGGTACAAAGTCCAATGTGTCTTACTTGATGCGGTCTCCACTGTACCTGTCTATAAAGCCGGCGCCAGACATGTGGACACTTATTTGCACACTTCTTTGACGACTTTGTACACACATTTGGCGCACCTGCCACACATGCTTCGCAAACTCTTTTCTCCACAGTATGCTGGTAGACAACAAAGGAGATGGACGACGATTTCGTGGACGCAGTGTGCTTATATTATTTATGTGCATGTAATTATTTTTTACATCTGCAACAAAATATATCGAAACGTCCGAGAAGAAGGCGTAAATGGATGTGTGTCCATTTTGAACGATCAAACACGTAGTTTCTCACACAACCGTTCCGTACAACAGCGCTCGCGCAACTGGTCTTTGCAAATAGTGTGGCAGGCTACGCACTTATTTGAACACATTCCTTTGATGTGCGCTAAAAAACCGATACCGCTCGGCAAAGTGCAAAGCTGTGTACAAACTTTGGAACACATAGACAAAGTCTCGTGCCACACAGTGTGTCCACTCGAGTGTTCAAATAAGTGTACACATGTCTGGCGCCGGCATTATAATATGCTTCCTTTGTTCGAATCCAAGAAATATAATACTTGTTCGATTCGGACCAGTGTTGGGAAATGTACAATAATTATTGTATTCTTACAATAATTTGTGATACGAAACCAAGTTGTACCATAAAACATAGCTTTCTCATTATTGTACGCATTTGTACAATATTTTGAAATTTTTTACAATAAAGTTACAATAATATATTGACAAGCAACTTTAAAATTTTCAAAATGAACGAACCCATCACTTAATGTTTGAGAAAACCCTTTTTGACTCAACTATATATTTATTATTACTATGTATTTATTCTGTGTCCCTACACAGTACCATTGTACCAAGTAATAGGCTGATTGGGCTGCGTTTCCTTTGCTTATACTGGAATGAATTTTAAAAACAAAAGTGGAGAATTTGCCTGAGAGAATGTGTGTTCTTCTTTAGTATCGATCTATGTCTATTTCTTTGTAATATTTTGCTGAGTGTGTTAAAAATCCATTTTGAAGTGGCAGCTTGATCTGCGGGTGATCCAAAGTGAGGGCGAGCTTCTATTCCGTATATAACTCTCACCTACACATATTTTTCATTCCAATAGAGGAAATGATGTTTGTAAACTTAGATAAAAACAATGTTTGTAAACAACTTTGTAACGAAAAAGTGATAATAATACATAGGTACCTATATGTTCAACTGCAGTTTTTTGCTGTACAAGTATTCACATAACTGTTTGTTTAAATTAATTTTCTATACCTGAGAGAAATTGTGGCTCTTTCTTTTATTTTCAAGTTGTTTCCTCTTGCAAGTAGCACTTGCATTTTTTCAGAGGGGTAATCTGTATCAAAAACTAAGTCAATCCATTAAAGAACTATGCAGAAAAAATACAATAATTCTCCCAAAAGTACAATATATTTTACAATAATTCTCCCAAAAGTACAATATTTTTTTGCTTGGAAACACCATAATTTCGCACCAACCATTTCCCAACACTGATTCGGACCGTAACGTGACGTACAGCAGATAAATAACCTCTTTGTGTTTGCTGATTTTATAAAAATCCATAAAAATGGCTAAACCTGTTGATCTGGAACTAAAGAGAGCTTTCGTCGAACTGCAATCGAAAATGGTGGAGACTAGTAAAAAAATTCAAGTTATAGATTCACAAATAGGAGTTCTAAAACGTATTTTGCAACATGCTGATATTACCCAACGTGAAATCGCTACTTTACCACTTGAGACAAAAACTTATGAGTCCGTGGGCAGAATGTTCCTTCTTACTGATCTAACAGAAGTGAAACTGAACTTGGTTAACCGCAAAACACAGTTATCGTCACGGACATCGGAGCTGGAGAACAATAAGCAGTATCTGGAAAAAAACTTGAAGGAAAGCGAAGATAACATCCGAGAAATGGTTCAGCAACGAAAGGAACAGAGTGAAGCTAAATCATAACTCGTCAAGCATCTCCCGAGTATTATTTTATTCATAATGATATATAAACCTTGATTATGCTTTTTTAATATACAACTTAATGAGTTCGCTTTCAGTGTGTAACTAGCTATTTGGTAGCATTCCTAAACAGGGAGAAAGGTAAAAATTAACTGTCATCCGTTCCACAACCACCCAACTGAAAACGAACAGCTTGAAGTCATTGTCAGAAATGTTAAATTCATTTACACAGTTAAATTTTACATTTACCCAGGCATTTAGGAATGCAACCTTAAATTAAAACTAAAATTAGATATAAAGGCCCTGGTCTTATGTGGTTGTTTCTATTACTTTTCATAGAAATAAGTGCTTAAGATCTTTGCCAAGGATTATACCACATACATTTGAGTAAGTGTCATTGTTTTATCTTGAACTACTGAAATGTTTTTTTTGCATTAACTGTTTATTTTCTCTATTTTGCGTTACCTGATGACACAGCAATCATAGTAACGGCCACATCAAGCTGCTAATTAAGCTTACTGAAGCCCCTTAATATAATGCACTTCAGATACTAGCTCTCATTAATCTAAATTTGAAATGAAATGAAATAAAAAAATGTATTAAAGAATGTATTTACTATCCTTATATGATGTAGTGCTCCTTTGGAGTAGAGAGAAATACAGACCTCAAACAAATATGTGTATAAAAGCCAATTCTGAAAGCTTTAATTTTAGTTTTAGAGCCGTCAAAATTAAATTTTTTACAAAGTAATTTAGCTTCTGTTTTGAACACTTATAAACTATTTTGCAATGAAGGAAATTTAGGTTTGCCTTAAAACTAAAATTAAAGCCCTTAGATTCGGCTTTATTATCTAAAAAGTTATTTTAAAACATGTTCTTTATACTACTAAAAAAATTAACATCTGAATTGTAGTTTTTTTTTTAAATGTCCCATTATTATGCTTTCTTCATACAATGTAGGAATAATACTGTTTTACAAATACTAAAAGATGTAAAAAAAAATTGTGCATCTCTTTACCTTTGAATAATTGAGGAGTTCCCCTGGGACATTAGGGTACCAAAAAACTAAGCAATGGGAATTGGATGGAATAGCTCCAAATAGAGAGCCGACCATCCGCCTGGTGGATACTTCTTATGCCACCTTGTTCCCCTGAACAAATAAAGTTATTTAAATATATTATGGTCAGCTAAAAGTTTACTCAATCACAGAGGAAGGAACCAAAGGCGGCATATTCGCTCACGAGGTCATTCCATAATTGGTATTATTCCAATCAAATAAACATTCCTTAACATAAAATAAACGATCATAAAAACTCACTTTATTAGATAACATAAATAAACGATCAAAAATGTTCGCTTTCTTGTCTGTCTGTTGGATACAAATTTTGCAATCGATTTTTATGTAACTTCCCATTGAGCTCTTGAAACTTTAAACATAATAGGTTAGAACTATGATGCAATATTTATTTAAAAAAAAAACATTTTTAACCGACTTCAAAAAGGAGGCGGTTCTCAATTCGACTGTATGTTTTTTTTTTTTTTTTTTGGCGTTGTTACTCCATAGCTCCGTCATTTCCCAACCGATTTGAACAATTCTTTTTTTGTTTGAAAGAGTATACTTCCAGGTAGGTCCCATTTTGGGTTTGGTCATGATCTGATGAAGGTCTTCAGAGATAGGCAGTGGAACTCCTCAGAAAATGACAGCATATCTCTCGAAATTGAGGCAATCGCTATGTACTTGGGTGCTGATAACAAGGTATTACTTGAAAATCGACATTCTTCCACCTGACCTTCGATCCTGGCTTCATCAACATATTCACCATAGAACTCTTCAACGGATCAGAGCACATAACTCGAGATTGCGGCAATCACTGCGTTAGGGTGCTGATTCAAGGGTATTACTTGGAGATTATCAGAATACCCACCTGACCTTCGATCCTGGCTTCATCACCATAGAACTCCTCAACGGATGACAGCACATAACTTTAGATTGCGGCAACCAGTTTGTGTTAGGGTGCTCATTGCAGGGCATTGCTGAAAATTGCCAGTGTACCCACCTGAATTTCGATCTTGGCTTCATCACTTTCATCTTCAGAAGTCTTCAACGGATGACAGCACATAACTCGAGATTGCGGTAATCATGTTGTGTTAGGGTGCTGATAGCAGGAAGCTACTCAAACATGGCTACTTATACTCACTTGAACTTCGTTTCATATTAACACCACGTTTGCAAGAACTACCTATACTTCACAATTTAACCCAACAACACTAAAAAATGTGAAATAAAATAAACTTCCGACTTCAATAGTAACAGCAGTCATTCACTAAAAAGTTAATAATAATTTTATAAAGACCGATGGTACCGAAGCAACACTTTTGCCGACTTCTTTCTTCCTGAAACATTATGTTATCTAGAAGTCGGCGTATTTCCTACGATATAGCAACATAGAAACCAATATAAGAACGCCGACTTCTAGATAACATAACGTTTCAGGAAGAAAGAAGTCGGCAAAAGTGTTGCTTCGGTACCATCGGTCTTTATAAAATTATTATTAACTTTTTAGCGAATGACTGCTGTTACTATTGAAGTCGGTTGCTATTTTTTTGTTAAAAGTTTTTGGTTGGATAATGTTGGCAAAACTGCGCGCGCGCCTCGTTCGTCTTTCGTTGTTTACTTGAAGTGAATCAATCACTTCGCGCGCCGCGCGTTTTTCTTGTCAACAATTATTAGCATAATACAATTTCTCTTGGGGGCGTTTATCGCACATTGTGTGAAAGGAGAGCATACACAGATTTTTGTACTTGACTGATGGGCGGCTGACCGCCCGCCCTCTAATATTTGCCGCCCAGGGCAAGTGCCCCTCCTCGCCCACCCCTAGATCCGGGCCTGTATATACTTCTTGTTCCGCCTCTTTACTCAACCACAGAGAAAGGAATCAATTGCAGCCACAGATGTCATAATACAAAAAAGGCAAGTTACTTAATTGTCTCAAAAAAATAATTTGGCGATAACCTGCACTAATATAATTCATAGAAACCATACTTTGAATATCAATGTTAAAAATTTCTTAATCGTGTGAAATTATAATATTTAAAAATATATAATATAAAAAAAGTAAAACTAAAGAAATTAAAACAAAATTAAACTTCCCTAAATATCGTGTGTTAATAAATAAGTAAAAATAAAAATGATTTAATTTACTGTCAACATAATCTAGGTATTTATTTATGGCTTACACTACTGTGGTACTTGAGAACTCAACTGACGTTATATATAAAATTTTTAAGAATAAATGTTATTAAATGCAATACTATCAAAAGTGTGTAATTTGGAGGGTGTAAGATGTGAAACTGTACATCAGTATATATAAAAAGGTGCGTAAGTGGTTCGTTTGTGATAAATTTATAGTTATAGTTTTAAGGGGCAGGTAGCCGCCAACGATCTTGTGTCGATCTGTGTCGGTAAAAATATCTATATCATATACAAGGTGAATTTGTAAACATCGTCCAAATTCATACTTGAGCCTTGGTAAGTGATCAGCATCATGAACCAATAACGGTTTTTTTAAAATTCATAAAATGAAATTTCGACTCCCCATAGTGATTCTCTCAGAACTGGGAGTGAATTTCTATGGGAGGTCGAAATTTCATTATACGAATTTCACAAAAATTGTTATAGATCCCTGATGCTGATCACTTACCAAGCCTCCAGTATGAATTTGGACGATGATCAAAAAGTCACCTTATATATATATACATATATATAAATACATATATATATATACATACATATATACAGTGGGGGACATATAATTAGAAACAGTACATAAAACTTAGGTAAACACAGAATGAACTATCGTTATGAGTAAAAAATATATAGATTAAATCACTATTAACTATGTCAAAACATAGCCAATGAGTTAAAAATCTCATATAATATAAAAAAAAAGAAATCTGTTCTATCTTTAATTATTAAGAGTTTGAATATCATGATAGTTGAATTTCTATTACTGGCCGCTTGGACAACTAATTAGAAACAGCATCCACGGTTCGTTCCATTTTTGAAATTTAAAAATTAACCTCTTTCTACGCTTTTTTTGTAGTTTCGGCGGCAATTAAACGTCAATTTGGAATTACGTTAATAATAAGTTTTGTTAAAAATGGGTAAAAATAAGAGTTGTGACGAGTCAACTAGGCAAATAATTGTTAAATTACATTTAGATCGAAAGTGGACTTATAGAAGAATTGCTAATCATCTAGAATGTTCTGTGAAGAAAGTTTTCAACGCTATTGCTCATTATAAAAGAAACCAAACTACTAAAAGTGATGTTAGAAAGGCTCGTTCAAGGAAAACGTCTCCCCGGGAAGATTTGCAAATAATACGTGTAGCTAAACAAGACCCATTAAAAGGCTCCAACGAGATTAGAAATGGAGTTTTTTCACCTGATGACCCAAGGAACATTTCCTCGAAACTGGTACGCCACAGATTAGTGGAAGCTAAATTGTGCGGGAGGGTTTCTCGAAAGGTACCGCTTCTTACCAAGCAACATCGAGAGAAGCGATTATTATTTGCAAAGAAATATCTTAAGGCGATTACCATCGCCAAATTAGCAGCTCGATATTTGTCAGTACGAATATCAAGGGAAACGACATTGAAATAACGTTCATATCAGCGCGCAATGCATAGTGGCTGTTACGACGCTCGCTGCGTCCTTGAAAGAGCGAAATAGGAGAAAATTATACTTTTCACATGGACGTAATTGTTCGATTGAATAATCCTATGTTATATTTATAGCTATCAAGTTTATCTATTTATCAAAGCATAAATGAATTCAATCAGCCAAGCTACTTAGGAGCAGTGGGAAATTCAAGCCAAAAAACACCATTTAGTTAATACATTTTTTCATGTAGAAGTTTTGGTGGTATGAAATAGAAAAATGTTGCATATGTTGTCTAAGAGCTAATTATTCATATTACATTTTTTCATTATTTTTGGTTTGGCCGTAAACGAGGAGTAGGCTTTAGAAAGTACCCATTTGGCAATAGTAAGGCCCTTAACTGGACCGTACGAGAATGGAAATTCTCGGATGAAACAAAAATAAATATGGTGAATTCAGACGGCAAACGCTACGTTATACGTCCAATAACCCATGCTTTTGATTATAAATACACGAGGAGCATAGTCAAACACGGCGGTGTTAACATTAAAGTATGGGGATGTTTTTCTGGTTGCGGAGTTGGACCCGTCCGTAAGATTGAAGGTATAATGGATCAATTTCAATACAAAAACATCTTAGAAGAGAAAATGATTCCTTACACCGACGACCATTTGCCTGTGACCTGGAGCTTTCAGCACGATAACGACCCAAAACACACGGCCCACAGTGTTAAATCCTTTCTTAGTGAGCAACGTGTTACCATGTTAGATTGGCCTGCAAATAGTCCCGATTTAAATCTTATTGAAAACATGTGGTACGCAAAGATTTCAAAAGTTTAGATGAGCCCTGGCACCTAAAATCTATTGCATTGTTTTTTAATGCGTGCGTTAACATAATGCCGACGCGCGCACACTTATAAGTGCACAATCTGTCTACCTACGGTCAGCAAACTGATCAGACTACTAAAGTTGTTAAAATTATTAACTTTTAGTGCACTTAGGGCGTCCAACTGTCATTGTGTTCAGATGAGCACTGATTCCAAACGTGTGAGTGTCACCCATTTAAAAGTGGAAACATTTTGGTGCTGTCATAGTACGGTAAGGGCTTATCTTTACTTTTGAAATCTTTGGTGGTACGTCGTTAAAAAAAAAGTCTCCGTTAAACGTAATTCCAGTCAAAATTAACTTTACGAAGCCTTTGTTGGAGCATGGAACTCGATCCCACTCGATAAATGTATGAAATTACTTGAATCAATGCCACGTCGTCGTTGCAGAGCCGTCATCAATAGCAAAGGCTATGCAACTAAATATAAATTTTTAAGAAATTTGGTAAACCAAACATAATTTTGTATAAATAATTTGAAATTGATGACGTTAACACGTTAATAACTTTGATTTTTACCTCATTTCTTTATTGTTTCTAATTACTTGTCCATGACGGATGGTACTGCAAATGTCGTTTAGTTGTTTGTACGTAACTAAATATCTAAATGGTAGTTGTAAACTTGGATATTTATTTGTTTTTTAATTAATTAAAAGTTGCTGAACGTATTCTATGCATTTTGTTGTTTTATTTCCAAAAACAAAGTTTTATGTTATGACCCTTTTTATGAAATTCGTAAATTATATTTTTCATGATGTATTGTATGACCAGGTCCTCTAAAAAGGCCGCTTTGGATGAATCGTATTATGATTTTGTTCTAATGCCGTCTCTTTTGCACGCGTGAAAAACTCTGACTCCATCTGACTTCAAATCATTTTATGATTCACCCAAGTCGGTCTTTTTAGATCCCTAGATTGATGGATGTGGAAGAGGCGAAAGAGGTGTGTCTGGATCGTAGCAAATAGAAATCTGTAGTCTCAGCCTACCCCTCTGGGAAACAGGCGTGAGTATACATATTATGTATGTATTTTTCAAGTTCCCTACAAACGCAAGCCCACCTCAATTACTATGGAAGGTCAACATTTTATTTTGCGAAATTAGCAACAATTTTTACTGACCCGTGATACTGATCACTTACCAAGCCTCTGGTATGAATTTGGCTGCATAAATAAATGTCAACTTGTATTTTATAATATTATAATAAATAATTTTAATTATAATAAATAACGTAGGTGTCTTTTATTTTTTTATTTATGTGTCATTTTAGATTCAGATTAGGTTTAACAGTTATTTTCGGTTTCTGCATTTTCTGAATTTTTACTGAATTTTCAGTTTTCTTATTTTTATTATATAGTAACATAATATCAAGGTAAATTTTGAGCCATCGTCCAAATTCATACTGGTGGCTTGGTAAATAATCAATGTCATGGATAAATACGTATTTTTGTAAAAATTCGTAAAATAAAATTTACACTTCCCATACTGATTCATTCCCTGGGAAGTCGGAATTACATTTTACGAATTCTACAAAAATGGGTATTTATTTATGATACTGGTCACTTACCCAGCGACCGGTATGAATTTGGACGATGACTCAAAATTCACCTTGTTTATCAACGGCATTATGTGAACACCTGACAGTTTTTTTAACTGGGTTACATGGGTTATAAATTAACGTTATATTATTGCAGTATAGAAACGCAGAAAGAAAAGTAAATCTGGATTTCTTTCTGCATTTCTATACTTCAATGATATAATGTTAATTTATATCTCCTTGCGATGGATAAATCGCCAAGTGTTCAGACATAGAAATTTATTTCTAACATGATGTACATGAGTTTTATGGGATAACAAATAGGGCTCTTTTTCAAAAAGATGTTGGGAGGTTTACGGGACAAAGTATGCTGTCATTATCTTACTCCTAGGTATAAGACATTATTTTGTTTACTATAGTACAAGAAAAGCTGCTTGTTTTTCCTACCAAGAACAAGTAGTAAAACCGTTTTAGAGGGTAGATAAATATTAAATCCGACGCGGCCATGCCTCGTCTTAAATGTATATGAGCGTTTTAAGATCTTTACTTTCTTACTAATGTATATGAAGTCATAAAGATGTACATTTCTTTTATATTTGGATGTTTTACAAACACTATACGAAAGTGTATCGATGTATTTTGGATAATTAATCCGTTCGAGCATTTTAGAGGGTAAACTGATTATTTTAACATCCGATCTTTCTTGACTGGATTCCGTCAAGAAGCAAAATCTCATAACTGGAGATTTGATATTTTTAAGAATTTATATTTGATAGTTGACTATGTTTAACTCAGCCAAGTTAATAACGAAGGCTTGCTTGTTAAAGAGAAGTCTTTTCATCATAATACAAAAACATATTTTGGCTTGCTATGCCCATTGAACCAAATGGTTTGGGCTTACTTAACAAGCTTCGGGGCACAAATTAATTTTTAAAGTCATCAAAAATAGGACTCATATTTTTAGGGTTCCGTACCTAAAAGGTACAAAAGGAACCTTTATGGTGAGACTCCGTTGTCCGTCCATCCATCCGTCCGTCCGTCCGTATGTCACAGCCTCATAACTTTACCACCGTTAAAGATAAAGCGTATATATCAAGATGTAAAAAAAATATGAAAAATTTGAAATGTTCAAACTATTTCCAAAAAAAAAGTGAAAAATATAAAAAATATTATCCGAAAACTACAACTTGGGTATTAAATTGTAGATATTAAAAAGTTGATCATAAAAATATATACTTTTACTAGAAATCTTGAAAAAAAAACACAAAAATATGTCCCCACCTTATTTCCGAAATTGGTCAACCGAAAAATATGAAAAAAATGTCGATCATAGACCATAATTGGCCAATTACAGGAAAACTATAGAGATTAAAAAAAAATTTAGCACAGATGAAAAATATAAAAAAGTTGTAAATTTTTTTTTCTAAAATACAATATGGGTAATTGTAGGTGGGTATTTGTCAAATTGGATGTACATTTGGAGAAAAAAAATGTCGCAAATGTTCGAACAACAGTTTTTTTTTTTTTTCTAATTGTGTTTTGATCATCAATTTGGTGCTGATTTCAAGGAAATGTATTTATTATTTGAATAATATTCATTAAATACTAGAATTCTTGTAATTTTCTCTGAAAGGAGTTTTTTTCCCAAAATAGATATTTTTCGTTCTATGAAAAATTAAATGTCACTCCTATACCTCAAATGTTTGTCGCGTTTGTAATGGCCTTAAATCGAATTACTAAAATTTACGGCTTTTCTATTCAGCACCTTGTGTGATGTAGTTTTTTATACAAGGTTCCCTAGGAAAAAAAAAATAACACGCAGAAAACCATTTGTCACGCCTAAAATACTTTTTGTTGCATTACTTTTATTAACGTGAATAACCGTACATTTTTTAATTGCTGAACGCATTAATAGGTTTTAAACTCTAAAAACACTAATATTTTTCTGATTGGCTGATGGTTAGCTATCACTGCCATGTTTTTTCCAGTAAAACGAGTGGTGTCTGTGACATTCTAGTGAATTTACTTTTCGTTATAACAAAAGCGATACCACCTTTTTCACGGTAAGTCATTCTGATTTAACAATCATAATTTAATAAGTGTAGATTGTTTAATTGTTTGTACAGCTAAATGCGTTGTAATAAGTTAAAATGAAACACCGCGTTCCCAGAACACTTTTTAGGTAATTTTTCCCTTACAATTAGTTACGTTTCGTTACGCAACGAAAATTTTCTATAGAATATTTTGCGATCGCAAAATAAAGCTGCGTACATATTGGGCTCCTAAGACCTGGTTACTATTTCGTTTTTAAAATATTATTTGAAAATTTTTGATGAAATAGCTAGTTTTATTTTTCGTATTTAATTAGTAAAAAAAGACAAAATGTTGTCGAATCGGTGTTACATGTATGACAAGACTAAACTTAATTTAAGTGTTCTGTCCTTTTATTCTGTATCGAAAAGACAAGGACAGAACGCTTAAATTAAGTTTAGTCCTGTCAAATATGTAACACCGAATCGACACCAATGGGGCCTCATGGTAAACTTACCTTAATGTTTACTATTCGTTACAATATTTGTGACATAGTTTTTCGTTACGTACATCTAATTTGACAAATACCCAGGTATTACAAAGCTGATTGTAAAAATATATACCTATAGTTTGGCTATATTTAATTGCATCTTTTTCAAGAAACCATAAAAAATTGTATGTTCAAAACTGGTGGACCAAAAAATATGAAAGCGGTTGAGAAATTCACGAAAAAAAATGACAACATTAAATTTATCAGCTATCAGGTAAGCTAGTCTGACTCGCAATTGGCCGGTTTTTTTTTTTAATTGACTTGAACTAATGTTAACTTCTCATATGTACTGATTTTTTTTACATACTGAAGCGGGAAAGTCGGCGTGGCGTTAATTGGTTGTCTTTCATGTTTCACAATATTTTTTACCATCTACAATGTAACGTATTAATTCCCTATATTTAATTGTTTCCTGTTTGTTTCCTTGATGATGCCGTGAGGCGAAACCGGTTGGAGTTATAAATAAAGTGATATTGTAAAAGGGTACAAGTGTTTTTATCAAAATGATAAATTTTCAGTCTTTAAATTTAATATCAGGTAAGGTTTTTTTTTTCGTTTATGTATTTTTTCTTTGTTTTAGGTTCTTTAATTTATAGTTTTAATGTTATTTAAGTTTTATTTTTAGACTAATCGTGTAAAGAACTGGACGTCACTTCAAGTGCGAACGTATCCTTAGACAATCGGAATTCGATAGTTCATATATTTTTTTTGATGGTTGGCAATGGCAACCAGTCAGCAACCAATTCAAAGGTACACAATCTAGGCGCCTTCGATCTATTATTTTAGCAATACCGAGGGAGGCCGACCACCGACCATAACGCGTTCTGTGTTGTGTTGCAGACAATCAGAAGGCGCGATCTCCTTGACCGTCGCGGTCTCTGTGTGTGTAAGGGACCGATCACACAGAGCGCGTTCTGCGTTCCAAGCAATTAAAACGCGCGTTCTCCTTGACCGCCGCAGTCTATCCCTGCGTTCCGAAATAGAATTATATCGCTAAAATCGATTACGAAAGTATGAAGTGAATGGCTTATGATCCATTGTAATTCTATTTCGGACCGCAGGGTATATGTGTAAAGATTCAAACCATCGCATAGATTGCAGTAAACACAGAACGCTGAACGTGATACGTAGAATGCAGAACGTGATACATAAAGCACGTGTGACAAAGTGCCTTAGAGAATGAACAGGGTTAAAAAGTTAGATCACACAAAAATAAAAAAATAGAGATGTGTACTTTCTGTCCTAGGTGGTGACAGAGGGTACGCTGCGCTGGCGCGGCTCGGCGTCACTATATAAACCCCGGATGAGCCCACGCACCTCGCATTTGGGCGACATCACGGCACGTGAGTATTTTCTCTTATTTACGTGCTTCCTTTGCATGGCTTATGCCTCAAGTTGAATCGCCGCCATTTTGTTGTGACCGCGTGGCGATTAAGAAGTTTCCTGAATATGTTGATTTTCTTTGTCAATCTAATGGCCCCAGATCCTTTAAAGATATTACAAAATCCATGAAAGAGATATTAGAAACCGTGTCTGATATGTTTTTTTCAAAACTAGGAGCAGACCTCGTGTGTTAACCAGATATATCCAGTATCGTAATGCTGTTTCCTTTGTTTCAGTGAGCCGGGGGGTGCCGTGACATTGACTTTTCGCGGCCTGTCGCTGTGTGGTGAGTACAAACTACATAATAATTATCTTACTGACTATGTGCTTACTGCTTTATTGAAGGAGGTGAATTTTAGAATCCATCCATTGTTGAAAATGTTGAAAGACAAACCTAATTTGCGATGAAATAACACTCCCAATTCTCATCCATCCATCGATCAGCCTGTACCCGCCTGCTGCTAGACATAGGCATTTTCAAGATTTTGGCACTTTTGGCGGTCCGCCGTGCCGGGACTTCTACCCGCAACGTTTTCAGGTCGTCGGTCCTGCAGGCAAGAGGTCTGCCTACGCTTTACGCCTACGTCATAGCTTTGCTGTACGTGGTCTCTACTAGAACGCCTTCCCACTGCTATTAAATGTAGGTACATTTCGTTTGTTATATCACACCCTTAATAATAGTTGATCAAATTTTGCAGGCAGGCAGAAGATTCTGCCAACGGCAGCAGGCCGCGGCGCGCCCCATGCCCGCGCTCGCGGCTTCAACCGACGTCACCTGCAAGTGTCCCAACGCAGCGACGTTGATTGACGTCGCCCAGCGCCACTCCGGCCGACGCAGCTGCCACGGCCCACAGCGGATGCGCTAAATTTTTTTCCAAGTACCATAGTAAGTTATACATATATACACCATTTCGCTTGAATAATCTTCTCATTAGCAAAACATCAGAGAAAACTGGGTGTAGCTAGGTAGTGTATGGTTTGTGCGTGTTTGTGACTTATTTGACTGTACCAATATTTTAGTCTTCTAATTAATCCTAGTTTCACGATTGAGTTCATTGTGGTACAACCTTATACGTCTAAAATATCCTAACCGGTCGGCCACAGCTTCAGGCTTCGAGAGGCGCGCCAAACGGTTCTTCTTGCGACGGTACCGGCGGCGCGGCGGAGAGAACAAATGTATGAAGTTGTATAGCGCCGGCCGGTCATGTGCGCTCGATCACTGGCCGGAGCCGCGCCAGTGATCGAGCGCTTTGAGCGAGCGAGCGCGCTATAGATCCGATGCGGTCAAAGGCGCCGACGGGTGTCGTAGCAGGGCAAAGCCCGTCGCAAAAATCGCCTGGAAGCGCAGCAAGAAGCGCCGCCAGAAGCCTGAAACTGTGGCCTTGGTGTAAGTGTATGAAGCGTGAACGAAAATTATATTTCTGGGAATAAAGTTCCACTGAACTGTCTTATAATGTAGGTATTTAATATCGGTTAAGGGGGCAACAAAAATTTTGTCTTTTTTTCCATAATCCCCGTTATCTACACTTAAACTATAGGGAGATTATAGAATCGATATTTTTTTGGTTAATCAGTGTTTTTTTTTGTTACAGATACATCACAATATTTAGTTTCACAGACGACAGCTGGCATTCCCAAACCTAATGCTTTTAGTTTCTTTCATTATCCGTACACCGACGACATCACAATATTTAGTTTCACAGACGACAGATGGCATTCCCAAACCTAATGCTTTTAGTCTCTTTCATTATCCGTACACGAACTTTCGCAAAACAGATTTTAATTTTAATTAATTAAGAACTTTTTTGTAATTGCAATTTTTCATGTCTTATTAGTTAAGCTATATGTATTAGAGGATAGATAAATTAAGGTTCACTTTACCTCTCCTTTAATTTTAATTTTTTGAAGCTCTTAGTAGGGTAGGCCCTTAAAAAGAGGCTTCGTTTTTGTGTTTTTTTACATTGAAGCTCGTAGCAGGCGACGACTTCTTTTTTTTATATAGACATTGCGAGAACCTTTACTTTGTTATTATAGTGTATTATTTTTTTTTGGTTAATATTATACAGAAAGTTTTGCTGCAAATAAACTTTACTTTTTCCGATTATAGCTTTTTATTCTTATTAGTCCGTGGCGAGACAGTACTTCGCCCGTACAGACAGTACTCGACACATACAGACAGTACTTGACCCGTACATACAGTACTCGACACATACAGACAGTACTTGGGCCGTACAGACAGTAGTCTACACATACAGACAGTACTTGACCCGTACATACAGTACTCGACACATACAGACAGTACTTGACCCGTACAGACAGTAGTCTACACATACAGACAGTACTTGACCCGTACAGACAGTAGTCTACACATACAGACAGTACTTGACCCGTACATACAGTACTCGACACATACAGACAGTACTTGACCCGTACATACAGTACTCGACACATACAGACAGTACTTGGCCTGGACAGACAGCACTCGACACATACAGACAGTATACTTGGCCCGTATAGACAGTACTCGACATATACAGACAGTACTCTGCAGTACCAGTCCCAGCACTGTCTCACCATGTGTGATCCGTCCTGGCCTGGCCACACTCGCTTCTTTGTGTACAATTACTAAAAAAATGTATGTACCTAGTGTACTATTCAGTACCTACAAAGATAGTTTATGTACTTCAACACATTGCGACATAATGACACCCCCTGTGGCGCCTGTGACGAATTCGTTGCAGCCCGGCCACGGATAAATCTCTTCATACACGAGCCAAAGATATCGGCAAAAGCAGGTACTTACTTATTGTGTACCTAAACTATATACTTACATTAAGTACATAACAATGCTGACTTATTGCATGTTTTAAAATTCATTTTATTATAATAAATTTGATCCTTTAATTGAATTTGTAGAAATGTCCGCTCCACATTTTAGGCAAGACTTATGAAGGGAACAAAGCTATATGAATAAAGGAGCTGTCTTTATGTGTAATCAAGGCATTACTATACCAGAGAATATGCTATACGGTCTAGCTAACTAGGGACGTCGCGTCGAGAGCGCAAAAACGTAGTCGTAGCAACGAGCAATCAATGTGATCTGTGATCACAACTGACCGATGGGTGAGGGAGGACTTGAGGAGTGACGAAACAAAGCATGGAACAAAAAGCGCGTGCGACCGACATATCTTCCCCGCGTTCCGAAATAGAATTATTTCGCTAAAATCGATTACGAATGAATGAGGTGAATGGCTAATAATCCATGAGTGAAGCAAATGCGTTCATTCATTCGTATGACTTTCATGGCTCATGCGACGGAGGTGAGGCGATGTGAGCGTTGAACGGAATGGAATGTCAAAAATTGTTTTCGCTCCATTATTTCAGCAATTCAGATCAGATAAACCATGGTATATGTTTTATTCGGTCATGAGAGAAACAAATGGAAAGTCGTGTGGAACTCTTCGTCGAAAAGGAAGAATATATATTTAACTAGCTGACCCGGTGAACTTCGTATCACTTACCTCTTAATATAAACCATATTAATTTAAACCATATGCATTTCAGAGCCGGTAGCTTTATAAAGGCATCACCAGATAGTCTAAGTATCGGCTCCATAGTGGGCGGAAAGAGTGGGCAAATCACGCACACATGTCCAGCTTAATGTTCATAATTATTTTGCATGAGACATATTACCAGCCTATTTTTTTTTGTCTGTATCGATTACGGCACATTACTAAACGTAATAGTAGAATAGTAACCTGGCAACACTGACTGTCAGTGTCATTGTCACCGAACTTTCCAAGAAAATATAATTGATATTTCAAAACTATTTTTCAGAAGTTATAGTTAACTTTTAACAATGCATTGTCCCTTTTGTAAAAAGTGGATAGAACGGCAGAACAACAGAAGTACCTGTCCTAGTCGCACAAAAAAATTATTAAGATGCGACGAATGTTTCACAATAACCGCTGATACCTTCAAGTTTTGTATAAAGTGCGGTCACAGTTTGAGCCGAATAATACGAATTAATAGGGCTAACGAACAAAAAAATCGAGTGAAACAACAACTGTTATTAAAACCGAAGTTCGTCTCAACAATGTCATCATCATCATCATCATCTGTGTCTATCATCTAAAGGAATAACATTTTCAGAACTTAATTTAACTGCCGAAGAGCTAAAGGATTTGGATGAGATTTAAGAAAGTCATGAGCACAACATCGGCAATATTCTGGTTCTACCAGACTTGTCCGAGTCACCGAGGCCTTCCGCCGCGCCGTCAAGTCCTGGCGAGCCAAGTCAAGACATCTTTAGCAAGCCTGGTTCGCCTTTGCTGTTAGATTAATTGATATGTTGCCGATTCAGGTGTCAATCGCGGAAATTTTAGAAAATATGGTTCCTACCGTAAAGATTGATTAATATAATCTTTATTAAAAAAATATTTGAATTGTATCAAATTGAATATTATTTCAGACATATATGTATTAGTAACAACATATATATCCAAATGCATGACACCGCGTACTCGTGCATGTGGCGCAGGCTTCCAATGTAAGTGGCCGGCAAAATTGTAATTTTTCCCACATTGTTTGCATTGCCATCGGCATTAATAGCATCGCGAAGATGAATGTACTCTTCAGATCGAAGCTGCTGTTGGTTTAAACAGATGTACGTCAATCGTTCAGTCTCAATTTTGACATGCATGTCAACTGCAAACTGATGAAAAAGCCGTTGAAACATCAAAATGTGATTTACTTCACCTTCACGGAACATGAGTCTGTATGAATAAAAATTCAAAGTACTGACTTTTTTGTTGGTTTCAGCACCTATAATCAATTAATCAACCACCCCAAAAACTAATAATTCTAATGGATCAGGTGGTGGTACTAATTGTGGCAATTTTACTTTACCACCAGCACAACATAATCCTGCAGATTCACCGCTGTATTTTAAAGCTTTACGATGTTGACAATTGATTGACATTTCCCCAATTCTTACAGATTTGTCGGCACTATAATCTATTTCCGGATCGTAGGAGATTGCTCCTCGTGCCAGGTTCACAGGAACATTGCGTCTGCGGAATCGATCAATTTCATTTTCCCGTGCTCGCTGCTGTTGTGATCGATGTGCCCGAACCCGTTCCATTCTATGCCTATCATTCACTTCATTGTAATTCACTCTAGAACGCAAATCTGCCATACCAATACGACTGTTATCATTATCAGTCTCTTGCTGGTCATCAGTGCGATCAGCGCGTGAGGTAGCTCGCGCACATTCAATCGACTTCGACGACCTATGTTAGGTCGTTTTCTCCTCGGCATTGTAAGCAGTATCAGAATGATAAATCAAGTTTTGAATATTTTTTCAGGTGTTAAAAACATAATGTGTGCGGGTAATAGATAAATTGAATGCAATTCCGTGCATTTTGATACTTGACTGCTGTTAAAGTAAAATAACTGACACAATCCAATGTGATCTTCTAAAATAATCGTTAAAATATTTTTACGGATTTTTTCGAGGGTTTGACAATTTTTATAATTGCTAAAAACTAAGAAAAAAGGAAGCAGTTTGATCACAGAAAACTGTAGTCATAATGTAAAACCGGTAAAACCTCATACAAATTTCATAGTATCGGGGCGTTTTGACATTTTATAAAGAGTCGCTGATTTGATTTTTAGGGAAGTACCCAATTTTAGATCGTATAGTGAACTTTTCTGTTTCAAAGTATATTTCTGAACGCACCCAACACAACAATCAAGTGTCATTATAATGTCAGTATTTTACATGTTTTAAATCTAAATACGCGATAATCAGACTATTATGGATATATGTTGTCGATTCCAAACCCTTATTTAATCTAGATCTACATGTTTTTATTCCTAAAATACCGAACCGACGCGACGGGGCGAACATCAAATGTTTGACAGGTAAGAACAGTTTGTATGGGAAAATAAAATTGTCGTTTTTAGTATTTTCCTCGCAATTTTTCCACATTTTCTCATCGTTTAAACCTTCCCTGGACTTCCACGAATATTTCAAGACTAAACTTAGCCAAATCGGTTCAGCCGTTCTCGAGTTTTAGCGAGACTAACGAACAGCAATTCATTTTTATTTATATAGAAGATAAAATAATCGTTAAAATATTTTTACGGATTTTTTCGAGGGTTGGACAATTTTTATAATTGCTAAAAACTAAGAAAAAAGGAAGCAGTTTGATCACAGAAAACTGTAGTCATAATGTAAAACCGGTAAAACCTCATACAAATTTCATAGTATCGGGGCGTTTTGACATTTTATAAAGAGTCGCTGATTTGATTTTTAGGGAAGTACCCAATTTTAGATCGTATAGCGAACTTTTCTGTTTCAAAGTATATTTCTGAACGCACCCAACACAACAATCAAGTGTCATTATAATGTCAGTATTTTACATGTTTTAAATCTAAATACGCGATAATCAGACTATTATGGATATATGTTGTCGATTCCAAACCCTTATTTAATCTAGATCTACATGTTTTTATTCCTAAAATACCGAACCGACGCGACGGGGCGAACATCAAATGTTTGACAGGTAAGAACAGTTTGTATGGGAAAATAAAATTGTCGTTTTTAGTATTTTCCTCGCTTAAACCTTCCCTGGACTTCCACGAATATTTCAAGACTAAACTTAGCCAAATCGGTTCAGCCGTTCTCGAGTTTTAGCGAGACTAACGAACAGCAATTCATTTTTATTTATATAGATAATTTTTTTTTGTCACTGTCTGAGTCTACGTTGAAGAACAGTGCTACAAACTCTTCTTGTTCCATCACGAATCACGGCACTTTGACGAAGTAAAATAAAATAATCGTATTGTATTCTGTGGTAAGAGGTTATGGTTAAGATGTATCTTTTTTAATGCGGTCCGAATCATAAGCTATCTTTCACATCGTTTGCTAGCTCACAAATTACGGACCAGTCATCGCTCACACTTTAATTCATTCATAGCTTTTATCTATGTAATTCTATTTCGGACCGCACGGCTTGTCGCTGCCTTGTCTCAGAATAAATCGACGTAAGCGCCAATTCTTAGATGTTAAATTAAATGAAAAAGAAACAGAATTATTTAAAATTCCCGCGCAATTATACGGGGTCATTTGTTATCTTATTTTTAATACATATTTCAAGGCAAACTGTTTTAAGAAAGGTCCTTTAACACTCGAAAAACATGAAATATAGAGGTAACTTCGTAATTTTTTTCTATCAAGCGGACTTCTCCATGAATATCAGCCCTATAGTCTATTATCTATATTATTTTTATTAAACCGATTGACTAAGTTACACAATGTTTTATGCTCATTTGAAATGGGACAGTTGTATGGTTGCAGTTTTTAAGCTTAATAAATAATTAAGGATATATAACAATTTAGAGAAAAAATCTCGTCAAAATATTTTGATAATAAAAAGATATAGAAGTTTTTCCAACTGCTATTTCGAACAGACGCGCGCTCCCTGCTAATCTACGATGACGTCACGCGGTCTAGTTTGATTCAGACCGCCTCACTCTATTGTACGCTGCATAGTGAAATATGGACGTGGACTGAGAAAAAGTTAATTATAAATATTGTGTTGTGCCACTCTGTAAAAGTAGTACTATCACGACAGCCGAAAAACACTTTTATAATGGTGCAGATTGATGCGAAGAGACAATTTGTCGGAGAAGTCTTCCTTGTATTGCTGCGAGGACCGTTTTGACGTATAGTAAGTTTCTACACGATTTTACTTCATAGGTATATATCTTTACATACTTTCATTGATAGATCATTTTCTCACAATCGCCATCCAAAGAAGTTTAGAACATCACAAGTTTTAATAGTTCTGAAAACATGAGATGCGAACAAAGAAGTACAAAGAAGTTTTGAAATCAGAAGTTTTACTAGTTCTGAACATACGAGATGCGAACAAAGAAGTACAAAGAAGTTTAGAACATCACAAGTTTTACTAGTTCTAAACATACGAGATGCGAACAAAGAAGTACAAAGAAGTTTAGAACATCACAAGTTTTTTTTACTAGTTCTGAACATATGAGATGCGAACAAAGAAGTACAAAGAAGTTTAGAACATCACAAGTTTTACTAGTTCTGAACATACGAGATGCGAACAGAGAAGTACAAAGAAGTTTAGAACATCACAAGTTTTACTAGTTCTGAACATATGAGATGCGAACAAAGAAGTACAAAGAATTTTAGAACATCACAAGTTTTACAAGTTCTGAACATATGAGATGCGAACAAAGAAGTACAAAGAAGTTTAGAACATCACAAGTTTTACAAGTTCTGAACATACGAGATGCGAACAAAGAAGTACAAAGAAGTTTAGAACATCATAAGTTTTACTAGTTCTGAACATTCAAAGAAGTTTAGAACATCACAAGTTTTACTAGTTCTGAACATACGATATGGAAACAAAGAAGTTCAGAACTTGTACAAGTTGTACTGATTTCTTTACCTAGATATATGGTTACGATAGCTGTGTTCCATATTTTTACTTGTTCTCTGGGTCTATCTGTTATGCTACGGCGTAGCACAGCATAGCAATTCTAGGCACGTAAATTACAGTGCCTTTCACGCAGTTTCATAAGTTGCTCCCATGTACTTTTACAGCTTGCTACGCAGTTTCGTGTAAGGAACGGCTTAACTATCTAAGCAAACCAATAATTTGTACATCAGCCGACAAAACAAGAAACAAATCTGATGGACGGGTAAAAAAATGCAAAGCTTATTTACACACGGACACCTTATTTTAATTCAGTTTCTTCCCTTTTACGCACGACCGACGCCAAAGCAAGAAAAACGGTCATCATTACACAGCCGAATTCTTAGCTTATACATTAGGACAAACTAAAAGTTATATGATTTTGTTTGATAACAAACCTTACGTGGGCGGAATAGGGGCTGCTATTGTTTACCCTGAATTGATAATCTCCGTACAAACTCGATGAATAACGACGTAAAGCCAAACCCAACAAATTTGAATATTGAATCTGCATTTCAAGTGAGAATTTCGTGCGTATTTATCTGCCTACTTCAAACCTCCTCAGTATTTAACATAATTTACACAGCTTGCTGTAAATAATTGGTACTTAACTCTCGAGATTTTGATTACGCTCACTCCGGAACAGAAGATAGTAATAATAATAATAAGCCTCCCAAAATCCAACACTACGTCCGAGCCGAACATCAGGTCACGTGAGAGGCGGGCAACGTGTACAAAACTTACACGGCTGACAAGGCAATAACGCAGGGCAGCTTGAGGCAGGCTGTTGGGCAGTAGCGACCCCACGGACCCGAACGTGCTATAGATTTTTCTCAAAAATATATTGTAAAGTTTTTATTTTTAACCAACTTCAAAAAGGAGGCGGTTCTCAATTCGACTGTATGTTTTTTTTTTTTTATTTTTTTTTTTTGGCGTTGTTACTCCATAACTCTGTCATTTCCCAACCGATTTGAACAATTCTTTTTTTGTTTGAAAGAGTATACTTCCAGGTAGGTCCCATTTTGGGTTTGGTCATGATCTGATGAAGGTCTTCGGAGATAGGCAGTGGAACTCCTCAGAAAATGACAGCATATCTCTCAAAATTGAGGCAATCGCTATGTACTTGGGTGCTGATTACAAGGTATTACTATATATATTTATTAAAGAGAAATTTTAAGGTTATATCACTTTTATTTTTTAATGTTTTATTTATTTATTATTAATTTAGTAATTGTGGGTTACAATAAATTATATTAAAAACTAAACTTAATCTAAATTAAAATTATTAACAAATATAATGCCTATATTAAATAAAAAATAGATATATTACAAACTAAACTAAATAAAAATAAATTTACACTAAATAAAATATTTTGTTAAAGTCATCGCTATCACTGGGCAGGGTGCCCAAGACACTGGCAGCATTACCTCGTTGGATAGCAAGACTAATGCGTTGTCCGAGGTAAGCTCCAGCCCTAGGGTCCCCTGAGGCATCCACCAGACGCGATGCTATTTGTTTGTAGAGCTGTCGAGCACCGGGCCCCCAAGGCCCGAACGTCTCAACGCCAAACGGCACAAACATGTAGCCTTCACCGAGAGCTGCGTATTTGTCCCGCTTTTTGTGCTCGGCCGTTGCAGCCGCCGCGCCGGCTGTGACAGCTGTCGACCGGACGTAAGACGCGGCGAGCGTGTCAACGCAAGTCGCGTCCCACACTAGGGAGCGACCATTCTGCCACGGGATGAGCGTCATTCCGTCGGGCCTCTTGCCATCGTCACGTGCAATACCATACGGCTCTGAAGTAGCCGGCACGTTGACGGTTGCAAGGGCCCTCCGTATGACGTCATTTAGGCTGCCGTGACGGGACCAGCGGCCGGCACTGCGTCGACATGAGAGGCCGTGATGGCCCAAATGATCGACGCTGACGCCACATTGACAGTGATGACTCTCATTCGTCTTTATTCCGAGTCGCAGACAGACGGCTATGGAAAAAGTTGTCTTGTCTAAGAGTGTACCGAGATTGGCGGAGGGAATAGAATGCAGCCATAAACCAGACTCACGCTCACCGGTAGCGACAAGACGAGCACGGTCTGCGAGGTCGAAGGCGGTGTCCAGGAGATGCTTCTTGACCTGTTCGCATAAAGGCTCGTCCCATAATTTTTGAGATTCCAGGACGGTGGGCAGATCCCAACCAGGACAGGCCAGCGTCCAAGCATTCCTGGCCTCTGTCAAGTATGACGCCTCTACATCACCAAGTGATGGGTTTATAATGTTGCCAAAGAGAGCGTGCGTACTATAGACAGAGGACAGAAATGCCGGGAGAGCGATGCTCGAAATCTTCCGCACCCCCAATCCACCGAAACGGATCGGGAGTGTAGCCTGGCTCCAGCTCCGGTCGTCCAACAAGCAGTTCAAAACTGAGGTCAGAGATTGACGCAAAACCGTGTCGAGCATGTCTAGTAAATTCTGGAACCTCCAAATTGGTGAACAACGCAGTGCATAGGTGAGTTTGGGAACGAACAAGCAATGCCGGATGATGCACAAAGCCATTTGTGGGTTGATTTGGCTTAGGCGCTTAGACGAATGAGAGAATTTTGCAGCTTGATCGTTTGCGAATCCGGGCACTGCGTCGTCTAGGATAGGTGCCCCGAGGAGGCGAAGCGACTCCTTGTCTACAATTGTAATGTTTGGAGCTAAACTGTTAAATTTGGAAATAATCATGTTTTTATCAGTCATCTGAACATGATCGGAAACAAATAGTTCGCATTTAGAGAAATTTAGTTCAAGACCTAGTTTTCTGAAGTTACTCATTGTTTTTTCGAGATCATTTAAAACTGAAGACGCTTCGCCTCCCAAGGTCCCGTCATCCAAGTACCAGATATTCAATTTAGATGTTAAGGAGGATATGGCTGGATGGATGGCCAGGCTGAAGATTGCTGGTCCTAGTGGGTCACCCTGTTGACATCCAACCGCTGACTGTATAACGTTATTCCTGTAGACCAGATTTGATGGTCGGCCGTAGCATTGAAATACGTAGTTATATATAGGCGGGATGTTTTCTTTGACTTCATTCAACAGGGCTCCTCTGTCCACCGAATTGAAAGCGTTCCGAACATCCACCTTCAAAAGGACCTCTCCCGTGTTGTTCTTTAGGAAGGTGCGAGTTGCATGAACGGCCGCTTCGCAGCCTCCTGAGGTGCCGAACCCCAGCTGGACCGGTTGAAATTTTGATGTAAGGTCAGGTAAAATATGTTTGCAGCAGATCTTGGACACCACACGACGGATTGTGTTTCCGATTGCAATTGGCCTAATACCGCCGTCTTTTTTCTTAAGCGCAAAAAGACTCGCTCCGTATAGTGTGTCCAAGATCTGTTCACATACCTTACCTGACAGCATCAAATTCACGAGCCGCGTCATGGCACTCAGGAGGACCCGGCCTGTATCCCCAACGGTCCTGCACACCAGGTCCTTGTAATGTTGTGGCGTGAGACCGTCGAGGCCACCGGCCGAACCATTTCGGAACGACATGATGGCGGCCAGCGTTTCCTCAGCTGTAGCCTCGGGAGTCCGGTCTGAAGGCTCTGGTGGGTCTGGCAGCAGGGTCGTTGCTGCTGGAGGCGGATGTTTGGAAGCCAGGGCCGAAAGAGTGTCTGGTGTATCGGGAGCGATGATGTCGTCAGAGAAGAGCAGGCGAGCGGCTCCCCGGATATCTCCATCGCTAACTTTAGACTCTATCTTGTGTGTCAGACTAAAACCGCTATTTTGAAAAGTTTTTGCAGTTAGCAAAATTATGTTGTCGGAGTGCTTACAGTTTTTCTTTATTTTCTGTGTCAAGGAGCCTTTTACATCTTTGCCCCTCGGGACGTGCAGCGTCCTGTAGGAAAAAGTCAGTAGAGCTGTCCATGTCTCGACGTTGTTTTCTTCAACTACTTTATTTATACATTGCGACAGAGATTCTGCTACCGTGATACGAGCGCCGCGTGGTATCCTCTTTACGCGGGGTAAATTATCTTTCAATTCTGCAAGTAGTTCGCATAGAGGCCTGTCATTGGGAAAACCCGTATCCCTTTGGTGGATGATGTTAGAATGTGGTGCTTGTACATTTTTGTGCACCTTGGTTCGGTGAATGTTCAGGCCTCTCTGTCCCTTACAGAACTTTTTACATTCAGCACACTGCACGTCATCTGACGTTGACTGGCTGTTGGCTGCGTTTGACGGGCCGGCTGTCTGTGACCATGGCCGCATGTCTGTGACATAAACAAATATAAATAACTAAAAAAGATAAGAAACAACTTAAAATTAGATAGCAAAATTAAATATACAAAGGGTATATAAAAAAAAACTAAGTAAGTGTTCTTGAATTCAGCCGTCGAGGCCACGCTAATTTCCTTTGGTGAATGTGTTTGTTTTGTTGGTAAGCGGTGGGACGTGAAGGAGTCGTCCCGTCAGGTTTCTGGAATTCGTGATTGCCGGGGCGACACACCCTGCCTGGCGACCTCTGACCCTTTGGTAAGCGGTGGGACGTGATGGGGTTGTCTTGTCAGGTCTTCGAAATGGATGAGTGCCGGAGCGACGCACGCTGCCCGGGGACCTCGGATTATAACATAATCGGATTTATTTTGCTTTATCTTATATATCCGTATACAGAATGCGTGATTAACTTGCGGATTACAATAAAATTATTTTTCCAAAAAATATAGTTGATTTTTCTATGGCATTGACATTGACATTTTTGGTATTAGGTTATTATATTATTATATTAGGTATTACTTGAAAATCGACATTCTTCCACCTGACCTTCGATCCTGGCTTCATCAATATATTCACCATAGAACTCTTCAACGGATCAGAGCACATAACTCAAGATTGCGGCAATCACTGCGTTAGGGTGCTGATTCAAGTGTATTACTTGGAGATTATCAGAATACCCACCTGACCTTCGATCCTGGCTTCATCACCATAGAACTCCTCAACGGATGACAGCACATAACTTTAGATTGCGGCAACCAGTTTGTGTTAGGGTGCTCATTGCAGGGCATTGCTGAAAATTGCCAGTGTACCCACCTGAATCTCGATCTTGGCTTCATCACCGTAGAACTCTTCAACGGATGACAGCACATAACTCGAGATTGCGGTAATCATGTTGTGTTAGGGTGCTGATAGCAGGAAGCTACTCAAACATGGCTACTTATACTCACTTGAACTTCGTCTCATATTAACACCACGTTTGCAAGAACTACCTATACCTCACAATTTAACCCAGCAACACTAAAAAATGTGAAATAAAATAAACTTTTAACAAAAAAATAGCAACCGACTTCAATAGTAACAGCAGTCATTCACTAAAAAGGTAATAATAATTCTATAAAGACCGATGGTACCGAAGCAACACTTTTGCCGACTTCTTTCTTCCTGAAACATTATGTTATCTAGAAGTCGGCGTATTTCCTACGATATAGCAACATAGAAACCAATATAAGAACGCCGACTTCTAGATAACATAACGTTTCAGGAAGAAAGAAGTCGGCAAAAGTGTTGCTTCGGTACCATCGGTCTTTATAGAATTATTATTACCTTTTTAGTGAATGACTGCTGTTACTATTGAAGTCGGTTGCTATTTTTTTGTTAAAAGTTTTTATTTATTACAATATTTCACATATTCAATATTCTCTGCCTTAGAGAATCTTGTCTAAGTTCTCTGCCTAATAAATTCATTTTTTTTAAATGTATATTTGTCCAGTCCGGCGCAGCGGGCTCACTGCTTACCCAGTAGGGTTGTACCACTGTTCGAGAAGTGGACTGTATTTCTTTTGGTTTAGTTTTGTCTGCCTAGGCGTTAATTTCTTGGCATTGATCTTCACCGAAATATGGGGTAACCAATCCTCTTGACCGCCGAGGGCTGCGCAGGAATCCGACACGTGGAAGATGGAGTACACACTAAAGTCACTTCTTTCAACAAGCTGGCCACCTACACAATCACCAATAAGTTCATAAGAGTATATAACAATCTGAAATATGTCCGTTATCATCACCAGATAGGTTTATGGATTAGTCTCGAAAATGCGCCGAATGAGCAGAGTCCCGCAGACTGGTTTTCTTGACCCGCTTTCTCATCAGTCGCAGATATTGCGTTTACCCACAGTATAAAAATGAATCTCAATGCCTGAACAACCACATTACACGCGAGAAAGAGGTATTTTATAAGGTGTTTATTCATACTGGATGCTTGGTAAGAGACCAGTATCACGGATCGATAACATTTTTTGTATGCATAAATTAATGTCACCTTATTTTTAGTTTGTAAATATATGCTATCATTATATACGACATTGTCGACCGTCGACAACTGTATTGTATATTGATAAATACAACCTGACTTCCATCTTGACTGGGAGTAAAATAGAAATATAATTTGAGGACCTAACAAAAGTAGCTTAAGAGGCCGGCGGAGGATGCATAGTTCATACAAACGGAATACCTAAATTATTTGTAAATTCCATCCATCCATCAGCCCGTATTCGTCCACTGCTGGACATAGGCCTCTCCCATATTACGCCAATCTTGGCGGTCCTCATCCAGCCGCTGCCACCCGCAACGTCCTTCAGATCATCAGTTCAGCGGGCACGAAGGCGGCCTACGCTGCGCTTTGCTGTACGTGGTCTCCATTCCAATGCTTTATGGCCCCAACAGTTATCACGTCGGCGAGAAATATGGCCAGTCCACTGCCACTTCAACTTACTGATTCGGCAGGCTATGTCGGTCACCTTCGATCTCTGACGGATATCTTCGTTTCGGATTGATGCCGGGTCCAGGTCGGACCCGAAATATATCTTGAGATTTCCTTGTATTAGTTTATCAGTATATTTATATTTAAAAAAAAAACATTATATCCATCAGTGATATCCCAAGCATAGCCCGCTCCATAGCGTTGAGCGACCTTAAGGTGATTACCCACGCCAACGGCCTTGAGCAATCGGCCTCACCTCCGGGGAGTTACAGGCGCTGCTCCCCGCATGCCTCTGCGCAGACGCCCCGCGCCCCTCTACAAAGATCGCTAGCGTCGCAATGATTCACACCTCGTAGCGAGGTAGAATAGTACATTACGATACGAGAGCGATGAAACGTTTTCTGACGAGTGTGAGTTTGCGGCACGAGCCGAAGGCGAAGAGGTTATTTGCGGGTCTCACAATGAAACCGATAGTATGTAATATATTTTATGTAGCATTGTTTTATGCGTAAACCTATAACTATAACTTTTCAAGCTCAATAGGCTGTGGTGCTGTAACAGAAAGATGTGACCATTCTGTACCTATTACTACACGGTGATATTTTGGTAGTTTTGAAAACGAACTAGTGGTTATAGTAATTGCGAACTAGTGGTGATAGTACTGAAATCGCGAAAATATATAAAACATATACAACAGTTACATACAGTACCTGCTCTAATGTAACATGTCATCAAAATCGGTTATGTGAGGATACCCGAAAGTGACCAAGTTGATATTGGGGTCAGACCTTTATAAATCTTGGGCTTGAGCGGTAACAGACGAGCGCCACTTTGCAGTTGGTAACCGTCAACAGTAGGCCCACCATGAGTTTGGCACTCGATATACGTTGGCGACTGCGTAAAATATAATGAATTGGAAATTCTGGTTCCTCTCGTATACCGCTAGAACCGCTAAACTCATACAAATGTTTTACGCTGTCGCTAACGTGTATCGAGTGCCAAACTCATGGTAGGCCAGAGGCTTGAGGTAACTTTAGACGTCGAACCTTGTCGGCGGTAACCGTCTAATGATGGTAGCGTCAGCCGTCGTCGGTTGCAGTCAAACAATTTTTCATAAAAAGTTTCTGTTTTTATATTTGAATGATTTTTGAACGATAATGAAGGAACAAAAAAATATATTGATAAAATATTATTTTGTTACAATTTTTGTAACAAAATACAACCCATTAAAGAAAAATACTCAAGTTTCACAAACAAATATTAAAATATAATATTAATTCCTAAATATTTACCTAATTTCAAGGATATTACCACGTTCATTGTTGGATCATTGTCTTTGCCTTCCATTTCTGAAGCAATGAATGAGCTTAGAGATTGTGGTGGTCCTGACGATGCTTTTCTCTGAGAAACATAACAAATAACGCTGAATATGTTTTAATACGTAATATAATTTTTAACGTACTAGGCTGCCGGGTGACAGTTGGTAAACCGCCTAGCCAACCCGGTTAATATATTCTTCTGTCAGTCTCGGAGTCGAAGTTGTTTTTACACAGCTGGATAGCTTGACCCAGGTAAACATATTTTTGAACAACTTCGATGCTGACATTGTCTACGGTTACTGGCCTTTGGATGACATGGCAGTTCATGACCTTAGTCTTATCCAAGTTCATCCGCAAGCCCACTCGTCTGGAAGAATCACTTAGGCTGCGCATCATTTCCTCCAGTTCTTGCAGCGATTCCGCAATTACGACGATGTCATCGGCAAAGCGAAGATGTGAAATGTACTCTCCGTTCACATTTATGCCTCGACCATGCCTGTCCAGTGTTTTAAAGACGTTCTCTGTTAGTACACCATATACTTGGACGGACATGGAAGCGGAGTCATACATACATTTCAGCATCTCCACGTAACGCCAGTCAACTTGGCATCGCTGCAAGGACTCCAGAACAGACCAAGTTTAAATGGAGTCGAAGGCTTTCTCATAATCCACAAACGCTAGACAAAAAGACTGATTATACTCTTGTTTTCTGATACATAATATATCCTTACGGTAGGTAGTGTGTATATTGTTATTATTTATTCCGATTGGATTACAGAATATTTAGATTCCCGAATGTCTATTTTATATGAACACTGATTAAAAGACAAAATATAAAGAATTTCCCATTTCCAAAGAACACTTCTTTTTCTAACCTAGATATACTGTAATCCAATCGGGATAAATACACACTACCTACCCTAAGAATATGCATAATTTATAAATACTCATTTTGTACGAACTATGGATCGCCGGACTCTTTTTTACCATCGCCAAATTAGCAGCTCGATATTTGTCACTACAAATATCAACGGAAACGACATTGAAATAACGTTCATATCAGCGCGCAATGCAAAGTGGCTGTTACGACCCTCGCTGCGTCCTTGATAGAGCGAAATAGGGGAAAATTATACTTTTCACTTGGACGTAATTACTCGATTGAATAATCTTATGTTATGTTTATAGCTATAAAGTTTATCTATTTATCAAAGCATAGATGAATTCAATCGGCCAAGCACCTCAGGAGCAGTAGGGAATTTGAGGTCAAAAAACATCATTCAGTAAAAAAAAATTCATGTAGAAGTTTTGGTGGTATGAAAAAAAAAAACTGTTGCATATGTTGTCTAAGAGTTGATTTTTTCATTATTTTTGGTTTGGCCATAAACGAGGAGTAGGCTTTAGAAAGTACCCATTTGGCAATAGTAAGGGCCTTAAGATCATGTATGTAGGTAGACATAAGCATGTATCATGCGATATCGCTTATTGTGCTTTCTTTGACTAGCCAGAGCCAGAATATGAAAAGTCAAGACGCGTAGGTACCTAACGTAATGTCAGCGAGAGCGTGTATCATAGCCGTCTATTCATAGTAGGCATGGCCTAATAACTTTGTATCATTGCGCGTGCGTGACACTCGACTGACTCGAGTCACGTGATCCAGTGAGACCTCCCTGCAGGTTGACTTTAGGATAGGCGAAGGAAAACACTCTGCCATGAATTAAATTTTTATTTTCATTGAAAATACACATACTTATTAAATATTTACAATGCATTTTAAATCATGAAAATAAAATATAAACTTAAATATTTTTATTTAATCATTGCCTGTTATCAGAGGACATTAATTCATTATGAAAACTACCAAAATGTATAAATTAGTATTATTAATATTAATAAATAGATGGTCTCCAAATGAATCTGCCGATTTGTTATCAGACTTTTCATTTTAGCATTTTTGTCAACATTTAAAATAGCAATAGAGTATAGAAACTTTCGCGCGAGCTCATTACTAGTTAATTGTTTATTTAACTAATAAGTATATATGGACATGGACTTGTATTTTTTATATTGAAAATCTTGAAAAATTCTTTTTGTATGGAAAATATGAGTGTTTGAGTCACGTGTCATTTTGAAATTATTTGACGGGAAATTGACAAATCAAAATCCCAGATATCAGTTTCTATAACCTGTCTACAAAATGTCATCGAGTTTAATTACTTTTTGTAAAAAATATGATCGAACTAAGGAGCGCGCTCGCGGTAAAGTCTTCTTAACCGCTCATCACACGTCAGACAGCGCTTTAAAAGAAACTCCATCTCGGCGCGTCATCCCGATGCAGGGTTGGATTCAGACCCTCGGAAAATTGTTGTCTATGGGTTTTAAAAATATAATAAAGCCGATTCTGTAGGCTTTAATTTTAGTTTTAGTGCTGTCAAAACTTGAAAAATTCCAAAGTAATTTAGCTTCTAATCCTAACACTTAAAGACTAGTTTACAATGAAGAATATTTAGTTTTGACAGCACTAAAACTAAAATTAAAGCCTTTGGAATCGGCTTTACTACTTGGCTAAAATTATACTACGTTTCGTTTTTTGTTTTGAATTGAAATAAAATAGATTATTTGTTAGTGAAATTTTTAAATAATTAACTAAAAATATTCATAATTTAATAAAATTAAGGCAATTGGATCTCTATCTCAGCCAATTAGTCGATCGGAATTTCGTCCTTGGCATTGACTCGACGTAACATGTCATCAGGTGGCATAAATTTGATGCAATTAGGTACTGAAATTCCTTAAGTTGTAAAATGTTAAAAAGCAAAACGTCTCAACCAATAAAACAAGTCGGTCGGCCTAAATATAAAATTATGGTATTTTTACGTGTATAGTTCCATTACGATACTACATAGCACATGTCATGAAAATGGTACAAATAGTATAATTATACTACGAAATCCAACCCTGTCCCGATGTCAAAGGATGTAGTAAGAACACGCGTCGGTTCTTAGGTAGCAACAAAATAGGAACCCGCGCGAGTTTCAAGCGACGACGTTAGCGGTTAAGGCTGCATCAAAGAATACAAAAACATTTCAATAAAAAAAAAAACTTTAAAATGTTGTTAGTATAACAGGCAAGCAATATTATTTAATGTGTGGTATAATATGTTCGTACGAAGTTTATAAACAAAGTGGAGCGCTAACCTCTATTGAAACGCGCACGCTAAAAGAAATGACTTCATTCTCTTTTACTTCTGAAACTTTTATTCTCTTCGAGTGTAATTCTGTCTGTAATACTCATGAAGGGTAAAGAATTTCAAGGACAAAATTGTTGGTGTGGCCTTGATGGAAATCTGTAGTCTCTGCCTACCCCTCTGGTAGACAGGCTTAAGTATATTTATGTATGTATTGTTACAGGAAGTTAGCGCCCCAGTTTCGTTTTATATAAGCTTCTTGGTACAATCAAAACATCTGATAAATAAAAACAAAATATGGTCTATTACTTCAAATTAATACAATAATATGTTGAATGTCTATAAAATTACTTCCTAATAAAACTTCTGTAAAGATCAACTTCAAAAAACTTAAGGAGTATGCAATACCATTATAATAAAATTAACGAAAAAACCATGATAGCAAATATTTACAAAAAGCCTAGCATTATATGTACTAAGTAGAACAGTATGCTTAGTCTTACTTAACACATAAATTTATTTACCTACTGTGACCTTTTTCTTATTGCAATATAATTTCTTACTATATCTATATAATTTGATTTGCTTAAGAGCCGTTTAGCAGACGAATTGTGAAAAACCCCCCTTTTCTAATTAATCGAAACAAAACACTTATATTAAAAATTTGCTCAATAGTTCTTCAAAAATCCTTATTATCTATTGTGTATACTGTCATTGCAACGTTTCCATTGGTTTCTGAAAAAAATAATTAAAATTTAATTACTAAAAGGCGGGTTTTTCACAATCCGGCTGCTTCGCTCTTAAGGCTCATGACCAAGTTTTGCTTACACAGTTACTGATAGATATTTGAAGGCTAGAAAACGAAAAAACATCGTCACTGCTGTATGTAGCGTGCTGGTAAGTGATTCGTATTTCTATGAGTATTTCACTTACAAGAAAGTTCCGGGTGAGATAAAAATAAGTTTTTTTCCTAACACTATCCGCTGATCACAGGCTATAAAGATTAATAATGCAACAGAAAATTTATTAAAGATAAACATGTCATGTTACATAAACTAACAATTGCAATTCATTGTAAATACATCGTAATGATAATGAAATGTCACAAAACGGCTATTTTAACTTCTACAAACAATAATAATATAAATAATTAATACCTCGTCATTACATTATCTAGAACAAGGTGACATTTACGGTTACTATAATATGCTTCACATAGTGAAGTGTGTGAGGGCTAGAGCCAGGAGGGGCGGTCGTAGGGCTGCCGAGCGGCGAGGGCGGCCGGGTAGCCAGGCGGGTAGAGGCCCATGATCTGTGCGCCGGTCTGTCGCAGCAGCTCCTCCTGGTGTCGCTGCAGGTACTGCTGGTACAGCGGCGAGGTCGCATAGCTGGCGGCTGCTCCCCGCACCCCGCCGGACCCCGCCCACGGGAACGCGCCGGCGGGCTGCCGCGGCGGCGTGTCCGCGCCAGCGGGTTGTCGCGCTGCCGCCGCCGCTGCCATGTAGTTGGCCGCCATCAGTTGGTTGGCGGTGCTGTTGCGCAGGTCCTCTATTGAGAAGCTGCCGTTATCACCGTACAGACCGCCGCCCAACGCCATGTTGCTCGACGCTCCGAAGTTGAACGCGCTGCCGGGCACCATGCCGCTTTTCACTGACGACAGTACGTCGCTCGTGCAAGAAGATGTGTGGAAGCTCTGATTGCCCATCACTTGCTGCGTCTGCTTTGACTCTGATGTTCGTTTCCGTTTAGTCTTAGATTTAGTGTCAACTGAAGCACTTTGCAAGTTTGGTGATGTTTTGTATATACTGGTTTCTTTACTCATTGTCGTAGAGGCTTGGGAATAAGCACTGACTGAGGTGCTAGTTGGATGAACCTCGGAAGCTATGCTCTTGTTAAACATTTGTGACATTTGGGCCATTTGGAAACTTTTATCGTGGTACAGAGAAGAACCGCTTGCTGTCGCAAATGACGATAAATATCTTTCGTCGTTGGTGTACCGTTCTAACATCTGTGGAATATTCGGAAGGTTTCGTAAACTGTCGAGAGGCAACGAAGAATGAGTGCTGTAAGGTGTTTTATATTGAAGCGAACCAACAAGTGGATGATTTTGAATAATCTTGTCTGATTTCTGTGACTTTGCGGAAGTGTCGACGTTCTTGGATATCATTTCGCTGTTAGAATGTGAGGAAGGAACACTCATATGATCGTTTTTAAGGTAACCTCTCGGGTTAGGGATCCTCAGCTCGGATGGTAGATTCTGTAAAGTCGTTCTCGGAGCGTTATAGTTGTGGTATTGCTGTTGCTGCAAGTTCTTGTTGTAGTTTAATGCAGCTGCATTAGCAGTATTGACGTCGGTTTTCATTTTTTCTGCATTGCCTGCATTGTATGCTGCATAGTCCGAGGGGAGAACGTCCTGCTTCCTTATTTGGTTGGTCATCTTCCAGTTCCCATAATCGAGAGCGGTATTGGATGGCGTGCTGCATGAGTAGAGCTTTTTGTTCGCCAACTCGATATCGTTTAGCGAGAAGTTGTTGGCGCTCTGTCCACTCGCGGCCATGTTCTCAGCGAATTCGGCATGCTGTTGCATCATATGATGGTTCTGAACGGTTAGTAAGTCCGCAGCACTTCTCTCCTGAGAGTGGGCAGGCGGGATGGCACCTGAACTCACACTCGGTTTCGTAGCCGCTTTTTGCGCGTTGTGATTGCTCAATCCTAGGTTCATAGCTATCGCATCTATTTCGTAACCTTTTGGTTGAGGGTTCATATTTGATTTTATGGCAGCCTCTCTCGCGGCCGTACTGAAATTTATCTCGTGGTCGCCGCTGGACCTTCTTTCATTATCTGGGTTCATGTACCCCATGTTCACCATGTCAATATTGTCATTTTTCGTCATTCCAATAGCTTTGTTGGCGTCTGCGCTTGTAGCCTCTTTCTTTTTGTTGTTTAAATTTTCAGTTTTGTCATAGACAGGCGTATCTCTGTTTTCGATGGAAAGTCTGTCTGTATATTCAACTGAACTCTTCTCTTTCAGGCTGTTTATCTTAGCTAGTTCAGATTTTTCAGTGAGAGCGACGGCGATGTCATCTACTGACGACATCGTGTGTATGGACTGCACCATTTTCTGGTAATCGTTTTTGTTTTGAATCGTCGCATTATCTTTAGCTTCCGGCGCTTTTTTGACAGAACTGTCGGCTTCATTGTAGGTCCGTTTCTTGACAGGGAAGAGCGCAGTCTTGGGGTCAGGTATGAGCTGGGCGGCGGGGGTGACGGGGAGTGCAGGGGCGGGTGAAGGCGGGGCTGGTGTCTGCGTGGGCGACAGCTGCGGCTGTGAATAGCTCGCCGGCTGACCTTGAGAGAACGGAGATTGCGGCGGTCCTCCAAAGTTACTTTGCTGGAACGAATCGGGCCCCAAAGCGGTGTAATCCTCATGCACGCGAGGTTTCGGAACCACTGCTGCTTTCGTAGTGTCATAATAAGGCGGTGGTTGGTTCTGTCCGTAAGTCGGAAGTGGGCTTTTATTGTGATCAGCGAAGTAATTGGGTGTAGAAGATCCCATTGCGTTGTTTGAGGCGTACACATGTTGCGAGTATGGGGAGTACGGGGACTGAGGTCCTTCGCGGGGGCTGCAGCTTTTCTCCGGACTGCTCTTAATAGAGGTGGTATCCTGATAGAAGCCAGCTCGAACAGTGCCGTTGATGATGGGGTAAGTGATCTTTTGAAAGTCATCCGTGCGAGGGGATGCGGGGGAGCGGAGCAGAGGCGAGGTGTGCGATATCTGGTGTCTTGGAGAGTCAAGATCCTGGCTGAAGGAAGAACGTTCGGACACGGAACTTCCAGTGCTGATGCGACGCGCGCGCGGCGTCGCCGTAGCGGCCGGGAGCGGACTGTCGCCACCCTCCGGTGTCCCTGATTCCACCTCTGTTGGAGAGTCGTACTTTGCAGGATGCTTCGGACTACTAGCTTTGTTCTCTTCTTTCAAGGTCTCTACTGGTTTCTCCTCTTGTTCTTCTTCCGGTTTCTTTTTGACGGTAGTCGTGGTTGTGGTGCTCTTGGGTGTACCAAATGCCTTGAACCACGCACTCAGGTTAGGTGTAGCCTTTTCTTGACTGGGCTTCATTATAGTCGGTTCAGCGTCTACCACTTGGTCTTCTTTTACTGTTTCGACGGCGGCGTCAACTGTTTTAGTTTCAGTTGTTACCTCGGCTTTCGGCGCGTCTTTTTCGGTTGCATCCTGAGCACCGTTTCCCTTCTTAGTTTCTGGTTTAGCTTCATCACTCTTATCAAAATTGTGATCGTTGCCAAGAGTGAATTCTACCGTAGCCAAGACCGAGCCGAGACTTAATTTGGGACTGGATTCGTCTGACTTGCTCGCTTCACGCGCTTTGTTCAGCAGGCTAGCCCCAGCCGGCGTAATTTCTTCTACCTTCTCGACATCTTTTTTGGTCGTGATTAAGTTTCCTTTGCTTTTTCCGGGTTGTAGACGGTCGATAGTTCGTTGAATTTCCCTACGTTTGAGAATTTTTGGCTCCCTCGAGGAAGGTCGCTTGCGCGCCATCTCTTTCCTAGACAGTAAGCTCTTGTCTTGCAAGAACTCGTCGTCTTGTCGACTGTTGTCTTGTTCCTCGGTGGATATGGTCTGCGCGGGGCTGTGGCAAGGCGAGCTAGTGTTGGACCCTTTCGGGGCGTCGTCCAGCCACTTACTTATATCTTTCACAGCCTGCTCCAAAGCTTCAGACGCAGACTCATTTTTAGCCGACGTATGCTTCTTGTTCGTCTTTTTACTGTCAGACTTGTGTTTCTCTTTTGAAGGCAGTTCTTTTGTTTCTTCATCAGTAAAATCAGAATCGTTTTGATCTTTGCTCGACGATGCCTTTGTCGTACTTGTTGAGTCTGAGTTCTTATCACTACTCTTACCGGCCGAAAACAAGTTCTTGAACAAGCCGTCCTTATATTTTTCATTTTTAGCTTTCAACTTTTCAATGGTTTCTCTGAGCTTTTGGTTTTTCTCTTTCTCTGGGATGTGAAGATTCTGTTTCTGTTTGTTTTGCTTGTAATCGAAGAGCGACTCCCAGGCGTCCTTAGCTGCGTGTCTTCTGCGTTCCTTGATCTTGTCATACTTGTCTTTGAAGAAATCTGGGTCGCTGAGGGGCTCCGCGGGTGGAGGGCTGGGCTCCGGCGAGGGCGTGTGTATCGAGGGGAGGGGGCTCGCGCTGCGACTCCGGTTTGAACTCTCCAGAGATTCTTTCGACGCGGACCGCACGAGCGCAGGGTCCGGTTCCTCCACTTGCTTATTCTTCTTTGTCTTTTTCTTTGACCTCTTCGTATCTTTTCCCTTCCCGTGTTTTTGTTTCCTCGAGTGTTTCGAGCTCTTTGAACCGTGCTCAGACTTGTGGTGAGAATCTTTCTTGTGGTTCTTGGAATGTTTCCCATGTCGATGGTGACCTTTACGCTTCTTCTTCAACTTGCCGTCTTTAGACTTATGATGAGATTCCTTGCTTTCTTTAGGTGGTGATTCTGTTGGTGGGTCCTCTTCTTCCTCATGATGACTCGACTTACCTTCACCTGGAAAGCAAGACAAGAAATATTATAAAAAGATAGTAACAATGCACACCAACCAAGGTAATATTTATTTTCCATTCCTGTAATACATATTACTCTCCATGAGCATTAAAACTACATTCATACAGACACTGTGTTTGATGTGTATAGTATGCGATAGTGGGTATTATTTTTGACACAATAATTTGCGGCTTAAAAACATCGTGACCTATATTTTTTATTTTTATTGTATTATAGTATTTTGTGCAACTTTTACATACTGAAATGAGAGACATTGGGACGCGAGTGCATGTTTTCAAAACGAATGAAGTGAGTTTCGTAACAAACTGCACGAGTTTCTAATTATTTCCAGTTAGAAACAATACTTTAACAACGACCATCGAAAATATCGTCTTCACGAGACATTTTTTTTTTTCAATAAACAATTTCACGAAAAATATGAAAATAACACTCGTTCATAAAATTCAGCGGGTCTACCGCGTAATTCTGATTTTCATCAACATCAACTTGAGATTGAAATTTGACGTGCGTGCAAAAGAGATGGCGTCAAATTTCAATCTCAAGTTGATGTTGATGAAAATCAGAATTACGCGGTAGACCCGCAGGTGCATTTTATAAAGACCGCTTTTTATGTTGTAATACCCTATGTGGTATGGGAGTAGATACAATTATTTAAAAAAGTACCTCCATCAGAATGGGACTTTCGTTTTTTTCTCTTGTGATTAGTTGGCGACTCGCTGGTTTTCAGTTTGTGTTTCCTGGAAGGAGTCGGCAGTTGGAACTCCACGGCGATCTCTTCATCCGATGATGAAAGTCTATGAATGTACTTTTCCGTTAAACGGTCAAAGGCTGCTTGTAAATTATCCACCATCATTGTGTATTCTGAAAATAAATTATTTCGTACTAATAAGAAGAGTAAGGGCCACATGCACCAAGCAACTTTACCCATTTTGATGATATGTGCTTATGTCAATGGTTTGATGTGACAAGGACATATCTCAAAAAGTTTGTTAACCTGGGTTTAGTTGCTTGGCGCAAGTGGGTTTCTAAGTAGGAACTGAAATAGTTAAACTGTAGTTTAAAACTAATTTTAAATTATTGGTAGTGTTTTGTGCAGATGTAGTTAGTTTTTTAAACCAGATTGCAGATGAGCAGAGACTCTTCTTGATTAATTAACAATAAAATTGGTATAAATATACAGTGGAAAACGCAAACAAGGCGGGCAGTTCCTTAGGTTTAAGGACGTGCAGAAACGCGACATGAAAAGTTGCAATATAGAACATTTGACATGGGAGGACCAGGCTGAGGATCGAGCTGTGTGGGTGGCGGCATACAGTCAACACTAACATCTTCGAGTTCGAGGCTAAACGAAGAGCTACTCTTGACGCCAGACGTGATGAACTCCGATGTAGACCACCAGCTGCCATACAATACAACTACTACAATGGAAAACTTACATGTAGCCTGTGCAACCGCACTTTCACAAACGAGATAAGCTACATAAGTCACATGAGGGCACATAACCTACACTCTCCACAGCCGCAACAGTCGCCGTGACCGAACTCGGTCGGATGAATCATCATAATCACTAGGCAATCTATTTAATTTTGTAGATATATCGTCTTTAGTGTGCTCAGAAATAAGACCTTTGCCTAAGAGTGACAAAGATTCGTATATGCATTATATGTTTGGCCGTACTCTGTTTATGAACTAATAACCCGTCGTCCTAGCTTAAATAGGACCTAAGGTCTTTATTATTAACTACGTTCATCAGCTGCGGCAGCTTCGTCTTCATTCATATTGTTGCGGCTTAGGTTATCTTCAACATCGTTACCGTTCATATTTTCTTCTTCAAAAACCTTCAAACAGTTGAAGCAGGTCATTCCTGAGCAATGACCACACAAGATCGAACATTTTAGTCCTATTTTTCTGCATTCACACGATGTCATGCAATTTTGCTTGCAATTACAGGAAATTTAAGTTAAAAGTCTAGAATTTAACTTTAATTTTGATTTTACTTTTATTACTCTACAGTCGACAATTTTCATGGGGTGTATTTTTAATGATGGCTGAGATTCTTAAAGGTCCTGACCACTTACATTTAGGGAAGTGGAAGAGGGATCCTTAACATTTTTCATTTCTACCCGTTCGATTTCGACCTTAAAATTTAGAATGACTGTGTTATAAGATCTTGCCGACACACTGCGATGGCAAATAGTGACAGAATTATAAAAAAAATAATAGAACTAAAAATTGTCCTGTGTATAATAAAGAATTTATTATTGATTGGGAACAACTATCCGACTAGCTAAATCCACAACTTACTGTTAAAATAATGCGGTCTATCAGTAACTCAAATGTGAGCGATATTTGGGTAGTCATTGATCTTACCATTATCCTGTCCATTGTACAAGCGGCAGTTGTTAACAATGAGCTTGAAGTCGGCTTTGAACATCGAGAAGTCAGTATAATATCCAGTGTCAAGTCGTTCCTCCATCTTGTGCAAGTCCATGGGTCGTCTGATCACCGCGTAGTAATTGGGTGCATATTCCTCTTCCACGGGGTCCATGAACGGCCACGCGTCTTCGTGAGCCGTCAGCTGTTCGAGAACCTTGTACATATCCGTCTGAACATCTTCCTCCGTTTGACTGAAACTGAAAAGAGGCGTATAAATATTTGCGTGTATATTTATTAAAATCTGTTCTTGCATTAACTGCAGACAGTACTCTAATTCGAGTTCCTACAACAGAGCCGAACTACAGTTAAACATCCTACTTGTATTCTTGAATCTTCAGTGATAGATAGTACAGTGAAGTAGCACGGGCTCTAAATTCTCGACAGGATCTCTAGGCATTTCCTGCACATAGAGTTGCCTCCAATACCCAGTTTGTAAAGGTAACTCATCAAAAAGATCAGACTTTTACGCTACACAATATTTACAAGTCAATTTTAGAGTTCCGTTTTCTAGGGTTCAATATTTCTTTGCAAAGAGGGCAAGAGCTGAAGTCAGTCAATGACTGACAGACACCGCGAAAACTGTTCTGAGTTTAGGTTGTTGTGACGTGCTACAGGAGGTCCTCTTTAACATGTGCCCGAACTCGAATAATTTCGACTTCAAGTAATCACTTTCCCACTTAAGGTTAAAGGTCAGTCGTTCGGTACAAAGTGCGCAGCTTAGTTTTGTTTTTCTTGTTTAGAGTTAAAAGTCATTCATGACTGCATGAAGTCATTCAGCTCTTGCCCTCCTTGTTTTTTTTTGTCCCGGACTAGAAATGCTTAGAATTACTTGAGGAAAAAATGTGGTGAAGCTCATAGCTTAATACAATTTCCAAAGGTTCTGTATGGGACCGATCAAATAGATCTTTAACTAAAAAGTCTGATCTTATTACTTTGTAAAGTTACCTTCACAAACTGGGTATTGGAGGCAGAACTCTATGTGCAGGAGATACCTAGAGATCCTGTCGAGAATGTAGAGCCCGTGCTACTTCACTGTACTATCTATCACTGAAGATTCAAGAATACAAGTAGGATGTCCAGCTTCCCTTCGCTGTTTAACTGTAGTTCGGCTTAATTAAGGGCCCGTATAAGGCCAGATGCACAACTTCAAATGACCATTTCACGTTGAGTAAGTAACAAGTCAATCGGTTTAATAAAATGATATAGATAGTACGAGACTATAGGGCTGATCTAAAAATTTTTGAAAAAGCGCAAAAGCTTTAAGTTCGCTCGATAGAAACAAATTACGAAGTTACCTCTAAATTTCATGTTTTTCGAGTGTTAAAGGGCCTTCCTTAAATTATACAGCCTTGAAATTCGTGTTAATAATAAGTGACCATAACTCCGTCTAAACATTTTGGAATATTTTAATAATTTTATCTAGAAGCAGAGTTATTGAATAAAAACGTAGTTTTTTGTGAGCGCGTCTTTCTTGGTGGTCGTAACAACTACGGCTGAGAGCGCGCTATTTTAACTAAAAGGAAACGTCATAGAGTGTTGTTGCAAAATGAGGTGCTTAACCTGACCTTATATGCACCCTTAATGGCGGCGCGGCGTATTGCACAGGCCACGCACAGCCTACAGCGCTGAAGATGGACCAATGGTGTAACAATTAAATATTTAATTGCTTGACTGGGCGGAAATGATCTGCATTCACGCTAACAAAAATTGGCAAACATTGTCTTTTACAAAGCGTAAAGAAACATATTTACATCTGAGAGGTTTTTAGCTTTTTCCTGGTGCTGTTGACTGGCTCCTCAGAGTCTGGTATCACGATTTGTCCGGTCGCGTTCGCTAGGGAGTTATTAGTTTTTCTTCCGGTTTTGACCGGTTGGTCTGGAGGTGGTTCTCCTTTGTGAGTAGCAGAGGAGTTTTTTGACCGCTTGTCTTGCCCTTTGAGACGCTTCGCTGCTTTCTGGGGCATCTCTTTGTCGCTTGATGAGTTATCTGATGAATCTGATGACTGTGATTTAGATCTGAAATGTTATAAAAATATATTGTGTTTTTAAAATTACTTAAGTTATGGTTAATAGTTACGTCATCGTTAGTTTTGCATATATTGATTAATGGAATGGGTGAAAATATTGTGTTCATCAAGCACAATAAAAGGTTTCAGCTAATAAATTTGTAAAGCTTAAATTTAAGATAGTAAATGTCAACCACGCCAAGCTACTTAAAAAATTTCATACAAATGCATAATAGACTATTCCACAAACTTTTTTTTATCTTGTATGTACTTTGGACAACAGACCAATATTATGTATTCAATTTACACTGTCACGGTAAGTTTAATTTAGGCCCAGTTATGTTAATGTAATGATATTCCAGTATTTTGATGGAACAGCGAACAGTATGGTCAAAACCCAATAGTAGATAATAGATAAAGGCCCCCGAGTGACCTACTCAGTGAACATAGACTTTTAACTTTAGTAAACACGCAATTACACCGACCCACCAACATTTAATACAAAATAACGCATACAACACATTAACCACGCTTGTGCTAGTGTAAATAATTGGATGCGATTATGCTCCTTCTCAAAAATGTTAACACAAACATTTAAACGAAAACCAAGCTATACCTTATCAAATTGCGCCGTTTAGCCCTGTTCTCTCTCGCTTGGTCTCTTTTGTCCTCGTCAGTCTGGTCTTTGGACTCAACGTCACTGGGCTTGTCTTCTTCCTCCTTCTGCTTGATCTTCTGCAGAACCCGGCTTGAGGTCCGTCGAGGCGCTAACTCCAGCAACCTATGGGATAACAATACAATATTAATATCTATAAAACGACTTTCTCTCTAGATTCTTTTAGAGTTTTTTAGAGAAACTGGCGATAGCAGTCATACATACGAACAACTTTTCGTGAAAATTATAAATAAAAAAGAACCGGCAAAGTGCGAGTCGGACTCGCGCACGAAGGGTTCCGTACCAATATCTATAAAAACGGCAAAAAAAACATGCCTGTTGTATGGGAGCCCCTTAAATATTTATTTTATTCTGTTTTTTAGTATTTGTTGTTATAGCGGCAACAGAAATACATCATCTGTGAAAATTTTAACTGTCAACTATCACGGTTTTTGAGATACATCCTGGTGACAGACAGACAGACAGACAGCGGAGTCTTAGTAATAGGGTCCCGTTGGTTACCCTTTGGGTACGGAACCCTAAAAACTGTTGTCTCATACATTATGGTCAGGTAGGTATGTAACTTTTCTATGTAACAGGTGATTTTTCTTTCGCGATCCGATGTTTGGCTACATAGTAAAAGTTGTTCGTAGATGAGTACTATCACCAGTTTCCGGCTTCCGTGACTTCATCTTAACACCCAGTATAGTGTGTATGCATGTAGTATGTAATCTAAATCAATGAAGCGAGAAACTAATGCGCCTGATCATTATGTCAAGTTCATAGTGGGTTTTCAAAATAGTCAAAAAAAGTATTAATTAAATATAAATCTCATACCATAACATATAGGCGACATAATGTTACAATCATATAGTACACACACACAGATAGTCGTATATAGCTCTGTAAGCTCACCATGTTAGAAATGAAATATACCACCTACAATAATCTGCACCATGTAATAGAATCCCAGTATCGAAATTAGATACTAATTCCTGGGTTGTGACGGAAATGGTTAAAGCGCCTTTGTATGAACAACTGCAAAATATTAGCTGCATGATGTTTTTCAACATTGACTTAAATCTGCATCATGTAATGGAATCCCAATATCGAAATTGGATACTAATTCCAATTCAGGGGCAAGTCAGCTTGCAAGAAACTTAGCCCGCGGGCTGAGTTGACAACTTGCAAAAATTTACAGTTTTTTCATAGGGGCAGCCCGGAGTCAAAACTATGAAAAATTCATTTTCTTTTAGTGGTAAACTCAGCCCGCTGGCCTTAGGATTTGTTTCATTGCGTAGTTTTTTTTTTTTATTGATATAGCTATGGTCACTTTTCAGAGCGCCATTTTGCCACAGATCAATATAAGATTCTGTCAGACGAAGTAAAGCCATCACGGTATGTATTGTATAAGTCTGAGGTATAATGTATCATTAAAGATAAGCAAATGCTAAAAATGTTACTTTTAAAGTACCTGAAACAAGACAGACAAATACTTACATAAGTACGTACAACGTCACAAGACAACACAATGAACATTATTACTTATTATACTTTAATATTATTAATTTGAATAAACTTGGCAAGGATAAAAATTACTTCTTTATTAGGAATAGACAATAAAAATATGATATACTGGCAGGAAGGGATATATTATAATCTGATAGAGAAGGATAGATAGGAGCACAATTATTGTTTAGTGGACAACTGAAAAATATATGATCCAAAGATACCTCCTCAATACCACAGTCGCACAGGGGAGAGTCCCTTAACCGGAATCTAAACAACCGAACAGGAGAGCACGTGGCCGAGCCTCATTCTAATAAGGACACTCGTGACTCGCTTGACAAATTTACGATATTTATAAAACCATGGACGGGATGGAATTCGAGGCTGAATTTGAGAATAAAAATAATCAAAACAATCCCATTCATCCTGCCACTCCATCGAAAGTTTTTTGGGTGGAATGGTCATAAGGTCCTGACAAAAGTTTTGGTAAAAGATGTCATCCCCCACTGAAATAGCATCCTTAGCTAACCGATCAGCCTCCGCATTACCAACGATACCAACATGCCCAGGAATCCAAACCAATGTAACTTGGGAATGATTGTTAAAACAAAACAAAAGTAGTTCCTTAATTTTACACAATATAGGATTACGTACACAGTTCTTAAAGGGATTTTGACGAATAGACTATATTGCACTTAAACTGTCAGAAAATATAACTGAATTGACAATTAGATTATCAGCAATATGATAACGCACTCAGGATAGCAAGACACTCTCCTGAGAAAACCGTAGCTTCAGGAGGTAACCTATGAAGTCTCTTAAACCCGGTATTCAAATGAAAAAATGCTGAACCTACACAACCAACTTCCACCAGCTTAGAGGCGTCAGTAAAAAACAAATTCCAGGCAAGCCACTTAGAATGAACGGCTTGATATCATTGGCATTTGGGGTATCCTTGTTAATATCTAAGCTTACAATGTCTGGAGGGAAACAAATAGCTCTATATGAAGTTTTATAAATGGGAAGACAATCAGACTGAAATAAATGAGCTTCAATGTCATTAAGCCGAGAAAGACTTATGACAAGACAAGGAATACTTTTATGTACCCAATAATTGTTTGTTGAAACCAGATTAGAAAGATGAACCAATTTAGAGAGAAGAGGGTGGGCATTTGATTGAACAACTCGGAACAGGAATCTATCCGATAGAAACCGCCTTCTTAAATGCAATGGCGGCTCAACCGCCTCAACCTGCATCGCCCGAATCGGTGATGACCTCATGGCTCCCAGAATGACACGAAGAGCCTTAGCCTGTACAGTATCCAGTTTCTTTAAAGCCATTTTACTACAAGGCTTCAAAATGAATGTGGCAAAATCCAAATGACTTCTTATTAAAGCATTATACAATAATTTTTGAGAGTATGAATGGGCATCCCACCATGTACCTGACAAAGCTCTTAAAATATTAATATTTTTCTCGCATTTTTTGATAATTTGATCAATGTGGAATTTACCGCTTAATTTGGAGTCTAAAACAAGGCCCAAAAATTAAACACTATCCTGGATAGGAACTTCATGCCCATTGTACTCGAAAGTCACATTTGGAAGATGTCTAGACCTGGTGAAAATGACGCCAACATTTTATGTAGGAGACAGAACCAAACCATGTTCACCCAACCAGTTATCCAATGAGGCTAAGGAACTATTTAAATTGTCGGTTGCTTCATTAACATCCACGCTACTACTGTATATAAAATGTCGTCAGTATATTGAAGCATACAACAATCAGCACCATCAATGGAAGAACCGATATCAAAAGTGTACATATTAAATAATATAGGGCTCAGAACTGATCCCGGAGGCAAGCCTCTCCAAACGTTTCTTGATGAAATGATTTGACCATCAAGTCTCAAAAAAATTTTGCGATCAACGAGAAAGTTACAAATGAATAAGACTAATTTTGCCGGAATACTCAGCTGTAGCAACTTGCTTCTGAGCACCCGCAATATCCAAAAAGGCGGCCGTAACAGACTCGTTATGAGTGAGATTAGTACGAAGATCGGTATACAAAATACAGTGACTATCTGTAACACTCCTTCCTTTTCTGAATCCAAATTGGGTCGGAGGTAAAATTTTAGAACTTTCTGCCCACCAGTCAAGACGAGTCTTAATAAGGTGTTCTGAAATTTTAGAAAGCACTGAAGCAAGGGCAATAGGTCTATGTGAATCAGAAAGTTCTGAATCTTTACCTGGCTTTAATATGGGAATAATTATTTGGGTTTTCCAGGAATCCGGAACAGTTCCTTCATGGAACATGCAATTTATAAGGGACAAAAAATATCTACGGATATGCTGGGAGGCTCTTACCAAGAAAGAGTAAGAGATCCCATCTATTCCAGGAGCAGAATCAGAAAGACCCTGTAGGACAATATTAAATTCTTCCATTGAAAATGGAGCAGACAGTGAATCACTGCTTTGAGACATAAGAAATAGAAAGTTCAATGAGGTGGGGGACTTAGGGCCTGTCCAAAATGGAGAGTTTGAAGAAGGAGAAGGTGCAATGTTGCAAGAAGATCTAAAACATTTAATATTTTTCCAACCAAGGCTGGGGAGAAGTAGTCGGGAGAAATAGACTCACAGAATCTAGCCCAAACCACAGCGCTTCTTTTTTTGCGTAGTTACATTTCATTTGTATTTTTTTCACGGATTTATGACATAATATGTGAAAGCGACAGATGATTTATTTTTTAAAGCGATTTTGTGACAGATGTCAAATTGACAGATGATCTATTTTTATAGAAATTTTGTGACAGATGATTAGGGCAGATGTCAAAAGTGACAGGTGCAGCTTTTCATAGATTTTTTGATAGATGTCAAAATTGACAGCTAATAAGCTTTTCATAGATTTTTTGACAGATGTCAAAATTGACAGGGGATAAGTTTTTCATAGCTTCTTTGGCAGATGTCAAAATTGACATGCGATAAGGTTCTCATTGATTTTTTGACAGATTGACAGATGATAGAAGTGACAGATGTTTTATTTTTATACTGATTTTGTAAGATATGTCAAAAGTGACAGCTGGGGGCTGAGTTGCCCCCAATAAAAAATCAATATTTTTGATAGTGGTCAACTCAGCCCGCAACTTGCCCCCGACAAAAATACATTATTTTTGCAAGTGGTCAACTCTGCCCGCGGGCTAAGTTTGTTGCGGGCTGAGTTGCCCCTGAAGTCAAATATTAGCTGCATGATATTTGTCAACATTGACTTATATACATTATTTCATTGTACTTTAGAATGTATAAACTAGGACGTTCGCATATTAGCATAACTATTTTCAACTAAAATATGTACGGTCGCCAGCACGTTAAACTGTTCTATGATGCATATCTTATGTCACCCTCTTAATTACAAATTGGTATAATAGAGCTGTAACTCCAGGTGCCTTTATCAATAAAAATTATATATTAAACCAGAGAACATCCGCGACGTCGCCATCCGCGTGGGTTTGGGAAATAAACAGCCCGTTGTACACCATGGGAACGCATTTTCGATACAAAACTTAAGTTTACACACTGTGAATTCTGAAAAATTCTTTCCGTTTTTAGCGTACTCTTAAGGAACATTATGTTCCAAATTGGATGTTTCTATCTCCAGCGGATTAGGCTGTGCGTTGTCTGCATAGAGGAGATTGTTTTCCTCCATAGACTTAGGATACGCCAGTATATCTTAAGTCTATGGTTTTCTTCTATGGTTGTCTGTTAGTCACGGTACTGATTCAGATGACAGCTAAATTAACGCTCGCCGCGCGCCGTCTTGTATGGCCAGAATTGTATACCTAGCTCTTTCTACAGAATCATATAACGGGAGATTTACATACATACATATGCTCACGCCTGTCTCCCAGAGGGGTAGGCAGAGGCTATTTCCATCTGCTACTAGCCAGACACGCGCATCAATCTAGTCATACAAGCTCTTCTATTCCGGGTAATTGACATTAATTAGATTTAGATATATTTCAAAGCAGCTACAGAGAACTTTAAGTGCGGTCACCTCTTAAAATGATTAAATATGATGTATCGCATTACGCAACAATGGTTTAATGTCAATTAGGCACTTTTAGCAATGTTGTGTTATTTAATACATTACGTTGTAAATGATCCTGCACAACAACTATGAACACGCTTTAAGTTGTTGTGCAGGATCATTAACAAAGTAATATATAAAATAACACAACTTTTCTAGAAAAGCTCACCTAGCATATTGTCGCGTAATGGCATAAATCACATCTATTTAAAAATAAAGAAAACAATAATAAGTTATGCATTTGGGAACTATACCACCACACCGATCATCTTAATGCAAATATTGTTAGAGTAAAAGCCATAAAAAAAGTCCGATGGATTCAAGCATTATTTTCATTATTTCTGAACGATACCAAGAGGCAGAAGGACTTCTTTCGAGGCTTCTATGTTTTTATAGCGAAATTAAACGCTTTAAATACTCTAATTATTATCCTCCAGGTTACATGACATGCATTACGGTTACAAAAAATTTGGTGTACTGGTATGGTGGAAAAATTCATCCAGATGAGAACCTCGACAGCGCAGTTGGTAGCGCGCCTGTCTTGTAAGCAGGAGGTCTTTCGAGGAGTTCACTCTACTTACAGGAAAATCATCACTATACAGTAACTTAAATGCATGAATCTCTGATTACCCACGACGTACCACGCGCAAATATAAGTACCGACTAGCGTATAGTACGCGAAATCATACTTGGCCGACCGAAGTCAGGCTCCTTCTCGGGCGCGCAGATTTAGGTTTTTAGGAAGAGAGAGAGAGAGAGAGATCCAAACTTCGGGCGGCTTAGTACTGTTGCACTAGGCCAGGGGTCTCCAAACATGTTAGGATAAGGGCCACACTGATTCCCCCAATAGTCCCAAGGGCCGAGACCTATTTAACTCATCATTCCAAAATACTGTGATTTGGGCGCGCAAATTTTCGTATCGATACTAGCCGGTTAGTGAGATATCTTTTGTGCAGGGCGCAGGACTGTACTCCGCTCCGTTCACAATTTCGGTCCGTACTTCGGCCAAGTGTCATTAAAACCATTGCGACGGAGTTAGCCGAAGCGTCTTTTGTGCCCCTTGTAATAACATTATTAAAATAATGCTACTTTTATCAGGTGGTAGAGCGGGCTCGACTGTGGAGGTACCACCATCTTACTTGGAGACACCCTCGAAATAATTCGAGGGAGAGTAAGAGGACAGCTCACAAGCAAAAAACCAGGAGGCCCACCATCACCATGCCTGGGACCGATGGATGGCGGTATATCCATCCCTAATAGCCGGGCCTTATATGGAACAGACTGGTGAGGGGCAGCGGCGTCACTGGTGCGAGGGTTCCGGCACCGCGCTCACCAACCCGCCTGCCCAGCGTGTGTGAGTATGGGCAATTCCTCCAGGATGACCGCCGGGAGTGACAAAGTCCTGGAAAGGTTTATGTCCAGCAGTGGACGAAATAGGCTGATGGATGATAGATGGATGACTTTTAGACAAACACGCATGATAACGTTTCTATATCGGTTGTGAGTTCAGATATATCATAAATAGTAAACAGCATTACGTTATTATTATAAGTTTGTGAAACTATAGCGGGCTATGTCAGGCCAGGGACCGCGGGGCGGATTGGTGGTGCTTGCGGGCCGGTCTTGGCCCGCGGGGCGTAGTTTGGAGACCCCTGCACTAGACAATGAATCTTTGCCACATTATTACGAAATCGCAATTTTAAGCTTTACACTTTTGAGCGCAATCCTGTTGCTGGATGTTTCGAAAACTAAAACAAAGTGGAAAGGAATATGACAAATTGAAAAAATTGTGTACTGTTTATCTTTTTACTAGTAATGGTTTTTATCCTCATTTCGTTTATGCATGTAGAGTAACTTGCAAGCAGAAAATGTTGATGTAGCGATTTAAGGACATATATAGCCTACGTGTTTCAAAACATTGTCTTCGACAGTTTAATGAGTTTCCATTTTCGTCAAAATGCCAGCTTTGTACAAATGTGATATATTCGCAAGATATTTAAAAGTAGAGAGAAGCCATGCAAAGCGCAAAAGCCTAGTTTAATTACGTCGCATTACACAAATCTGAATTTTATTCAGTGACGACTTCAGTGAGTTACTTCCACGTATTAAAGAATAAGCCACTTTGTGATAGAGGCGGCGCAAGGCGTGGGTGACGTGGGCCACCCACCGCCTACGGCTTCGCAGTCCGTGAGGCCTTGCGCCTCTAAAGTTTATGCAGCTTTAACTCAAGAAAAATATTTAGCCGTGACCGTGACCGCGAGTAAACATTTTGTATTCCTCATAAAAAGATAATAAGATCCACCTTGCTAGCAAGCATCTGGCAACACCATCTTAACACATTTATTTTTTATCTATTATAGCAACATTTGCAGGCGTTGTGGTGACTAACAAGGGGAATTCACGCCCGCGGCTTCGAACGGCTCGTAACTTATCCGGAGATCGGTACATTTGTGTCCAGTTTTTGTACTTTAAAAGGCACGTTTAGTTGTAGGTCCATATTTGAGCCTGAAGTACGGCAACAGGGCTCATCATCCATAACGCTGTGATGTTATAGTTGTCAGTGAAGCGTGGGTGTACGTACACGTGTGGATTGGGACTTCACAGTCTATGCTCAGAAACATTTCTGATATCCCTTCGGCAATTTTATGTCATGACGATGTGTTATTTTCTTTACATTCATATATTCTTCCCTGTTTTTTGTAATCGCACTGCTCTTCTAGGGGCGTCTTCGCAAAGGCGTGTGGGCAAGCTTCCAATTGATGAGTTTAGACGTCGAATGTGTATTGTAGGCGTTTTAAATCTTCGCTTGACGCAAAAAGTCCACAACGCAAAGCACGCGCCTCTGTGAAGACGCAACCTTAAGTATTTATTTTCTATTTTTCACGAAAATCACATTAAAGAAAGGTTTTAATCCCAATTTCAAAATCAGGTAGAGTAAATAACAAGCATTTAAATTGTCAAGGTGTATGTGAGGTATACCATACTAATGACACGCATGCTACGTCTAGTGATATATACACAACAGGCTGCCTTATTTTGTATTATTGAGTGTTGTTTCGGTGGATTGGATTTAATATTTTGGCAACCTCAGAATTTTGACTTTTATGGTTGACATATACATAAAAAACATACAACATATATTATGTACTAGATTTTATTTATTTTGCAATGAAAATGCATTAAAATCGCTATGCTGTATTAAAAGTACTTTACAGTTCAAAGATAAAAAACCCGCCAAGTGCGAGTCGGACTCGCGCACGAAGGGTTCCGTACCATTATCTATAAAAACGGCAAAAAAAACATGTCTCTTGTATGGGAGCACCCTTAAATATTTATTTTATTTTGTTTTTTAGTATTTGTTGTTATGCGGCAACAGAAATACATCATCTGTCTATCACGGTTCATGAGATACAGCCTGGTGACAGACGGACAGCAGAGTCTTAGTATTAGTATAGTAATAGGTAATTAGTGATAGTAATACTTAGTAATTAGTAATAACCCTAAAAACATACATAGGCTCAGTGATAATTTAAAATAAAATTACATTTTCTTTATTTTGCAAAGAAAACTTCATTAAAATCGCTATGCTATATATTAAAAGTACTCACATAAATGCATTAAAAATGGCTTAGATTATTATCAGTAAAATTGTTTTCATTTTCCTATTATGTTGAGTAAAACTCAGAATTTTGTTCACAATTTTATTCCTGTAGTTTACATTTTCAGATTTAAAATATTGACTATTACTGTTTAAAATCATTAAAATCAATCAATTAATTATTTCTTATGCATGTCAAACCTTGATTCATTGATTTTCTTAGATAAGGATGACAATACAAAGTCTTTCATAAACACTCAAATCACATCAAATGTGTCTTGTGCGTACAATTACAATTGATTTACCTACTTATAAAAAGTTTGTTGACTACGAAGTTTGATTTAAAATTATGTTTACCAATATTGTGCAAGCAATAAGACAAACAATTTTGATGTGATGTTAGTGTTATTGTTATTAATTGAATTTTAAGGTGATTATTATTATTCTCTCTTCTTTATTAAATTAACACCTGAGATGATATACTTAAATCTTAAAATATCATTGAATCAGTTAATAAAATTAAATAATTTCATTTTATTAACAATTTTAGTTTTAGTTTCTTGTTTTAAGAAGCAATATTTCCTCTGGAATTAAATATTGAGGGAAATAGGTAGTTTAATTCTAAACTTACCAACTACCTGGGTGATAAATTAAAAATACTTGATTATTATAAATACCTTTTACGTTGCAACCGTTCCTTTTCTTGAAAAAGCCTGGGTATTTCAGGGAGGAAGTTCTGAGACAGTGAGCGGTACAGTTCTTTTTCCACCTTGCTGGTTGCTTTACTGAACTTCTCGGTCAGGTGTGTCCAATCCTCCTCGGTGAAACACACCACTTGCCACACTCTCTCTGTCTCCTCGTCATCAAGCCAATCATCACCATAGAACCAACCACGTTTCTTATTCTCTTTGCCCTTTTTTTTCTTGTTCTTTACTTTGGGCTTCTTTATTATGTCCTCACGATATAATCTTGTGCCATAGAAATACCAGTAGGCAGAGTCATTGTCATCCCAGCTGGAATAGTTAGAAAGTATTTATATTACATTATGTTTGAATTCGTAATTCTTATCAGTGTGAATGATAAAGTAGAGGTGCTTACCCTAAAGGCTCAACCCGCAAGCTTTCCGCTTCTAGATTCTTGAACAAATCAAATATATCATTTGCATCCAAACGAAAATCACATAAAGCATATAGAATCTCAACTTTGGTGCGGAGTGGTAGGAATTGAAAGTCAATATCTGTGTTGAAGGGGTTATATCTTCCTGTTTCTTGACATTTTCTCCTGAACAGCCTTCTCAGGTACATCTGAAAGATAACATGAAACATTAGCACTGTAGTTAGTAATGGAAATGTTAATTTCTGATGCAGGGAGGTGTGTTTACCTGATAATTGAATGCTGAGATGTCATTATTGCCCAGGCAGCCATTCAACAGGCGGACTATCAGCTCAGTCAGGAGGGAGCTTGCTGATTCTTCAGTGCCATCAGTTAGTAGAGCCTCCTCCAATTCCTGCAACATAAATATTAATTAGATAACATTTTTACCACGAAAAGTAGCGACAATCATTAATAAAACAAGGAATATACACGATACACACCTCGATGTCAAAATCTAACAGATTGAATGCAGTCCTGAATAAGGAGCAAAAGTACGCGATGCTGGGCACTTCCCACCATGATTGAATATCTAAAAACCGTGAGAAATTCATTCAGACATCACTTTTAAGGACACTATCTTTGAAAAATGGGCTAAATTGAATGCCCGTTTCACTGTAACCCACCTAAAATACCTATAAAAGATGGAAACATAACCTAAAAACGATTCAGTGGCACAAAGAAGACTGTAAAATTAAGCGAAAACTGTTTTCCACCGCTTTTTAATTTTTTCACTATGATTTAAGTAGGAAAATTACGATTTTTTCTAGATAATAAAATGAAGATGCGTATATGCGTTGTGTATCGCGAATCGCGACACAAACGCCATAACAGTTTACTATGGAACACCACAAAGCCAAAAAAATACGCATATCCATAAAAATTGTTTAACGTAGTGATAAAACTATTATTAATTACCTTCCATTTTATTAAATTTTATTTATGACTACACAGTTTAATTTTCATAAAAACAAATTAAAGGGACAAAAAATGATTTTACTTTCCTAACGGAAGTTCATATTTTTTTGTTTATTATGTTTTTCTCTATGGTTTTAGAGATGTTTACAGCTCCAAGGGGCTTATCGATAAAATAAATTTGTCTTATTTTATTTGCAAATAAATACTAGTACAGGAGGCGCTGAAAAAAAACATTACGTCATTTTGATATAGAGATGTTGTGTTTGTATTATGTTGCTATAAGAATTTACAGACCGTTTACACGTTGCTTTCATGCCGCCAGACGACATCAAACTTAGACTTGACCCGTTCTAGGTAAACACAACTATGGCTAGCTATACGTTGACGTAAGAAACTGAAACTAGATTTAAATGATGGAGAAGCGCAAATTTTTTATACCTAATAAAATGAAGTGATTTTTATTGTTCAGCACCTTCTACACCATTCATACAGTTTTTTTAAAGACCATAATTATTTACCATGCAGCAAGAAATCAGCAATTATTTCTCAGTAATCGGAGAATGTATATGTACAACTTAACCACTACTGCCTCAGCCTCAATATACTACCTTTCATATCATACTTCCAACCGCTTTGACATTGTTTTGCGTAAATGACCGATTAGTATTTGTCTCGTTCGTGTTGGAATTTGACAAGTGTGCACTGCGCTGCGATATATCGTTCAACGCACATTCTGTACGACAAGCACTTGAGGTTTATGACAAGCTGTCTTAAACCTGCAGCGCTCGATGTTCTGCTGGTTCTGCACTGCATGTGTTAAGAACGACAAGTTTTTCATAAATTAAAAACGTCGTCATGTTTCAATATTGACAGCAGGATAGTTCAACATTGACAGCAGGATAGCGTATACAATTTTAAACGCGTGCGGTAGAGATGGCATTACAACCCTTGTCGTGATTAGGGTTGCCAATCGTACTGTCTGCGCCTGTACGTCGCTTTACAAACATTCTGTGCGTGTTTGTGTGCGTCCAACAAGTTCTTCTTGTTTTTAGTTTATTAAATGTCATTAGTGTTTATAATCATAATGTGTTGTGGACTTTATAGTATAGGAAATAAAGCTCATTTTAATTTGTGTAAATTATCTTTAGTTTGTGGTCAAAGGCCCATGCGACCAACTACCGCAGTCTCGTTAACTCTGTCGGTAAATTTTGTAAATTTGTTTAAAGCTCAAATAAGTAATTCGTTTCCAAAGTCCTTTTTTTCTTTTATTTAAATGTCACCTGGTTCCGTCGTGAACACGAATTAAAGTATCTCACGTTATTTTGGGTCTCTATACTTTATATTTTTGAATATCAATAAAGTACGCGAAAATACTTTATTTCAATCTCTACGCAAAATTACACCAGCCAGCTAGCAAGAAATTTGAGGTAATATGTATAATTTGTGCGCAATTATGCATTTGTGTTTATACAAAGAGCCCAAAAAGTACAGTTTCACAAAAGTATTTGGTATGGAGCCTAGTCTCGGATACCGGCCGCAGCCTTGACAAAAGCTCTAAAAGTGTCATATTTCGAAGTTACAAGCAACCAAAATTTTACCTGGAGCATTAACGGGAGCGAAATAGCGCACTCTGCACAGTGTGTAGTGCTATATTATTTTTATTGATTAAAAAAAAAGTATAACATGACAGTTGAAAAACTAATGCGTTACACAATATAATATTATTTAAATAAGTAAATCTATTAACAATACTATACAGCTACAGAGAACACGATAATTACAAAACAAATTACAAAACAAAAAAACAATAAAATTTATTGAGTATAATAGTGGAGCCATGCTCTATAAAGGTTTTATTTCTGGTGCTACTAGTACAAATTTAGTTCCTTATATCTTCAAAACTTTTTAGGTTTTATAAAAAGAAGAAACAACACTTTTGTAAAATATAATGGTAGTACGTCTGTAAAGGCCAAAATCTTTGAACCCCCTTGAATAAGGTATACTTTTTTTAAAGGACCGTACTTTTTATTTACCTTCCTTGAAATCAGATGTACTTTATTTCTTCCAAAAAAAGTGAGCAACCTTAGTCACGACCCTTAGTTTATGAACGCAGCCTAGAGTGTGACCATTTGTGGCATATTTCTGCCATTTGGTAAGATTTGGTTATCGAAATTTGGTCTAGGAAGATGTTAACGATTTACAAAAGTGGTAGGATTTGGCAGATACGTGAATATTTAGTGCCTGGATTTATCAGATTTGGAAATATTTACCTTAGTCATGGCAGATTTGGGAATATTTACCTTTACATAAACGTCAAACACCAACACCTCATGCAAGAGAATGTTTTCGCAAGTAAATCCGAAGAAACTAAATACGGAACAGATTCCTAAATAAACACATTTCTGCCAATATTACAAAGAATGAAGGTTTTAGGAACATGGGGACTGTCTATTTTATAATTTTTAAGGAAGTGATTAAAAAGATGGCACTAAAAAGACATACGATTAAAAAAAAATGTTAAGATTATGAAGCTCCTGAGTTTTTTTAAATAAACATATTCTTTGTTACAGGTGTTTTTTGTTTCCCAGCCCCATAGACACACTAAAATACTAAAGTATATTATGGCATATTTTAATTTTTCTTTAGAGCTTTCGGCAGATTATTAGCTCATGTGTCAGGTCTGTGGTAGATTCTCTATTTTATTTTCCCAATGGTAACACTGCACTGCAGCCCTGATTCCTGAATCATTTCATTTTCATTTTCATTTGCTTTGCTTTGAATGAAATTGTATTGTATTTATTTATTAAGATTATTAACAGTCTGCCTGTGCTAACGAGTGGCTGCTTGCAGTAACTCACACACTATTCAGCAGAAAACATTCTTTAATAGTAAGTTATATTTTATTAATTCTGAGTCCTGTACATAATTTCTTCATAATTTCCTCTGACTCCATCATTGAAAAGGTCGATTTTGCCTCAAAGGCGTCTGCTAGTCTAATATAATTTAATTATGTGGCATTGTTTCATGGAATGTGTTTTATTGATTATCAGAAAATTTTCTAACATTGAAGGTGTTGATATTAGTTATATTCAGACCAAGTAAAAGTATTGTGAGGCTTTAACATTAAGATAATATATTTATTTTTATTGATTCTTTTGGAAGGCTTATACTGCCCATTTTATTTTGAACAAACAAAACAGTATGAAAACTGATTAAAATATCATTCATCAGTCATCCATCACCAAAGAAAAAAATATGCTTATTATGATCACAAAATATGTACTGACATGAAATTTATTTATTATAATTTCAGACAACGGTGCACCTTTGGACCTAATAATGTGCTGTTTATCATAATCCGAAATGCCTCGGGATATACTCAGCGATAGTCTAGCTGTGCTGAGGATAGTGGAAGTAAGTAATATTAATTAACCTGTATTTTGTAGCAAATCAAAAAAAACAAAAGTTTGATAAGTGCTGTAAAATTACCTCAAGATAAATATAGGCCTACAAATTTGTGCTGAAGACGCTTGCGGGTGGAGATGTGGATGGGCATTGAACACTATACACGAACGGATTTCATTGAGATACTCCTATGTCTTAAAAACGTTGTGTCTTCATTTTTATATCTAATCTGTTAATTTCTGTTAGTTTTTTCGGAAATAATTGTTTCTTGGAGATTTACAGTGGACTGTTTTCTTGTTTATTTCCCTCATTTATATAATGCTCGTTAGTAATTTTTGAAATAACTGTTATTTCGGCCAATAGTTTTGTCAAATTGACATTTTGCACATATTCTAAAGACGAGCGATCTTTTTACATTCCCAGAAATATGCCTATATGTTGTGTAAAATTTCTTCGCCCTGCCGCCCAATTGGTTTACTCATTGTGAGATTGTACGCTGAGCTGCCGAACAGTTTGCGTCGAAAATAATAATGCTTCTCTTTAACAATTGCATGCGGCGTGCCAATGTCCTTCCCCCACACCACGCGTGAACCTTTGACAGCTTCTATGACCTTCAACGCCTCGTCCCTGCCTTCGTCTCCGTCCCGCAGGCGTCCTCAGCACGAATTTGGAGGCATAGGCCAATGTGCAGGGCATGTGTTTGGCAGGGCATCAGCTCCAATGGTGTCTACTGTCACTGTCAGTTGGCCAATCAAGGCTGATCTAGTGTTGTATGATACATAGTTAGAATCAACAATTATAAGCCTTTTGGCTTTTTGTGTCTGGTACCATTTGCGAATGAAAATTTGTTAGAAACATGTCTTATATGGTACTACCATTTTACTCGCATACCCCTTTAATGTTATTCAGGGAGAGTAAGAGGACAGCTCTCAAACAGGTACTACCAGGTGGCCCACCATGCCTGAGACCGATTTGTGGTATATGCTTCCTATATTGCTAGTCCTTATTAAAAATAGACTGGTGCAAGGCAGCGGGGTCACAGGTTACGAGACCGCGCTCACCAAACCGCCTGCCCAGCGTGTGTGAGTATGGGCATTACTTCCAAGAGGACCACAAAGAGTGGGGAAATCTTGAAAAGGTCTATGTCCAGCAGTAGACAAAGACAGGCTGATGGATGGATGGATGTCTTGTATTTGTTTTTCATTCGCCATTATTATTTGAGTTAAAATATAAGTATGGAAGTCTTGTAAAGTTGGACGAATTCTCATGTTTATTATGGAACACAGTCAAAAGAATTTTGTTGCAACTCCTGGTATAGCCCCTTTAGACAAATCATAAAAAGAGCAAAAAAAAAAATTCTATTATTTTTGCTACCTTCATGGACTAACACAGCTCTATTGTCTATACTTTGTTTTGACTCTTCTACAATGTAGCCAATTTTGTTGACTACAAACTAAAAGTTCGACCTTCGAGTCGGAAGATCAAACAACCTTTTATTACCTTTAAAAATACATTACATTCGAAACCCTCATTTAGCTTCAGTGTACATCCGTCCCTCCATGGACAAATTCCGAGAATCACTTTGCTGATTCAACTGAATTAGATAGTCCTTCTGTGAGAAAAATATCGCTCAAAGAATCTTGTACAAATATGGTGTACATTGAGGGATTTCTTTGATAGTATTGAATCAATATAATCTTTTAATAGGCAATAAGTTATATTTTTACTAATAAATAATAGTGAGTTTTGCAAGAAAATACAAAAAATAAACATTTCCTTTGATTTGACATATATAATATTTCTTTTCTGATCCTTACTAACAACACAATTTTTTATGCAAAATGTTTGTTTCTTGGCTAACGTAAATGATATTTTCTAAAAGCTATGAATACAGTTTTTATTGTCTCCAAAATCGGTGATGATAATCCTTCGAGCTTTCTTTAGAGCTTTGTCTTCTAATTTTGGTTTCCATACTGTCCATCTCAACGCACCACCTTGTATATGGGTCTGAATGGGTTAGCGGAAATTCCAAATAAAAAAATGATCCTATGACATTAAAAAATCTAAGCATTGTTTATTTATTTTCACTCTTTTGTTAAATTAATTGTTAGTGTATAGTAATAATATAATAGTCTATAACCATACAAACAATCCACAACACATCGTGTGATTGTTTCTAGCATGATGATGAAGAGAATTGGCCTCTAGATGACAAGCCTACCTGCAAACAAGGCAAGAAGTCAGGAGATAAATCTCTTAACAATCATCAGAGCTACACCAAGGATGACTGTGCATGCTATTACAATTATGCGTGAGTACCATGTTAATTAGTTGACCTATTTGATATTGTATTAGATACATAAAAGTATTTGTTTGTTGCAAAATAGGGACCCGCTCTTATTTTATCATGATAAATAATAGTAGGATTATAACAGGCACATAAAGAGGTTATTAAAACACGAGTGTGAGTTTAAAAAACGAGCCGTAGGCGCGTTAGTTATGTGTAGTTTCATACACTACTTTGATTATACTCATGCAATACATTCAAACTCATATCCCTGGCAGGAGCATGCATGGCGTGGATTTGCTAGTTGTCTTCCAAAACAAGTCCCGTACACCATTTATAATACACTTTTCAAACACCACATACTTAGAATAATTACGCCTAGAAGTAGTGTCTAGTACGAACAGCTGTTGGAAAAATGAAACCATTTCCTAAGCATAGTGTGCGTGACCGCGATGTATTTATTGATGGTCGTACGCACACAAGCGCGTGAATAATGTTGCTTGCTTAAAATGCATTTAGTGAAGTAGTGAAATTCTTTACATTTATTAAACTTAGTAAGTAAGAAGAAACTAAATTTGACTAATCTACGTACGTACTGAACTGTACTAAACTGCTCAAAAGAAAATCATTAAAACACTGCATTTTGTTATGATTATCTTACAGAAACCACTAAAATCTATAAAGAATTAAAATATTTAACAAATTCTCAAACATATAAAAACAATACCTGTATACTGATACGAAAAATTTTGACCAACGATATACATATATCCATACGATATCTTTTACTAAGAAAATACAACTACAAACACGTTTAGCAAGGCAAGCAAATAATATCTACATACAATGTTAGAGAACTAACTACGGTGTAGTGGCTGAGGGAGCACGAATGTATTACAAAGTTGCCGAAAGATATTAAAGAAGCCAAATCGTTGCCCATTTACATTAAACTATTAAGAGTCACATTTTGAAGGACGTTTCATTTGTTTGAACCAATTTGTCAGCGTATTAATTAATTAATTAGAAGCACTTTGTAGAAACCAATTTCTTATAATATTCAATATTCATCATAATTATCACTTCATTGTAAACACAACCTTATATAACATTGCATTGTTAATGATATTCTAACTTTTTAAGGACTAACTTTAGGTTACATGTAAGATGTATGCCCTAAGACCTACATATTTTTGTTTGTTACAAGACTAACGCGTTCGCTGCTTAAAATTGTGCTGTGAAAGTAGTTAATAAAGCCGATTCTGAAGGCTCCAATTTTAGTTTTAGTGCTGTCAAAACTAAATTTTGTTTATTGTAAAATAGTCCTTAAATGCTAGGAACAGAAGCTAAATTACTTTGGAATAATTCTAGTTTTGACAGCACTAAAACTAAAATTAAAGCCTTCAGAATAGGCTACATTGTTTCTCATGTAAGTGAATAGTTTATTCTTTTTGAGAAAATAAATATCTTAAACCTTACCTACCTGTTTCCAGTCTCTAAATTGTTGATAACATCAAGCTGTTTTTGATTTTTCTGTTTCGTCTTTTTCAAATGTCAGGTGAAGTCAAATTATCATCCTTTTGACCCCACAATAACAAAGTAAAATTCCTCCGTAAACTATGGCGCCAACTCCAACGCGCCACCCAACCAAATAGTCCACTTCCCTCACCATAGATAATGGCCGAAAATAAATTGAAATGCAACCTCCTTACAACCTAACCTCCTAACCTCGTCCTAGAGTCGGGCGGCTATTGTTTTGTACGTGTAGGTAATTTCATATAAAACCTTTGGTATAAGATATTAAAACCTCAGTCATGACGGTATGGAATGTCCCTTTGCCTTCCCACTTAGCGTAATTGTACTTTCATAGCAGAAAAAGTTATTTAAAAGTATTGTTTTGCTAAGAATATAAGAAGCCAAAAACAAGAAATAATAATAATAATACCTTTATTTAATACTTTTTCTGAATAAGAGACGTTCGTAAAAAAAATGACATGCATTATTTTGGAGTTCATATCCAGGATTTTACGATATGAGTGTAGATAAAGATAGTATTGTCGTAAGTTAATCTTTTTTAAACATATAAAATACAACAAAACATGTCTGTCTCTATGCTTAGCACTTGAGAATTTCATAGCATAGACAAAGGTTTCTACATCTGCAACATGAAACTGTGGTTGAGACGCCAGTCTTTTCTATGTAAAAAATGTGTATACCTACATTTTTTTTCATTCGCCGGCCTACGTAGAGGTTTAAGGCGATATGCGAAAAAAATACGGGTGTTTCTTTTCTGTGCATTTCATGAAATACACGGAAAATTTTAATAAATTTCTGGTATATGCATTTTGACTATATACTCTAGGGTTTTGAAATTAGAAAACATGTTTGGATAAATTTTCCTCAATAGAAATAATTGTTGAAATGAGGTCTTCAAACACACTTTTTCTCCTCGTTTGACGTATAGGAACCATATACAGAACTCAAACATATTTTATTAGGTGTGTTTCAACAATATCTAGAGATTTGACATTTGAAATTTTGCTAGTTATTTTAGTTTTTTTAATAAAAATATAAAACCATATATTTTTTCCCTTTTACCCTGAATCCGCCCCTCTCGCACTGCGCGATTTGTCACTTGTAGTGACAGTGACAAAAATAAAATTTGCATAGTCTCTTAATAATAGCGCCAATAAGATTATCTATTATAATAGATAATCTTAGACCTCAAGAAACAGATGCGACTGTTCATGGATGAGTTACAGATACCAGAGTGAAATCATATCTCATCTCTAGTTATAAATAACAATAATTATTTGTTATGTAAATGTAAAGTCACAGTGTTAAACATGTACATAACATGAAACATGCATGTCTTTGAATTAAAAGTTAAATTAATTGTTACAGTTTATTTAAATTCAGACTATCACTTAGCATGTTTTTTTACTTTCAGGCTGGGTGAGGGTGTCAACAATCGTCAGCAAGACCTAATATACCAGTACAAGACGAGCAGCCTCCCTGCTGCTTCCTCCATGCCGCAATCATGGGATGACGTCATCTGCTCCGCATTGCGAATTCCTCCAGAAGATATTGCGAACCAGCTGACTCTGCTTGACCTGACCTGCTTCAAGGACATCAGGCCTGAGGAACTGACCACGTGTGACTGGAACAAGCTCAACAAGCTTACTGTTGCACCAAATGTCGTTGCTTTCACCAAAAGATTTAATAGGGTTGGTATTTGCAAAGTTTTCATGTTTTTCTTGTGAGATGCAATTAATAGATAAACGTACATATGGATACTTCATTAGTAGGTACTTATAAAAAAATATATTTATTTCAGGTCAGTTTCTGGACGGTTCAAGAAATATTAAATGGGCAATCATCAAAAGCAAGAGCGGAGACTGTGGCGCACTTTATAAAAGTAGGCAAAAAGTTACATGAATTGAACAATCTTCACTCATTATTTGCCATTATTTCGGCGTTACAAAGTGCAAGTATTTATAGGTAAGAACTGTTTGATTACGCATTTACGATATCATTAAATAGAGACTATTATTTGATAGTATTTATTCAGTAATTATTGCTGTCTCTCTCGGTAAGACGCCAGCCTCTGAGTCAGAGGTCTGGGGTCGATTGCTATCGCTGGGAAAATACAACCTGGCTATTTCTGGGCCATATTATAGTCGATGAAATGTACGTATATGGGTTTTTAATATTGAAAGGCTACGCTAGTTCGTATATACGAGTACGTCCATCTCTTTCAGTACGCTGTAAATAGTTTTACAGAGGGATAGATCAACAACCGAACGGCGGTATAACCCTAAATTCCCTTTGTTCGGTTTTCATTTGTTACATCCCTGAGAACATTCGACGATTCATGACGTTATTGTATAATATATTTGTATTGTCTGGGTGTTAAGATGAAGTTGCGGAAGCCGGAAACTGGTGATAGTACTAAAATTTTTACTATGGAACCAAGCTCTGAAACGCGAAAAAAATTTCTGCTGTTCCATAGTTAGCTACCCGATCAAAATGTATGAGATAACGTTTTTTTTCTCGATTTCTCAATTTTTTTTTTCACGAAACGTGTTTCATTTGGACAAGTACTATCGCCAGTTTCCGGCTTCCGCAACTTCATCTTAACACCCTGTATACATAGATACAAATATGACTTTGATTGATATAGGTAGCCAAATTCATACTGGAGTCTTTGTAAGTGATCAGTAACAAAGTTCAATGATCCTTTCTGTGAAATACGGAAAATAAAATTTAGGCTTTACAATGAAAATAACATAGAAGCTAAGCGACACGCAAAAGGGTCATGATTGCGTACTGTGTCATGCGACACAGGCCCAGCCGTGATTGGCCGACTCATAGAGACAGGGAAAGCTATTGGAGGGACACAAACATTTTTTTTCGTATTTCGCAAACAGGGCAATTGAACCTTGGTCCAGACCACGTACCGAGTCTCCAGTATGAATTTGGTTTTATAAATCAAGGTCTCCTTGTATTTAATAACGATCCTGCATGTTTTCTAAGCATGTGCGGAAAAATTTATAAATTATTTAAAATCTACGGATATGTAATGTTTTCTAATTGAACAGCTATTAAAGCCGATTCTGAAGGCTTTAACTTTAGTTTTAGTGCTGTCAATACTTAAATTTTTCCAAAGTAATTTAGCTTCTGTTCTTCACACTTATGAACTATTTTGCAACAATGAAAATTTCGTTTTGACAGTACTAAAACTAAAGTTAAAGCCTTCAGAATCGGCTACATTGTGAGCATTCCTTATATTCCATAGTTTTTATTTGATGAGGCTAGTCTTTCCACTTTACATCGCATGGCATTTATCATAAAAGCCGTCCTAAAACATAATCTCAGTACTTGCAGGAGTAATCGTGATGATTCTTACATATTAAAAAGGTATTACAGTGCTCCCAAAGTAATAATGCGTATACAAATCTATAGCCGAGCGACCGGACGTACCACGTGACCTTATTGCTTGTATAAAAAGTGTAAGGAAATACGAACTTTGCCGAACAGTGGCGAAAATTTGTATGCGCATTATTACTTTAGGAGCACTGTACACGTCTCTTACCGCGCCTGTGACCGAGTGGTAGATCGTTTGCCTGCTAACCCAGTGGTCGTGGGTTCAATCCCCGCGGTGCACAATAAACTTGTGTTAGAGCTGCGTGCTTCGAAAAGCACGTTAATCTGTTGATCCATTTGTGGCCGAAGTACGGCGATAGGGCTCACCACAACATCACGTTTAGGATGCTATAATCATCGGTGAAAAGCGGGTGTACCAAGTGTGTACTGTGACTTGCTTATCACGGTTCACCCTTGAGAACATCTCTGACACGATTCATGCCGTGAATATGTGTTATTTATTTTAATTGCACGCCAAACTTGGGTTTCCGATTGTATCATAATACAATCCATAAGTTGCACGTAAAACTTGGGTTTCCGACCGTATCAAAATACAATCCATAAAACTTGGAGTTGTTTTGAAACTTAATCATATCCATGCATTTGGGTTGTAAACCATGTATGTAAATGTTGATTCTAAGTTCCTTTTAACTTTATTTGGTAGTGAAATAAGATTTATGATAGTATGTATGTATATCTATAATAAAATCGGTCAAGTGAGTAGGACTCGCGCCTTAAGTGATCCGTACTATTCAAATAAATTAATAAACTAAAATAATTTGAACAAAAATTACAAACCTAAAACATTACTACATAACTTAAAAAAATTAAGTTGGTCAAGTATTCGGGTACGGAACCCTAAAACTACATTATGAATCAGCGTTTTCAGTATTTCTTGGTTAAATACAGAAATTCCAAATTCCTAACAGGTTTAGTTTTTGAGACAGGTCCCGTAACTAAAATGATCTAAAACTGACAACTTCGAAGCCCCCCATTTGTTTATTTTTGAAGATAAAAGTTTATAAAAAAAAATATTATTTGTACTCTACTCAATGAGCTCTAGACTAGACTATGACACCCCATATGCCAGGGTAAGCATTTTTTGTGCTCCTTTTTTATGTATTACCTCCCCCATGAAAATTAAATTGAATTTCTAAATTCAATATTCAGTTTTGGCTCAACATTTTACGGTAAATATCCAAATACTCGTATCAGGTCTGTAACTCATTCCGTTTATGAGCTAGAGACCCGTGACATACGGACGGACATACAGACGGACAGATAGCAGAGTAATATTAATAGGGCTCCGTACTATTATTTATTAATGCCGATTTTGAAGGCTTTAATTTTAGTTATGTCAAAACTAAATTTTCTTTATTGCAAAATAGCCCTTAAATGTAAGGAACATGAGTGAAATTACATTGGAATAATTTTAGTTTTGACAGTACTAAAACTAAAATTAAAGCCTTCAAAATCGGCTACATTATGTGCTTTGTGTACGGAATCCTAAAAACGACTTTGAAATATCTTATTCTATATGTTACCTTTAGGTAAGAAACAATTTTTTTTTTAATAATTATTATGCTAGATGCGATAGGATGGAATTTTCTGAAAGTGTAGTGTTTTATTTGCACATGTTCATCACATCGGGCATCCTTTTTGAAATTTATAAGGGTGGGTTTGTCAATCATCAGATAAATTCTTTGTTCTTTAAATTTTTCATATGGTCACTTGGAGCTCATTATGGACCTGAACTGAACAAACAACACTGACTGACTAACTGACTGACTGACTGACTTGACTGCCTGACAAGTCCAAATTTACAGTTTAATATAACAAAATATTCAGAATCGGAGCACTTTGTATGATAACGCCACCTAGCGCTGGCTGACTAAATTCTCCCTCAAAAAGTCTGGTTCATGATTTATAGTATACTTTTTTAATATTTTTATATCAATAGATGTCAGCGGTTTTCTTACTTCAAATACCTATACATATATGTCATATAATATTTTTTCCTATTCGCCTGATGACGACCTCACTGACTCAGCGACTAAAACCATTTAAGTGTTTGTATTTATGTGGAGTAAAACATATACAAGGTGACTTTTTGATCATCGTCCAAATTCATACTGGAGGCTTGGTAAGTGATCAGCATCAGGGATCTATAACAATTTTTGTGAAATTCGTATAATGAAATTTCGACCTCCCATAGTAATTCACTCCCAGTTCTGAGTGAATCACTATGGGGAGTCGAAATTTCATTTTATGAATTCTACAAAAATCGTTATTGGTTCATGACGCTGATCACTTACCAAGGCTCAAGTATGAATTTGGACGATGTTTACAAATTCACCTTGTATATAAAAAATAAAAAAAAATAAAAAAAGGCCCTTGACCGGTGTTTTATAAAAATATTTTATTAACATAATTATTATCATATCTAGAACAAAACTCGTTATTTTTTAATTATGTTATGTATGCCCTTGATATCACACAAACAAACATCTGAGGTGGGATCTTGCATGAGGCAGGAGCTTGTTTATCCATCCAACTTGCTCTTATATACATTAACAAATGCCGCATGTGTGACAGGGCAAGCAGAAGATAAAATTAATTGATACCGCCTCATGTGCTGATGTAATAATTCCGTAGGTTGACAAAGACGTGGGCTAGTTTATCAAAGAAAGATAAACAGCAGTTTGACAAGCTAGCCGAGTTGTTTGGGGAAAAGGACAACTGGACTGCACTGCGCGAGTATTTGAGAAGCATATCTCTGCCTTGTATCCCTTATCTCGGTAAGTGGCTTTCGTTTATACAATACTATATTAGTCATCAGCTTGCGGCTCCTCTGCTCTATACTCTGCTTTGGTTTTCTCCGACTTGTTTCACTGAAATGATCACTTCTCATTTCATCTTAAATATACAAATCTTAAAACCTTTCTCAGAAGCGGTCTAAATTCCGTTGTGTCAGGTGATTATCTAATTATAATATTATAAGTGAACATAAGAGATAAGGCATTTGTATTAATAATTAAGATTACACGTCCGGAAATTGTTAAAATTACGGTTTATTGATTACATGTACAGCTACAAAGTAGTCTTCAAAAATAATTACTTATTATAAATGAATTCTTAAAAATTTACTAATATTAGAAATTAAAAAATATATAATAAATAAATATAAAAAAAATAATTATTATTGAAATAACCAAATGTCAAATAATAAGATTTTTTTTAATACTGAAATAAAAACATAAATTTTTCAATAACTCGTTCACATAATACAAAGTCATTTCGACAAGACAGCATTTCAGTCAGTACTTAAACGAACTGATAGTGGTTGCGGCTTGCACTTCAGCTGGGAGTTTATTGTACACCGACGATACGATACAATACATTGTATAGATACAATACAAAAATGTTTATTTACGCCAACATTACTTCTAGTTACAATATTGTTGTTGGGACTTCCTTTTAAGGCGATATGCGAAAAAAATGCGAGTGTTTCTTTTCTGTGTATTTCATGAAATGCACGGAAAATTATGATCAGTTTCTGGCATATGCATTTTAACTATATAATCTAGGGTTTTGAAATTGGAAGACATGTTTGGATACATTTTCCTCCATAGAAATAATTGTTTAAATGAGGTCTTCAAACACACTTTTTCTCCTCGTTTGACGAATAGAAACCATATACAGAACTCAAACATATTTTATTAGGTGTGTTTTAACAATATCTAGAGATTTGATATTGGAAATTTTGCTAGCTATTTTAGTTTTTTTGATAAAAATATAAAACCAACTTCCCTTTTGCCCTGAATCCACCCCTCTCGCACTGCGCGATTTTTCGCTTGGAGTGACAGTGACAAAAATAAAATTCGCATAGCCTCTTAAGTATAAAAATACCTGTACCAGGAAGCCCCGCTCTTCCATAACTTAAGTTGACATTAAAAATGGACAATAACTACAAAACATAAAAAATATATATAAATATAGTTTATATAATTTTCTTAAACATTATTTAATTTCAAGTTTTTAGATCATAACTATTTGTATAGTATGTATCAGTGTGAGAGAGTATGTATGGTTGTTGGTTCCTGGAACGATTATAGCGCAAAGATTTCAAAAGTTTAGATGAGCCCCTGACCTGCAATCTAATGCATTGTTTTTGAATGCGTGCGTTAACATAATGCCGACGCGCGCACACTTATGAGTGCGCAATCTGTCTACCTACGGTCAGCAAACTGATCAGACTACTAAAGTTGTTAAAAAGATTAACTTTAATTGCACTTAAGGCGTCCAACTATCACTATGTTCAGTTGAGCACTGATTCCAAACGTGTGAGCGTCACCCATTTACAGGTGGAAACATTTTGGTGCTGTCATAGTACGGTAAGGGCTTAAATTGTCTTTAATTTTGAAATCTTTGTTATAGGGTATATTTATCCCAGCATAGTTTAAACGAGCAATATTTGTATATATGTCTTCGGCAGATCGTAGAATTGACCTTATCATGATCTTGATAAAATTATTTATTTACAATATGTTTTTACATATCATTTCTTTAAATATACAGATACATTTTGGTACAGCCTTGGTCAAATAAACAACGAAAAATAAAAATTGGGGTTCCGTACTCAGAGGGTGCTGCATTAATGTGGATCCACATTGCTAAATTGTCCCTGTAGATGGCGCATCGTCGATCCGGCCAGGAAAATCTGTCATTTCAGTACATTGTTGTGGTTTTTGCGTAGTTTTTTGTGATTTTCGATTAATTTCTTGGAATTATGCTTTTTTGTGCCGTACCAGGTTGCTTTAATAATGGTCTTAATTTATTCCCGTAAAACCCCATATTAAAAACGAATAACAATAACAAGTATAATAACATATTGGAGTACAAGTGATAAGAGGAAGTAAAAAAATGAGAGATATTGGAGAAAAACAGTAAGAAAACCGGAAAACACACAACAACAAAGTTTGACATAGCCGGTCAGGCGCTACCATTTTAGCGCTTTGTTTTGGTCGCCTTGATGTTGCGTTGCCATCGATATTGTTTTTATTTACGATGTTTTTAGGGTTCCGTACCCTTATTGTGTGTTGGTACAAGTGAGCAAGTGAGCGAAGTTCTCCGAGTCTACTTGATTAATCTGGCGAACAATCACGGAGTATCGTTGATCGGACCGTCATCATGAAATTTGGTTGGCGAGTAAATGAGACAAAAATATTTTTTAAGTTAAGTTAAATATAAGTATTTTGTTGTCCCTAGGAGGGCGACATGGCCACGTAGTGTACTAAGTCCTCCATAAAAAATGAAGATTAAAAAAAAAAGTTCGAACACGATCGAACCGCGAGTTCACAGTTCGCGGCTAACTACTAATTATTTAGTAATGAGTTTCTCGCACAATATATTATCAAAACAATCAATTACTTTTAACTGCATTTGTAAACAATGTTATTAATGTTTTTCTTTATCACGTTATTAATGAGGGTGTGTGTTATCAGCGCAGTACAATTTATTTCTTCCGGCAAGTGACTTCTATGTTATTCGGGTTTTAGGGTACCGTACCCAATAATTAAAATAGAAAGAACTTTTATGGAGTGATCCGTGTGATCTTCAATATAGTCTGTCTTGTTTATATGCGTCTCCATTGATATAGAATATTCGTCTGCACACTTTCGGAAATAAGGGAAGAGTGACTGCCGCCCCATTTCAAAGAACTTTTCCAAAAAAAAAAAAAAAACCTTAACCGTAAGGAATATAATTAGTATATTTCGTGACGAGTATAAAATTGCGGATTTTCTTACCCGAGGAATGAAGCTAGTTTCGACGTGAGCCGAGCCGAAGGCGAACGTCGAAAGCTTACATTCCGAGGGTAAGAAAACCCATTTTTACTCGTTGCGAACTATACTTGAACGATCCTTTTTTTACTACCTGATTTATGTATTTAAATATTTAATTTTTCCTTTCAAATTTAATCAAAGCAGATATATAGAGCAGAGCAGTGAGCATTTTACGTAAGTGTTAAGTTACAGTTGAACATAATACAACTTTTAATGACCAGTAAGCTGTAAAAACACGAAAATGTTAAAAGCAAACAGCATCTCGTGCACTTAATAATGAATATGATATCTCATGACAGAAATATCCGGTTCTATCGTAACTGTATCGAAATAAGATCGGTTTCTCATTTTATTATTCAAAACGCCCTAATTTCCCTTATAGATTGGGGCCGTATTGGTTCTTAAAATAACTTATTGAGGTTACTGTGCGGCGGTTATTTATTTAGACGTGTAGTGTATTCACCCCTTGTTTGAAATAACCTTTTTTCCAGGGATATTCTTAACGGATCTAGTTTACATAGACATCGCACACCCCGCGGGCTCTCCGCACCGGCTCGCTAAGATGGCGGTCGTTTTAAAGACTTTGGAGGGATATCAGACCTCGGAGTATGACATTGCACCGCTCCCGAATGTCGCTACTTATCTGAACAGTGTCCGATATATTGAGGAACTTCAGAAGTTCCTAGAGGATGACCAGTACAAGTAAGTTTCGTCCCCGTTTGACCCCTTATCTGTAAGAGGATCGAGTAGGCCGAAAACTGTTTTCTTGTGAAAGTTCCCACTTAATCTTAATCGGTAAGAGACTCAAATAAGATCGAATTTCGTGACCGTGATTTTGATGGCTAGACGAGACGAGATATAAATCAAACTGAGTGCATTATGAATTATCTACCTATTTGCTGCTATTTACTACCTATAATAAAATATTTGCTACCTTTGCGCTAGCGAACATATTAACCATCCCGCTCAGCTGCCATATAAATGCTTTAGGTGTTTGTCACGTCCTGACGGCTTTGATCTCAATGAAACTTTGCAAACATCTTTATTTTTATTTCTCTTCCCCCCCACACCTCACTACGACCCATCTCTCATCAAGAGAAGCAAGATGGCGAGATATTAAAAAAAAATTTAATATATTCGCAAAATTTGTGAAATGGTTTTAGGTAAAAACTGTTTTCTATGAAACGGTACTTGTTTATTTAAAGAAAATTGTATAAACTTAGTCTTCTTTAGTGGCCGGCCGTTCTGACGTCAGGTTGGCTTTTAATTTCTCATGGGCTTAGCATTTTGTCAACTACGGCGTCAATATACAGTGTGTCCCTCGTACAAGTGCACATCCGAAAAGGGGTGAAACTAGATCTTATTTTATCGACAACAAAATGTTTTTTTTTTGAAAATTTAACTCTTTGAAGAAGTTGATGCATCCGTTGTCGAAAGTACTAGGGACAATAAAAATTGTCGCGTTTAACGCACACAATGCAACTACAGCGATGAAGTCTGCAACGGGTTGCAAAGAGTTATAAACGACCATTTCGCATTACTTTGACAAGCATCGAGCATCGCAAATAATTTCCGATGCTCTCTGCATCGTATTTGTATACAAGCCACAAACTTATTTGTACCGGTGGCGAAGACTGTCATACAGTGAATATAGAAGCCACTTTAGTTTGGCCCACCGGAATAGATAAGTTTGTAGCTCTGTATGTTATCTGTCATTTTGACAGGTAAAAAGTGGTCTTTTATCACACATCCATCGCCGCAACCCGTTGCACAGTTCATCGCTGGAGCTGCATCGTGTGCGTTAAGCGCGACAAATATTAACCCAAGTTTAAATATTTGCTTCTTATTTTGGTTCGTTACAGTGCTCGTCTAAAATAAAAGCAAACAATTTAAAATATTAAAGAAATAAAATATTTCTGTTCGCACAGGTTGTCTCTAAAATTGGAACCTCCTTCGCCAATCGGAAGCTGTGCTGGCTCGAAAGAATCGATCAAAGAAGTCGGGCCTCCAGGCAGCTCGACTCCGTTCACTCTATCTCCATCGCACCGGCTCGGTTCAGGCTCTTTGAGGATCCATGGAACCTACAACCAGTCAAAGTTCATACCCACCCATCGGAAATGTAGATCTCTCGGATCAAAGTGAGTACAGCGTTGTGTTCAATTCTATTATTCCAATCGGTTGTGGTTTTTTGCCCTATAATTCTTCGATCCACGCCAGTCGAGAACATAAGAAGATAAAAAAACTTACCGAGACATCTATAGATAAAAAAACAATCTAATAAATGAAAAATTACAATACAACAAATAAAGTTAGATCTCTATTATGTATTGACTTTATCATGGATATTATGGCTCGTTTCCTCTTATGGATGCGACTGATTGTGTCGATATTTTAATTGTGTGAAAACTTATCTTGAACATTCATAATGTGGAAACTTTAACAAGTCGAGTTATTACGTAGTTCTAGATAATTTTTCAACATTTAGCTGCACATTACAGTTATAAGATATCACATTACAATCAAAGTTTAATAATTTTGCTTATGACAAACTGTAAGTAAATAATTTCATTGGCTATTTGGTTATATTGTATTACTTGCTCTCAGACATAATCATCAGTTTCTATTCTATTTACTTCTGCGGGTTGCATCTCATTGTCACAATGTATCGCCTTTTTCAAAATATTAAATATGACATTTTGGAAAAATTTCGCCTCATTTTATAGTGATCATGATCACATTAAATTAACCAGTCATGACTTTTTAAGTACACAAGTATACCTTTACTGTCTGTCTTCATTATAAGTCGCGGAGTAAAAGTTGGTCAGTATGGGCAGAAGGGCACATGTGGTTAAATTTTTCCAGCATATCATTGTTGTACTCGGTATAGAAGTGGAAATGTTATTAAAAATTCCTTTTCAATTTGAAACAGATGCGATGCAACTCCCTGCAAAACTATCTCATGTGGTTATCAAATTATGAACACGTCTCTTTCTCCCCCTGCAATCTAAACATAGGTTTCGTAGTACGAGTTTGCCAAGAAATTTTCACAAGGTCAATTTTGGTGTTGGGTGAGTGATTTCCTTGGTCTATTGGGCACCAAGCCTTGCAGAATGTTGTTATGTAGCATATGAGCATGCTTTGTATTGGTCGTTTGGTTTGTTGCATTTTGCGATGCGGGGGGCGTAATTCCGTTTACGCGTTCAATAGGAGGCAGTACTGCCTTGAAACGCGCATGAATTTGATGAGCTAACTCTATTTTTAAACTTGTGTTCAATACAAGGCACGCGTTCTCCAATCGCGCACGGGTATTTCATAAGAATAACCCACCATTTTTCTAACTATTTTGGTAACTAAAGTCAAAAATAGGTGCGACGAAGAGCGAAGGGAAACGTTGTTTATGATCATAAACCCGAGCAAAGCGAAACTTCCTAGAAATTAACATTTTGCTAAGAACTACTGGGGTCACCTCGCTCCGCTCCGCTTTGCTTGGCTCCCTAATTTATGATCACAAGCAACTTAACACGCTCCTCCTCGCTTTGCTCGTTATCGCAACTTTTTTGACTTTTGTTACCGAACATTTACGAATGCGAAATTTATAATTGTAGAATTTCTAATACTTAAAAACACCGTCTAAGTTCAAACGCTTCTCAATCCAGAAAAAAAGCGAGTGACGAGAACGCGATTAATGGATATGTTGCATCGCTTAGAACACGTTTTTGGAACAACAGTTGGCGTTGCAAACCCATGCGCGATTGGAGAACGCGTGCCGCGTAATGAACACGAGTTTGATAAGTGTGTTAGCTCATCAAACCCGTTTCGAGGTAACACGTAAACTGAAATACGCATGCGGGGGACCTTAAAGTGCAGTAAACCCACAAAAGTATTGTGAAAAACCCATTATTAAAATTATTACCCATTATAAAAACATTATTAAATGTTCTTTTTAAATTTCTCACTAAATTATCTGATTACAAAAGACATTTTATCGGGCTTCCAATTGAGACAGCCAGCGCTATATATTGATTTTCAATTGTGTCTGGAAAAGAAAAGAAATCAAAATAGCTATAGACCACTTTAGCGCTGACCGCCTCATTTATGTTTTTATTAATAACAATACTATTGATATTAAATAATTGATATTTCTTATTTCCATATTATTAAGGTTTCCCGTTTTGTATAATGCACAGACAAAAGAAGTATGTAATGGATTGATATATGTGGATATGACATATGATAATTAAAACGATTTAAAATATAACTGAAGGCATGTTGGTCAACTCTTTCAGTCTTACCTATTAGTCTCTGAGCATCATTGAATGAAGTTTGAGGATAATCTTGCTCATCAACGTACCTCTGTCTAAGTCTTTAATAAAGTTTAATTATTTTTACGTTTTATTGATCTACCTACTTGTATTCTTTAAGCTAATTGATCAAATTGGACAAAAAAAAAACGATTAACCATCAAAAGTAAACTAAAACTAAATCGATTTTGTAGTTAAAGGGTACTCGAATAGTAAACCTTTAACCATACATGTTTAATAATTTTATTTTAATATTCTTACAATATGCCTTCTAAACTAGGCTGTAAAATACGTGTAGTTTGCCAGGTAGTAAATTGTATGTTTTGTCCATTGATTTACATATTAACTATTCACCTATTTGTATAAACGTAGCAAAAAACTGATTAAGCTTCATTGCGATGTAACTTATACAAACAGCTTTTTTAGAAGACAGACAAATAGATGTGTGTAAATTATGATAAATACCTACATACGTAATTTTAGCCCATTATATTTATAATATGTGTAATTTATATGTAAATACATATGATAATATTGACTGTTGTCTTATTGTAACTTTAAATAAATATACTTGAAAAAACACATTATATCAAATATTAGTGAGATGTTTTTATTTTAATGTGTTTTCTTAAGTACATTTATTTAAAATTATAATATATTTATATAAAACTAGTAAATAAAATGTATTTTGAAGCGTAGAAAAAGTATGGTTATGTCTATAAGCAAAATAAATTAAACCTTTTTTATTGTTTCAGAGCTTGCATGCCACTGCTTTTTAGTTTGAAAAAATATTTTATAAGTACAAGAACACAACCGCAAGCAGCTACAATATTTTATCTTTATTTATCACTGAATTTATGCAGAATGCTTCATCTAAAAGTGATTCGAATCATACTCTGTTCATGTAAATTTATCTTTCCATAAACTATATTTGTAATTGCACAAAATAATAGTAGTTTATGCTACAAGGGCGCAAAGGAATAAATTACGAGGACGATTGAAAACACGAGTGTAGCGAGTGTTTTAAACGTAACCGAGTAATTTATTGCTTTTACGCCCGTGTATCATACTACGTTTTTCAATGCATAGTGTGAGGAAATGAAAACAAATATAATCTTGTGAACTTTGGCTCAAATTTGGCTCAAAAGGACTGTATCCAGAGCCGTTAAACAGTGGAAAAAAAAGTATAACATCTATGGTACACAGGAAAGTCTTCAGGTTAGCCAACCACTGTAAATAAAAAAAAAAAAAAATAATAATAAAGCCCTAGGGCAAAATAATCGACTTTTTGTTCGGTTTTGATGCATAAAAAGTGGGCCTTTACGAGCACATGCATTGAAAAATATAATAAATCGTTTATAAATACACTTAAGTATATAACACTAAATGAAAGATAGATTTTTGCAAGAACAATAAAGGTCAATGAAGCGAGAATGCGAATCGCCGAAATTGATTTTTTTTACATGATTTATTTACACTGTATTAGCATTAGCGCTTTTAACAGTTAAGATATAAGTGCTGAAATAAATAACATCACGATAAACTCAATGAGATTTATTTTATTTAATGTCCAATATTATTTCATTAAACTTATCAAAATTATATTGCTGGATCAAACTTTCCAACAGCTAAAATTCATTGTTGTTGGTTTGTTTATCTAGAACTTATCGATATAATTACTGTAGTTCCTTTAAAATTTAAAGTAAGTATGTCCTTATAATTCAACTAAACTTAAAGTTTCATTCGAACGACTACGTATAGAACGTTTGCCACAGACATTATTAATTTACTATTTAATGGGACAGTAATGAGATGACAGGCAGCATAGAGTTTTGCTATGTGTGCTGTAGTATGACTAGCGGCCGCGAGATCAGTTCAGCAACCTTTGGTGTGGTTAGTACTATGATGGGTTATCGATTATGCGATATTCCTCTTGGAATCTTTAATTTAAGCCGTTAGTCCCTATTATATAAACCATCGCTGTACTGCAACTACATGTCCGTAGTCCCCGTAGTTTATAGATATCTTTTGTCTCTTGCTATAAATATATAAGAAAGTGTATATTTCTTTTTTGAAAGTGTCTTTTATGTATAACGGCTTTATGGCAGCCTCAACAAGAATATCTATTTAATTATAAAACCGAATTAAACTTTAAGCCTGGTCGAATAACACTTTCTGTGTTACTACAAAAGGGTGTTTAAGCGATGTTTAACTTTTGACAGTGTTTAAATCTGTTGCTGTCACTTTTTTACAATATGAAAGAAAAGGTGACAACAACAGATTTAAACACTGTCTAAAGTTAAACACCGTTTTGTAGTAACACCGCTTGTGTCTGCTTTGCCAACAAGTATTCTATCGTTCATTGAATTTGCAGTATCTTCGGAAAAAGCCATACGGACGAGAAAACGGAAGAAAAGACGCCAGCGGGATCAGTGAACCTGTTAGATGACACGTTGCTGGAGTCGCCCACCGCTGTGCCGCACGATAAGATGTCCATCTCCTTGCCTCAAAGGTCAGTCAATGAATCAACGGGCTAACAGAGTTTAAATGGCTAAATACGTGTAGTTACTTATTTTAATACAGTTTTACGCGATATATAATGAGAGCTCCTAAATACTTAATTGCTTGGAAACTTGTTTGTACCTAACAAAAACAAATTAATAAAATGAGACTTTTTATTTTGTAATTTATTTACATGTCTAAATAAATATTATATATATCACTAAAATTAAAACTAAATATTATATATTGACTTTTTTGTCTTTTTAAATGATTTAAAACTAGATAAAACACATTTAAATAAAATTTTAGTTAGATATATTTTGGGTCATTCGGGCCCGGCATCAGTCACAATCTATGTTTTATCTAGTTTTAATCATTTATATATATATATATATATATATAATAAAAATAAAAATAAAAATCGACATATATTTCCGGCCCTACTGAATTCGGTATCAGTTGTGATAAAAGAAGGAGATAATAATAGTAGTTTATGCTACAAGGGCGAAAACACGAGCGTAGCGAGTGTTTTAAACGTAACCGAGTAATTTATTGCTCTTACGGCCGTGTATCATACTACGTTTTTCATTGCATAGTGTGAAGAAATAAAACAAATAATATTAAAGGTATTTATTAGTTTTAAAGTTCACAAGATTATATTATAATCTTGTGAACTTTAAATTATGATTGGCTCAAAAGGACTGTATCCAGAGCCGTTAAACAGTGGAAAAAAAGTATAACATTTTATGGTACACAGGAAAGGTTGTAGGTTAGCCAACTTCTCGTAAATAAGAAAATAAATAAAGCCCTAGGGCAAAATAATCGACTTTCTGTTCGGTTTTGATGCATAAAAAGTGAGCATTTACGAGCACTTGCATTGAAAAGAATTTTTAATTCATTCCCAGTCCCGAGTGACTATGGAGACTCGAAATTTAATTTTACGAATTTCACAAAAATTGTTATTGATCCGTGACAATTATCACTAGAAACAGGATTATATGCATTTGCATATTTATCCCCTTTTCACCGGATATTGCACATTTTAACAAAATAAACTATTAATGATGCATATTTTCGCGCTATTTGATTATATTTTGCCAGAAACAATAAGTGCTAACATAGCATCAAAATTCAAATACTGCCCAGTTACCTCAGTGGATGTAGAACGGTTCTTTTCTGCTTATAAATGTGTAGAGTGATCGAAGACAATCTTACCACCAAACATTTGGAACAGTACAAATAGAAGCAAAATAAAAAATAAATTTGTAAACAATACTTTTGTCCTATAATATTAATAATATGTTATTCAAAAAATTACTGATTCTATGGTGTTTTTGAAATAAAATAACTAAAAATGTTGCGTATTTTGAAAATTTTTATGAATATTTTAAACATTTTTCATGCATATTTCGCGTTTTTATATTACATATAATCCGGTCTCTAATGATCACTTACCAAGCCTCCAGTATGAATTTGGACGATAAATAAAAATTGATCTCGTATAACACGCTAAGAAAAGCTTAGTTTTGCTGACCCTCAGTTTTGTTGCAGTGAGCTCTCTAAATCGATCGGATCTGAATGCGACTACCAAGGGTTCGTACGTCGGAAGACGGTCATGAAGGAAGGCCGGAAGCCGTCTTTGTCTTCCTGGCAAAGATACTGGCTCCAGATCTCCGGAAACGTCCTCACCTTCTACGCTTCCAAGTCATTTAAGGGGTGAGCACAAACAATAAGATAACCTGGCTGATTTTGCTTTGATGGAACGCGATTTAATCCTTGTTTAATGATCACCTTGCAATTTCTACGTAGGTGGCAATTTGAAAACCCTTAAAAGGAAATTTAATACAACCATAATTTCAAGACATTAGAAATGATGTTCTCGTCCACGTAGAAGTTTCGCGAACTTGTGCTTAAAAAAATATTGAATATGACTACCTATTTTCTGCAAAATTATGCTCATAGCTCTACATTTATTTATTTTTTATTTCATTACAAGGGACATCAACAGCAAAATAATAAACAGGTATAATACACAACATCTAAAAACAAAGCCAATTACAGACATCAACATGAGCACAATAAACAAGACAAATAACTATACAAGACAAAAACAGAATCAGTAAACATTATATAATAGTAGTTTATGCTACAAGGGCGTAAAGGAATAAATTACGAGGACGATTTAAAACACGAGTGTAGATTGCTCTTACTCCCGTGTATCATACTACGTTTTTCAATGCATAGTGTGAGGAAATAAAACAAATATAATTTGTGAACTTTAAATTATGATTGGCTCAAAAGGACTGTATCCAGAACCGTTAAACAGTAGAAAAAAAGTATAAAATTTATGGTACACAGGAAAGGTTGCAGGTTAGCCAACCATTGTAACTAAATAAAAAAAAAATAATAAAGCCCTATGGCAAAATAATCGACTTTCTGTTCGGTTTTGATGCATAAAAAGTGGGCCTTTACGAGCACTTGCATTGAAAAAAAATTCCACAAATGTAGGACAAAATAATCCCCAGAGGTGTTCCCAAATGTGAACTGTGAAATGCAAGGCACAGTTCACACTTGGTACACCCCTTTTTCACTGACGATTATTACGTCCCAAACGTAATGGGTGATGAGCCCTATTCGGGTACGAATCCGCTGCGTAATGAACTAAGGTGAATACACACAATACAGAATGGAACAGGCTCTTAAATAATTTATATATAATCACTATGTAAATTATTATTTGAATTTCGTTGTGTTGGTTAAGGCGATATGTAAAAAAATAGAGGTGCTTCTTTTTTGTTTATTTCATGAAATACACGGAAAATTTCAATAAATTTCTGGTATTTGCATTTTGACTATATAATCTAGGGTTTTGAAATTGGAAAACATGTTTGAATAAATTTTTTAATACAGTTGCTCAAAAAGTGGCGTATTGCAGGGACGTATAGCGTTCGGGATGTGGGCTATTACATACTCGAGCTTTTTCTTTACCTTTTCCGAACTCGTGCATTCTCTTTCCCAACTGTCAAAATATTGTCTATTAAAAAGAAAAAAACCAACCACGAAGTTTTTACAAAAAAAAATCAAAGAAGTTTTTATGATTCATGCAAATATTTCTAAAAAGAAGCTACTATTTTGTTTCAATATCAGATTTAATGATTTGATTCAATGAGTTAGGTTAGGTTTCATTTCATTTCATCTCATTAAATTTCATTTTCATTAAATATCAATAAAAAAATTCTACTGAAGACTTGGCTGTATGGGCATAGTTCTCTTTGCCTAGCCAGAATGGGTGAAGAAAACAAAAAAAAATCTCTGCTTATATTCTTTTACGGTTGGCGCCATTTTCCAAAAATTTTCTTTGCGGGTTTAGTTGTTTGTTGCACAAAATGAGTAATTTCGACGATATTTTATTTGAATTGACACCACCGGAACTCAGTATAATTGCACAAAATGCTTCGGAGAAGTCAAAAATTCGCTACATATCTACATACGACGAATTTATTGCGTGGAGTATTCGTTAGTTGAGTTTATTGTGTTTTTGTTATTTTATTAAATTGCTTCATTTTTTCGCAACTGTATTAAAAATAGTTGTTCAGTACACGTGCGGAACCGTCATTGCAACTTGTTCCGACTGTCAACCCTCACCTTCGGCTGCGCCTCGGCTCGGGTAGACATTTGTCGGAACTCTTTGCAATGACAGGCTTTCCGCACTCGTAATGAAATATACTATTCCTCGATAGAAAGTTGAAATGAGGTCTTCAAACACACTTTTTCTCCTCGTTTGACGAATAGGAACCATATACAGAACTCAAACATATTTTATTAGGTGTGTTTTAACAATATCTGGCGATTTGATATTTGAAATTTTGCTAGGTATCTTAGTTTTTGTATAAAAAATATAAAACTAACATTTTTCGCTTTCGCCCTGAATCCGCCCCTCTCGCACTGAGCGTGTTTTCGCTTGGAGTGACAGTGACACAAATAAAATTCGCATAGCCTTTTAAATATAAATTGTAGATACAGTTTTGACAAATGGCAACATGCTCAGCGGATGCTGTAAGTCAAATATAACTAAATCTTATTTGTCAGTGTCAGTTGTTTACGCTCTTCTATTTGTTTAATCGTTGTGGGTGGACACCCTTTTAACAGCTCATAATTTGTAATCTCACTGGAGTGGTATAATTTGTGTCAGGTGCAACCGAAGCGACTTCCGCACAGAGCGCTGCAAGCTGCTGGCTCTTGACGGATGGACGGCGGTGTGGGTCCACGGAGATCCGGACGTCTTCCAGCTAGTTAACTACCACTCCGGAACACTCTATAAGTTCAAGTGAGTAGTAAGAATATCAAAAATACTGGGCAAGTGCGGGTCGGACTCATGCACAAAGGTTTCCGTGCCACCGCACAGGGCACAATATGGGTAAGGAACCCTAAACATTTTAAATAAACAAAAACCGGCCAAGTGCGAGTTGGGCCCTCCCTTTTTTGGGCCCAATTATTTCAAATTACATTATACATCTTTCGCAAATAATATTTAAAACTATATGAAAGAAAACAACGGCAACTTCTAAAATTACACATAACACAAGAGCTTAAGATAAAATACGAACTTTAAATATATATATTATATATATTATATAATTGGGCAATTATATATATATATATTTAAAGTTCGTATTTTATCTTAAGCTCTTGTGTTATGTGTAATTTTAGAAGTTGCCGTTGTTGAATTGAAGAAGTTGAACTTAACAAGAAGAAAAGGAAATATTAACATAATGGCATAACTTTTGCAATTTTCTGTTTGTAATAATTGAGGGAGTCAGAGATAATATCGATGTTAGGATCTTTAATACATATGCTTGTGTAGCTTTGGCAAATTAATATTTATTATATAAAACTATTAGACATAGATTATTTAATTACTCGTATACTACATTAAAACCGACCTGTGATAAGTGTATCTGATATACCTACATTACATAAATAAATATATTTCATTTAATTTCTACTCCAAAAAAATTACAGACCAAATGAAACAAGTCATATAAAATAAAATTATTCTTTAGTATAAATAGCTTTGACGGAAGTTTGCCGACAAAAATAACATCCTGTAAATGGTGTACCTATTCACTAGGAGCATTACCTAGTTGATATTGTTGTGAATAGCTCTATGACATTCACAGAACCGGGTCGGACACAACCGCCAAGCAATGGGTGTCTAAGATCGACCATGTAACCAACAAAGTGGTAAAGCCACTGCCGGCTAACCTGATGTCATTCGAATGAACAATTGTGCCGGCGTCGACGCCAATAGAAGCTGCCACCGCCGCCATCTGTGCCAACGCCGACACATCGCACCGACTCACCAAGTGATCTTGTATTATTCAAAGCCATCTCGATATGTAAGTCTCATTTTTATACACAACTACCCATAGAATACTTTATATTGGAATCGATTCGGTGTAGCACATCTTAACTTATTTGACAGGACTAGACTTAATTTAAGCGTTCTGTCCTTGTCTTTTCGACAAAGAAAGAAAAAGACAGGACGCTTAAAATGAGGTTAGTCCTGTCAAATAAGTTAAGTCGTGTCACGCCGAATCGATACAATTAAATTCGTATACCTGTTTTTTATTGTTTTATTATTTAGTTTTAATACTATAGGTTAGAGATGTGTATTGTAAAGAGTGGTTAATATAGGTTTTTAATCGCCTCGAAATGTACCTAGCGGCTAGATAGAGGTATTATGATAATTGTCAAATTGCTATTTAATGATATAATTAAAATGTCCATTTAGGCTTTAATTTCGCTCTTCTAGCGGTTTTATGAAAAGTCTTATAACTGCATGTGAATTGGTATAAAATCGAATTGATTTTCGTTACAAATTTTTGTGGTCTTTTGTGTAATTATAAATCGTGGTCAATTAATGGGCTTAATACATATCATAATGTGTCCCAATATAATTAATTGTTAGTGTTTTAACCAGATTAATAAAACCGCAATGTTATATACAGTACTTTATACGTTAAAGCTTTAACAAATGTCGGCGTTTCCGGCTTTAAATAGTAAAAAGTAACTTATATTTTCTTTTTGATTAAAATGGAAGTGAGAGTTTATTTCAATGTAATTTTACTGCAGTATATTTAGTGTATGTTTATCTAAAATATCTAGCAATCTAGCCCGTCTCCTACATTAACATTTTTATGAAACTCAATTGCGTTCACAAAGCTAAAGAAACATAAGTAAAATTATTTTTTCGATTAGTTACGAAGTCTGACAAGATTTCATACAAAAAGTGATAAATATCGCTATTGCTAACTTCGGTAATAACGGGAATTTTTCAAAATTCAAAAAGGTTTGTGCATTGCATTATCTAATTAATCAGTTTCCATAGAAAATATACTGATATTTATTTCACCACAGGAGACCAACTCATTAACAATTATATTTTCTATGGTGAATTAAGCTATAAGAATTTAAAATTTATTGAAAAAGGCGTTACTTTGCGGAAGTCCATCATGAATTTGTGGATATATTAATGATTTGCAATATTCCGCTAAACACTCTTACCATGCTATTCAAAATGCTGACTCAAGCATGTTTGCTTTATGCATGTTTTATGCGGGAGGGCGGGCGGTGCTTGAATCTGCATTTTGAATAGCATGGTAAGAGTGTTTAGCGGAATATTGCAAATTATTAATATATTCACAAATTTATAAGAATTTAAACAATTTAAACATTTAAACATCCAAGCATAGTACCTACAATTTGATAATCATTTTGGATTTTGAGGAGGAAAAAATGTTTTTGTATTGAGCAAAATCGATTTTTAAAATTTTTGACCGTCCTATTATGTGGACAGTTTAATGTTATTTTAATGCCAGATTCAAAGTTTCCATCTCCAACGGTTTAAAAGTTATGAGGCTGTGACATACGGACGGACAACAGAGTTAATAATGGTTCAAAAACTCTTAAAGCACGGAACCCTAAATATGCAGCTCGCAGCATTGTGTCAATGAAAATGGGTGTAGTTTCTATGTTGACAACATTGACATATCTTTTTGGGACACATTGTATATTGCCTTTTCTTTTTGTTTTGGAAATTTTATTTGCCATAGATCTTTATTTTTATTCCTATCTTACATAAAGGTGCTTCTACATTCTACGCGTATCATCTCTAAAAAAAAACTGATTTTGTAAATTCGTAAACTTTACTTTTGATATTATAATAGGCCTGGTGCTCTTGACTGAACAAAATAAATTGTAAGATTATAATTAAACTACACTCGCTAAATTCATTGCTCGGTGTGCTTAGTGGATACTTACCTAGTTTTATAGTTACGATATATTCAAAAGAACGATGATAAAGTGTGATAGTAATGTTTAAATTAACTAAAATGTATAATATCATCCCGTGTGACCGTTTTACTGTTATCAAACTATGTGCTTTTAATAATGATGATGTAACTTTTGAGGTACAGCAAAATGCCTCCCTTAATAGTAGTTTATGCTACAAGGGCGCAAAGGAATAAATTACGTACGCTCGTGTTTTAAACGTAACCGAGTAATTTATTGCTCTTACGCCCGTGTATCATACTACGTTTTTCAATGCATTGTGTGAGGAAATAAATAAATATAATCTTGTGAACTTTAAATCATAATTGGCTTAAAAGGACTGTATCTAGAGCCGTTAAACAGTGGAAAAAAAAGTATAACATTTATGGTACACAGGAAAGGCTGCAGGTTAGCCATTGTAAATAAATTTAAAAAATAATAGTAATAAAGCCCTAGGGCAAAATAATCGACTTTCTGTTCGGTTTTGATGCATAAAAAGTGGGCCTTTACGAGCACTTGCATTGAAAACATTATTAAGGGTGTATTACAAACCAGAAAAGAACAATTAGAATTATTCCTCGGGACAGGATTCGAACCTGCGACCTCTTGCTTACACGGCAATTGGGCTACCGATTGCGCATTGCGATACTAATCTTAGACCGTTGAATTTTTCCACCCTACCTGTACAGAGATGGCGCTGTTGTCGCTACAATACGTGTTGTTTCAGAAATTCACATTTCTCACTAGGTAAGATTATATATTTATAGCGACATCCATCGCTTTGTAACGCACTCTAAATAATGTTTAGTTCCAAAGTATGCAAAGCGATGGATTTCGTTATAAATCATATAATCTAACCTCCTATACTGACCGACTCAAGGCTGCGTTCATAAATTAGGGGTCGCGACACGGGTTATAATGCCATCTCTGTCGCACGCGTTGAAAATTGTATATGCTATCCTGCTGTCAGTGTTGGAACCTGACGAAATTTTTAATTTATGAACAACTTTTAGGGTGTAACTGACAAGTTTGGGGGCCATTGACCTGAAGGTTACTAATGTTTTGATGCCCGTTTTCACTAACCTTAAGTAGGAGAACAATAAACCTTAGGTCATGATATGTTAGCTAGGTAGGCGTCACCTTGTTGGTTGTTATTTGTGAAAACGGGTATCAGAAACTATTTCGTTAGCTTTTTATTGTATTTTTGTTTTTGTAATACTCCAGAATTTTGGCTGTTCAAATAACAAAATCATCATATATTAACTTAATAGAAACCTATAGGTGTAGTGTAATAATTATACATTATACACTTAAAGTGTATGCATGCAGTATGCATTCGGATTTATTTAAAAGTACAAAGGTTTCAATCGTGTGTCAGTGCCACAACATTGTTTTTGGCTGAGAGAAAAAATAATTACCCTAATGTGACGTGAAACTGGGTTTCCGGAATTTATTAAAACTTCTTTGTTGAAATTAAATGCTTTTACTTGTATTTTTGTCACTAGCCCAACCGGTTTCGCTTATATAAGCATTCTCGAGGGTATTTGAACTAAATAAAAAAAAAAGGATGTATTACATAAATATGTAGGTGACATTGTTTAATGCGTGCAAGAAATGTAAAATAATTTCCGCGGTTATATAATTTCAAAGGGTTAATTTATGTTTAATATATTACCTGTGTTGAACACTGAAAATTCTTAGTGTTTTGCTTAAAATACACGTTTATTTTCAAAATTTGGCTATACCGATCTATATATGATCGCGGAAACAGAACCGTTTGTAAACTTCAACGGTGTTACTACAAAACCGTGTTTAACTTTAGACAGTGTTTAAATCTGTTGCTGTCACTCTTTTACAATATGAAAGAAAAGGCGACAACAACAGATATAAACACTGTCTAAAGTTAAACACCGTTTTGTAGTAACACCGCAAAGGTTTAAATCAACATCTGAATGTCTTTTCTTTAAACGCAAGATTTATTTTTCTGTTATCCGCGTCCAACTGCAGCTATTGCTGTTCGTATTGTTTTTATCTCTACAAGGGCAAAAAATGTCCTATTACTTTCATGTCATTAAAACTTTATGAGGTCACAAAACCCTGTTACTACTTTATAGGCTCATGTCTGCATAGTTAATCGAATTTTTTCATTATTCGTACGTTCTCAAGAAACCATATATTAATAACATTGTCAAGAGAGGTTCACAGAACTTGTACAAGTCGCGGCATGATTTTGGACCGCTTGGCGAATGTGGTGGGGGACTAGCGCCTGTGTTCATCCGCGCACAAAATTACCAGTGCAGTCAAGGTCAGACGTCAAAAACCGTGCCGCAACCTGTTAACAAGTGTAATAATGACTTTTGAATCCGCATTCTGCAACTTTCGCACGCGAATCATTATATAAAATATTTTAATGTAATACATATTAAAAAAACCAAAGCTATTATTATAATAAGCGTTATTTTCTTTCATCATCATGTATCAGCTTAACCCATTTTATTACAAGACTATGTAAGTCGACTGACATTATGTAAATATACATAGGTACACATATATATACAGTAGAGCGTCGATTATCCGAACGTTATCGCTCGTGCTCGCTACCCCCCGCTACGGCTGCAATTCTGGTAACAATATGTGTTATATATTTTCTACCATTGCTACTCACCAATAATATTGAATAAAACGCTCTTATTCTCACTGAGTGAAAAAAACAAATTTTTTAATTTGTTCATTTATTTTCTGGGAAAGGCAAAGGTATCTGTGACCATACAGCCAAGTCTTAAGTTTTTTTTTCTAGGTTCAAATGCACAAATGGTCAAGTCTGATTTTCTTTATTTCTTCATCAATAGTATATTTGTCATTTCTTGCTCCTTATTATTATTTTCTTGTTTATATTCTGATAATGTGTGTGACTAACACATTTAATTCCGTCAATAAAGCCGATTCTGCAGGCTTTAACTTTAGTTTTAGTGCTGTCAAGACTTAAATTTTTCCAAAGTAATTTAGCTCCGGTTCTTCACACTTATGAAGTATTTTGCAACAATGAAAATTTTGTTTTGACAGCACTAAAACTAAAATTAAAGCCTTCAGAATCGGCTACAATGTCACGTCATAAACCAAAGCACTGTATTAATGAAAAGTAATTTCGAGGAATTTGTTATCCTGTAAATCCTTGTGGTGATTGCTATTATCTACAACAAAATACAGAAGCTGATCAAAATGTATATATACAATCTAACTAATTAACTATATCTTAAATGACTAATTACTAGATGAACTTAAAATTACAAAATTAATATTGCTAGTATTCGTATATATTTACAATTTAATCTTATTTACTGATATGAATTTCGACAAAATGTAACCGAAGGAAGTATCAACTAGACTCAACAAGAAACTCATGTTAACAGGAAGAGGTCTTTTTAGAATAACTCAAATGTCCACATCCACTTTTGTTACTTTGATCCAATAGTAAACCAAAACACAACCATTAGTTTTATATTCCCGCCTTATTTGAGCAACGGTTATGTATGCTATATATAATAACAATTGATGTTTTGTTTTCTTATTAACCGATCACTTGTAAGCATACTAAAATGTTACTCAATTTTTTTTTTCACTTTTTTTGTATTCTTCTATTGTTTACTAAGCTGTCTGTACTAAATACCTCTGATTTATACTTCCATTGTTATAAAATATGTGTTATATTATATTATAAATATGGTTTTTATTGGTAAATTGGCAAATAAAAGTATACAGTTCGATTATCCGAATAAATCGGTTTTCCGAACCGATAGTTCGGATAATCGACGACGCTCTACTGTACTCGTATTTACATTACCTACAGTGCTACCAGTATCTTATGGCGCGTGTATTGCTTGAGTCCAAAATTGGAACTAACGCCGCTACCATACTCCTTGTTTCACAGCTGCGCCCCACTGTCACTGTCATTCACAGGCCATCAGATCCTTGTAGCACTGTACATTTTCAACGCCTTACCAAGGACAACAACATTTGTAAATTTACCTTGAATTATTATGCAAAAGTTTCGTCCTCGTGTTCTTATTGGTTATTTTTTCTGGCTATATATGTTTCTCATTATTTTCTGATTATTGTATAATTAAGGGTGGTCATTTTAGTTAAGGACTTTTAGAGGCTATTCTTAATTAATGCAAAGATGGCAGTACATATTAATATGAACTATAAGCTTTGTACGACATTATTCATAAGCGTATTTATCGCACTTTGTGCTCTTGTGTTCAGTAAAAACGTCAATAAATTTACAATTTTGTTTCATTTGGTTCTTACTGATAGTTAGGTAGCGTTTCTAAACGCCGGGGTAAAGGTAAAAATTAACTGTCACCCGTTCACAACCACCCGAGTGAAAACGAACAGTTTGAAGTCGTTTATAAACTTTGTCAGAAACACAGACATTCAGTGTATAGAAATGTTAAATTCACTTTGACAGTTTAAATTTTAAATTTACCCAGGCGTTTAGGAACGCTACCCCAAATTCAAATTTCATTAAATATTGGCGCTGTAACGAAAAGAGCAACCGATAATAATCTTTATTCTTCATAATAATATAATCAAACATTGTTCAAGGTTGCGGAAAAGTACATCTACTCCCGTATTGGGCAATATACAGGGCGTCTCATCACAATGGGCCTTGGAGGGAAAGTACCTTAAATATTGCACTCCGGACCCACTATACCCCTAGCCATACCCCTGGGGGTAGGGTGGGACGGAACCATACCACCGTTAGTAGTGCTGGGATTTAATGGAAAAATAGGAAAAATCCATTAATAAGATATTGATACACCAAGGGTAAAACACTTTCAGGGTAACAAGTCCAAGTGAAGTTTCTAAGTCAACTGGAAGTGCCCTGTAGGTTTTGATTTCCTTGCGAGTGTCAACAATTTGTATGGACTTGATTATATAAAGTGTAATAACTTTTTTGAAGATAGAATTGGAAATATATTCATTAAGCAAAATTGCCTATTTAAAATACTTTCCCTCCAAGGTCCATTCAGTTGGGACGCTCTGTATACAAGGTGAATTTTGAGTCATCGTCCAAATTTATACTGGAGGCTTGGTAAGTGATCAGTATCATGGGTCAATAATAATTTTTGCGAAATTCTTAAAGGGAAATTTCGACTTCCCAAAATGATTCACTACGGACAGGATGACTCAAAATTCACCCTGCATAGCATATTTAACAGACATATCGTCATGACATATAACCCGAAGAAGTGAACTGTTACTAGAATAGTCAACACTCGTAGCATCCTCTTTTCACCGAAGGTTTTAACGTCCTGACGTGAACCTTATAGCTTACTTGGGGCATAAAGAAATATACGTTTTTTAAAGCATGCAGTGTTTTTCATCAGCGTCAGCAAGTGTGTAAAGAAACATGCTCATAAATTCTGAAAAACTCATGGGGTCATGGTGATTTAAAAACGAGAGCCAAAATTAAGAGTCTTAACGACTGCACTAACACTGCAGGACTGCAGGTTCGTCCACTGCTGTATATAGCCTTTCAAAGATTTCTACACTATTGGCGATCATCCAGGAAGCAATGCTCATACACACACGCTGGGCAGGCGGGTTGGCGAGCACGGTTCCGAAACCCTCGCATCAGTGACGCCGTTGCCCGTCACCACTCTGTTTTATGTAAGATCTGGCAATTGGACATGGATATAGACCGCCATCAATCGGTCCCAGGCATGGTGGGCCACCTAGTTGTGCCTGTTTGGGAGCTGTCCTCTTACTCTCCCCCGAATAACTTCGGGAGGTTTTCGAGTACCTCCACGTCAAGCCAGACAAGAATGCTGCTTATGTATACGTTCATGGGTATGACTTAACATTTCGTAGCTTTAAGTTTTCACTTCTGTTGGCAGTCTCCGTGGCTGCAGATACATTTGAAGTCGGTTATTATTTTTTTTGTTAAATCTAAAACCTCCTCCTTTTCGGAGTCGGATAAAAATAGTAACTATTTTAGTATAAAAAAATGGTAATTATATACTAGGGGTGGGAAATTCGATCGGGTAAGCCGATCCAAAAAAAAAACACCGCGTGATGCAATTTCTTAATGTTTCTTCAGAAGATAAGGCCTCACTTTCACCATACAAAATGTGTTCGAATTAGAGAGTAATAAACATGGAAAGCAAAACATTTTGTTCAGTTTGCAACCGCCTGTCATTCACGTATATCTATCGTACAAAGAAGTATGAAAATGTTTAAAAAACCCATCTCGCCTCTTGCAATTAATAGTTACATTTGGAAGAGCACGGCCTAACTGAATGACATGCTTTTTGTTTTCAAAACTAAGTTTGAAAAATGAAGTTGGCAACGACAACAGTTGTCGTTGGAAGTAGGTATCTCTGTTAAGCAAATAATCAGTCAGACACATTATGTGAGATAAACACAGTAAAATAAACAAGAACCGGTGAAAAATATCAATTAGGTACCTCGCTAAATCACAAAACAACTAATCAATTCACAAGCACGCACGTAAGCAATGAAATGGTGACAAATACTTCTAAACTTCGGAAAAACTCAACAGAAATACACTTCTAATTAAAAATGTCTAACTCGCAATGTGTTTTCTCATTGCATTCTTATTTTTAACCGACTTCAAAAAGGAGGCGGTTCTCAATTCGACTGTATGTTTTTTTTTTTTTTTTTTTTGTGGCGTTGTTACTCCATAATTCCGTCATTTCTGAACCGATTTGAACAATTCTTTTTTTGTTTGAAAGAGTGTACTTCCAGGTTGGTCCCATTTTGGGTTTGATCATGACCTGATGAAGGTCTTCAGAGATAGGCAGTGGAACTCCTCAGAAAATGACAGCATACCTCTCGAAATTAAGGTAATCGCTTTGTACCTGGGTGCTGATCATAAGGTATTACTTGAAAATCGACATTCTTCCACTTGACCTTCGATCCTGGCTTCATCGCCATATTCACCATAGAACTCCTCAACGGATCAGAGCACATAACTCGAGATTGCGGCAGTCACTGCGTTAGGGTGCTAATTCAAGGGTATTACTTGGAGATTATCAGAATACCCACCTGACCTTCGATCCTGGCTTCATCACCATAGAACTCCTCAACGGACGACAGCACATAACTTTGGATTGCGGCAATCAGTTTGTGTTAGGGTGCTCATTGCAGGGCATTGCTTGAAAATTGCCCGTGTACTCACCTGACCTTCGATCTTGGTTTCATCACCGTAGAACTCTTCAACGAATGACAGCACATAACTCGAGATTGCGGTAATCATGTTGTGTCAGGGTGCTGATAGCAGGAAGTTACTCAAACATAGCTACTTATACTCACTTGAACTTCGTTTCATATTAACACCACGTTTGCAAGAACTACCCACACTTCACAATTTAACCCAGCAACACTAAAAAATGTGAAATAAAATAAACTTTTAACAAAAAAATAGCAACCGACTTCAATAGTAACAGCAGTCATTCACTAAAAAGTTAATAATAATTCTATAGAGACCGATGGTACCGAAGCAACACTTTTGCTGACTTCTTTCTTCCTGAAACAATGTGTTATCTAGAAGTCGGCGTATTTCCTACGATATAGCAACATAAAACCAATATAAGAGCGCCGACTTCTAGATAACATATTGTTTCAGGAAGAAAGAGTCAGCAAAAGTGTTGCTTCGGTACCATCGGCCTTTATAGAATTATTATTAACTTTTTAGTGAATGACTGCTGTTACTATTGAAGTCGGTTGCTATTTTTTTGTTAAAAGTTTTTAATTTAACAGTCGTATATCCCCTGTACTTGTCGACGCGACGCATCAGAAAGAGAAAAAAAAACGTTAAAAACGTTTTAATTAGAGAGATATAAAAACTGTATCTCGATATAGAGTAGCCTAACCTTGAAGCCAAACTTTGGTACTTTTACTCGATATGCGCGTTATGTTGAAACGTAATAATCGTCTGTGAAATGCGGGTGTACCGAGTGTGGACTTGCATTTCACAGTTTACACTCAGGACACGGGAACACCTCTGACATTCCCACGGGGATTCATATCGTGATGATATATTTGCATTTATTTTTGTCACATTTTAGCCTGAAATGTGAGTGGCTCAAATGTAATGATGTAGTATTTTTTTACAATCAGCTCATAAAACCCTTCCATTTGATAAAGCAAACGACAGGAAGCAGGTAAAAAAAAACCGTGTCGTCATAAAAACCACAGCGCAATTTGAAGTTAAACACCCGGTACCTGCTACAGCATTATGTACCTAGCTTTTTCACATAGCCGCAACGTCCCTTCACAATAAATCCCGCAGCGTGCAGTATGCTCCTCAACTACGATAAGCAATTTTCTCCATCTCTTATAGTTTAGATTTACCCCATACTGCTCTATTTCAACGTATCCTGTGTTTTATACTAACCTTGGATTTTTTAAATAATATTGTGCATCTTATTTGTATTAACTTTGTTCTAGAAAGTTCAGAATTTTCCTGTTATCCTCGCTTAGTTATTAATTATGCTTATTTATGGCTATCTCTTCTATGTTACGTATTCACCGCGAACACAATGGAACGCTTCAGACTTCCTTTCATAGTTAGAAAACTCGGTCACAGGAAATGCCAGCACCTGGTAACCAGATTACTATGATCAACTTGTGCAGGGGCAAGTTTAAATTGCACGTAGGGTTACTAACCATTCGGATGTGTCCGGACATGTCTGGAGTCTCAATCTTAGGTCCGTACTTTCTCCGGCTTTCTAATTTGTCCAGATTTTTATGTTTTGTATGAGTTTGTTTATTTTTTGCATTAAATTACTTGAAAATAAAACATACGCATTAAATCAGTCTTTAATCTTTATTAAGGCGTCTCTTCCCAGCGTCATCCGAAAATGACTCTATTGATAAAGTTAAATTCTAAAGTTAAACTCTATTGATAAAGTCTTAAACGGTTAAAAGAGTCGGTTCTTCGTATCTGTTACAAAATATTAAGAAATAATAATAACGGCCAAAATACAACTTTTAGCTAAGACAACTTATTGGTATCAGTTTGCTATATGCATGCATAAACATTTTTTTAATGATATTAAATTATGGTAGCTTCAAAATAATTGGATTTTCCATAAACGTGATATCAGATTATTTTAGGAATTTACGGCTGGTATATCACGACTATGGAAAAGCCAATTTTTTATAGCTATTATAATACCACTAAAAATATGTTTATGCATATAGCAAACTTTTAACAATAAGTTTTCTTAGCTAAAAGTTCGAATGACATGCGAGACTTTGTCAAGGATTAAAGTTAACCACACTTCCAAAAAATCTAGTATCTAGAGATACGATATCATAATCGAATCACAAAAAGTTTTATTTAGGATATACAAGTTTTTATACTTACACTAATTTCGTTGTCTATGATTTATTGAGTTACGTGTTTTTATCACTGTTTTACTTTTTACCTCGGAATCCCGTTTTCATAAAAAACTGAGATAAGTGTTTTTTATAAAAGTAGAAACGAAACATTTAGTTTTAAAACACCACGTCGCTGATATGTATCTTGTACCTATACATATATTTCCCTACTTATATTATAGGAGCTACAACAAATCTGGTAACGATAATCTGAGTTCACAGAATAAAGAGCACCTTTCTAGTGCCGAATAGGTATGTCGGTCTGGCTCCTCAACACCTTCAAAGTGAAGTGATCGAGAAGCGCAGGGAAGATATACATCGCTAGTTTTTTTTTATTTGACGGGGTATTCCTTTACGAAATCAAAGTAGCATCAATGCCAAATGGTATATCTACCAAATGTTTGCCACAAGTTTTTACTGCTGTGTGCAACAAGCGACCGAACACGGGGCTCCGCGGGCTACTACTTTACCATGACAACGCGCCGGTGCACTCAGCGCTCAAAACGAGGGACTTCCTTGACAGCACACCCGTTAAACTTTTAGGTCACTCTCCTTACAGCCCTAATTTAGCACCGTATTCCCTAAAATAAAAAATCAACTCAAAGGGATACAGTTTTCATCGCCAGAAGATGCACTAACAGCGTTCGAGAAGGCCGTAGAAGAGGTGTCCGAGGCGAACTGGAAAAAGTTTTTTGAAAAGTGGTTTAGACGCATGAAACTTTGTATAGATGCTGGTGAAAAGCTTTGAAAATATTTAATAATAAATATTATGAAATTTTTTACTTTTGCAATATTTTCTGAGTATCACACGTATTACCACCAAGTTCCATCCCTGGGTCCCTTAGCCTCCGTACCATAAGCTTCCGCGCTGTCCATCTGTCCGTCTGTCACAGGGGTCTACAGCTTCAGCCGTAATAGGTAGCGAGTTGATATTCACAGAATACTATGGTCAATATCACGGAAAATAATAATAAAAAAATAAGACCAATGTGAGTCCCCCACACAAGAAACCTCGAAAAAGTTGCATTTTATTCAACGTTATTTGAATAAACGCTCTATCAGACGGTTTTAAATTTAGTCAGATTGTTGTTACTCTAAAGTACATAAAACAACAAATAAGTTGTAGTAATTATTGCCCGGATTTGCCCGTGAACATTTCTTGTAAATGCCCGCTGGACTGACGATCTGAAGGACGTTGCGGGTGGCGGCTGGATGAGGATGTCTGAGGACCGCCAAGAGTGGCGTAATATGGGGGAGGACTATGTCCAGCAGTGGACGAATACGAGCTGATGGATGGATGGCAGCGTTTTATCTACGGAAATACAGCATTGCGGTGCGGGGGTGCGTATCTTTAATAGAAAATTTCAAGATGAGTAAACAAAGAACAGTTCGGGCAGCTATTCATGTGGGGATCGCAAGTGACCCAATTTTGGAGATTTAATGCTTTCAGTGATAAAAAGTGTCTAAACGCTGAATCGATGGTGAAGAGGTTTAGCGAGGGGGTTCAATGTGGGTGGAGGGCAGGAAGGGTGCGCGCGCCGTCTCCCTCAACGTTCGGCAATAAGAGTGGTTGTTGAAAGCGAGGCGAGGTGAGCAGTGGTGGTGAATGTAGCGGCATTGAGTCGCCGCGGAGCCAGGGCAGGGTCGCGCGTCCGGGGGACTCGCGCTCGCTCTCTCGCCTCAATCCGCACGCAACATGCACTGACATCGCTGTGAGTATCTATTTAAAAAACATTGTTTATTATAAAGGCTTTAATTAGTGCAAAAAACAGTCAAAATTTAAATTATGCTAGTTAATATTAGTTTTATTACCTACAAGTAAAGGCTATAAAAAAAAATTAAGCCTTTTCCGAAATTAATGTACTCTGGGTCACATAAACTGCATCAAAGTGCTGATTGACTTTGAAACAAAAATATGTTTTGTGAATTTGCGAACTAAAGATAAACGAGTATAGATTTATTCTTCTGGAGGAGTAAGAAAAAGCATTTTTTTACTTCTCCGGTCAAATAAACCTATACTTGTTTGCATATTCTCAAAATATAAGTATTTTTCGTTTGAAAGTGAAAAGAAAGATGCAGATTCAAAGATTTTTCGAGTTTGGTGTCATTATAAAGATATTTTTCGCCGCGTGTTGTCTTCTAGATAGGGGTCGGTTAACCAATATGTTATGGTCCAAAAATCTTAGCCATCTGTTTTAATATTTATTACTGGGTTGTTGAGTGTTTGCATATTTATTTAATAGTACATTATTTCGAAAAAAGGCATAGCCTGATGCTGCTATAATAATTTCCGTCGACGCTTTTCTCAAACAATGTTTTGTGGTTATGCTGCATGGGCTATTTCATGCTCGTTGTCTATGCCAAGGAATGAGAAATGTAAAAAAGCACCAGGTTGTTTTAGAGATACAACCGTAAATTATTCAAGTGGATACTTCTTAAGTCACCTCTTTACTTAATCAAAGTGGACGGAATGGCTTAGGAAATGGTAGCACTGCCAATGGTTCACGTAGCATTCACACTATTACCACAGACAATCATTATTGAATTCATTATTGAATGACTGTGCTTATGTATTTTTACATATTAGACTATTCTTTAAAAAATATGGAAATGAAATGTACTGGATAATACATCACAGACTGTAACTGATGACGGGCCCGAATGGCCCGAAATGTATCTCACTAAAATTTCATTTTGCCTTGTTTTATCTAATTATAATCATTTATAAAGACAAAAAAGTCAATATTTAATATTTATTTGGATAATAAAATTACAATTTTAAAATATTTATTTGTATTTTGCTAATAATATGTATGATCTAATGATAAATAATATATTCCGCGTTTTTTTTTTTGCGAGACTCGGCGGGAGCACTGCCGTGCCCCCAGATCACTATCAATAATATGAACGTCGCATCGTCTCGTCTATTAATTGTCGTATCCGATTCTGTGCCGCAGTCACATCTTTGTATCAGTTATCAAATCAGCATATCACATCACATCCATGCAGCCGTAATTTTACATTTATGACGATTATTAGCGGTTTACTTACGGCTTTCACTTTAGGATATTATATAATAGGCTTATAATAGGTATATAAAATACTCAATACAAAATGTGATAATAAATATTTTTACTTTAAAAGCTTTTTTTAACCGTTTTATTATATATATATATATATAGATTCTTACGAATATTAAAGTAGAAATTGAATAAAAAAGAAAATTTTCGATATATATTTCGACCCACTTGGGATTGTCGTCAGTCGAATATGGAGTAATATCATAAATAAAATAGAGTTAACAATAAATTGACAAACTTAACCTATTTTCTTAACCTATTTAATTTACCTCCCTTTTTGCTTTCATCTGGTGAAGGTAGATAAGGTCCAGATGAGAGCAAAAAGGTAGGTAAAGAAAATAGGTTAAGTTTGTCAATTTATTGTTAACTCTATTTTATTTATGATATTATTTCATATTCGACTGACGACGATCCCAAGTGGGTCGAAATCTTAGAATAATAACGCCTAGAATGATAGTTTGCTTCAACCGATCTCTCCAAAGTGAAGCAAAAAGATGATTCATGTGAGCGTAAGCATCATGTAGCTACGTTTGCTGACACGCACACAAGCGCATAAACAATGTTGCTAGTGGAGTATGCATTTTCCCTAAAGTAGGGAAATTGAAACTGTTAATTAACGACTCGGAAATATTATTTATTTGTATACGCAGTTCATTATAGTGTTGAAATCAGTATACATTATATGCCCATATAAGCACGAATTAATATATAATGGTATTTACATTATTTAACATATATATTATATAGAATTACAAAACTGTGACTCACTGACATGGTTGTTTGGGTAGAAGGAGTAGTCTGATGCGGTAGTGATGTATGTATGAAATTTCAAGTGTCTAATACTGAGCGGGAATCTTCGGAACTATGGAGCAATATTACAAATTTGAAATGTGGCCGGTGGGGTGAATAAAAAACCATGTTACTCACTACGTTTCTCATATATTTAAAAAAAATAAAACGAGCTTTGCCGCGTAGTGGTCGCCACAACAACCTAATGGCCTTGGAACTGTAAATGTTTTCTAAACAACTGTCGCTTAGATGATACCATTTGCGAAATGTTGTCTTTTTTAGATTCATAAAAGAATCGAATTTTCAAATACCGTTCAACAACAAGCCGAGCCAAATTTGTGTCATGATGTTGCGAATTTACATGCTCTTCAACTGATGGAAAGAGAGAATTACCTATAAGTCTGGTCATTATCTGAAGGGTTAGTTTTTGCTCTGAATTTCCCCCTGGAGTCTGTTTGATATAAGTTCGCAAACAAGTTTCAGCAATATTGCAGATGGAGTAAACATCTTTTGATGCGTAAATTAATCCACCTTTGTCCCGCATACATACCAATTTATGAAACCACAGTTTCTCTTTTGCCAGCATGTTTTCGACACAAAATTCACATTTTACTCGGATAGATATGTGTCTTACCACGTTTCCAGCTATATATCCTATAATATAATTTCTGTAATCAGGGTCATCGTAAGTACGCGACGTAATCTCAAATCCAACGTCGTCTTCAATCGAGGTTTTAAATAATTCTGTCGTTATTTCTTCATCTGCATCATCAAATCTTTCTGAAAAAGTCGTTGCATTGATGCAGGTCAATGCAGACGAACATGTCAAAACAGGTATATTTTCTAGTGGCACGCAGTTTCCAGTTTCACCTACTTGCAGTTCCATGCGGCAAAGTAGTTTTCTGTAAGCACCCTTAAATTGTAGCGCGTTTGGGTTATCGTTATGCCCACCATGCATTCTTATTGACCCAAACAGTAGCTCAATATGGTCCTGGCTTAGCCTGTAGGTAGAAATGTAATCAAGTTCTTTTGTGCCTTCTACCAAGGTAGTGAATAAGTGCTTTAGGCTTTCTATGCATACAAGCAATCCCTTAAAGCCAGGGGAACACTTCACGGTAAGGGCTGATTGGAAGCTTTTAATTTTTAGTTTCACAGCGGTCTCATTTTCTTTATATTTGCGTTTCCTTGTGACTTTAATTTGCAGGTTGAGAATGTACTCTTTGACTTTGTCTAAATATTCAAAAATTTCCTTCTTATTGTTTTTTGAAAGCGGATGAGAAAGACCATGATTTGTTAACCTTCTGGTATTAAAAATGTCAAACAAGTTGTTGAAAATCATGACGAAGTTTTCTGTGCCTTCACTGTCCTTGAAATCATCTAATTTTAAGACTTCGCGACAAAACTTCAATGCAACTGACACACTCCTGCTAAGGAGTTGAGAAGCTAATTTCACTTTCATTACAGAGTTTCTAAACTCGAGGTGCTTTCGTGTCAGTTTATTGGCAACATGTAAGCCTTCTTTTTCTTGTATGTCATTTAATTTACTTAAAAATGCCCAATCCACTTTTGTATTGTTCAGGTCTAAGAATTCTTTTTTGTCCTCGAAATGATTTCTGACTAATTTTACCATATGGCTGGAGTCTAAAAATACCGCTACTTCATGGTCTGCGGCTGGATGCTTAAATGTGGTTTTCATGTTTTCCGGATTCTTTATCCGGCAACCTAACAGTTCCATGGCTGAAATATTTGTTGTGTGGGCGTCAAAAGTTATTGAGACCACTTTGACGCCTACCTCTTCGCATTTAATAAGGCACATTTTAATCAGGGCAGCTTTTTGCCCCCCCCTTAAGCCATGAATCAAAAAATATCCCAATGGGATTTTCCAGTGCTCATTCAAGCACACAAGCATAAAAGTATAAGCTTCCGTTGCTTTTGTTGTACATTCGGATGTCCCTGTTCCCATATCCACTTGTCCATGGCCTCCTTTTAAATTTTGCGGTCTTATTACCATTTCATCTGCTACTAAAGCACATATTAGTTTTTTGTCTGTACATTGTACTTTGGACTTCAAAAGCATAAAAGCTTCATCGGTTAAGCCAGGAGAACCATTTACTGTTCTATACCAATTATAAATGGTTTTTGGATGCGGGAGACACGTCTCAAAAGTTCTCCGAACATAGTTATACGCTCGTGGAGAGTAGAAATGTAGAGTTAAACAGAACTTTCTAAATTCTGGTGTATATTTAGGCATTGGTCGTTTCTTTTTGTCACGTATTTTTTTCACCATGCTGTTGTATAATTCTGCTGCAAATACATTTTCGGACAAAATATTAGAGATGTCAGTGTTAATAAATCTTTGCTTTCGCAAATGTACTAAGATATTTTGCAATGACTCATTCCTTTTCTTCAAGCGGCGAGTTTTTTGTTGCAAAGTCTTGATCTTTTTACTCTGTTTTTGTCTAAGCAAGATATTTTTGTGTAATTGTCTCCGTAGTGCAGCTTTTTTAGGTGTATCGAAAATTGAATCCAAGTCATCTGAAGCTAAAGATGTCGGTGTTTTGAGACCTGAAGTACCCTGAAAAATAAAACCACAAATTCATGTACTTATGTAACTTAAAAAACAGACAAGTGCGAGTCAGACTTACGCACAAATGGTTCCGTACAACCACATAATATGGGTACAGTACCCTAAAAACACTATGGTAAATAACAAAAATAAAGATGCCATATAATAGTGACAAAAAACTAGGCGTAAAAATGGTAGCGTCTGACGAACAATTTGGCATACTCTGACCGCAGAAACCTATTTTTGTGTTACTTTTTAGAGTACTACGATCTGACCAAATTTGATTTTTGTATGTATTATAATTTTTTAGTTAGATAAAACTAAAAACAAATAACGTTGAAAAATAGCTTAAAAACAGCAAAAAAAAATTACCGGTTGTGGTTGGTCTGGCACGTGGTATTTTTGCAAGCCATCACGTAAGTCATCATAAATATCAAGCTTCTCTTCCGTGGCAAAAATAGGCAGGTCCTATAATATAGAAAAAACAGTAAACAAGAGAAACTACTATAAGGGAATCATGAATAAATTATGTAGATAACATATATTTTAGGCAGTTATTATTTTTTATACCTTTGTTGGAACCGCGCCTCGACGTAATCTGCACAAGCCACCTTTAGTTATATACTTGTCCTTGTCATCAAAATGAATTGAGCAAATTCTAGTGCTTTTTGTTGGTTTCCAAAAGTTTACGTTGCGATTGAGCCTAATTTTTTCAGTCCAACGTGCAGCAATAATTGGGTCAGAAGGAAACCTGAAATTAAAACAACGTAAAATAGATAATATAAGCAAACATTTAACAAAAATATTTAGTGTACAAAACCCGAAAATATGTGATTTATTGAAATGATGAACCTTGGTCTTGACTACTTACCGAGTCTCCAATATGAATTTGGCCATATCAATGAAAGTCACCTTGTATATTAGTACTAATTTGGGGAATATTTTTTTTCTTTTACTGGCAACATTTTAATACAATGGCGTCTACCAAAATTACGTACGATTATTTCTGTTTAAGTTTATGTTTTACGTTAAGTTATAATGTGAATTGCGGTACTTACAGGTGGAATGTGATGTTACAGTGTTTATTATGTTTTTCCGTGGTATTGTGACACCCATTCACCGCACAAACCGTCATTTTTAATTTAATTTGCGTGAGCTGTTAGTACCAAAGGCTGACCTTGAGAACTGACCAGGCCGGCCGGCGAACCAGGCCTATATGGCCTGGTTTTACTCGCTTCACTTATTGTGCGCGGACTTGGTTTCTAGGCGTTATTATTCTAAGGTCGAAATATATATCGAAAATTTTCTTTTTTATTCAATTTCTACTTTAATATTCGTAAGAATCAATACAAAGTGACAATTTGTAGGTATTCGAAAAAATCTACATTGAAATTTAAATAGGTACACCTATACTTGAGCATTCCACGCTTGGTACGGACCAAACAATATATTATAGTACTCTGTACGGGATAAACCGCACTAATCTTTCAAGTTTAAAACAAATGTTATCCTTCAAAGCAGTAAATTAAATTCGTGTGGCAGAGACTTATCAAAAATAATTATATGTTTCTTTAAATATTTTCACAGATAACAGTAAATTATAAAAAAGAAATTCGTTTGTACAGTCCACCATATTTTTCAGTTTTTAATTTTGTTGCAAAGTTCCGAATTGTCATTTTGGGAATCGGAACCTTAAAAAATAGGGAATAGAAGAGCTTGTATGACTATGGATGTAAATAAGGCGAAAGAGGTGTGTTAGGATCGTAGCAGATGGAAATCTGTCGTCCCTGCCTATCTCTCTGGGAAACAGGCGTGAGCATAGACGTAGTAGTATGTACTAAATCTATGGGCGTATGTGTGGTGGATTTTGAACCCACCCTTCGTTTTATTTGGTTTTATGAGTCAGAAATTGTATGCAATATATTATTTTATTATTACATAATATTAACTGCAGCCCATCGAAATAATTTCGATGCTGCAGCCTATACCAGTATTAACATCAACGAACAGAGAATCTAACTTTAGGGATCCATACCCAAAGGGGAAAAGGTAATCAATATTGGGCGACCCCGTTGTTCATCTGTCTGTATATGTATGTATGTCATGCAAAATGTCATGGCTTTTATAATTATACATATATAAAAGAAAGAGGTTAAGGTAGATGCGACGGATCGCGTTCCCAAACGAAAAACTTACGATTGTTTTTCTTATTTTTGAATGTAAAGTGTTAAATGAATGTGGTTTATGCTCAGACCAATAAACCAATAGACAAAATCTAATTAAGCAGAAACCTAGGATGGTAAAGCTATGCTACTTTCACATATACAACTCTCCGTATGAAAAAACAAGATGGCAGTATTTTTATCAGTACGTCGATTTCAAGCCGGCTACAGCCCTATCTTTCAAACGCTTGCAACTAGGCATGTATCGGACAACCGGTTTGCAGACTTTATCGATATCGATTTGGATAAAAAAAAGCCTTAATAATACCTTGTTGTACAGTTAGAAAACTACATAGATTATCATAGTATTTTGTGCAACTGTAACATAATTTAAGTCATTGGGACACGAGTGCTTGTTAACGAAACGAACTAAGTGAGTTTCGTAATAGTTTTGCACAAGTGTCGAAATGTCTATTTATGTTCAGTTGGACACAATACTTAATCTACGAGCATCAAAAATATCGTATTTTAATCATATTTTCAACTAACAATTTCACGAAAAATGAGAAGAACACTCGTCCATGAACCCCGAGTTCATCGACCGGTAATTAGAAGGAATTAGAAGCAACTAGGATAAAGTGGGCGTGGCTTGAGAAATAAGGTCGGGACTTATTTCTCGTCGCTGTTGTTGATTGGCTCTCTAGCGGTGTTATAGTAAATTGGGCCAATAGCAGCGCAGAATCACGGTGTTATAATGTAATATTATCAGTTAAACAGTATAGGTACTTATAAAACTGATTTTGATGATGCAATTACCTTATTATAGTATGGGAGTAGATAAAATAATATATGAAATTGAGAAACCTGCCAAATATTTATGGAATTAAATAATCAACTTTATTTTCAAAACTAAGAATACCACGTTTACATACATACATCCATACACACACGGTCCCACTCCCACTAAAAATACATATTTTGTGAGGAAGGCGCCGCCATGAAAACTAGCCTCCTTAACACTCAAAAGGATCCCTCTCAAACAATCGTGAAATAATGATAATAATAATAAAACTCAGAAAAATAATCAGAGGATAAAAGAAACAATTTGTTGCAAACTCCAGAATTACTATTTTACATATTATTATATAAAACATCAAAAATAAAAATAACATTTTGACCTTCGCATACAAAATGCATAATTGAATCGTTTTATTGAGAAGCTTAATTTTTTTAAACTTCATGGTTGTTTAATTTCTCAATTTTCTCCAGTGAGTACGTTTGATTTTCGCATGTCATTAACGGAGTCTCACCATAACCTAAAGGTTCCCTTTTGTACCTCATAGGTTGATTATTACCGACTCTGAATTCTCAGGATCCTCTTAATGGAGAGATCCTCCCAAAAATTTCGATCTCCAAATCGTTTTTCGGCTGTAATTCATATTATATGTAATATATGTATTTTAGAAAAGCTCAAACGATATCGCGATGTAATATACAAGTAGCGCCATCTAGTTTTTTTAGTAGCAAACGAATGACTTCGGTCTAGTAGGTACATTGTCAAAAGTATTTTATGGTTCCGTACCCGAAGGATGACAAACGGGAGTATAGTACTTAGCCTACTGCTTGCTTATATAGGACCCCTTGCGACTTTGTGTAAGAAGACGCCGCTTGGCACAGTTGATCCTTGGGTTGTTCTGAGCTGATCTAGCCCGATTGACATGAGGTGACCCCTCTGAGATAGGTGTTAGGGGGGAGGGTGAAAGTGCATCTCCCACGGAAAGAAGAGTGCCTTTGCATGATTTTGATTTTTGTAGTTCATGGAGATTGTCGTAACAAGGAGCTTCTAAATCTAACAATCGATAATGATAAGACCCTCTCGAATGAAATCCCATAGCTAAATTTCTAAAAGATTTTTCTCATTTATCTTTTATTTAGATAATATGCGCTATTTTTGGACATAATTTGCATTATTTTAGTATATAAATTAACTATTACTTTTTAATGAATTGTCCTGTATGACGTCACTTGAAAATTTTAGACATTAAACTAATTGAGAAGTGTGATTGATTTAAAAAAAGTTATCTGTCTGTCTCTGTCTAAAGAGAGTCCGAGTTTGAATGGGAAGGTTGATGTTTACGTCCTCCAACGTATGAAAATGAAAATGAAAATGGTTTATTGGTTGTATAAGCTCTTAAGGTGATTACCCACGCCAACGGCCTTGAGCAATCGGCCTCACCTCCGGGGAGTTACAGGCGCTGCTCCCCGCATGCCTCTGCGCAGACGCCCCGCGCCCCTCTACAAAGATCGCTAGCGTCGAAATGATTCACACCTCGTAGCGAGGTAGAAATAAATTTATGTAGCATTGTTTTATGCGTAAACCTATAACTATAACTTTTCAAGCTCAATAGCCTGTGGTGCTGTAACAGAAAGATGTGACTATTCTGTACCTATTACTACACGGTGATATTTTGGTAGTTTTGAAAACGAACTAGTGGTTATAGTAATTGCGAACTAGTGGTGATAGTACTGAAATCGCGAAAATATATAAAACATATACAACAGTTATATACAGTACCTGCTCTAATGTAACATGTTATCAAAATCGGTTATGTCAGGATACCCGAAAGTGACCAAGTTGATATTGGGGTCAGACCTTTATAAATCTTGGGCTTGAGCGGTAACAGACGAGCGCCACTTTGCAGTTGGTAACCGTCAACAGTAGGCCCACCATGAGTTTGGCACTCGATATACGTTGGCGACTGCGTAAAATATAATGTATTGGAAATTCTGGTTCCTCTCGTATACCGCTAGAACCGCTAAACTCATACAAATGTTTTACGCTGTCGCTAACGTGTATCGAGTGCCAAACTCATGGCAGGCTAGAGGCTTGAGGTAACTTTAGACGTCGAACCTTGTCGGCGGTAACCGTCTAATGATGGTACCGTCAGCCGTCGTCGGTTGCAGTCAAACAATTTTTCATAAAATTTTCTGTTTTTATATTTGAATGATTTTTGAACGATAATGTCAAAACAAAAAAATATATTGATAAAATATTATTTTGTTACAATTTTTGTTGATTTTAGTGCTTTTGGAGACTTGAGTGATATGTATCGGTTATTTGCGGGTCTCAAAATGAAACCGATAGTATGTAATATATTTGGGTACTCAGAAACGGTTTCAATGATGTTGATGCAACTTTTACTTTTTATTTTTATGAAGATTGTATTCGCACGTAAAATAAACAAAACATATATTTTTTAATCTGTAAATTTTAATTATGTTACGTTATCTGTACCACAGTTTCACCTCGCTAACACTTGTAAGCTCTGATCTGCAGGTAAATCCTCAATTTGGTAAATATATGTATATATTTTCTTGATCATGAGTCTTCTGCTTTTTATTTTGTTCTTCACTTTAGATAAGTTTAATTTTTTGTTGTGCTCCTTGTTCTTCATTTTCTTGTTCTGTACTTTGTTTATTTCATTGTTCTGTACTGCGGTCTTCATTTTCTTGTTCTATTATATTGTTATAAATTTTCTGTGTGTTTTCGTTTTTTTTAATTTTCTTTTTTCCTTTTGTTCATTTTCTTGTTCTGTACTGTGGTTTTCATTTTCTTGTTTTATATTTTGTAATACATTTGCTGTAAATTAAAATGAATCTACCAGAATCGAGTCTTCAATCGTCTTTTGTTCAGAGGCTCTGGGATCATTGTCTTTGCTGTTCATTTCTAATACAATGAATGAGCCTGGAGATGGTGGTGGTCCAAACGATATTTTTCTCTGAAAAACATAATAAATAAGTTTTAATTTACCTAAGTATATAGAATAATTTTTAACCTACTATAAATTATAAAATAATGCAAACCCATTAAAGAAAAATACTCATGTTTCACAAACAAATATTAAAATAAAATATTAATTCCTAAATATTTACCTAATTTCAAGGATATTACCACGTTCATTATTGGATCATTGTCTTTGCCTTTCATTTCTGAAGCAATGAATGAGCTTAGAGATTGTGGTGGTCCTGACGATGCTTTTCTCTGAGAAACATAAAAAATAACGCTGAATATGTTTTAATACGTAATATAATTTTTAAGATACTAGGCTGTCGGGTGACAGTTGGTAACCCTATGTCATCAAGTAACAAGATGTGACCAATTCGTAGTGGCGTAGAAAAAAAACTACATCAAAATAAACAGGGTTGGCTCGACGCAACCTGGAAAATTTTGTAGAGTCAGCAAAAGCAGCATTTTATTGATTAAAAAATTCACATCATCAAGTACATATCATCGACAGAGCGTATAAAAGGTGCTAAAGAAAGCTTTTTTCATATAAAAAGATATTCGATAAAATCAGGCTGATATTAGTACCAACATAGGACATGCAAACCTTATTTTTAAGCACCTTGTGATACGCTATATCGAACATAGTACTTATTGACGTGATTATTTTATCAGAAAATTTGCGTTGTTTTTGCTGACTGTACAAAACGCTCTAGGTTGCGCCTAGCCAACCCGGTTTATTTTGATGTAGTTTTTTTTCTACATCACTACGAGTTGGTCACATCTTGTTACTCGATGAGATAGTGTTCCCGACTGTATTCTGACAGTCTACTATTCTATACTATAAATTGCCACCGAATGACGTTAGCGTCAGCCGTCGGTTGCAGTCGACCATACAACGCTGACAATACCATCAATCGAGTACTGTCGGCGCTGTTTGGCAGCGTCAGCGCGTCGAATGCAACCAATAGCTGACGCTCACTATCATTGTTCGATGGTAGTCGATGGCTATCGCCAACATAGTTCGACATATGCAGTTACCTACCGTTGTACCTACCTACGGCTACCGTTTTGAAAGTGATGTTCGTTTGTTGGTACCCTAAATATTTACTAAATTTCAATGACATTACATAATTTCAATGACAATGATATTTGATAGGTGGTAGAGATGATGCCGGGCTCGACTGTGGAGGTACTACCATCTTACTTGGAGACACCCTCGAAGTAATTCATGGGAGAGTAAGAGGACAGCTCACAGGCAAAAAACCAGGAGGCCCACCATGCCTGGGACCGATGGATGGCGGTATATCCATCCCTCATAGCCGGGCCTTATATGGAACAGACTGGTAACGGGCAGCGGCGTCACTGGTGGGAGGGTTCCGGCACCGCGCTCACCAACCCGCCTGCCCAGCATGTGTGAGTATGGGCAATTCTTCCAGGATGACCACCGGGAATGACAAAGTCCTGGAAAGGCTTATGTCCAGCAGTGGACGAACGAGGCTGATGGATGGATGGAATGACATTACAGGTTACATGCACAGATTATTTTGAATTAATATATTGTCAGGTCTACCCGAATAAACTTTTCAGTACTTTTTTGCAGATTTTGTCGGATTATTTTCTTTGCCTTCTGTTTCTGGTGGTCTCTTTTTAGATGCCCCTGAAATAATATATCAATTATATGTATTATACCTACAATTCTAGTTATTCAACTATCTCTACATAATATTACAGGTATAAATACCACGGCTTTGATATGCCTGCCTGGGACATATTTTTCTGACATGAACTAAAACAAGTATTTCAAATAATGCTCCGGTCCAAAAAAAAAACAGGTTGGAAGCGGAGCTAAACCTAGTCCGAACCTTGATACTTGGGTAGTTTATTTAGCTGGATAGAAGTAAAAACAAAATTTTGAGCAACGTTTTTTGCGTGAATTGTTGCTTATAGTTTATAATAATAATTATATATCGTCACGATAGGAATCCCCGGGGGGGTTTTGGAGGTGTTCCGAGTGTGTCCGCACTCGGTACACCCGCGTTTCACCGACGATAAGTATGTCCCAACGTGGTTAGTAGTGAGTTTGGGCACAAAACATTCAGCAAGTAGTAAGTATTAGTAAATACTATGCACAAATATTCCGAAAAACTCCTTGGTGCATGCCCAACCGGGGCTTGAACCTGGATCTCAAAATTGAGAGGCCTGAGTTCTACCCATGAGCTACTTTAATTGTTACCAGTAATTATTCATATCTATTCAACTATGGATAACGATTGTGTAGGTAGATTATATTAGGTACCTAATTACTTTACTGCATGTATTTTCAAAGCTTTTGTAGCCGCTTTTTTCTTGTTTTAGGTTTCGTGGCATTTTTCTCAATCACATTATATATTTATAATTTTTCTAAAAAAAGTTCTTTGCTAACTCGTCAAACTTCTAGTTTATTATACCGTCCACGCGCCAACTTCACAGCACAATTAATCCTCTAAATAACTAAGTCCATTGCCGAAAGTACTCTCTGAACGCACACAAATAAAAATCCTTATAAATATTTTCGCAAACATGTCATCAGACGCCAGGGTGCGGTACGTGGCAACGAGTGACACAGCCTCCCCGTCCGAACGCCACTGCATGACTGATGCCTGCGCCCGCGCAGAGCACCTCTTAGCCTTTGACCTTGAAATCTTACATATTTCGATATTTTTAACAGAAAAAGTTACTGGATTTACTTGAGATATGTTGCATTTAAAGTTAAACAGATTCTTAATTTTTTGGCGTGTTAATATTTCCAAACGTCATAGAAGATTAGGAGGAGTAGGGAATTCAAGCCAAAAAAACATCATACAGTTGTTTTTTTTTTTAATACAGAAGTTTTGATCGTACGAAACCAAAATTTGTTGCAAATATTTTTAAAGAGTTATTGCTTCATATATATTTTTTTCAAGCCATTTGGTCTAGCCGTAAACGAGGAGTAGGCTTTAGAAAGTACCCATCTGGCAGTACTTGAAGGTCGCAAGCGCCTTAAGAAATTAGAAAGGTGGTGACCGGAGTCTTCTTTTAAGCTGAGAGCAGCCTGTGCCAGAAGACCCCACTCTTCCTCGTATATATAGGGTGGAAAAAATTCAAGGGCCTTGGAGGGGAACTACCTTAAATCGTTTAGTTAGCTCATTTTACTGAAAGAAAACATTCCTTTATTTTTTAAAAGAAACAAAACTGCATTCAAAGATATTCCGAAATTCGCTTGTCTTACCCGGGAAAGGGTAAATGTCATGTCATTAGCAGCCAAAAATAAACGTATTTATTGACCTTTGAAAATTATTGTTTTCGTCAGAAATGAGCGTATATTTTCGACGGGTGCAGTAATTCCCTTCGTCATGTGATGTATTCTAAGTTTCAAATACGTGTCGAACACGAAGTTATCCAACGAATGGTCATGTAGGTCGTCAAGTACGTCTGTCTGTACCAATAATCTTTGTGAAATTTGGTTTATCATAGATGTGAAGTGCTGTGGTTTTCCTACACTTTTTTTTTGTAACTACATCCTCAAACTCTCTCAGGATTTTCTCTGCGGTTTGGTAGATTTTTTGAATGCTTTTTGATGGCTTAGTCAGCCCTCCTCTGTCTTTTACACTCATTAGAGGCATGCTGTTAGCAGGTCCTTCCAGGGCTTGGAGAATTTTTTTTCAATGCAAGATTTTTTTCAATTTACGTACTACAAAGCCAGCTTTTGATGGTTCCATTGCAGTCCTCAAATCCTAGAATTAAACATAACACTTATTGGTCATTTTTAAACAGATAGTAGTAAAATAAGCATTAAAATTTGTGCAACAAGAGAGCAAAGTTTATTTTTGTTGCGAGTGCCGAGTTTGAATCTCGAGCAAGACTCGTGATTCTAAGTTAGGATTTTGAGCGTAGTGAAGGATTCAACCAAAACAACTTCTGTTTTACTAGGTAAATTCAAGGTGGGCACCGCATCGTCTTTTCAGCGTGGTCGCAATAGTTCTTTTCAGAAAGCACTCTGAATTTATGTGCTTTGAGCACTTTCCAATTAGTTTTGTGCTGTTTCACACTCTAGCTAATAGCAACAAACCATCGTTTACGAATGTCTTAATTTTTGGGGAACCTTAAGTAAAATAAGCTGAATCAATACTTCATACTAGCACAAAATCAGTAAAATTACCGACAACTGTTTTGACTTCACTAATAACCTCAAAACGGATTTAATTATTTTAATGATTTTAGGATTTACTTTTATTCTAAAAGCTATATTTACGTTACTATATGAAAACGACACGTCGTAAAATGCGGTCTTTCTTGATGGAATTCCATTTTATGGTTCATTTACTCGGAAAACATCACTTTTTACTCACTTGTGAAAACTGATATTGCTGTTCGAGTTTTCTTTATTCCCCGAATGGGATCTGCAACCACGCACGTAGCAGGACATTGTCCTTGTATCTTCAACCCTTTTCCATACGATAATTCGCAGCAAAACACAACTTAAATAAAATTTTGTTTAAAAATCGGCCGACTTACTTTCTAACATAAACACGAGCTATAACGTGACCAAATTACAAAGGATTGCCAATGTTGTCACTTAAGAAAAGTAACAGTACATTATAATTTGGTGACTTGGACAGGAGTCATTAGGAGTCGAAATGAAGTTTTGGGTAGTACGTTTTGACGGCACCAAGACTTTGTCTATTGGTTTATTGGTCTGAGGGTTTATGGCATTAGGCGATCATAGTTTAATGTCAATTAGGCTTTTGTTTAGCAAAGTTGTGTCATTTTATGCATTAAGTGGTTATATTGTCTTTGGTGTAAACAATCCTGCACAATGACTTTAAAGCTTGTTTATAGTGCACCTGCAAGTGTACAAATACTTATGTCCCGTGGGATTCTTGATGATACAAGTATGGGAGTGGTATCAATCTCTTTGTTATGACATGGAGAATCAGTAATTGGATGGTGGACAATGACCACTCGTGTCAGATTGAAGTTACAAGCAAAAAACAAAATGGCCGCCGCTCTGCCGCAGATGATACTGTTTTTTTACGTTTATTTCGTAAAATGCAGTATTTAAGACAAAGTGATCTATCATAAAAGTATTCAGTATTAAATTCTACACAAAACATGTTCTTACAATATTTTGTTTACGGCTGACCCTTAACATAGAAATTCTGTTTTTAAGATTCAATTCTCTGAATTAGTACCAAGATATTAAGAAATAACTATAACGGCCATGTTTCAACTTTTAGTTATGAGGAATATACACTAATAGTTTATTATATGCATAAACGTATTCTGAAAGACATTATGACACCTTCAAAATAATTGGATTTTCTATAAGAGTGAAGTTACTTAGAATTTTTTAGTTAAACTTTTCTAACTTCTTTTTATAGAAAATACAGTTATTTTTAAGCTACCATAATGTCAATTATGTCAATAACAATACGTTTATGCATTAAGTAAACTTTTCATAGTCATTGTTCTTTGCTTAATGTTGTGCAGGTGCATGGTGGACAACAGCGACGTAGGGAGCACGTGCAACTACAAAGCTCTGCCATAAGATCTGGAAAACATGGTGAGGTGCACGCGATTGGTTCAAATGTTCCTCCAACGTAAGTCCATCTGAAACTGAAAGGTGATGGTATGACCGGGTTTGGTTGGATATCTTGATTCCACTCAAGGGCCTGAAGATGAGCTCTTAACAGTGCAGGAGTTAGAGCAGCTTTTGTTGGTGGAAGATTTTCATCTTGACATTGTTTTTTTGTGAAAAGCTACCATCGCACATCTCCATTCTCAAAGAAAAACAAAGACGAGCTTACGGAGTTCCTATCTCGTCACATATTACAATGGGCAGTGAGTAATAAAAGGAACTATATAGTTAGTTGGAGGGATCAAGCTGCATCATCAGATGGAACAGATGTGTGAAGCCTTTGGACCACACAGGAAGAAGCAGATACAAAAATCATACTTCACGGAGTATACATTTCACAACAAGGATACAAAACAACGCACGTTTATTCGCCAGACACAGATATTATGGTTTTAGCCTTAAGGCGATTTCCTCAAATGACATCACAGTTTGGAATTTTCCTTGGGCAGGGAATGAAAAGGTTTGTTGACATAGCTCCTATCCACAAGTCACTGGGATTACTCAAGACTGCTGCTCTCCCTGGACTTCATGCCTTATTTGGTTCAGATGCCACTGGGTCATTTGCCAGTAAAGGGAAGCTTAAGTGGTGGAAAACATTCAATTTTCCGTCAATGATGATTTACTAGAGGCCTTAGCAAAGCTTGGTACAACACCCATTCTTCCAGACGATGTCAGAAATGCTTCGGAGTCTTTTGTTTGTCAATTATATATTCAAAAAACTACAATGACTGAGATTGGAGATGTGCGATGGTGGCTTTTCACAAAAAAACAATGTCAAGATGAAAATCTTCCACCAACAAAAGCTGCTCTAACTCCTGCACTGTTAAGAGCTCATCTTCAGGCCCTTGAGTGGAATCAAGATATCCAACCAAACCCGGTCATACCATCACCACTCAGTTTTGGATGGACTTACGTTGGAGGAACATTTAAACCAATCGCGTGCACCTCACCATGTTTTCCAGATCTTATGGCAGAGCTTTGTAGTTGCACGTGCTCCCTACGTCGCTGTTGTCCACCATGCACCTGTCTTATGTATGGATTAAAGTGCACAGAAATGTGTAGATGTGAAGGTGATCCAGAAGTATGTGAAAACTTTAAGAATACAGAAGACATAGATGAATGCAATGAATCAGCTATAGAAAGTGAAGACGAGGCTTATGATGATGGAGATTGTAATTGATAAACTATATTTGGTATTTGTTACTTTGAAGTCTAATAATGTCTTGAATAATGTGATACAATTGAAAACTCAGCATTTATCTATTAACAAATAAAAAATACAAACAACATTCTTTGCACTTTTTGGATAATAAAATCATAAATTCCTTATTTAAGAGTCGATTCTCCGAAATTGTAATAATATAACGGCCAATAGACAACATTAAGCAAAGATCAATGACTACGAAAAGTTTACTTAATGCATAAACGTATTGTTAATGACATTATGGTAGCTTAAAAATAACTGTATTTTCTATAAAAAGAAGTTGGAAAAATTTAATTAAAAAATTCTAAGTAACTTCACTCTTATAGAAAATCCAATTATTTTGAAGGTATCATAATGTCTTTCAGAATACATTTATGCATATAATAAACTATTAGTGTAAATTCCTTATAACTAAAAGTTGAAACTTGAAACAAGGCCATTATAGTTATTTCTTATTTACTTGGTACTAATTCAGAGAATTGAATCTTAAAAACAGAATTTCTATGGTAAGGGTCAGCCGTACACAAAATATTGTAAGAACATGTTTTGTGTAGAATTTAATACTGAATACTTTTATGATATATCACTTTGGCGTTAATACTGTACTTTACGAGATAAACATACAAAACCAGTACCATCTACGGCAGAGCGGCGGCCATTTTGTTTTTTGCTTGTAACTTCAATCTGACACAAGTGGTCATTGTCCACCATCCAATTACTGATTCTCCATGTCATAACGAAGAGATTGATACCACTCCCATACTTGTATCATCAAGAATCCCACGGATGTACACTTGCAAGCCGACTATTTATAGTTGTTTTGCAGGATCATTTGAAACTCAAAGCTTAAAATAACAGAATTTTTCAATACTTTATATTATACTAGCTTTTGGCCGCGGCTTCGCCCGCGTTGAATAAATTTTCGTTAATGAGGTAAACAAAGGAACATGATTTTTCGAGCCTTATCACTTTATCGTCAGCCCAAGCTTCAACGGAAATCCTCAATTATCTTTTTGAGTTGCCGTTTCCACCTTTCAAGGCCATTATCAGACCCACTATGTTTTACTAAAGTACTAGTTAATCTAAAATTCTGAATTCTCAATTCGTAGCGGGGGCGATGAGTCGTGCACTGATTCTCCGCAATCGTGAATATTGTGCACTTCCCCCCGGTCAGTCAGCCCAGCCAGGAGAGCTCCTTAAAATAGAGCCGAACAGCTTCAGCATTCTGAAACATAAACTGGTCTAGTGAAGGGAAGTTGGAGCTCGTCGTCCTCGTCCTCGTCGCTCGTCCCTGCTTTCCATCTCATGTCTTCGGTTGCAGAGCAGTGGAGTAGCATGTGTTCCACTGTCTCGTCCTCTAGAAGGCACCCTCTGCAAAGAGGGCTATCGGTGCCACCTGTGGTGAAAAGGTGCTTGTTTAGGTTGCAGTGCCCAGTTATGATACCTACCATGTCACGTAGGTCAGACCGTTTTAGTTTTAATAAGTATCTTGTTACCTTAACGTTCGATTGCGGTATCATTAGTTTTGACAGCCGGCAGTCATTTCGTTCTGCCCATGTTTTGTTGTGTACAGTCAGAGTGTGTTTTCGCAGTTCACCCCTGATTGCTTCTGCCGATGGTCGACACAGGTTAGTACCCTGTGTCGTTGTTTCCATGTGGGATGCTAGTTTAGCCAGAGAGTCTGCTTGTTCGTTACCTTCATTTCCGTTGTGTGCTCTAGTCCAGTATAACTTGACTTTGCACATGGTTGACAGGTTTTGCAGTTCCGCATGACAGTCTACAATTATTTTGGATCTACTTACAGGTTTGCTGAGCGCTGATAATATGGCCGCACTGTCTGTAGTTATTGTGACTAGTTATTGTGACTATGCACATGTGACTTGTAAATCAAGACCAATAAAATAAAACCGAATTCGAAGGGTCTGCTGTTGTCCGTTGAGGAGATATCGTATTCACCTTCCAGTCTCATCATTAGAACCTAGTCACCAATAGTCACCATATTTTATAAACACACTCATTAAGACCGACCAAATAAGCCCAAACTCGAGAGGTCTGCTGTTGTCCTTTTCCTTTGTTTCCTTTGTTGTCATCAAATCCTTCCGATATCATTAGTGATGCTAAGGGCTGCCCTACTTATTGCAACAGTTCCTTGGCAAACATTACTTTAACCAAAGAGGAAATTGTAAATAAGATCAACCTTCTTGATTCTAACAAGGCTGTGGGCCCTGATGGTGTTCCGTCTAAATCCCTAAAGCTGTGCGCTGAAGAATTGTCAGAGCCGTTATACATATTGTTTAATATATTCTTAAAACTTGGAATCTTTCCATCTTATTGGAAAATCGCCCATATAGTTCCCATTCATAAGACAGGTAATAAATTAATAAATTAAATAAATTAGTGTATGATCACATTTACCACCAAGTCAAGCCTTTCATTTCAGATAAGCAACATGGTTTCTTAAGAAACAAAACTACAATCTTCGACAAGCGCAGTTAGGCAGACCCAATTTATACCGACTTCAATCAAGCCTTTGATAAGGTGAATCATTATCTGCTTTGTCATAAGATAGCCAGACACGGTATACATGGAAGTCTGTTATGATGGGTCAAGTCCTACCTTGATCTGAGAAATCAACTGGTGACCATCAAAGGACACAAATCATCCCCGGTAACCGTTACATCTGGTGTTCCTCAGGGTTCACACTTGGGTCCTCTTTTCTTTCTTATCTTTATCAACGACCTTGTAGAAGAAGTTTCTTATAATTGCTTATTGTACGCCGATGACTTAAAAATATATACCGAAGTGAAAAGCACCGATGAATGTTCTCGTCTCCAAGAAGATATTGACAGGATAGACCTCTGGTGTCAGAGAAATAAGATGTCTCTAAGCATCAGTAAGTGTTTCGTCATATCTTTTTCTAATAAAATATCAAAATTAAACTTTACTTACCATATACAGGGTCATTCTTTTCAACGTAAGACAGTCGCCAAAGATTTGAGTATTTTGTTTGACGAGAAACTCACTTTAAGAGACCATTACAATCATGTGATTAGCAAAGGCTTCCAACTACTTGGATTTTTAAATCGTTCTACACGAGGTTTTAAGAAACCCCAAAGTTTCTTTATCTTTTTTATAGCCATGTAAGAAGCTTAATAGAGTACTGTTCTGTCGTGTGATTTCCGCACTACGCTGTCCATTCAAACTCAATAGAAAGAGTCCAAAGAAAATGTCTTAGGATTATTACATACAAATTTGGTTACGGTAGAAGGCTTTCATCATATGAAGCTAGACAAAAGGAATTTAATGTGACTCCTCTCCACGTCCGTAGAAGAAAGCAAGACTTTGTAGTCCTCCACAAGTTAGTCCACTCAGGATTGGATTCTCAGGCTTTGGTCGCCTGTCTTTCTTTAAAAACAAGGTATGTCACTCGCTTACCCAACACGTTTATTCTACAAAGTTATAAAAATAACATTTCATTTTTTAATCCGATTGCGAGAATGTGCGCCAAAAAAGAGCTCGATGTATTTTAGGGCAATCTTGCAGTGTTTAAGAGGCTTGTTAGGAAACTCATTATTTAATAATAATAATTCAACAAATTCCTTTTCAGTATTTATTTATGTATTTACAATAAATTGTTCCTTTTATTAACTAACTAAAATTAACTGTTCCTTGTGAATATATTTACCAAGTCCTTAGATATGTTAGAAAAAATGTTGAGTCTCTCCCAAGGCTTGGTGAGCAACATTGTAAGGAAACCAGAAATAAGTATAAACTGGCTTTTCCAAAAATCAGACTCGCCAAGGTGAGTACCTCTTTCGTAGGACATGATATAAGATTTTACAATAAACTTCCAAAAGAGGTCCTTACTTTGTCAGAGAATAAGTTTAAACAGTATATTAAGCAGGGCCTACTGAAAAAGGCATATTATAAAATAAATGAATATTTGGATGATGGTGAAGCATGGTGTTATAGTGATACTGATTTTAATGATAGTAGGTAATAATTAAATTAATTAATATAATTTCCTAACTTTTGATTCCTCTTAAGAGTTAACATTAATTAATTACAGACTGTAAAAGGAAATAGACTATATGAGACAGGTAGGCAAAGATATATATGTTTTTCTTTTTTCATTAACCTGAATTCCTGCTGTCTTGTATTTTCTTATCCCTTGGTTAAAGTAGATATAAGTAATTCAATGTATGGTTTAAGTTTATGTTAAAAAAAAAGACATGATCTTGCCAAGTTTCTTGCCCGTTCTTCTTAGCAAGACTAATCGAATGGGCGGAGGTAGGCATGTATTTATATATGTAACCTATTACTATGTAGTATATAGGATGGGATTTGGTCGGCCGCCTGGATTCGTGCTGGGGGCTCGGTTGGTGATCATTGAACCTTGTTCCTGGTCCCTGGCCGGGTCTCCGGTATGGGTTCGGGCGGTTGATTGGATTTCACCTTGTATAATAATATTTTACCTATAATTTTAATCGTATATATATTGCTACATAAATTAAATGAACATTTAATCTAAGTAGTTCATGTACATTTATTATTTTATTACATATATTTTTATAAGATTAAAATTTGACTTGTGAAACGAGTATTATATATACCTACTTTGCAAAATAAACTTTTTGAATTTGAATTTTGAATTTGAATTTTGAATTATGTAATTTTACTTATCATAAAAAATTGTGTTCTAATTATAAATATATATGTCTGTATTTTTAATTTCCTATAGTTTTATGTTTTAACATTATTCATGTTTTTTACAAATTAAGTCTTGCAGCTGTGCGTGCGCCTTTCTTATTTATTATTTAGACATAAGAAATTTCTATGATTGTTATTTGTTGTGCATGCCTAATAATAAAAAAAAATATATATATCCGTTGAGAAGTTACCGTATCCACGGTATTGCGAATTTTTGTGCAGCTAGACAAATTTTTTGCGCGTTGTAAACGTTTCGCACGTTGTGTCTCGATACCGCAAACCTCGCAATACCTCTATTTTGGAGCCATTATATTCCTGCACGATTCCTGCACCTTTCCAGATTTAGGTCCTTTGTATAGGACGTGACAATACGGACATTTATCTGAAAAAAACAAATACTTTTATTAGAGTTGGACAATTTTATTTAAATACAAACATACATACGGTTAATCGATTTTAAACCAAGACCAGCTGCTGGTGTGTATGTTGCCATCATGTGGTTAAATCAGCCTTCTGATTGAAATTAGTTTTTCGGAAGTCCTGCAGCGCTGAAGAGAGCCGGTAGGTTAGGTTAGAAGGTTAGGTATGGTGAGTCACGCTTCATGGTTATTTTTTTTATGACCCCCCAGAAATGTTATTTAAACCAAAAGGCTAGCCATTTAGTAAGGAAGCTGTTCTAACCACATACATCGCGACGACATGTATATGTTGTGTTCATATCGTAAGTTTGAAGATATCATGATATGCCTGGGTGGATCGTATTTTTGTTAAAACTAAAGACGTTGCCTCGCTCCGCTTCGCTTATATAAACCTAACACGCTCCGATCGTTGTTGCACCTATTTTTTCGCCTTTGCTGAAATTTTTTCGATTTCATATACACACATATACTATACACGGTTAACCGATCCCAATGGCCAGTAGATATGTTGTTTCATAAGTACAAATAACACCTACTTATAAATCTTTCGTACTGTCGGCAACACGTCAAGATATTACAATCTGTAAAAAAAACAATGTAATATGAATCTTACGACGTCAAAACAGAGTTCATTACTGTAATGTAGAAAAGTGTTGCTGACCGCACTCCCTTATAAATTAACTACCCATACTTACTTATTTAAAATCAACATTCTTACCTTTTTCACGGATCCCATACTTCCCGCAACACGGGCAATATTTGCCTTTTTTATTTATTAAAAACATATCTGCGGGCTGCAACAACATAAAACGTGATAATAATATGAAGTCGTTAGTTTGAATATCGTTGTATGTACTACATAATTATAGTATCATCCAAGTTAAATCAGACAGTAACTCAGGATTTTTTGCATTTTTGCTTCTTCGCACTTCGCAAGCGTCTTTGTCTTGAAGCCGTTGCTGAGGAACTAACAATATATAATTTACTCTATGGTAACTAAAGCGGTCATACTCATAGTCAGAATTATGTAATATGTACCTAACATGAGAGGAATGCATCCGGAAGACGAAATTAAGAGCATTAACTCATCCCTTAAATTTTTATGGACATCAAAACACTCATTTTCTATTCCTTTTATTGGATTTAGAAAGTACTTATGAAAGTAAACACACTCCTAATACTTGCAATATTTGTGAGGTACCTACATTAGGTCACTTCTAAATATACAACGTGTAACAGAAAGTTATGAATATTATATTATATATGAAGTGTTTATTCAGTCAATGGTTTAGAACAACTTTTACTATGGAACAAATCCTGTATAACGAAAAAAAAATTACTTGCTTCATAGGAAAATGCAACGCAGCTCGGCCGAAATGTATGGAAGGGCAGTTTTTTTTGACATTTCACGGTTGATTAGATAGTAAAAAAAATTCTATACCATTGACTGAATAAGCTCTTCAAATATGGTTACACCTTTCTGTTACACGTTGTATAGCTAAAAATACATACTGGAGACTCGGTAAGTGGTCAGGACTGAGGTTCAGTGACCCTTTTTGAGAAAATAACACAACAAAAAAATTGGTTTCCTATACTAATTGACAGGGAGTTGTTCTTAAATTAGTATAGGGCACAAATTTTATTTTGCGATTTTCGCTAAAAGGGTCATTGAACCTTGGTCTTGACCACTTACCGAGTCTCCAGCTTATACGAACGGATAGACGGACAGCCTAAATAATAAATTTTGTCATTTTACTTTGAAAATGAAGGATTTTCCAAAGACAAATTCATCCCCCTTTTCACCCCTTCGGGGTTGGAATTATCACAAACGCTGACATACGTATAAAATTATTTTCAATTGTCAGTCTAAACACAAAATGTAAAGATCCTAAATTCGAAACTGACGGACTTTCATACAAACTTTCATCCCCTGTTCTCCCCCCTTAGGAATGGAATTTCCAAAAATCCTTCCTTATTGCTTGCCTACACTACAATCTATGTGCAAAATTTCAAGTCTGTAGGTCCAGCTGTTTGGGCTGTGCGTTGATCGTAAACAGTCAGTCAGTTTACGATTTTAGATATTAAGATTCAAAAATAAGGAAAACAATCGTAAGTTTTGTGTTTGGGAACGCGATCCGTTACATCAACCTTAACGTTGTTAAATAAACTATAATTTCCTTGGCCACATAAAACATACCTTGGTAACATAACTTTCTATATTATTTTCGACAAACTCCGCAAAAGTTATATTGTCCTCTAAGGCTGCCTTTTAACCAGAAGATCTGTGTAAGAAAGCAGAGTCGTGAGATATGAAAAATCGGTCAAGTGCAAGTAGGACTTGTGCCCTGAAGGTTCCGTAACGTGACGTTAAATCAAATAAGTTACTAGATATGAATAATTTGAACATAAACACAAACTTGCTATTAAATATACAATGTATGAAAGAAACTGCAAAATTCGGTTAGCCAAGTATTATTCAAAGACAATAAGACAAATAAGTCAACAAATAATCACCTCTATCAAACGCTAGTGAACTCTTTGCCATTGACCCAACTGTGATGGTCGGGTTATACTAGCTTATACAGGTTTATAAGGAAAATATAACGTAATATAAAGAATATAAAGAAAATGTTACTATAAAGTTGTTGTATAAAACCCTCGAAGCTTAAAAATACGCACAGAGATACAATACAATTGTGTGGATTCGGTGTAACACGACTTAACTTATTTGACAGGACTGAACTTAATATAAGCGTTCTATCCTTTTCTTCCTGTATCGATAGTACATAGAAGGGACGCTTAAAATAAGGTTAGTCTGTCAAATAATTCAAGTCGTGCTACACCGAATTGACACCTTGCAGGCAACCTCCATGGATTTTTCTTAGCGTTCTAGAAATTTGTTTCACCTCTTTATTATACCTTGACAATTTCGTGCTCATCGCGTTCATGCGGTGCAGGGATTGTAGGACGGCGCCGGAGAGGATGCGGGAGTGTGCGGTCTGTAGGTATACACTACAAATAAAAATAAAAAATAAAATTGTTTTGTATGGGAAACATAAAAAGAGTCTAATTTGGACTGTGTTTTATAATCTAAAGAAGTGTACAAAGTTTCATTGAGAACAAACCTGTCAAGACACGAACGGTCTTTTCTATGGCAGGTAAATGGAATAAGAATGTCTTTTTTTGGCACTACGTTCAACTTTGTTAGAATGTACGAGTAATGTAAGCCAACATATAGTTGGGAAGGTAATAAAAGTTCTATCTCAGCGGGACCAGACTAGTGGACAGTTAACAAAAGCAATAAGTAAAGGGAATATTGCGCAGATCCATTTTATGGCTTTATTTCGACTTTAATAAGAACGAAAACTGGGCCTGCAGATCTTTCCCCGACGGTATCAATATATCTGTGGCTGCCTGGTATAACATGTGTACTACTTGTATCTTGTTTTGTGATTCATAAGCAATTGAGGACAGCTGAAGTATTATGTATTTGGGTTTTATATGCGACGTTGTTTTTAGTTGGTATCGATTGGCAGAGAGCGCGGGCTCGTACTTGCCGACCTTGGGGCGCCCGGCCACCAGCAGCGGAGCTCCCACGAAGCGACCTTGACTCCACACTCCTCACCCGCCCTCCGCGCGCTGCTCCCCTACTTACCCACACAATCACACATTAAACCTGCATTAAACTCATTTTCTATCACGCAAACACTACATTTCACTACTTTTCTATTGTATGGTTTTATGCGTATATTGCGTTTAATAAGCTTAAGAAAATAGCAAAATTATGTTTTCGATTTCTCAAAAAATGACGAAGTTATTAACAATCAAATTGAGCTTAACGGCATGTATCGTTACGTTTTCGTACAAGATTTCATACAACAGTGATACATATCGCTATTGCTAACTTCGGTGATAATAAAGAATTTATGTTTTTTCATATAATTTTTTTTTTACTTTTCTTGTATACTTACTTTCATACTCTAAAGGAGTTCTTGGGTTTGCATTTACAGCCTGTAAATGTAAGTATGTACCTATATAAATGGATATACAATATGTGTATATACATATATATTTATATATATGAATAAGTATTAATTATACATTTTTTGTTGATGTATTATGCTTCCAACTAATAGTTTTCTGTTTTAAAATACAGAAGCAAACCATTCACAATTCTGAAAGCGAATTTGTAACTAAAAAGTCGGCGGTTTATAGAACGCTGCGCGAATGTTTGTTTAATTCGAAATAATGTATGTTGTACGCTCATACCGTCGACCGTAGCATTATATTGTTTTTCAGCTTGAAATATGTCGGCGGAACAGAAGGTGGAAATGAAAAGTTTTAATTGTTGCGCTTACAATGTTGCGAATGAATGAGTGGACAAGCTTGACCTTCGACCCGGCCAGGGTTCTCGATGACCTTGAACATTGCAGCTGCGCAATGAAACTAGCTACAATAAATATAATTTTATTTTAGTTTACCTATTTACGTGCCGATAAAATCCAATAATTATATCCAATAGTTCACTGTTTTAGCCACTTTTACGTTTGTTACGTTATTAATAAAATTAGTGAATTGTAAGTTCAGTGCTTTTGTCGCAAGTTGTGCATTTATGTAACAGATCGCTGCAGTAACGTAAGAATTTCGTAGCGGTCTAAAGACTTCGCAAATGTCCCGTAGCAGTCTTAGCGCCAGTGCTACGAGAGAGCTACGGGGCTACGGACGGGAAAACTTTCTGCTATGATGTACTGTTTGATTATTTGGCTGAGGTGGTAACTTTGGCTTTTGTTTTGGTAAAATTACTTATTTGAAGGAACATTAAAAAAAATTCCGAGTATATTCATATTCATACGTCAATGTGATATTAGTTGTGGTGCCGTTTAAGCGTTTCAGCGACCAAATGCAGTTAAGTATTAAATCCTTAAGTAAGAACAGTTTCCTATTGCATTTATATAGGTACGATTACATGAATTTTTTGCACCTAGGAACAATTTAGTCCTTGCTTAGGAATAAAATAATACTTGAATAAAAACTTAACATGATTTATTTAACAGTAAACTTTTCAGTGCTATTTGGGTTTAAATGAAATTTTTCTGCGATCGCGTGTTACGATTTCATTAATTATTTTGCCCTCGTTGTAACTGTACTGGATAATTAAACATGCAGCACAAAAGGATATAGGTACATTTACTTCGAGGTAAAAGGAGTTTTTTTTATTCATTATAAAATGTATATGTCTATTACCATGTGCTTTTTATTATTAACACGCTTTCATTAGCTTCACTAGTATATAACTAACTGCCTAACTAACAAACTGCCTGACAAACAAATCTAGGAAGTCGATTTTAACCTCATTTTATTCTGAGATTTTAACCTACTTCTAATTGATTTTAAATTTTGCAAGGGTATGTAATTCGGATGACAGTACAATAATTTGCACTTTGTTTCTGGGGATTAGGGACATAGCCATTAATTACCTTCGCGCGTGTACTACTGAGCCGATTTTAAATTTTTCTTCACATGGACATTGCCTATAGTTTGTTCCCTGGGGACGGGCAGTTTCCCAAAGACACAGTTCACTCCCTTATAGTCCTGGTAATATTAGTTTGAACTGGTTTGAACTGACTCAAAGCGTGCACGCGGCGCATAACCCTGCGGCAAGTTGAACTTTTAGTGCTGCTCTCTTGATCTGTGGTCTGAGTAGTCAATAGAAAGTAGGTGAAACCGTTGTTTCACAGTTAATTTGACTGACACATCATAAATATGTCTTAGCGAATGATATAATTCTATGCCACACCCTGTTCGTTCTTATCTATTCATATTGTTTTCAGGAACAGCTGAAAGGAATCGACGGCATGGCAGGCTCACCGGAAAGGCTTTTCTATATTCACCCGCTTTAATACATTGATGGTAAGGTGACATAGTTTGTCAAGCCTGTGAATTTTCATTTTTTTTCCTATTTCATAGAAAATTATTGTTTGCTTGGTGCCATGCTAAAGCAGCTTGATATAGTTTAGAAATCCTAAATTGACAATTTATTTTTTATTTTGGTAATGTAGTGAGTCATGAAATTTTTGGTCCCATAAAAGCCTTATGGGCAAGAATAGTTAAATACGTCAATGCCTCCCCAAAATTTTGATCTTATTTGTATAAAATACCGTATATTTAGACGGAGTTTGGTTAAAACATGCATAATTGGTACTTGCTGCCAAAGGGTAAATAGTGAAACAGGTTTGACTAAGCGACAGTAAATATCAAAGATATACGTACTAGTATATCAAATGCGTAATATATATGATTGGATGCGACATAGCTACCATTTAAGGTGTATGGTCCAAGGCAAATTTCATACAAATTTTTGGGAACCCATTATGACAATAGAAGGATTAAATTTCGTTCTATTACTTTTTTCTACACGTCAAATTAATTTTAAACTCACGAATAATCAGTTATTTTACAAACAAAATGTTTTTAACAAAATGTTTGCTATTTAAAACTTTCACACATTGAATTACGAAAGCTTTAAATAGCAAAATTAGATTCTAAAACATTTTGTTTGTAAAAAAAACTGATTTTATTTGCGGCTGTAAAATTAATGGAACTTACAGAAAAAAGCAACAAAATGAAATTATAGTACTTCTGTCGTCATTATTGGTTCACACAAGTTTGTATGAAAACTGCCTTGGAGGTTAAAGTTTTAGCGTCCCTGTTACTCCATATGCGAAAAAACCCTCAGTGCGAATGGGAGTGATTCGTGGAAAAGTAGTAAAAAGACGGTTTTTTATTAATATAAAATGTACTAAGAGCTATTTTGTCAAAAAGATTTTCAAGGAGACTTCCAAATACATAATATCCACATTTTGAATGAAATTTCACAATGAAATTAGTTAGAATTTCAGAATTACAGGAAAAAATAAAACAATTTAGAGGTCTTTTCGGAATTAAATTCTATCGAGTAAATTTCATCCAATCGCGTTTTCCTTCAGTGAGAATCTTAATCAAATACTCAATAAACATTTACCTAAAAATTAAATACGTGGATGATGTTATAGTGGAGTAAATGGATTCGAGAAAACCCCCTTTTATTTTGTTGTTCTTACAGCTGGTGACAGGGAAAGCCACAATTAAGGTCGGCTTTTACTCAGACGTTTTACCGTAATTTGGTAAAAAAAAAAGAAAAATGTATAATATACTAAAGAATATGTGGAAAGATGTTCATTGATTAGGATTTAAAATTTTTGTCTATAATTTTTATAAAATAAACACCAAAAAAGGGTCCAAGTTAATACTAAGATCTGATTTAATTAATTAAATATGCGAAGAAACAAATTGTAACTTAGTCAAATTAACGACAGTATAACAAAAAATTAGTTCCAACGATAATTTTTGAAAAATTTTAGCTACAAATTATTTTGTAAATTTTTCATGTATTTTTAAGCGCCTATTTTGTGCTATCCGGAGACCCAGCGATGTAAAGCAGTGTGCGCTGAAATTAACGTTATTTCAAAATAGTTTCTGTCGATATTGTTACCGACACAGGTCGACTCAAGGTCGTTGGCTACAACAGCTTTAAGTACCTAGTTAAATTGTCACTGCCGCACGCTATCGACGATAGGTGTAATAAATTCCGCAATCGGCTGTAGATCCGATCCTGATCGGCAGGAAGTTCCTGCTGAACGCTCGGGTAAATGTAAAATTGAACTGTCAACCGTTCCACAACCACCCGAATGAAAACGAAGAGCTCCGAACAGCTTCGAACAATCCTCAAAGTCGTTCATAAACCTTGTCAGAAATGTAAAATTCGCTTTTGACAGTTAAATTTTACGTCCCTTAGATTCAGGGGTAATTTTTTTATTTATCATTGCATTACGCGCCATTTTTTGGTTTCTGGGTTATAAAATTCTTCGAAATGTAAAGCCATTTTATATCGGTAATAATGATAAATAAACAAGAAAACATCCTTTGCCACATAAATAAACTGTTTTTACAAAGTGGCCGTTCCAAAACCGTTACTAAATAGATTCCGGCTTAGTCTTATCTCTTTCACTTTTACCAAGTAAACTTTACATTTACCTCGGTGTTTAGGAACGCTACCTAAGTAAATTATTGATCAGTCAAACCCAATCAAAACCCGTATAATAGTTTTGAGGATGGTACACCCGAGAGGTGCCAAACGGGATCATATTGCTAAACCTCCGCTGTCTGTCTGTCTGTCTGTCCATCGTCTAGCTGCTAGACTCTAGCACAAGGGTATACAGCTTCTATAGGTACCCAGTTGATATTTTCATAGAATACGTGTTACTATGGCTTCTATTACGGCAAACAATAATAATAAAAAAAATTATGCTCAAGGCCCCATACAAAAAACCTCTTAGAAGTAGGGTTTCGTAAAAGTTATCATGATTACGTATAGGTAAAAAAGTATAGTTGTTAAGAGTATGACATAACCAAAAGAAAAACCATTTCCGGGCGTGGTTAACTCATTTTACGATAGCGCGCGGGGGGAAATTCGTCCTCGGGTCTACCGCGTAATTCTGATTTTCATCAACATCAACTTGAGATTGAAATTTGACGTGCGTGCGACGACGCCCGCCTAACATGCCATCTCTTTTGCACGCACGTAAAATTTCAATCTCAAGTTGATTGATGAAAATCAGAATTACGCGGTAGACCCGCCGGTCTCAAAGCTCGCGTCTACCATAGCAAAACTATGAATAGAGTGGACGACGAGGTAGGGTAATCAAATTAAAAGTAATACGTACTTTATTTTATCCAATTTATTAGTGTATTTCGATCATCGCTATACGACATTGATCCTACTTGCTATCACGTCGGTCGGGATGTAAATATATTATGGTCGGCTAAAAGTGGTTTTTTGAGTGTTTGATTTATCAGTTGACACTCGGAACATTTCAGACACTCCCTTAGAGATACATAATAATATCGTGACGGTTAATTGTCACCATTACCCGTGCTTTAAATATTTTTCGCCCGTTGAGCTGGTTTTACACTTGCGGGAAAATAAATTGGACCAATTATTTCTTTACAATTTTTTTTTATTAAAGTTGTTATTACAAAAAGTGGAAACTAACAAATACTTTCAGAAGGAATGCACCACGTCACTATCTATCTTACTGTAGCCTATCTCAATTATGTCACTATCTCTCTCATTTAACTACGTTTAACTGCGTTACTATCTCATTCCAACTCATTTTAAATAAATAACATGTTATAATAGTCTGCAACTTGACGTCTTCGTTTTCCATTATTGGGATGTTAGATAAGGCTCCCACTTTTTTTGCTATATTGGCGTTTTTATTTTTAATCTTGGCATTCGACTTCGGCCGGATTCGATTCTTTCTTTAAGAGGATAGCAACTTTTTTATTACCCGTCCAGCACAATAAGTCCAATGGTAAAAACCTTATTAGCTTTTGATTGAGGCGATTATATGTTGGCACAATGGTCCTTTTTCTTGGATGCGTAATACTAATGATCACGCAGCGAAATAACGAATTGGTGTGTTTTTAGATAAAACTGAAATATTTTCTAGAGAAAAAAATATTGGATTTAAGTAGAGTCCTTTCATATTTCTATTACCTATTTGATGAAAAAAAAAACCGGCCAAGTGCGAGTCAGACTCAGGGTTCCGTATTGTGGATGATAAATTTAATGTTGTCATTTTTTTTCGTGAATTTCTCGACTGCTTTATTTTTCCTGTAATCTTTACGTAAACACATATTACCATGATTTTTTTCATATTTTTTGGTCCACCAGTTTTGGAGATAAGGGAGGGGGGGACATACATATTTTTTGGGGATTTTTAAAGATTTCTCGAAACCAGTGTCAGTAAATATATTAAAAGTATATATTTTTAGAATCAACTTTTTAATACCTACAATTTGATACCCATATTGTTATAGGGCTAATAGGGCTAATATTTTTTTATTTTTCTCACTTTTGTTTTGGAAATATTTTGAACAATTTAAAATTTTTCATTTTTATTTTACACCTTAATATGTGGACAAATTAATGATATTTTTGTGCCAAATTTCATGTATTTATCTTTAACGGTGCTAAAGTTATGAGGCTGTGACATACGGACGAACGGACGGACGGACAACGGAGTCTCACCATAAGGTCCCTTTTGTACCTTTTAGGTACTACGGAACCCTAAAAATCAAGTAGTTCTTTTAATCGCTTTCTTGAAACGAACGTTTGCAAACCAAAAAAACATATTTTTTTTGACAAAATTGTTTAAAAAATCCCTAGATAAAAAATCAATAAATCAAATGTATTTTTTTCAATACAAGGAGAGTTCGAATTTCTTCAAACGAATCCTAGAAAGTCTGGCGTTGTTCATGCTCTAGCTCTAGCCTCCTGTGGCCTTAAATTAAGCTTCCATACTCACTACAAATTCGTCAACCTTATTGGAGCAATAGATTGTGTTAACTCTTTTTTGAGTTCTTTCTCCACTTCGTACTAGAGATGCGCCGAGTACTCGTTTTATACTCGGTACTCGGCATACTCGGAAATATTACAAGTACTCATATTCGGCCGAATAACTCGGCTTAAGGCAATATGTAAAAGTTTTAGCGTCCCTGTTACTCCATATACGAAAAAACCCTCAGTGCGAGAGGGACGGATTTGTGGAAAAGTAGCAAAAAGTCGGTTTTTTATTAATATAAAATGTCCTAAAGTTGCTATCAAAATTTTGTTTAACCAAGTCCTAGATACCGTTAAAACCCATCTAATGAACCATAATTGCCGTCCATATGTGTCGAAAACGACCTCATTTCAATAAATATTTCTATTTTAACAGATCCCTAAAAAATGAATCCAAAAATAATGTGCTATTTTATCAAAATAATACATTGTTTACTGAAGTAGATATGCAAGTTCTTAAAGTGTCGATTTTTTTCCCGTAGCGCCTTAAGTGACGAGGTAATCGGTAAAAAATTAATTTTTAAATAATAATTAATTAAAATAAGTAGTCAAAGTGTGTCTGTACATTGAATAATTTTGCAAATATTTTAAATGAAATGGTTTATTAGTATTGTACTGAGCTGCCGTGTCATGGCAATTTGAAGTAACTGTAAACGTCATGTTTTGAGCTAATTTGCTTTAAATTGAACAATGTCTAGGAAATATTAAGAAATCGTTTTCGTGAAAAAAAAGTCAATAATGACCTCACTTTTTTATCTTTACTTATTTTTTTTTTTTTTCAATTTCGTCTGGATATCTGTATGTTCTGTTTTAACTCAAGAACAACTAATTTATCGGATTTGGCGTATTTGGATATTGGTTCATTGTTATCGTGTTTTCGCGCCCAATACCTGCGTAAAACTGAACCGAGTAACTCAGTAGAGTACTCGGTTCGGTAAAAATAAAACCGAGCAATACTCGGTACTCTGTTACTCGATAAAACTTGTAATCGGCGCATCTCTACTTCGTACACGTCTTGCAGTAGTTTTTAAACGTTTATTGGAGTAGTACTGAGTTTATTATAGCCATCATCATCGTCATCATCTTCATCGTCATCTTCGTCTTGGTTAGTAATCGAACTCCGCTTATTTAGTTTTCATGACACTCAGAGCAGGTCCACTCCAGGTTTTCCAAGTTGCATAATGCTGTTATTTGCTTTCTGGTAAGACCGGAATAAGCAATGGTAAAGTGCACTAATTTGTCAAATTTTTTGCAATCAATCCCTGGTGACTTATTAGTAACACTTTTGTTACATTTGTCGCACTTAGACATGACGAAAACACTTCTCGCGGGTAAGTTTACGTTTAGAAGAGTAAGCTTACGAACGTGTTGCTCTATTGAATGACAGGAGAGGTGATGTCCCACAGCGATGCCAGCGAGGATGATAGGCGCGCGAGGCGGCGCGACGAGCGGCGGCGAAGTCAGCGTGGCAGACAGCTCGCTGGCCACCTTCGAGTCACTGACGCAGGCCGCGGTGATCGCCGTCATGGGAGTGGCTATCGTCGTCTCCAACTTGCTCATCGTCGCTGCCTTTGTCAACTTTAAAGGTAGGTGCTTGAAAGGGAGGCTTCAGGATTTCAATTTGCGGGAGGCCCTCAGGCTTCGTGTTATGATTTTTAGAGGAGTTTAGACGCACAGGCAATATAAAAAACCGGGTTTTCATTAGATATCGGCCGCAAGAATTTCGGATCAGGAACCCCCTAAACTCCGCTCCCCCCAGGAAACAAGAAGTTTCATTATTAATAAAAACCAACATAATTAGACCCTTCATACGAAATTATTGTTGATAGACCATGGTCTAATTATCGTGGATAAAATAATAGTTCAGATTCTAATAAGAATTGTACAAAATTTGTCCAAAACATTATAATCATACATTTTTGAATCTGTTGAATCTTGTTGGTACATGCTCTAAGGTTGAACTTATCAATACTGATGTAACTTTTACGAAGTGTAGGCCCTTCGCCCTTGCGTAACAAAGCGCAGGTTGGGCTCACACGGATGCCTGCGTTTTGTTACGGCCGGGCGCGGCGGCGGGCACGGCCTGCCCTACCTCTGCGCCTTCGGCTTTTTATATACACTCTAGGGGTAGTAGCCACAAGACTGTATAGAGTCGGGGTGTGCTGAGTCGGTTTTTGAACAGTTTTAACCTAGTGCGCGCCAATCTTTTAGTCGCCTCTGAGTAAGCTACGAGTGCAAGCTTGCGCAGATACAGTCAAGGAAATAATAATATCAACGGTTGATTATTAAATGTTGACTATAAGTGGGAAGGTGTACTTGTTGTACCTACTTATTTAATTATTTATTTATTATTTTACTGCAATCGTAACTATATAAATAAAATGCATTAATATAAACACCATTTTCCTACATTGTCGCCTTAAAACGCTATAACGTCCGCGAGGAATAACAACAAGAATAAACTTTAACAAACTAATACAACAAAACTTTAATAAACTAAATTAACAAAACAACAAATAAAGGCAACAAAAACAATAAACTATAACAAACAGATTCAACGATAAACTTAACGAATCATAGAATTTTTGCCTCGTAGGTACTTTTCATGCAACGCGCGCGTGTGTAGTGTACGGACGTACCACTAACACTAACGCATAGTGTTGACACCTGCTGAACGGCGAGCGGGGGGTGTGGTGCGGCACGTAGGCGGGTGTGCTCCGCGCCCTCGCTCCTGTAACGTCCCCCTGACACCGTAAAACGGCTAATGCGTCGATTCTTGGGGCTAGCTTCAGAGGCGACTAAAAGATTGGCGCGCACTGTACCAGCACAGAAGTCGGTTTTAAACCTATCCTAAACCGAACCTACGTGTTGACAAAATTCCTGCAGCCGATCCCGAATCTACCCCCCCTCCCCACACACCCCGACCCCCTCTGTCGTCAAACAAAATGGCGGAAGGTTTCGTTCCGGATCTACCCCAATCCCCGCCTAACTATTTCAACTCGCAAACTTATCAAATTCGTTTGGCCGATGACTAATGCCAATCCAATAAACCTGAGACTCGACTACAAAAAAGGGAAAGTTTAAAAGATATTTATTTAAATACCATCCTATTTATTTAATTACATTTTATCCCCAATTGGTTCCCTGCTCTCCCTGTAAATCTGTCCTTACAGTGCTCCCAAAGTAATAATGCGCATACAAATCTATAGCCGAGCGACCGGACGTACCACGTGACCTTATTGCTTGTAAAGGAAATACGAACTTTGCCGAACAGTGGCGAAGATTTGTATGCGCATTATTACTTTGGGACTACTGTATGTACGTGTTTGAATTTGCCAGGTTTCTTCACCAGGGCAGCCCAAATGTACATGTAGCAATTCGCTTAGATTAAATTATGTTAAGGTGTGTTAATTTGAAAATTAGGTTAGACAGACAGAGACAGACCACTTTTTTATAAGCAATCACACATCACAATCAGTATAATGTCTCAAATTCTCAAGTGACGGAATATCGGACAATTCTTTTAAAAAATCATAAAAAAATAATGGTTGATTTATTTACCAAAAAGATGGAACTATGTCCTAAAATGGAGTATGTACTCTGAAAAAAAAACAATTTTTTATTAGAAATTAAGCAAAGGGAATTAAATATTTTAACGTGACGAAGCGTTGGGTCAGTGGCTTAGGAAATATAATTTGAGCCAATTCGGATTAACTTTGGAAAACAATTGAACAATAGAGGTACGTACCTTAAACGGTAGTGGCACGTACCAGCAAGTCACGACACTGCTCACGGCTGTCTATAAACTGTGAACAACAAATTCTTTAGAGAATTGTAAGAAAAGGCCCTCATTTTTAACCAAAATTTTTATTACCCAACCGTTTACTCTAACAAAAGTTAACACTTTAAAGCTTAATATTGCGCAAACAGATCCCTGAAACCAAAAAGGGTTTTCACACACCTGCAATATTTTTGAAAGGCCTATTTTACATCACCCCACACCATGGGTTAGACGAGAAAAAAGTTCAGCCACGCTTTACGTGTACGGGAGGTACCCAAAAAATTACATTTTACCTCTTTGTCGGCGTGATTAATATGTATCTATACATACATCCATGCCAAATTACAGCTTTCTAGTACCAAGAGTCCCTGAGCTAAGCCGCGGACAGACAGACAGACGGACAGACATGGTGAAATTATAATCACAGTGTGATAAATTAGGATTTTTAAACTTTGCTATAATGGTTCCTTGTTAACTATAACTACGGAACCCTAAAAATGGTTTTGCTCTCATACAAAGTCCCAGCGAAGGGTAAATGTTAAAAAAATCGTTGTTTTGTTATTTTGGGGTGTTTTAGGGTTCTGCACCCAAAAGGGCAAAAAAGGAGCCCTATTTCTCTAGTTCATAGGCGGAATGAGTTACAGACATGAAATTTAAATATTTTGTGTAGAATATTGACCCAAAAACGAATATTTAATTAAAAATGACATTTCATTATTTTTAATTAGGCGTTCCGTACATGTAGGGTTCCATTGTCTAGAGCTCATTGAGTAGAGTATAAATATAATTTTTATTCAAAAATAAAGAAATGGGTGGTCATCAAAGTTGCCAGTTTTAGGCCATTTTCATTACGTGGTCTATCTCACAAACTAAACTACTTATTAGGAACTTGAAATATCTTGTATTATATTCTCTATTTAAATAAAAATAACAAAAAATTTAATTAATGACCAGCCTAATTTTGCAGTTTTATTTCATATATTTTGTCGGTAAATGTATGAAACAAAACTGCAAATCAAGTTTCAACCGCCCGAATTCATACTGGAGACTGTTAGTGATCAGGAATAAGGTTCAATGATCCCTTTTTTTCGAAATCATGCAAAAACATTTTTTTCGCATTTCACCTGAATGGATCATTAAACGTTTTTCCTGATCATTAGGTAAGTGACTATGATTAGCTAGAAAAGAGAGCTATTACATTTTCCAGGTCTATCCAACGAGGTGATAAACAACTATTTGCTGTCGCTAGCTGTGGCCGACTTACTGGTTGGCGTGTTTATCGTGCCTTTGTCCGTGTACCCCGCCATCACCGGCCGCTGGATGTTCGGTGATCTCATGTGCCGGCTGGCCGGCTACCTCGAGGTCACGCTCTGGTCCGTCTCGGTGTACACTTTCATGTGGATCTCCGTCGACCGATACCTCGCTGTTCGGAAACCTCTTCGTTACGAGACGGTCAGTGCGACGGTAACTATCATTTTCTTACTACGATGACTGTTGTATCCTGTCGTGTCGTGGTGCATGAAAGTCTCTATTTTCTATGCTTTGTTGATTGTTGATTTATTTTGATTTGATCAAGCCTGCATATATATATTTTTTAATACAGTTGCTCAAAAAGTGGCGTATTGCAGGGACGTATAGCGTTCGGGATGTGGGCTATTACATACTCGAGCTTTTTCTTTACCTTTTCCGAACTCGTGCGTTCTCTTTCCCAACTGTCAAAATAATGTCTATTAAAAAGAAAAAACCAACCACGAAGTTTTTACTAAAAAAAAATCAAAGAAGTTTTTATGATTCATGCAAATATTTCTAAAAAGAAGCTACTATTTTGTTTCAATATCAGATTTAATTATTTGATTCAATGAGTTAGGTTAGGTTTCATTTCATTTCATCTAATTAAATTTAATTTTCATTTCATATCAATAAAAAAATTCTACTGAAGACTTGGCTTGGCTGTATGGGCATAGTTCCCTTTACCTACCCCGAATGGGTGAAGAAAACAAAAAAAAATCTCTGCTTATATTCTTTTACGGTTGGCGCCATTTTCCAAAAATTTTCTTTGCGGGTTTAGTTGTTTGTTGCACAAAATGAGTAATTTCGACGATATTTTATTTGAATTGACACCACCGGAACTCAGTATAATTGCACAAAATGCTTCGGAAAACATTTTACGGGAAAAGTCAAAAAGTTGCTACATATCTACATACTACGAATTTATTGCGTGGAGTATTAGTTAGTTGAGTTTATTGTGTTTTTATTATTTTATTAAATTGCTTCATTTTTTCGCAACTGTATTAAAAATAGTTGTTCAGTACACGTGCGGAACCGTCATTGCAACTTGTTCCGACTGTCAACCCTCACCTTCGGCTGCGCCTCGGCTCGGGTAGACATTTGTCGGAACTCTTTGCAATGACAGGCTTTCCGCACTCGTAATGAAATATACTATTTAATAACTTAATTTAAAGTGGTTTCAAAGCGTGATTCTTTATTCAGGTTAGTTTCAGTTGAAAAATATAACTTATTACAAAACTAAGAGCTTTCAAAAATTAATCTTACATACATACATATACTCACGTCTGTCTCCCAGAGGGATAGGCAGGGATTTCTATTTGCTACGATCCTGACACACCTCTTTCACCTCTTATTATTGTTGTTATTTTTTATTGTGCTAACCCTTTCTTATGTAATGTATCGTGTAAAAGATTTGTAAATTACATAAAATATGACCAAACACGCCAAGCTATCAATATCTCTCGTAGCATTTATCACGATTCATTTAAGAAAACAATCGTGTTGCCTCCCGCCCTCATCGCTTTCGCTCGCTTGTAACATCTCGCGAACACTTCACCGCTCGATCTAACCCCCTGCCGAGATTGTATAATTGACACATTGACTGTTGCGTCAAGGTACAAACACGCACACGGAGCCAATGTTGGATGGTGTTCACGTGGATCTCGGCAGCGATGCTCTGCTGCCCGCCGCTGCTCGGCTACAAGGAGGAGGCCAACTTCGACAAGAAGACGTTCATCTGTATGCTGGACTGGGGCACAACGTACGCGTACACGGCCACGCTCGGCATCCTGGTGCTCGGCCCAAGCGTCATCTCCATTGTCTACAACTACTCCTATATCTTCTCTATGAAGCGCAAACTGAGCAGCGGCGTGCCCATCCACGACAAGGAGTACGCGACTGCCCTCGCGGAGAACCTGGCCAATCCGAGCCACTGGTTCAGCTTCGTGTTAGTTACCGTGTTTTGGCTGAGCTGGGCGCCCTACGCCGGCGTTCGCCTCTATGAGTGGTTCCTAGGCCACGAGCTCAAGGTTCCCATGCTTCACTTCGGCGTGGTTTGGCTCGGCATCATGAACTCGTTCTGGAAGATCGTGATACTATTGTCCTTGAGTCCACAGTTTCGCCTCGCCCTGCGGATCCTCTGTCTGACCGCTTGCTGTCGCACTAAGGGCCGGCTGCAGGCTGAGCTCTTAGGAATGGATAATGATGACTGAATCGTGATCGTCAATCACGGTAACTATTAGATTATTCTAATTATAATTGAATAATCTGAGTAAAATAAAAAGCTGCAGAATAGTTTGAGCACTTGCAACGCTATACTGTGTGGTATATTTATCGGGATATGGTTAAGTCTCCGTGACAAGGATCTTACGAGTATAGCTGGCAAGCTCCTGCATGCAAAAAGTCTCCTTTACTCCGTTGATTTAGATGAAAACTCACAAATTAAATTATATCTGAACTTTCTTAAGAACTC